>CM053591.1:195294892-195335630 GCA_028646515.1 Pseudochirops corinnae
GTAGCCGAGCTGACTTTAGTGGGAAGTATCTGTGTGCGTTTTTGAAGTTCTAGGTTGGTCCAGAGTCCTATTCCATGGGTATTTGGGGGTGGCTATGTGAGAGCTGCGATATATTGCTGCTGCTACGCCGCCATCTTAGCTCCGCCCCTGGGTTAAATTTAATAAGACGAATTTCAGTTGTTATAAATGTAAAGTCTCACATTTAGGATAAAAAAATCAATTACAAAAAAATATAAGCATGTCTAGGTAGCACTTTATCTGACATCAAGAAATAGAGAGCAGAGGGAGGTGTAAAATGGATAATTTCGATTACACTAAATTAAAAGGTTTTGTACAAATAAAACAAATGTAACAAAGATTAGAAAGAAAGCAGGAAATTGGGAAAAAAATCTATAGACAGTTTCTCAGATGAAGGTCTCCTATCTCAAAAATAGAAAGAATCTTATAAAATCTATAAGAATAAAAGTTATTCTGAAATTGACAAATGATAGTTAGCTTCACTTATTTGAAGGGCAGACCCATTAAAGGGGGAACAGAGTTATTCTGCCTGGCCTGAGAGAGGAGATCAAGGAGCAATGGGTGGAAGATGTAGAAATGTAGGTTTAGATTTGATGAAAGAACAATTCCTGGTTACTGAGAGCTGTCCAAAAGCTGAAAGGGCACCAATGGGAGGCAGCAGACTCTCAGTCAGTCAGTCAATTAATAACAATTATCAAGTACTATCAATTATCCAGGCATGTACCAAGCACTGAGGATACAAAGAAAGGCTGAAACTTTTCCTGCCTTCCACGAGCACACATTCTAATTGCAGGGGTTGGGGTGGGGTAGAAAACAGGCAAACGACCATGTACATATGAGATATCTAAAGTGAAATGGAAAGTAATCTCAGAGGGAAGGGAAAATGGGAGTATAGAAACAGGACGAGCACTTTTCAGGAATTTTGTTGTGAGACTTCGTGTATAAGCATTGATTGGCCTAAAAGATGGTTCATGAGGTCTCCTGCTGGCCGCAGGCTGCCATTTTAGAATTCTATGATTTCTATTTATAAATAGTGGGTTATCAAGACAATTTACAAGCCAACTAAAAAGAGTCAAAATATACTAACAACATAGAATTGAGTTTTATAAAAATACCAAACTGTTTTATCTGAGAATCTCTTTTAGGCTAAGTCAGCATGACTGGTGGGTAGGTCAGTGCTTTGCCTTTGTGTTTCCAACCCTGACTATAAATTGTATGTCAAATTGCCATCTGGGTTCTTGGAGCCATACTGGATACACCCTTCTGGGTCACAAAGCCAAAATGTCCTTATTCTCTCTCGTTACCCCTTCTCAGCTTTGTCTCCACTCTCCAAGTACTGGGAAATGTGTTCAGAGACCATAATCCTCCATCACCAACAAAATTCTGCCAAGAATTTTTCGTGGTAACGTAGCTCTGCCCACTCCAGGGAAGTAGTTTCAATAAAGAACCTAGAGGTACTTTTCTTTGTAAGTTCATTCATGACATTAATTTTTCCCTTTTAAATTATAGTTTAAATTCTCTTTCTTATTCTCTTGATTTGGGCATTTAATATATGTATTTTGGAAATATTTGTTTAATTTAAATCGTCCATTTTATTGACATGTAAATGGAAAACTTGTTTCTAATGATATCTTTTATTTCTTCCTTTTTGTTATGAATTCCCTTTTTTCGTTTTTCATACTTGTACTTTGGTTTTCCTCATGCTTTTAGTCAAATTCACTAATGTCTTATCTATCATAATGGTTTAAAACAGTTTTTAGTTTTATTAATTAATTCAACTTTTTGTTCAGTTTTTTTAATCTCTTCTTTTATGTTCAGGATTTATATTTTGGTGTTTGAACAAAGGATATGAACAAGCGGTACTCAAAGGAACAATTCCAAGCTATCTATATAGCCATATGAAAAAAAAATACTACAAAATCCCTGCTAATTAGTAAAATGCAAATTAAAGCAATTCTGAGATTTGGGTATGATTACATTACACCCATTCTGAGATTTCACCTCACACACATTAGATTGGTGAAGATGACAAAAAGAAAATGATAAATTTTGGAGGGACTATGGGAAAGCACAACATTGAAGTGCTTCTGATGGACCCATGAACGAGTGTAATTCAGAATTACACACCAAAAGTTAGTCAAAATGCATTCCCTTTTCTGGGCTATACCCAAAAGTGATCAAAGAAGGAGGAAAGGGTCCTCTATGTACAAAATATTGGTAGCAGGTCTTTTTATGATAAAAACTGGAAACTAAAGGGATTCCCATCAATTGAATATGACTAAATAAGTTGCAGCATATGAATGTGATGGAAAACTATGATTCTGTAGAAAATATGTAAAGAGATGATTTTTTTTTTTATCAAGTGCTTACTTAGCATAGTGCCTGGTATGTAGCAAGCACTTGATGAACGTTAGCTATTAGTAACAGTATCAAGAATAGTGAACTTGGAGTCAGAAGGGGTACATTTGAGTCCTTTCTTTTTTAAATTAACTTGGAAAAATCCCTTAACTTCTGGATCTCAGTCTTAAAGAGATGATTTCAAAGACATACAGACTCAACAGAACTGATGTAGAGTGAAGTGAACAGGACCAAAGGAACAATTGAACTGTTTAAGTGGAGAGAATTCGAAATTATATTGACCATATATTGCATTTTATAGGGATAAATAATTAAATACGTGGTAATATTACAAGTGCTATATAAAATCTAGAGAAATAAACATCACATGTACACACTTCAATCATAAAACTAACCCAAAGAGGCAGTATAGAACATTGTAGAACACACAATGGCTTTTCACGTTATTCTTTCCAAGAACTCACTTTGAGCACTGCCTAATTCTTGTTCTATGTTGACATACACCTCCCTGCTCCAACTGATGGAGTTCCACACCATTGACTCCCTCACCAGGTAAGCATATCTCAGGCTGAGTTGTCATTTAGATAACATGATGTTTACATCCTCTTAGAGCCCCCTCCTTTCATTACATTGCAACATTCCCTGTATTCTTCTTCAGTTAGATGCTGTCAGACTATCTGCTATTTCTCAATCTTACCAGCTCTTGCTGTTTAGAAGGTAGAGTATCTATTTTCAAAGAATATGATAACCTCTTGACAGTGGCAGTACATTTCTTATTGTCCAAGATTATCCTAATCACAGTTTTGTGGGGTTTGGGGGACACTTTGAGAGTTTAAACAAGCCTTCTTAAAATAGAATCATGCCATTGGGCAATAGTCCCACTCATTTAAGGACCACAGATGTAGAGAATGTGTGGGTGCTTTGCATCTGATGCCCCACACTCATGACACATCTCTAGAACCAAATCTCCTGGCTCCATTCAATGGGACACAGTCCATTCTGGCTCTGTTGATGAATTGCTAGTCTGTAAATCAGGTAAAAGGGCCTTGATTCATTAAAAAAAAATTGAGGCACAGTCATTGAGTTGATAGAATATATTTTGTCCTTATTGGGTTTACTGATTAGCTGCTACTAAAATAATATCTTAGCACATACTTCAAATTCCTCTCCACTCATTCTAGGGTCAACGGACTTATTTTCAACCAGACATCACTTTTTATTCTCCACTGAAATGAGATTTTAGCTGACAATCATTGGAAGGCTACCACAGTTGGGACCAGATGCTAGATCAGGGGTGGGGAACTATAATGTTAATGGGATATAAGACCTTCCCTAGTCATTAATAGGCCTCACATACAGCCCATTAAGGGAAGCTTGCTTAGGGGAGGCTTGCCTGTAGGAAGGCTTTCACACCTTTTGCTAATTTCTAATTAGGCACTGATTCTTGAGGTTATGATGCCTTCTGGCTCTGAGAAGTGTACATATACTCTGAGCTGGTATTTTGCTTTGGGGGCTTGCTTACGAGAAGGATCCTGTGATTCCCTGGTCAATGTTCAGAACTCCCAACTGCTCAGACGTAAACACTCTTTTGATCCAGGGATGTGTGTAAAGTGCACAGTTGATTCAGGCAGTCAAAGCCCTGTCTGTTGGTATTTATTTCTCTGTTTGTATTTTCTCTGAAGTTCAGTGTGCTGACTAGTGAATGTAAGTAAAAAAAAGGCTGCTGACCTCTTAAACAGCTATTTGTCCTAGTAAAGCAGATCTAAGAACCTCTGCTAGCAGCCATTTGGGTATGCCAGTGTGGTTGCCATTACAGGAACCTGTGGTCTCAAGGCCACATATGGCCCTCTAGGTCCTCAAGTGCAACCATTTGACAGAATCCAAACTTCACAGAACAAATCCCCTTAATAAAAGGATTTGTTCTATAAAACTTGAACTCAGTCAAAAGGCCACACCCAAGGACCTAGAAGGCCACATGCAGCCTCAAGGCAGATTCCCCACCCCTGTGCTATGCCCTTGTATCCAACCAAATTCTTCTTCCAGAGTCATTAAATATGTGATTGAAGGTCACATTTGATTTTTGTTCCTCACCTGTCACTAAGAGAATGGTGAGAAAGGTAGCCCAGACAAGTTGATGCCAGAAGCCTTATTCCAAGAGGAATAAGTCATGCTCTCTGCAGCTGTCAGTAGACATGGAGCCCTTTTGATTCCTGTTGTTACTCCAACTGATGAAAGGACAGAGGCTAAAACCTTACCCATGGTGTTGCTCAAAGAAATAGATCTCAGTTGAGATTCCTATCACCTCATTTATAAATTAAAATAGTTGTAGGTAACTACCACTTCTTTGGGACATAACTCTATTATGTGATACATTAAAACCAGTGGTTAAAATATGTCCCTGTAAATCAATCTTCTGCCAGAGCCAGTATTTAATGCTTCTCAGTTCTGAAGCAATATCTTACCACATTTAAATCTATCCCATATCCTGACCGGTATGGGAAGGCATCCCATACTTCAACTTATCAGAGCTGATGTGAAATGAAGTGAGCAAAACCAGAAGAACAATTTAGATAATAGCAACACTGGAAAAGCTGTAGGAACTATGGTCAATGCAATGACTGTGCATATTCCCAGAGGCTCAATGATGAAACCTATCTACTTCCTGAAGAGAGGTAATGGGTGTAGCACGCAGAATGAGAGGGATAGTTTTGTGTACAAACAACAAGAAAATTTGTTTTGCTTGACTATACATACTTATTACAAGGAATACTTTCTTTTCTCTTTTTTCCCAATGGGGAGAGGAGCTATAGAGAGCAAATAGATTTCTGTTAATTAAAAATAGAGTGGTAGGATATATTATGAGCATGGAATTTGCAAACACTTTCAAGTGAGGTTACTGTATTATTAGTTTTATTGGATTTTCTTTGTTAGAGATCTCTTGTGGGCAGGGGTGATCTATAAATGTTTATCATATAAACAAAACATGTCAATACAATTTTTAAAAATTAGAAAGGAAAGACCCTCAATACACAAAGCCACATACAATTTCTCTCCATGGTAAAAAGACTCACATATAATTTCTACTTATTTATTCGCCATGACCTTCAGTGAGGGCTTTAATTTTCCTAGACCTCAGGAAAATGAAGATAGCATATTCTATTATAATATTGCTATTTCCTATTTCCATAGAGGTTTAGGATTTACAAAGAAGTTTTCTCAGGGTAGCTTTGCAAGGCAGGTCTATTATCACAGTTTTACAAATGAGTAAACTGAGAGTCAGAAGGCTTAGGTCTAGAGTCACACAGCTTGCAGATGCTAGACCCAGAATTCAAGTTCATGTCTACTAACACAATGGAGGTGAAACTGGAGTCTTGAAAATTATGCTAGCATAACTGATTTTGGCAGATCCCACTCAGTTGAAGAGACTTTATGTGTGAATTCCATGGCAGACTCATATATCTCTTGTCTAGGAGCCAACCGAGGCAAGTGTGGAGAAGATCTGATTGCAGAATGATGATTTTTAAAGAGCAGTTTTAAACCAGCAGCTCACAGAAATCGACACCAAATCGTAAAAGGATTACGACCTGCCCCAGGACAGGAAATACCCAGGCCAAGGTAATAATCCTTTAAGTATCTTGGTAAATTGAGGACAAGTCTGCGGTGCTGTCTGCCTGGCTAGGTTAGGAGATGGGAAGGCAGAAATGAATTTGAGAGGCTGCTGAAACTAACTCTCTCCCTCCCTGCCTCCCTCCCTTCCTCCCTCCCTCCCTCCCTCCCTCCCTCTCTCTCTCTCTCTCTCTCTCTCTCTCTCTCTCTCTCTCTCTCACTCTCGCTCTCGCTCTTTGTCTTTCTCTCCCTCCCTTTCTCCCTTCCCCCCTCATGCACACACATACACTCACACACACACACACACACACACACACACAATATAGGGATAAACATGAGCATAGAAAAATGCCGCACCTCAACAGTTGCTAGTCTTCTCCTTTGCTTCCCCTAAATACTCTAATAAACACCTGGCCAATGGGCCTTCACTTCACTCACCTTTCCCCACGTCTTTCCCATCCTAGGCACTTTGGTGTAGGCTTACACCCTCTTCAGCTTTGTCAGTTCCAGGCCACTGCAACTCCTGTTTTTCTTATCCTGCTGAACAACTGGATAAGCTGTTTCAGACCAATGCTCTGCTCCCATCCCCACCCCACCCTGGAAGGTGCCAGGTAGACCACACCAATGCAGAAACTAATGGAGAAGAGCTGACTATCTCCAAGAGACAGCGTAGTGTAGTGGATAGAGCACTGAACTTGGAGAATGGAAGCCCAGGGTTCTAATCCTGTGTTAGACACTTATTCACTATGTGAAACTGGCAAATCCCTTAACCTTCTTGGGCCTCAGTTCTCTTATCTGTAAAACGAGCAAGTTGAGCTTAATGATTTCCAAAATCCCTTCTCAATTTAAGTCTAAACTTTGCTGGATCTTTAATTTGGGAGGTTTGGATACAGGCAGTGTCATAGAGTGAATAGAGTACTAGCATCAAAGTCTGCAGAAACCTGTATTCATATCCTACATTTCACACTTACTAGCTGTGTGACTCTGGGCAATTTGCTATATTGATCTGGGATTCAGTTTTCTCATCTATAAAATGGAGATGATGCCTACTAAGCACATCAGGGAGGGAATAGTACTTTTTTTTTGCTTGTTTTTTTCATCTTATTTCTAGTACTTTGCACATGCCAGACATATAATAAGTGTGTTATAAAGGCTTGTTGATTGATTGAAATGAGATAATAAGTGTAAAAAGTTTGACAGACCTTAAAGTAATATATAAATGCCAGCTGTCCTCTCTTGTCCCAAAGGTTTGGGGAGCTGACGGATTAACCACCCAGAAAACTTTGAGAGAAGTGACACTCATTCATCCTTCCAAGTGGGCTCAGGTGCTTTCCTACTAGTGGAAAGCTACAATAAAATCATCCTTAGAGGAGGATCCTAATAATGTTTGTGTTCAGGAAACGTGCAAGGAAACCAAACTGAAATGTGAATAACTCCCCAAGTGCTCTCCAGTCATTGAAACAACCCCAAGCTGTAATAGGCGATTGTCTATCCCCAAATGACCATTCATTCTATTTATTTCTGAATCTACTAAGCAGAGGAAGCCTCAGCTATTTAATACTGAGGTCAGATGCTTAATTCAGCTCTTTCCAAATGCAGAACGAAATTGTAGATTTTAGCTTTGCGAAGAAGTATCTGGTTTGCTCAGCATTCTTTCTCCTCTAGACCTTTCTGATGGGAAGTGATTATGATTTGTAGGGTGAAAGTTTGGGAATGCCTGCAGGAAAAGTTTTCTTTTAGACTAAATGTCAAATTTGCCATTTCAGTGAGATCAAATCCTGGTGGGAGTCTTGAAGATTAACAGGTTCATAGTGGAAATAAATGTCGCATATGGATTTGATTTTACACAGACTTTCTAGAAAGGCACAAGTTGATCCTGTAAAACATTGCTTAGGAAAACCAGATGATTGTGACCAAATGGGAGGACCTCTGAGACAGGGAACATTTATCTAATAAAGCATGTGATCTTTTCTTTTTTTGCAAAGAAGTAGAGTTTCAGTGTCATATGCTCAAAGAAATCATTGGGTCCAGCCCCCTGCCTCTGACCAGGTTTATTCCATCTGTCCCCTAATGATTATGGAAATGAAAATGAAAATGATGGTGATGATGATGATGAAGGTGATGATCTTCTTCTTGGAGCAAGACTGGAAGAATGCTTGACATACATTAAATCATTTGATCTTTACTACAACCCTGAAAGGTAGATGGTAAATGAAAGTCTGATCTGATCAGATGAGATAATATTTGTGCAGAGCTTAGTACAGTGCCTAGCATATAGTAGGCATAATTTAAAAACTTATTCTCTTCTACCATTCCCCTTACTAAAGACTTTTACGTGTGGAGATTTCTCCATTTAATTTTACTCTAATATATGCTGATTTCCATAGACTATGGAAATCAAAACCACTTCAACTGATTTCCACCTATTTATTGAGTGGGATTGAATTTCACACATTTATTAAGCATCTATTCTTTGCAAGGTAAATCAGTTCATTCCAATGAACATTTATTAAGCATTTGCTGTTTGTAAATCATGGTACTAAGCATTAGACTACAAAGACCAAAACAAAACAGTCCCTGCCCTCAAGAACCTTACTTTCTAAAGAACAGATTAGTCCTTATTTTACTTGTCCTTGTAAACTATTATTACAAAATCATAGATCTAGAGCTGGAAATCTGTCTAAACCAAACCTCTGGTTTTACAGATAAGTGAAGGAAGGAAGAAAAGCAGGAAGGAAGGAAGGAAGAAAGGAAGGAAGGAAGGAAGGAAGGAAGAATATTTATTGATCATTTACAATGTGCCAAGCTCAAGGGTGAGATTGCAAATAGAAAAGTAAGTCTCTGCACTCTAGAACCTCTCTTTCTAAACAGATTAGGCAGTGCACACATGCTGACCTAGATGTAGGGCAGATATTAAAGCCTGTTAGCTTGCATGACAGGACACTCCACACCTTCTCATCTATAATATTCTTGTCTATATTTCCCTCTACATGTTAAGTTATCCTTCATAAACTATTTCCCCAAAGCACCAAAGGCACTGTCCATTTATAATCTTGCACTGAGCAGATGTGAGTGAGGGGTCCTGTCTGTGAGTTAATATGGCCAATTCATGGCCAGTATTTGAACAACATTGAAAAGGATTAGGGATGGGCTTCATCTTTAATGCCTCCAGGACAGTGGGAATACTCTCAGAGGTACCATTTGTAGGAATTTGTTTGAAGATCCACAATTTAAACTCATGTCTCCCTGATTCCCCACCCCAGGGGGGACTATATTAGTAGCCAGCTAGAGGGGCTGGGCTTGGGGATTCAGATCCTGCCTTTGATGCTGAGAGACTAACATCTTTGTAACTCAAGAAGTACTCAAGGAGTCATCTACTAAGATGGTTTCCTGTATAGATTTCAAGGTCATCTATTTGGATTGAGAACTGGATAGGAATTCAGAGGAAACCCTTCATGTTATAGATGGTAAAACTGAGACTCAGAGAAGCTAAGTGACTTTCCCAGAATTTGAACTCAGGTCCTCTGAATCTAAATACTGAACTCTTTTACTGGCCCTTACTGCGAATGTGTGTTAGAGGAGAGTTCCCTCACAGAGCTATTCCTACACTCACATAAATCCTTCAAAAATCATAGAACAGACTTAGAGCCGAGAGGAATCTTACTGGTCAAGTTGCTGAGGCCCAGAGAGCTAAAGGAATTTGCCCAGGGTCACACAGCTAGTCAAAGTCTGAGGTGGGATTTAAACCCAGATTTTCCCAACTCCAACTGTCTGTCCATTCCACCACTCTGCCTCTCGATTCCCTAAAGTGGGACCTAAAAATTCTGCCAAATTTAGATAGCATTTGATTTATATCCTCAGAAGTCCCTGGAACCAGATAAACTGTTTCTATCTGACACCAAATTCTTACTTGACATCTGGAAATTTCAGTCAAATTACTGGATAATTTATCTATATACCAGGGCTTCTTAAACATTATTTTTAATGTAATGGATGCCTTGGGCAGTCTAGTGAGACCTCTGGACCCCTTCTGTGAATAAATTTATTAAAAAAATGAAAAAGTTCATGAACCTTAGGATAATGATCCTGGTGTACAATACTCAAGATCAAGATGTTTTTAAGTGCCTCAAAAAGAGACTACTTCTCATTTTAGGCCAGATGTTTGTTAGTAAGTAGTTACATCTTTATTCTACAGGCTTTCAATATCTTGTACCTACTCCAGGGAGGAATGATTAACCAGGTTTTGAGCCTATAAATCAAGGAGGTTCAGTCCTAACACCTGGGTCATTCAATGAGGCAATATAGGAAAATAAGCAGTGGGAACCCCAAGTGCCACATTCACAATGTCACAACATTCTTGGCATCTCTCCACATGATACTGAGATCATCCCCTCTCTTTTGGGAACAGTAGAAAAAAGTCCATTCAGGAGTAGGTCAGCATAGTGGAAAGCACAAATCTGTACTAGCACTGCCACCAGATAGCCCTGTGACCTTGAGCAAAGAACTGGGACTCTGTTTCATTCTCTGTAAGATGATTGAACATGTTAACTTGATCTCTAAAGCCTTTCGCATTCCAGCCTTCTGTGATATAGGATTCTTACTACAAATGCCAATCCCTCCTGGCTTCAGTAGGGTTAGGTTTTAGTAAAGCATTTGACAAAGGCTTTCATAGTATTCTTATAGACAAGACAGAGAGATGTAGAAGAGAAGAACAGATGTTCAGGTAGATTCAGAAGTGCTGAAGAGCAATCATGGATGGCTTGATCTCATCAGAGGTGTCAGGATGCTTGAAGATAAGACATGAGAGAGATGAAAGAAGGTGGAAATCAAAGTGGTTAGGAAGGCATTATAAAAGTAATGAATGTTATAAAATACCAGTGATAGATAGATCTTCCTGTCATTGACAATGCGAGGTACAGTCTGAGGTTCTCTTCTCAAGTCACGGCTACACATACTTTGTGTGTGTGTGTGTGTGTGTGTGTGTGTGTGTGTGTGTGTGTGTGTGTGTGTGTGTGTGCGTGCGTGCGTGTGCATGCAGGAAACTGAAGAGCAGGACCACTATCATAGTCTGACAAAGGCAACTGTGGTTGAAAATGTCCACATGGAGCCCCACTAATGATTTCCATGGAGTTGGAGGCAGCGTGGCAAGTAGAAAGAGTAGTGAGTTTGGAAACTCTGTGCCTCAATTTCTTCATCTGTAAAATGAAAGAGTTGGACAACATGATCTAGTTCTCAATCTATGATCTTAAATCCCATCCATCCATGTCTGAAGAGATAAGTAACTATGAATAAGCATTCAAAGGAAGACCATAGGCAAGCTAAGTCAAGTATTCATGAAGAGCTTACTATATGCCAGGCACTTTGCTAGACCCTGGGGATATAACCAAAGGCAAAACCAGCTTCTTCCTTCAAAGTGTTCCTTCCTAATGGTCTGACCTCCATGCAGATGTGCTCCAATGCAGCCCCAAATCAACTAATCCAAATATGGTATCATGGAAAGTGCACTGGCTTTGGAGCTAGGAGACCTAGATTCAGATCCTGGCTCAGCTACTTGGCACCTGTAGATCCTTGGATCAGTCCTTGCACTGTAGATCATTGGACCAATTCTTGTATCTGTATGTCCTTGTACAAGTCATTTTTCTCTCCCTGAGCATTAACCTCCTCATCTGTAATGAGGTGGTCTGACTAAATTGTCTCTAAAATCCTTTTCAACTCTTAATATATGAGTAGGAGGCCAGAAAGTGCTTGGTTTCAGCCCAACACTACAATAATACCACCTCCAGCTGTCATAATGGTAACCTTGGAGCATTTGGCAATTGCAAATCATGTCTTTGTCTTTATAAGTATTTCATCTGCATGGACTTCAGCTCATGTAACACATTATTAAGAAAAACTTAGCTGCTCCTGCCACATCATTTTCTCTCTCTCCAATCGACCTTATCCTCAAAACATATCACCCAAAGCTACCTTTTTAAGTTCTTTACTGATACAAGGGAATACTGATGTAGAGGTCTATTTCGCTTTTAAAATGTATAACTGGGGGTGGCTAGGTGGCATAGTGAATAGAACACTAGCCCTAGAGTCAGGAGGACCTGAGTTCAAATGTGACCTCGGACACTTTTAACACTTGCTAGCCATGTGACCTTGGGCAAGTCACTTAACCCCAATTGCCCTACCCTTCCTTCCTCCAAAAAACCAAAAAAAAAAAAAAACCCAAACCCCAAAATAAAATATAAAACTGTATGTGACCCTCACTTTAGAGTGAGGGAAAAAAGAATTTCTTTCTCCCTGGTTTTATGAAACCTTTGAGGTCTCTTTGATGAATATCAACCATGCCATTCTTCTTGAGTCACTTGTCAAATACTTACACAGAGAAATTTATCCTGAGGAAGAACGAAAAAACTCTTTACCTTCTGTTCAATTATCTAGGTGAATGACCACAAACTATGGAGACAGGCACTTCCAGGTCCTTAGTATGTGACTCCATCATGGACGAAAAACTGTGGTAGACTTTTTAAAAGGATTAAAACCCCTCCAATAAATGTTTTGTGGAGTGGGAATGGATGGGAAACAGCAATTACCTACTGGGGGAAATGAGGAACAAAATGTTTTTTGGATTCTAATTCTTCCTCTTTAATGGGACCATCAGCAAATGGGGATGTAGCCCAGGCTAAATAAATATCTAGTTTAGATGTGGGAATCCACAATTTCCAGCTGGATCTCCATTCCTGAAGCCCAGAGACAATTGTGTCATAGAACACACAGTATTGTACTTGGAACAAAAAAATCAGAGTTCAAAGTCCAGTTTTGCCTCTCCACTGCTTGGGTGACCTTGGGCAAGACTTTTCACATGTCTAGACCTGATTTTCTCATCCATAAATAGAAGTAATTGAAGTAAATGGCCTCTAAAGTCCCTTTCATTCAAATCCTATAATTCTAGTCCTGAGTATGATCTTCTCTTCTCTCCAGCACCAGGAAATACAAAACCAGAGGGAAGTACATAACTTCTTCTCTGGCACTATGGCATCATGGTGCAGAGGAAAACTTCCAGGATTCAGGGTCAAGTACTGCTTCCCCATTTACTACCTATTTGACCTTGGGCAGCTTATTTAATGGGCAGCTGAATGGTACAATGGATAGCGTGCCAGACCTGAAGGTAGAAAGACTCCTCTTCCTGAGCTCACCTCAGACACTTACTAGATGTGTCATCCTGGTGAAGTCATTTAACCCTGTTTGCCTCAGTTTCCTCATCTATAAAATAAGCTGGAGAAGGAAATGGCAGAGCCCTACAGTATTTTTGTCAAGAAAACCCCCAATGGGGTCATGGAGAATCAGATACAACTGAAAACAAATGAACAACGACAAAACTTATTTAACATCTCTGGCCCTCAGTTCCCTCATCTAAAATGAGTAGGTTGGACTAAGTCACCTATATAGATGAATGAATAAATTATTTGGCACATACTTTGCATCAAGCACTTTGCTACAAATGTAAGCTTGAGCCAGACCCTGCCATTCAGGAGCTCCCTTCTAAGAGAGATCAGCAAATCCTAGGCATGGTCAATTAAATTTCTAGAGCAAGATTGAAACAGAAGGAAAGAGTTCACTCTACTTGCTGTTTTTTTTTTTTAAAGTCCTGACCAAAGGTCTCCAAGGCATGAATCATTGCATTATTCATCGCATTACTTTCCTCCAGCAGCTTTTGCCTAGATGCTAGACTCAGAAATAATCCAGGAAGATGACTTTGTGGCATTTGTCTTTTGATTTCACCAGAAAACTCTTCCATGGTTTAGATGTCATTGGTCCCACTGCAATCTCTCCCACCTCTTCCCAAGTATTGACTCTGGGGAATATGCACAAATTCAGTTTCCTAGAAAATTCATCAATTCTTTTTATCTCTATCTGGACATCCCATTAGTATCAGTGGGATACCAGTGGGATACCAAACTCAACATGTCCCAAATGTGATTCATGATCTTCCCCACATCACCCACTCTCTCCCAAATTTTCCTGTTTCTGTCCAAGGCATCAATATTTTCCCAATTACTCAGGTTATTAACCTCAAAATCATCCTTTAATATCCCCCCTCTATCATTCCCACATTCAATCAGCTTTTTTTTTTTTTTTTTTTTTTTTACCAAAACCGTTGGTTGAATCAATTGTATAACTGATTGACCTGATTTTCAAACTTTCACTAACTTGGCTGGTCAATCTGGGTTCATTTTTGTTTTTGAAGCCCCATTGCTTAACATACTTGTAGTATGTGCTTAATAAATTCTTGTTGCTTGGTTGACTGATTTGTAGATACATTACTTTTATTATAGATACTGAACTACCTGTTGAAAAGCTATGTATCATAGCCCCATGTCCTCACCTTAGCCCTCATCATTATCTCTTTGCCACCATGGTGCCATATGCTGAAAAAAGCTCTGCTGTCAGCAAATTCACAAGTTTCCCTGCTCCCTTTTAACATCCATCATTACCAGACAACCTGGGGGCAGAGGCTGTGATGGTGGAAGGTGGACTGACATTCCAGCTGAGGGACTTGAGTTTGACACTCACTGGTGGGCCAGAAGCAAAGAGGGTCAGTGGAAAGAGATTTGAATGAGAGTAAAGGGACTGTGTTGGAGTCCTAGCTCTGTGTTACACCAGGGAAGTCAGGTCATCTCCCTAATCCTCACTCTTCTTGGATAGAAAATAAAGGGGTTGAAGCAGGTGGTCTCTGAGGTTAATATTGATTCTATTTGGGGGGCCCCTCCCCTCTCTGAGCCTCATGATCTTCATCTATAAAACAAGCCTAATACATGTGGCAACATAAAACAAATGGCTTTGAATTTACTTCGGATTTATTTGTTGACATGTGTGGTTTTCCCCCAATTAGAATGTAAGCTCCCTGAAGGCAGAAGCAGTTTAATTTTTACCATTGTTATCACCTTACCCCAGCCTAGTGCCTGGCACACACTAGGCGTTTAATAAACATGTTTTGAATTGAATCATTTGAATGCATTGTGTGTGTATATGTCTCTGTTTAAGGAATGTTCCCGTTGCATCAGCAGAGCCAAATTCTTTCTCTCGGGCTCCATGACCAAACTTGTAGTTCTAGTAAGCAGCTCCTTTGTCTCAGGCATGGTCCAGCAGCCTCAACCCTTCAGTCATGGTTGTGAAATCCAGAAGAAGAAAAACATACTGCCACAATAATAATAACAATAACTCCCAGTACCATAGCACCTTAAGATTTGCACAGTACCTTCCTCACAACAGCTCCAAGAGAGAGACTACATCAAATATCATAAGCCTCATTTTCCAGATGAGGAAGCTGAACTGAGAGGGGAAGGGGAGTGGCATAATTTTAGTTAGTAAATATTTGGGAATTTGAACTCAAGTCTCCTACTTCCAAGGTCAGCACATCAACATTGACACAAAGTCCATACACAAAGTATCTACATTTTATACCCGTAGGTCTTCAGTAGGAAGCAGTTCAAATGAATTGCTGGTCATCTGATTTTTCAGAATACTGTAGAGCAGATTCAAAGGTGTAAAGTAGAATGTGGCAGCAGGAAGAGACAACCATCAAAGGATTAAGAACTTCTGAATCTTAGATGTGCTAAGAACTTCAAGTAACATCCAATCTAACCCAAAGTTAAAGAAGTCACTTCAAAAGCCAGCCTTTTCTTGTGATATCTAATGAGGCAAAGCACCCTACCTCCACAAAGAAACTCATTCTAATTTTTGAAAACTCAATTTTCTACAATTTCCACCCCCCCCCCCCGCCCTTGTATCAAGCCTAAATCTGCATCTACATTATTTGCACCCATTGCTCCTAATTCTGTCCTCTGAAACTAAGCAGAGCAAGCTACTTCCTCTTCCTCATGACAATCTTGTCAATATTGGAAAGCAGCCCCTATGACTCCTCTTCTCCCTGCCCCATCATTTCTTCTCTTCTCCTGGCTAAGAATCCCTGACTCACAGAACCACCAAATCATAGAATGTGAGAATTGGAAGGATCTCAGTGATCAGAAAGTACAAGTCATAAACAAAAAAGGAGTCCCTGCTAGAACATACTGACCATCCAGTCTTTGCCTGAAGACCTCCATAGAGGGGAAGCACATTGAATCCACCTGGTGGGCAGTGAACATTCTTAGGCAATTTTTGCTTTTATTGTTTTTTCCCCTGACGTCAAACCTAAATTTGCTTCTTCATAACTTCCCCAACTTCCCCTATGGCTTCTGATTCTGTCCTCTGAAGTCAAATAGAATATCTGGTTCTCCCCCCCCTCCCAACTTTGTGTGTTAGCCTTTCATATACTGCATGTAAGCCCTCTGTCTTCCCTTCTCTATGCTAAACATGTCCAGTCCTTCAGTCACCCTCCATAGGACAGGGACTCAAGTCCCTTCACTGTCTTGGTCGCTGTCACTCTTCAGCTTGTCAATATCCTTGCACTGAATCCAAAGCCTCAGATGACGTCTGAAGAGGACGGAGTACCGAGGGACTGTATTCACCTACTTATGCCTTGAAGCTACCTCTGGTAGATTGGAGGCAAGTTGCCATGCCTGGGATGCTTGGTGCTTCCTCATTATCTCCTTACTTATTTCAGACCCAGCTCCCTGCTAATCATCCTTATTCTGTCATTTCCAGCACAGAGCCCATTGTCTGTGAACGAATTGCAGAGAAACAAGGGAAAAAATGAACTGAGAAGTCAGCTCTTCCTTCTCACTGTTGCCAGTTCTCATCCTATCCATCCCAGGCAAAGGTCCTGTCCTCTCTTTGATATTCTTTTTTTCTCCCAGTGTAGTTGAAAAAAGCTTGGTTTGTTGCTGTCATTATAAAAAATAACAATAGCTAACATTTATTAAGTGTTAGTATGTGCCAGGCATTGTGCTAAGAGCTTGATAATTATCTCAATTGTTCCTCAGCCATGCTGGGAGGTAGGTTCTATCATTATCCCCATTTTACAGATGAGGCAAACAGAGGTTAAGTAGCTTTTCCAGGGTCTTATGATTGGTATGTGTTTGAGGCTGGATTTGAACTCAAGTATTTTTTATTTATATTTATTTTAAAGAGACATTAAAAAAAATTCTGAACTTAAGAAGTAAAACATACATTTTGTAACAAAGTGGAATAGAAAAAAAGAGAGAATTGAACCTGAAACTGCAGATTCATTACATACAACTTATATAATTCCATTCAAATATACAACAAACTTATCATGTGATTTTCTTTTTGTTCTCTCCCACCCTAAAGATGGCTGCCAATAGAAACAAATATGTGTGTGTTTCCACGTATTTATATGTATGTATGTCAGTTCTTTCTCTGGATGCAAATAACATCTTTCTTAATAGAATTGAACTCAGACTTTCTTGACTTCAGGCTCCAAGCTCTATCCACTGCACCACATAGTTGCCCATAACTTCCCTTGACAGCCTCACCTCATTCTGAGCTATAGCTCTCCTCACAATTTTACAAGACCATGCTAAGCTCTTAAATTCTTCCTCTATTACCTAGAATTGTTTCTAACTTCTGAACATATCTTTAAAAAAATTATTAATTAATTTATTTTTAGTTTTCAACATTCATTTCCATAAATTTTTAATTTTCTCTCCCTCCCAAAGATGACATGAAATATGATATGGTTCTACACATACATTCCTGTTAAAGACATTTTCACATTAGTCTTGTTACATAGAATTATAATGAATGGGAAAGACCATGAGAAAGAAAAAACAAAATAAATAAGAAAATGGTATGCTTTGTTCTGCATTCTGACTCCATACTTCTTTCTCTGGATGTGGATGGCATGAGTCCTTTGGAATTGTTTTAAGTCCTCGCATTGCCGAGAGGGGCTAAGTCTATCAAAATCAGGCTGTTTCTGTGTACAATGTTCTCCTGGTTCTGCTCACTTCACTCAGCATCAGTTCATGTAAGTCTTTCCAGGTTTTCCTGAAGTCCGCCTGCTCACTATTTCTTATAGAACAATAGTATTCCTCTGGACATTTTTTAAAAAATTGAAGTCAGTTAATGAGTTCCCTGTGTACCCCCATTGGTCTCTGAAACCACATCCATTTTTTCCTTATTATTTCCTGAATGATTCCCCTCTGTGTTCCTCAGACCAGTCTTGAACATCTCCCATCCTTCCTGGACTGACTTCCTCTGAAGCATATTACTCCATGAAATGTTAGCAACATTTTCTCAGAAATCTTCAAAACCTGCTTTCCACAAAGCTTGTGTATATATCAAACCCAGCCTGGATTTCTCTTCTTTGCCTGTCATAGGCCACAGAATGAAGTGACCACTTCTCCCTCAAGTTCCCATCATTTCTCCCCCAGTCACCAGTTCTTTCGACTGCTCCTCATATTTGCTAGATTCAAGGATTTTTCAAGTCCTGGTTGTTCTCCTCAGGACCCTCTCTAGCTTTTCAATGTCTCACCTAAATGTGACTCCCAAACCTAATCGCAAACCTCTAGGGATGTCCTGTCCAGAGCAGAAAGCACTAGGATCCCAGACACTCTGCCTTCCTTATTGCATCTGAAGGTCACCCTGGATTCTTTGGCCATATTTTCACACTCTTGTCTTCTTTCCCTTCTCAGAGTTTTGTGTAGTTATTCGCAGATAGATGAAATACTTGTTGATTGATTGATTGTCTGAATCTGGAGATCTGGCTCTGACACTTACTGGATGAGTGACTATTGGGAAATGAGTTAACTTCCTTGAGACTCAGATTCCTCATCTAAGAAATGAGAATTAAAAAAAAAAGAAATGAGAATAATAAAATCTTCATCACATGCCTCACAGGTTTATTAGAATAGAATTTCTTAAGCTTTAATCACTATAAAGAGATCCGTTGTTATTACCCTTAAGAGGATGTATATAACCTTTTAGACAATTCAATTTAAAATGTCTTTTTTTGGGGGGGGAGGTGTTTGTGCAGTGGGGTGATATTTGGTTGTTTGAAAAATTTAATTGTATAGGAAATTGTTCTCCATGATTCCAGATCCAAGGTCCTTAGGATTTTGCTTCGGGTGGACTTTTAGTGATCATCTAAATTGAGGATTCTTCACCTTGTTTGGGTCATGGATCCCTTTGGGAACCTGGTGAAGCTCATGGATGCACTCTTAGAATAATGTTTGTAAATGCATAAAATAAATCTTACAGAATTTCAAAGGAAACCAATTATATTAAACTCTAGTTATCAACTAATAAAAAATAACACAAGTTAACAGACTCCAGGTTAAGAAATCTTCTTTTAGAGCATCTCTTTTAATTATACATGAGGAAATTCAGACCCAAAGGGCAGGTGGCTCAGCCAAAGTCAAACAGCCAGGAAGTGGGCAGAAGTGGGATTCAGCACCAGGGACACAAATGCTGAGTTGATTTATTCATGTTGAGCACTGTAGGTCTTACTCAATGTCTCAGTGGGACAAGCTCAGAAGCCCACCTAGTGAAAAAAAGGGCAGATGCTAGTAAAACAACAATAATAATAACATGGAACTGGGAGCAGCTGAGTATGGAGTATGTCAAAGGTACATGTGAACAATATTGTGTCCAGAACCGAATGCTGCTTTCCACATTCAAGAAAGAAGATATGTTAACCCTGACATAATCATCCCATTCATGCTTCCTGATTTATACTCTTTGGATGGTGTTTGCTATTGGCTTTCATATGTTCTCTTGTACAGTTTTCAAGAGGCATTAGCTCTGAAAACCATGCTTGCAGATTTGACATTCCACAATCTGTGGCTTTTGGGGAACTAGTGACTTTGGGGGACACTTTGGTTTATCTTCAAGTCTGGGAACCTGAGCTTTGTATTAACTTTCCTAGACTGATTAATGAAGTTCTTACAGTGGGCCCTATATTCCTCAGCATAGTCCCTGGGTGGACTAGGTCTCCAAAAGCCTTGGGATGATCAGAGTCTACCTTCTCTTGGGAACTCTTCCTTGATGTAGTGAAGATGCTTTCACATAATTGTGCTCATATATATTGGAGCATTCTGACTTACAGGGAAAGAACAATATATTGTAAAACTGACCTTAATTCAGATACCTAGTTCAATTTATACAGAAGGACAAGTGAAATATAGGTTGGCCTTACCTAAGTGTGTTTGGGTGGGAACAGGTTGCAGAACACAGGCCTAGGCAGTGAATGCAGAACTAGAAAAAAAAAAGGAAATATATACAGAGAATCCTTAAAAACTGGAGTTTGGATGGAACAGTACATGCTACATTTTTGGAAACAGATACACAAAAGAAAGAATGGAGAAAAAAAGAAAAGACTACATTCCAACAAAAAAGCCTTTTAGGTCAATAGGAAAGATGGTGTTTCCATAAACTTTGAGCAGGAGGCTATAGGTACATTTATCAAAATAACAGAGTTAACAAGACCCGTTCTTGCTCAGTGGTGTGGTTGCAAATTAGATCTAATGGGGCACAGTTCCTGGAACATTGAGAAAACCTATTTAAGAGGCAGTAGTACTTTGTCTCATCTATTCTCCTTATCTTTCCAAACTTCATCTTAAAATGACTGCTTTCTCTGTGTCCAGACTCCCTAATTCTTCTGCTCCCTTTAATTGCCCTATGACTGAAGGCCAATTTTTTTCCATCTACAGCATTATTTCATTGCCACATAGCGTTGC
This sequence comes from Pseudochirops corinnae, assembly GCA_028646515.1. Taxonomy (NCBI): domain Eukaryota; kingdom Metazoa; phylum Chordata; class Mammalia; order Diprotodontia; family Pseudocheiridae; genus Pseudochirops; species Pseudochirops corinnae. Next base: position 195,315,502 of record CM053591.1, read on the forward strand.
CTTCATATCGTATCATTAGTGCTCCTCATAGTCATTCTTTGATGCATATGAAACCCTAGTTACTGGAAGAAGTATTGTATCCAATGCAGAGGTTATATAGCTCTTAGTATGTATGTCACTAACAGCACTAACAGCCACCACAATTGAATGCCATTTACTATGATACTCTAATTTAGACTTCATTTTTAGTTTAAAAGAAGACGTGCCATGTTGACTAAACCTATCAATGGCCATTGACAAACGAAAACATTTTTGAATTTGCCTGTGTTCCCTTTTTCTGTAGAGATTCATGTTCTTCCAACACTTTTAGGCATCAGCACTTAAGGCCAGGTTTTAAGCACTCAAAGATTCTCCTCTATAGCAAAAGTATTAACAAGTCTATGATTTATGCGTTTTCTAATCATTCTTTGCTCATTCTGATGTTAGTCATAGTTCCATCTTTGGAAACAACCTCCAAAGCTTTCCTAAAGTAGAAGTCAGACTCTTGGGGGTCTTCCATAGTTAAAGGATTTCCCAGGTTGAGAGGGGATGGTGGTGAAGGTGATTAGTGACTGATTTAGAGTATGTAAGGGAAGAGAAATGAGTTTGTAAGGGAGTATTTTGAAATAAAGGAAGCAAGAACTGGTTACTGAAATAGCTACAATACCCATGACTCCCTACTCAGAAATTTCCAGTTGCTCTCATTGCCATTCCTCACCTTGCCTTTCCCAATATGGTTCCTACCTACCCATCTACGTTTATTTCACATGACTCATAGGATCAGGAATTTTGAAATAGAAGGAATATTAGAAGCCATTGAAGTCAATTGTCTCATTTTACAGATTGGGGCAGAATTTAGGAGGCATGCCTTGAGTCACATGGTGTCAAATAGAATTTGGATCTGGGTCCACTCTATCCCCCATACCAGGAAATATGCCTACCTTCATGAGCTCAAAATTCAAATCAAACTAGTTCTTCCTCTACCCCTCATGCTGCCTTTGTGAGATCTCCTCCCATTGACACTGTATTCATCTTGTACCTTCCTTTGTATTCCCTAAGTTTAGTACAGTGCATGGCACATAATAGGTCCTAAGTCCTTAAGTGTATATTGACTGACTAGCTAGTTGAGTGCATCCTAAACTTAATCCAGGTCTCAATTTTGGGAATTCAGACACCCTATACTTAATGTCTAGAAAGCTCTCCCTCCTTCTCTCCACCGTTCGAAGTATCTATATTGAGACACAGCATGGCACAGTTCTGGTAAGATCCTTCTGGTCAAACAAAATGCTTCAGCAAAGACAGTCATTCTAATTTAATATTGACTACTTTCCTTCATAAGTGCCCCACACAACATAAAACCCAGTTTTATCTGAGAACATTTTATTTTCTCTCTACAAAAGATAGAATTATGCAGCAATTAACCCAGAATGCAGTATCTCTTAATTGTGTGAACTCTACTTTAAATGTCATGAGTTTCTTTCAAATTATGTTTACTATAATAACATCATTTAGTATTCGAAGGGTACTTTACTCGTCTTAATGGGCCTTAGCTTGCTGTGGAACCAGTAGATATGAAAGAGTTGGGTTCATGGCCTGTGCTAATTTTTCATGACCCCTTAGGGAGGGACAGTAAGTCACACTATATATCCAGCCTATATGGTTGGTTGCCATTTTCAAATGCAAATATGAATGCTAAAGCTCATTTATATTCATGATGACAGTTCACAACCTCAAATATATCCAAGCAAGCAGAGAGATTACAGCAACAACTAATGTATCAGAATAACTGTGGCATTAATATGTAAACATTTTATAGTTTTGAATTTTTGTTTATATCTATTGGTGTGATGTAGATTGTTGAGAGCTTAGGGAATTTTTATTTCTTTCTCTACAGCCAGTGGTATCCCATGATTTACAACTATTTTGTATAACTAGGGAGATATTTGGAATTAAAAAGATTAGTTCTTGTTTAAGGAAGCAACTTGTAATAATTGAAAACACTGAATGATTTCCCATGGCAGAGGTACATAGGTTTCAGCATATTACTAGCGATCACTTACATGCAAGGGATGATATTAGTGGTATAATCAAGGAAACATGATCAGAAAAGGATGTAGGCAGATTATGTAACAAGAGAAAGATTTCACAGACAAATTACTGCATCAGTACTCATAATATATATTTTTTGTAAAGATGCAGCTGGAGACATACAATGAGGTAGATGAGTGCACTCCTTATCAGACTCAGGGGAGAGATGGAAGAAAATCACAGAGAATTAGAAGGGGTCAATTGTTGGAGATCTTCACCAATGGAGAGAGTAACATACCACTGAGATCACAGATCTATAAAAAGTGTGTGTATGTGTGTGTGTGTGTGTGTGTGTGTGTGTGTATCTGTGTATATGTGTGTATAAAAGAGAGGGGGAGAGACAGAGAAAAAGAGAGAGACAGACAGAGAGAGAGAGAGAGAGAGAGAGAGAGAGAGAGAGAGAGAAAGAGTTATTGAGGGACATTTCAAGGGTAATTTTGACTATACAGGATTATGACCTTGCATATTAATTTTAGAATCTAACCCCAGATTAAGATGAATGAATGAACAGAAGAAAAATTATTTATAAAAAACTTGCTATATGCCAAGTGTTGACCTAAGTGTTAGTGATGCAGATAAAAAGCCAATCCAGTCCCTGCCCTCAAGGAGCTCATATTTTAATTGTAGGAGATAATACATGTAAAAGAGTTTAAGTATAAGATAGGATGAAAAAATCCAGTGGCCCCCTGGGTGTACAGGGTGCAACTCTATTGTGTAAAGAGACCAAGAAAGAGAAAAAATTGTTATGTTATGGGCAAAACATGATATAGAAACAGTGAGGAGAGAGTTGTTAGTTCTGATAAGAAGTGCCTCCCTTTAATTCTATTCTATGTTTCTCACCCCAAATATCCTATTCACCCCCTTCAGAACATGCAGGTGTGTGTACACACACATATACATCCCCATACAATGGAGAGTGTGGCAAACAGTTAACTATTGATCTACAAAATAAAATCCCAGAGATTTCAGGAGTTGAGATAAAAAAGGGGAGTGACTGATAACTCTTTCCTTCCTTCTCCCCACCCCATCTTGAATCCTCCAATAATAGTCTTTCCTTGAACTTTTTAATTCACTATAAAGAGGTCTTACTGTTGTATTTTCTCCTTGGTCATAAAATCTGGCCATGGGATTTCTGCCTTCTGATGCCTGAATGCATACATTATTCCAGTCTTTTGACTACAGCCAAATGGAGGCAGCATTATTGATTATCCCTCACATCTGCACACAACCCAATTGTACTGCTTAGTTCTCTTGGTCTTGATGCAGTCAGACATTTTCTTTGCACCACCCTTCTAGCCCTGGAATTATCCTTTATGGGTTTAGCTGGGATTTTCCTATTTTCTTTGGTGAGATAGAGTCACTTTTTGATAATGGAGTTAATATGATGGAAAATTGGAGCTGTAGGGTGCCTAAGAGTAAACTAATTCAGCCCTGTACTATATGAAGGAGAAAACTCAGGTCGTCAACACAAAGCTATCCAACAGATGGTTCTAAAGTGATGTAACTTTGGTCTTCTTTGAGTACAAAGGAGGACAACCAACCCAAAGCACAGGTCTGGCAATCACACTCCTCTACTCAAAAATCAGCAGTGGCTTGCTATTGCTCCTATGAGAAAAGATAATCTCTATTTGTCATTTAAAGATCTTCAAAATATGGAGCTAACTTCTCTTTTGACACTTATTTCTCATTACTTTCCTGCATGCATTCTATGGTCTGGGCAATCTGATCATTTTGTTGTGCCTTGTACATATCATCTGATCTCCCGATGCCAGGCCTTATGAAATCTCTAGCTTCCTTCAGCATTCTACTTCATTAAGCCTTTCCTAATCTCTCCCTTCACGAAGAGCTTATGGTCTGGACTGCCACATAGAGACAGTGCTCTTTCTTTGGTAGACTTCCTGTATTTATTTATCTGTTTCTGAATAATATGATACAAAGCACTTCAAGGAAGACAATGGAGAGGCACATGCAATGTCTACCAAATTAGGAACTTCAAAGAAGAAATGAAGGGAATGACATCATTAGGGAAATGTAGGAACAAAAGAGAAGATGGGCTGTTCACATCTGGAGGGCCAGAGGTATCAGGTAAACAGACCTTGAGCTCCACTCATACCCTTGAAATGTTAGCAGAAAGCAAGAAAGGTCCCTGGGATTTGGAGTGGGCACTCTGTGATAATGTGATAGGAGCATGTGACAAAAAGAGCACAGAATGGGCAGGCAGGGATGATTTGGGGTCTGCTTCCTTGGAGTAAATAAGGAATGACCCAGTTGTAATTGAATATTTAAGTGTATTTAAGCATCTCCCTACTGCTTCTCTGTCCCTGGTAGAATGTATTGACACCAAGGACTGATCTGATTTCATCTTTGTATTGTAGTTGTAGTGGAAGGAGAGTGGGATCAGATCTGGGAGGAGCTGGGGTCAAATCCTGCCTCTGACATTAGCTATCTGGGTGACCCTGGACAAGTCACTCAATTTTTCAGTGATCTAGGCACTTCTCTGTGACTGTAACTTGCAGAGAAAGTATCAGCCTGCATTAGTAGAAGGAATGTCCTCACTGAAGAGTTCCCTGTTCCAATAAGATCCTAGCTACAGACCCCTCCCCTTCCCTACCACAATGACTTGTACCCAGAAAACATTCAAGAAGTGCTCATTCAATTGAATCATTAGAGTTAATGCTATCCCTTTACTTGCAGGTAATGTAACTCCAGGGATGAAATTAGCATCTCACTATCAATTTTTAAGCATTCCATTTTTCTTTAAGAGGAAAGGTGCCACATGAATATTCTATAAACACATATACTTCATTTCAGTAGCCTCAAAAAGATGTGTACATATACAAGTTTGCAGATATTGTGGTGCAGAATTCCCTAAGAGGTTCCTAGAGCTAGTTTGAGCCAAGGCAAGATGAATTCAGATCAGTCTAGCACTCAGCACAGTGCCTTGCATACAATGGTGGCTTAATAAATATTTGTTTTTTTCTAGCAATTTAATAAAGCTTGGATCTAGACATCATTCACTATATAATAAAACAGTCAAAAGCTGGAAGCAAATTGTGGCCAACAATTGGAGAAAGGCTGAATAAACTGTGATGGAGGAATGTAATGGAATTTTACCATGCTGTAATGAATGAGGAATATGAGGAATGTGGAAGAAATGTGGGGAGCCTTGGGTGAAGTGACGCAGAACAGAAAAGAATAATCTTTGTGTTTGCTTCAGCTCTGGAGGGTCTCACATTGAGAGCTGGAAGGGTGCAGAGAAGCCTCGAAGTCCCCCTTTCCTTGTACAGCCTGTACAGCCTGGAAAACTTTGGCGATTTGCCCAAGGTCACACAGGTGTGGACCAAGGTGGACTTCCACCTTCTGGCTCCCAAACCAGTGGTTTTTACCCTGGGCCATGCTGCCTGTAAATGAGGCTGACATTAACGCACAATCAAATGCCATCAAAACCAATGGAAAACATGAATACTAACTTCTTAGAGGTAGCCTTTTATTTAAATACATGGCCAACTGCAAAAGCACGACCTAGCCTGAGCTGTTCATTGCAATCATTGCTTTATGTGGTTTTGCTTAACTGTGTTTAGAGAATAAGCTTGGAGATCTTTTGTGATGCATTTGGTTTTGTCTGTTGTGGCAAAAACAAAAAAAAAATTCTCTTTAAAAGCAAAACAAAGCAAATATAGCTTCCAGAACCATAAAATGTAGACTTTCAAGGTACTGTCAAGATTTTCTGGGCTTTGCCATGCTTGAATGCCACCAGTGATTTGGTGGGTTTAATTTACTGTACCTTGGGAACTTAACCCATCTAATTCAACATTTATTAAGCCCTTATTGTATTTAAGACACTGGAATTTAGGTGCTGGAAGCACAAAGACAGAGCCTCCTCCAGCAACATACAGCTAGAAACAGAAGGGGCCTCAGAGGGCATTTATTTAACCTCCTCAATGTACAGGTGAAGTAACTGAGGCCCACATGAGTTAAGCGATTTGTCCAAGGTCACACAAGCAGTAGGTATTAGAGATTCAGTTTGGCTGTGGTGTCTGACTCCACAGGGTCTCTGATTGTCTCCTCATAATTTGAGGAGGGGTAAGCACCAGTAGGAAGGGAGATCAGGGTACCTTTCCTACACGAAATGACAGTTTAGCTGAGCCATAGAGGAGCCAAGGGATTCCCAGAGGGAATTACAAGGGAAGTTGGCATGAATTTCTGAAGGGTAGCTGGCAAGGGGGGAAAGGTAAATGCATAATCAAGCAGGCTGGCTGTGGAGATTAGCTGGGCCAAGTTTACTGGTCCTAACCTTCAGTCAAGCTCCCTAATGGTGGGCAGAACTGGGCTTCATTGTTCTTTGAATTATGTCTGGATATCAAACACTTTGGGTGATACAGAATATTGCAACAGCAGCCATTTCACGCAATATCTGTTTTATTTTTCCTTTGCTTCTTTTAAAAAAAAATAAACAAAATCTGAAGCTCTGCCTGAGTGTAGAGGAATTTGTCTTGGTTTGGCTTTTAAATTCATTGATCTTTTAAAACATAGAAAACTTGGGAAAGATCCAAATGGATTTGAGATTCTGAAAGAGAAAGAGCCTCCTGATAGAATTAGGAGCAGAGAAAGAGAACAGTACATGGGTGAAATTCAGCACCTATATAGCATCCTCAGGATGCTCATGAATATAACTAATTACATTCAATGTTCCATTCCTTTGTACTGAAAGGATAAGTTGTTGCTTAATAAGGGGCCATATCACTGCATGTACAACAATGGTTGTTTGTCTATACTGCTGATTAAGAAACAGACTGGACTAAAGGTTCTATTCAAAAATGAACACTCCCCATCACACCCCATTCCCAGCTCACTCTATCTCTGCTCAGCTTGGGAAACTCTTTTCTGTGCTTTAACCATAACTAGGAAGTGACATTATTTGTCCAAGTTGAACCAGAGGATTTAATTTGTTCACATCCCCAGAGGGAAACATGCATTATTTCACCTTAAAAGTTTTTAAATAAAAGATTCACACAAATGACTTGAGGGTGTTTTTATTTCATGTGGCTTGGTATTCTAAAGTGGAATCTTACATGTCTGTTTCTATGTCCCAGGGTGAACTTCAGTTGCACCCCACAGTTCAAAGATCAAACTACCTTAATGTTTTGTTTGTTAAACAAGGATCTCCCATTAGACCAGTGCATGTTGCTAGAAGTAATTATTACCATGGTAGTGAAGTCCTATTTTTATGGTCAGGATTTGATTCCAAATTCAATGCAAGCACACTATCTATGTGGATAGCCAGTCTCTCCCTGAATCACCATCTATTTGGAAACCACCCATCATTAGCCTATGATAATATTCTGTAACCATATTTAGAATTCTCCAATTTTTGTCTTTGAACTGTGCCATTTTGGAATTTTTAAAAATGGATTTGCTTTTCAGATACAGAAACAAAAGGGGATGCTTCTCAATCGACTGTCCTGTAAATTTAAGAATCGTGAGAATTCAGGGACTGTTATTCAAGATCTGAATGAAGAGTGCTAGCTCTGATGCCTTCCAGTTAAGTGATGAGATAAAACCTACATCCCTCAGCTATGGTCACTGGAAAGTTGGACCTCTGCAGCAATTGATATACAAAAAGCATTTAAATATACTTGTCTGGGGAGTAAGTTCTCAACTCGTCAGGTTTAAATTGTCAGTGTGCCAGGCAGACATCCTCCTCTGCCAGTTATCATGAAAACAGCGAAGGAAAATTCTGTAAAATTAGCAAACCATTAGACAGTGTTTATCTAAATGTTAAGAGACTAGAGACATAATTTGAAAGTGCAGAATTTTATTGAGCTACACAAGTCAAAGTTCTGTTCCCAGACCTCCAAAGTGATCCACCTTATATTTTGAACATTGGATATTTCACATAACAGCTTGGCAGACAAGTGTGTATTCAAGCATGCCTACCTAGAGATACAAACACCAAGCTCCACAAGGAAACACAATTTGAAATGGGGGTATCTTATTTACTGGGGATATTGGCTGCAACTCCCCATCTGAAATCCTCAAAATATGCAAATTTAAAGGCATAGCTTTCCTTAAAAAGTAATTTTAATTGTAAATGATCAAAATATGAGGGTTACAATTTGAAACATAAATTTTATTGTGACAAAGAATTAAAAATAGTGCATCTGTGAGAATTGGAGTGCATACTGTAAAGAACTAGTCTGGAATCACAAACCAAGTTAATCATGTACAATAAAATGGAAAGGTTTAACAAAGCAATCTAAAATCAAATTTAATTGTTTCTAAATTTCACCATGACTGTTTGTTTATATTTACAATCATCTGCTCTCATTGTGATGGTCTTGCTGAGGATTCAGGGAACTGGGGAACAAGGTGGGAGTTTGGAGGAGAGGATTCAGAGGTCTCAAATGGGTAAGAAGAATTCTCTAAAGCTAACAGGATGTAAATGTCTTCCAGAAGAAATTCTTGCAACCAGCTTTGCGTTCTCTGGGTGCCATGGCTGGGTTTGAATTAGCAGATCTCTGAAGCTCCATCCGCATCTCATCTGGTTCAGGATCGTTGGGCAAATCCTCTGGCTCCAGAGCCTCATTTTCTGTCTGGCTGGGTTCTGACAGCAGTTCTGCCAAAAAGTATTTGGCCAGTTCCTAAATGCAGCGAGAAAACAAAATAGGTTGGAAGAGAAAGAAGGGATGAAGGGGAGAGGAAAAGAGAGAAAAGATTAATATGGTGCCAAAAAATCTAGAAATTTGGTTATTCAAGGCAATGCTTGTTATTGGGAGTAAGTCAACTCCACCCAGATACCTGTGGTTTTATCAAATTCCCAAGACTGGACACTTGAACCTAAAATCTAGTCCGGAATGAAAATCAAAAGTAGATTTCAATGCTTGCTATGGAGTTCTAGTTCCTCTAAAAAGAGATAATAAACACTTATTTTATCAAGTTCTATACATTGTAGTTGTTGAATCATATCCTATTACAGTGACCATCCTTTGGAGATTTCCATCTCTTTCCAGCATTCAGGTTCATTAGATCTTTTTATCTCCTGATATATTAGAATGCCGGAAGACTAGAAGTAGACATAGATGATCTAACTAGCCAAAAGCGAGGACGACAACAACAACAACAACAACAACCCACAATTAGATAAAGGTAAATAATTTGTTAAAATCATTTTAAACTCAATGCTTAACTAAGTGCTGCCCCGAAGATGACTAAGTACATTTATGAGAGTCTCATTCAACTGTAAGCCACGTGAGGGGACTCTCAGCAGTGGCGAGTGTGTCAGGGTGGCTTCCTCTTCACTTAGCTTTTTCCACGTTCTCCAGGGCTGCTTGGTGCATCTGGAGGACTCAGTCAGCACCCACACCAGTGCCAGCTGTGTTTCAGCACCGAGGACAGTTCTACTTTCCCCTCAGGATGCAAGGGGTTAGCCCTGACCTTGGGACCTCCTGTTTCCCTTGTCACCCCTATTCTCAAAGGTACTGGTCAGCTCGTCCCCCAAGCTGCGACTCAGCTTTTGGGAGGTACTGGCTAGCACTCTCTGGAGCATGGGACCTTCTAAGAGGACCAAAAAGGTAGAGCTGGAAATTCCTGACTTGGGAAGTTCTTGGCTTCAGGTGTGTCTTCACTCGTGCAAAGCAAACACTCTACGTCCCCTCCTCCCTCCTCCCATTAGGTCCGGGGTCAGCGTTTTCTTTAAGACCACAGGATTGGAAATTCTCCTTTCCTTTCTTCCTCCTCCTTATCGTCCAGGGACACTTACCCAGTGAAACTTGACAGGACACCTCCTCGGATCTACCTGGACCAGGAAGCGGCTGAAGGTTTGCAGGAGCATGGGGATTTGAATGGAGAGAGGAAAAGACAAGAAGTGGACTTTGTCATACCTGTTTCCCTGCTGCGGCGGCCAAAGACTTCTGAAGAAACTGGCGGAGCCTCGGGTCCGAGGGAGCAGCGCTGACACTGCTCACCACCAAAGTGATAGAGAGCAGGGCCAGCGCGCACTGGAGGCGGCAGGACAGCATCTTCCCAGCACTTGAGAGGGCGAAGAGGGTGCAGCTCTCCAAACTCCGGAACCTTCAGGAGGGACTCGGCACGGCCGAGGCTTTCCACCTCTCTTCTCCCGCAGCCGCTTGTAGGATCTCCTGGCGCATTCCCCCGCCTTTTAAACTCTCTTCCTGACGTCAGGATAGGAGGCGTCCCGGATCTCACTGGCGCTTTTACGCACCATTAGCTTCGCGGAATCAATCACAGAGGTGATGGAAGATCACACCATGCAAAGAAGCTTACTTAAAAAATCGAACAAGCTCACGCACAGGCCGGCACACACACACACACACACACACACACACACACACACACACACGGTCACACGCACAGACACATTTACACAGGCAAGCCCTGAGGCACACACACAGACACTTAAGCTCTTCTGTTTGTGCGCCACGAGAAAGGAGCTCTATGAATACAAAGGACATGTGTATGGATACGGGGTTGGAGGTTCATCATGTGTTCCTTGTATGTAGTTGAGAGACTAGGAGGGAGGGCCGTTAAATGGTGCAGGTTAAGGAAAGAGAACTGTACATCCTACTCCAAGTATGGAATATCCCACTTTACAAATGCTGGGGAGACGTTTCCGACTAATGGTATGGAGAGGTTCTTAAAGGGCTTCAACTTTCTGCTTATAAACGTGGAACCGACCACTCTTCCCGCTCTCCCATCCCCCGAGGATATTCTGCACTTCTGTATTTTCTAAAGTCCTCAGCTCCCTTTAGTGCGGGTAACTCCCAGATATTGTCTTCCTGTTCCTCTGGGAAACTTATAAAAGGATGATTAGCTTCAATATTTACATTTTAGTTTAAAAGAAAGATTTCCCAATTGGACCTCTGGATTATGAGAAAGGTTGTATTAGGCAAGACAAATCCTTGCCTAAACATTGCACTTAGGGGGAAACGAGAAACTCCATTGGAGGGGGAGGATCGATGCTCTGAATCTCAAACGGTATAAATCCCAAGATTTCTCAAAATGCCCCACCCGTAGCTCCAGGGTGCATCACAGTGACTGGCACATAGTAATTCTGTAATAATTGTCTTTTGATTGAATGGGCTGGGAGGGAAGCTTTGGAGACTGAGGAGGAGGGTGAGGAGGTGGGAGCTCCAGCACCAGCAATGAACAGACAAATGTTCAATCCCAAGCAAGGACATTCAGGCCAGTCATGCTTTTTCAGAACCAAGCTCTGGGCAAAACTGCTATCTTGGAAGAGCTTGGCTGGTTGGGAGATTAGGTAGGAGCAGACCTCAGGGAACTTGAGAGAGGTTCCTTGGAGCTTGCTGGAGCTCAGGGCAAAAATGCCACTAACCTGAGCTCAGGCCAGTTCCTCCCATTTGCAATCTAGTCAGGATGCCTTAGGTGGGTGTGCATAGTCTTCTGCAACTGACAGAGAACTGTCAGAAAAGTCACTCTTGGGAGGCACCTCTGGCATTTTTCAGAAAATGCTGAACCAGCAGAGGAAATGAAAAAATTTATTTTGCCTTTCAAGACTTTGATGTCCTTTTCTTTTTCTACAGTCCTAAGGACCCTGTCTCCCCTGATAATCTCTCCTCATTTTCAGCAGCTCTTCCTTTCCCTCTTTTCTCTTTCCTCTACTCTATTTTCTTAACCTTTTTCTCTTCCTCCTCCCTCTCTTTTCCTCCCTTTTCTCTGTCCCTGCCCTTCCTTTCTTTTTCCTTTTCTTCCCTTCCCTTCTTTCTTTTATGAATTCCTACCTACTCATCTCAAATGCAGCAGAAGAAATCTTTTAAAACACACCAAGAATCATTTGTTTCCTCTGGTTGTAATTCTAAAACCAGAATATTACCTCCTCACATTTCTCAAGGGAAGTATGATTTTAATCAAGGTGGAAATGTCTTGTCATTCACCTCCCTCCCCCCACCCCATGAACACACTATATATGGTCATTAGAAAGTCATCTTTGTTTTCCAACTCTGATGTCAGTCAGTTGTTTGGTTTTTCAATTAGGCAGCAAAGTCTGTAAGAAATAAGACAGCATTTTGTACCCTAGCTTGGACTGTGATTCACCTGCTCTTTCCTTTAGGAAAAGTGCTTTATCAACCTAGGTAAGTCTCAGGTATTCCAAACCACAGATTGGAACTAGAAGGGACTTGAACATCTCAAGATGTTAGCAAGATGCTAATGAGTTGAGGAGAGTAAAGACCCTCACAATCATTTTATCCCCAAAGGGAGCTGCTTGAAAGTAAGCTAATGACTTAGGGTCTCACATCTACTAAGTATGGATTACTGGCTGAGTTTTGCAGTAACTTTCATACTGAGACCTTTCCATTCCTATTAGAGCCAAGTGAGTGTTATTTGTGCTCAAAGTACAGGCTGGACTCCTGCCCAGAAGAAAAGTAGCTCAAGGAACATATCTCAACTCTCCAGACTGTGTGGGAGAATTAAGCATTCCTTTAAAATGAAAGAATGACTTCAATGCAAAAGTAAAGAAAGAAAAGGATATAAAAATGCAGAGAACAACCATGACTCTTGTTAGAAGGTTGTAGAGTGGAAAAATGCCACACAGTAGAGAAAGGGATGGAAGGTCACTAAACTCTGGAAACTAAGAAACAGATAGGAGGTTTCCCAAAGAGGAGGGAACTGTATCTTCTAAATAGGAATGAGTTGCTTCCACAAATGCTTTTGAATCCAAAAATCTCCTTAGGTAAGAGGTTATCCAGAGGGATAGGAAAAGAAATGAGTAACAGCAGTTGAAGAACTCCCTGTCAAGGGGTACTGAGACAGATACTTGTGAGTCCTATAACACATGGAACAGTGTGTTGTGATCCCAGGGCATATATCCACAATGTGACAAAAGTTATCAAGACATGGCAAAATGAACAAGTCCTTTCTATTCATAGTGATTTCATATATGCACAAATGATAATGGTAGAAAGCACCTGAGAAGTATTGCTAAAGATTATAAAATCTTGGGCAAGAAAATGAAGAATTTGAGGGTATATGACTACTGTTTATTGAAAGCTAATAGATAAAATAGAGAAGAGAAGATTTTGGAAGGGAAAACCTAATTAAGATTATGGTGTCCCAGAATAGGATTTGTATTTCTAAGCCATGGGTTAAAATACAGTTATGTCTCAAAAGGAAGAGAGTGTAACAAGGGTTGGTAATAATTATGTTTGCCAAAGTATCATGGAGTCAGTCTGCCAAAACACATTCAATATTTATATTCTCTGTAGAGAAATAAAGAATAAGTTAAATAATTGGAACAATATTCATTATTCATTATAGGTCTATGCCAATATAGCAAAAATTAAAATTGATTTGCATGTTTAATGTTATGCCAATCAAAAAAATAAAAGGAATATTTTAGATAAGGACAGAATAATAACAAATTTCATGTGAAGGACTAAAAGATCTAGAATGTCGAGGGAAATCATGAAAAATGAGAATGAAGAGGGAATAGCACTTCTAGACCTCACACTAGAGCATAAAGCAGTAACTAACAGTGGTATCTTTTCCCTTTTTTAAAGAAATTATTTAGTATTTTATTTTTCCCAATCACTTGTTAAAAAAAACAATTTTTAACATTCATTTTTAAAACTTTGATTCTTCCTCGCTTTCCAACCTTTCATTGAGAATGCAAGCAATTTGATATAGGTTATACATGTGTAGTATATAGGTCATATATGTGTAGTAATATTTTCATATTAGTCATTTTGTGAAAGAAAACATAGACCAAAAAAACTCCACCAACAAACCTCAAGAAAAACAAAGGAAGTGAAAAAAGTATACTTAAATCTGTGTTCAGACACCATCAATTCTTTCACTGGGGATGGAGAGCATTTTTCATCATAGGTCTTTCAGAGTTGTCTTGGATTATTGTATTGCTGAGAATAACCAAGTCATTCACAGTTGATCATCTTGCAATATTGCTGTTACTTTGCATACAGTACATTTCACTTTGCATCAGTTCATGTAACTCTTTCCAGGTTTTTCTGAGAGCTTCTTGTTCATCATTTGTGTAGCATAATAGTATTTTTTATCACAATGACATAGCACAATTTGTTCAGCCCTTCCTCATTTGTTGGGTATCCTTCCAATTTGCAGCTCCCTGCCACCAGAAAATAATTGCTATAAATATTTCTGTACATACAGATCCTTTTCCTTTTTAAATTTCTTTTTGAACACAGATTTGATAGTGGCACTGCTAGGTCAAATAAGCATGGTCCTATAGACCTTTGGGCATAGCTTAAAAATTTCTCTAAAGAATGGTTGAATCTGTTAGCAACTCCACCAACAATGCATTCATGTCTTGTTTCTCCCCACAGTCCCTCCAATAGTTGTCATTCTCCTTTTCTGCACTATTAGCCAATCTAATAGATACGAGGTAGTACTTGAGAATTGTTTCAATTTGCATTCCTTTAATCAATAGTGATTTAGAGCACCTTGTCATATGTCTATAAATGACTTTGGTTACTTCATCTGAAAACTCTTCATAATCCTTGATCATTTCTCAATTGGGGAATGGCTCCTATTTTTATAAATTTGACTCAATTCTCTATATATTTGAGAAATGAAGTCTTTATCAGAAAGACTTGTTTCAATTTTTTCATAGTTCTGATTGCTAAATATATTTCTCTCTATCCTAGTCCCCTCATTTAATTATTATCTCCCTCCGTTCACCCTATCCTTCCTCAAAAGCATTTTGTTTCTTCTGCCTCCCCCAATCTGTCCTATCTTCTGTCACACCCCTTCCCTTATTCCCTCCCCCTCCTACTTTCCTGTAGGGTAAGATAGATTTCTAAACCGAACTGTGTGTGTATGATATTCCCTCTTTGAGTCAATTCTGATGAGACTAAGATTAATTCACATCCCCTACAGACAAACATCCACCATCATCCCCTCCACTGTAAAAGCTTTTTCTTGCCTCTTTTATGTGAGATAATTTACTTCATTCTACCTCTCTCTTTTCCTTTCTCCCAGTGCATTACTCTTTCTCACCTCTTAATTTTATTTTTTTTAGATATCATCCCTTCATATTTAACTCACACTTGTGCCCTCTGTCTATATATGCTCCTAAATGCCCTAATAATGAGAAAGTTTTTTGAATTACAAGTGTCATCTTCCCATATAGAAATGTAAACAGTTTAACTATATAAAGTCCCTTATGATTTCCCTTTCCTGTTTACCTTTTTATGCTTCTCTTGAGTCTTTTATTTGAAATTTCTATTCAGCTCTGGTCTTTTCATCAAGAATGCTTGAAAGTTCTCTATTTTATTGAATGTCCATTTTCCCCCCTAAAGGATTATACTCAGTTTTGCTGGCAGGTGATTCTTGGTTGTATTTCTAGCTCCTTTGCCCCCTGAAATATCATATACAAAGCCCTCTGTTTTTTTTTTTTATGTAGAAGCTGCTAAATCTTGTGTTATCCTGACTTGAATTGTTGCTTTCTGGCTGCTTGCAATATTTTCTCCTTGACCTGGGAGCTTTGGAATTTGGCTATAATATTCCTTGGAGTTTCCATTGAGGGACATCTTTCAGGAGATGATTGGTGGGTTCTTTCAATTTCTATTTTGCTCTCTGGTTCTAGAATATCAGGACAATTTTTCTTGATATTTTCTTGAAAGATGATGTCTAGGCTCTTTTTTTTTTATCATGACTTTCAGGTAGTCCAATAATTTTAAAAATATCTTTCCTGGATTCAGTTGCTTTTCCAATGAGATATTTCGTGTTGTTTTCTATTTTTTCATTCTTTTGGCTTCACTTCATTTTTTCTTGATTTCTCATAAAGTTACTAGCTTCCATTTGCTTAATTCTAATTTTTAAGGAATTATTTTCTTCAGTGAACTTTTGTACCCCCTTTTCCATTTAGCCAATTCTACTTTTTAAGGAGTTTTTCTTCAGTGATTTTTTTTGTGCCTCTTTTTTTCATTTGGCCAATTCCTCTTTTTAAGACATTCTTCTCCATATTGGATTTTTTTAAAACATCTTTTACCATTTGGCTTAGTCTGTTTTTAAGGTGTTATATTCTTTAGTATTTTTTTGATGTTTCCTTTACTGAACTGTTGACTTTTTTTTTTTATGATTTCCTTGCATCACTCTCATTTCTCTTCCAATTTTTTCTTCTACCTCTCTTACTTGATTTTAAAAATCCTTTTGTACCTCTTCCATGGCTTGACATCAATTAACATTTTTCCTGGAGGCTTTGGATGTTGTAGCTTTTACTTTGTTATCATCTTCTGAGTTGTGTTTTGATCTTCCTTGTCACCATAGTAACTTTCTTTGGTCAGAATTTTTTTCTGTTGTTTGTTCATTTCCCCAGTTTGTTTCTTGACTTTTAACTCTTTGTTAAAGTAGGGCTCTGCTTCCATGGAGGAGGGCACATGTCCCATGCTTCAGGGGTTTTGTGCAACTGTTTTCTGAGATACTTCTAGGTACATATAAGTTTTCAATTCTTCCAAGGTGCTATGATTTAGGGAGAGGTGTGTTTACTGCTCTCTTTGCCTGAGCTCTGGTCTGTGAGTGACCACAAGCCTTCTATTCTGCCCTGGAACTTTGAGGAGGGTCCCTGCTTAACTGTGGCTACAAGATCTGGTGTGCTAGTTCTCCTCCTTTCCCTGGGACTATCACCCAGGATTGGGATTCAGACCTGAGTATGGATAAAGAAACAGAATCCTATCCGCAGTGCCAGTAAAGTGACCCTTGTAATCTTCTGATCAGTTCTTTAACCTCATTGCTGTACGTGGACTGAGAGCTATGGAAGGAGCCACTGACAACTTAATGTCTCCCAAGACCTGCTCCTGGTTTGCTAGGGCCTGGTATGCACTGGTATGGTTTGTGCTAGACTATGCTCCACTCACTCAAGTGCAACAGACCTTTCCTGTCAACCTTCTAAGAATTATATTTGGCTGGAAAATTATTTCACCCCATCCTTTTGTGGGTTCTCCCACTTTAGGAATTGATTTATGGAATTATTTAAAGGCATTAGGCCACAGTTAAGAATTATTTAAAGGCTTTGGGAGAAAGCTCAGGTGAATTGGTGCCTTTTCTCCACCATTTTGGCTCTGTCCACTTTTGTTTTAAAGGAGATCAATGGAACAAAACAGACGAAGAAGAATCAGAAAGGATTGAATTCAACAATCTAGTAGTTGATAAACTTCAAAACATAAATTATATGAGAAAGAACTACCTATTTGATAAGAATTTCTGGCAAAACTAGAAATCATTTTGGCAAAAATTAGTTTTAGGCCAAAATCTCACATCACATAAACACAATAAAGTTATATATCATGTTGTTTTTAGTTATTTTTCAGTCATGTACAACTCTTTGTGAACCCTTTGTGGATTTCCTTGGCAAACTCAAATGGTTTGTCATTACCTTCTCCAGCTAATTTTATAGGTGAGGAAACTGAGACAAATAGGGATAAATGGCTTTACCAGAGTTACAGAGTTAGTGTCTGATGCCAGATTTGAATTCATGAAAATGAGTATTCCTGACCCTAGGCTTGGTACTCTATCTATTTAGCCATTTAACTGTCACAGTACATATAATAATATATATTATAATATAAAAATTATATAATGTAGTGGCATAACAAATGTTTTTTATCCAAATAACATCACAGGGAAACTCTTGTGATTGGCTGAGAAAAAAATAAGTCACTCCCTTTGGGCTTATGTATAAAAACAGCAAGTTAGTGTGGGAGTGGGAAGATCCTAGTCTTGATAGGGTTTTGTGTAAGTGGATCCCTTCAAATGTACCAGATGGAAAAAGGATGAAACCCTATTCTTTCTCCATGCCCAGTATATTAAGGTTCCTGGACTGGTAGGAAACAATACATTCAGTCTGGAGTAGAAAGACATTGAGATAAGACATGGGTACTGAGAGATAACCACCTAAGGGAGGAACCAGACCCAAAGAACATGATCCCTTGTGGCAGAAAAGAGCACCATCTATGACCGCAAAGAAATAAACTGTGATAGTCTGGTGGATTTTCCCTCAGCAGAGAAATGAACACTGTGAGTTTCAAGAAGATTTTACAAAGAGACAAAGCATTTTTAGTATAAAGAGCTGTGAATTACCTTATGTATATCCTACCAATATGCCACACTAAACCTGTATTCTAAATCTGAGCTACTATTCCCATTGATGCTGGGAACAGGGAACAGGGAAGCTAGGTGGTGCAGTGGATAGAGTACCAGCCTGGAGTCAGGGAGACCTGAGTTCAAATCTTGTATCAGATATTTGCTAGGTGTATGACCCTGGGCTAGTCACTATGCCCTGTTTGACTCAGTTTCCTTATCTGTACAATGAGCTGAAGAAGGAAATGGCAAAGCATTCCAGAATCTTTAGCAAGAACCACCCCCGTGCAATGGGGTCATGTTTCTGACTGAAATGATTGAACAACAACCCTAAACATTGGGGAAATCTTTGTGCCAACTACTGTTACTATACCATTTTAGTAAATGTCTGAGATGAAAGAGAATTTAGTCTACCCTGCTTGTTAGTCATACAAGAAGGGGAGTGTAAATTATCGTAGTAAGAAGAGCCACCTCCAAAGTTATGTTTCTAGAACTTATGTGAGTAGCCATTATCTAGAGACTCAACCTTCATGGAAGAGGACAAGGTGATGGAGCAGACCAGAAAAGGTGTTACAACAGGATAAGGAATGTTAAAACTCAAAATGAACTTACATAAGAGAAGAAATTTGAGGACAATAAAAATGTTGGAGAAAAGAGAAGGAGCAAAAAAGGGAATGAGCCTATTCTTAGGGTGAATGAGACAGTAGAAAAGATCACATAGACATGGGGTTGCTGGTCAACTATTCCTTTGCTTTTATTTTGTCTACCAAAGAAAATGACATTTGGATCAGAAAGGCCAGAATAAAACTGTCGATTAAAGAATGCATTCCCCCACTCCAAATTAACAAGACAGGAATAATATCTAGGTTTTCTGATGATTTCATGTCACCAGAGCCAGAATAAATACATCCTCAACCACTAGAAGGATTGAGTCTATGTTCATGCTAAACTACAATCAAGGAGTTTCAAAAGACCTGGAGAATGAAGAAGACATCTGGCAATTCATTAAGAGATATAGAAGCTCCTTAAAAAAAAGAATAGAGAATAGAATTAGAAACTATTGACCAGGGGGCAGAGCCAAGATGGCAGCATAGCAGCAGCAACATATCACAGCTCTTACATAGCCACCCCAAAATACCCATAAGATAGGACTGTGAACCAATCCTAGAACTCCAAAGCGCACACAAAGATACTTCCCACTAAAGTCAGCTTGGCTATGAGGAACCATATCAGCACTGCGAACCGAGGCCAGCCTGGCCTGAAGCCACGGCTGTGCCCCAGGGGCGGCTGGACGGGAGGAGCAGAGGAGTGGATTAGCGGCAGCTGCGAGCAGCGGTCAGAACTAGGTCAGCGGGAACTGCGGGGAGAAAAGCGTCTGGCCGAAAGGCCTCCAGAGCGGAAAAGCAAAAGGCAGAGGTTTTGCACCCGCCTCCACCTTCCAGCTTCCCGCTCTCGGCCTGCAGACAGCAGGGGGCTAAGCGATTGTTCTGAGGCCAAGAGCTCTCGTGTTGAGTGGCCTGGATCGGGATCGCGGTCTTGGGCCTTGGTCCTGGAGTCGTCATTATCCAGTGAGCCAGAAGTAAATAGGAAGAGTCCCAGCATCTTCCTGAGAGCTACAGCAGCTGGGAGGACCCCAGCGATTTGGGACAGAGTTTTCCCTTCGGGAAGCAGAGCCCCACAGAGATTTAAAAAAAAAAATCGTGGACTGAACAACCATGAGTAAGAATAAGCATAAGTAGCAAAGTAAGAACAGCTCCCAAACCCTAGATTCCTTCTTTGGGGAAAAGAAAGATCATGGGAGAGATTGGGAGGAGGACAGCAAAGCCAGAACACCCCCACCAGGGGCCTCCAATAAACATGAAGAATGCCTTAAAGCTAGAGATGAGCTGAAGAAGGATTTTCAAAACCAAATAAGGTAAGTGGAAGAAAAATTGGGAAGAGAAATAAGAACATTGCAGGAAAATCATGAAAAGAGA
>CM053591.1:195336130-195369959 GCA_028646515.1 Pseudochirops corinnae
GGTGGGTAGGGGGAAGAGGGGGAGAAAATATGTAACTCAAAATCTTGTGGAAATGAATGATGCAAACTATAATAAAATTTAAAAAAAAAAAATTTAACCCAATGTTCTGACTAATCAAGTTCTCACTGCTTCTCAACTCTCATCAGGATCTGGGACTAGCAAGTGGTATTGTTTCCATCAGGATCCAAGGATGAACTAGACACACTGAGGAAATATAGTATCAGAAGCCCAGGCCCAGGAGAAAGCTGTACTATAGCTAATGGGAATACCTCAAGGATGTTAGAAAGTGGAGTTCTGAGAGCTATGACTTACCCTCTTTGTCACACATAGTCTAAACTTGTGCCCACTTTCCCTTGGACTCCTATGGACTAGGTGAAGAGTATGTCTTAGATTTTCAGCATGGGTAGATGCATTAAACTGTTTTACTATACAATTATTCCCCTTTCTAAAAGCTAATTTTCTGGGTGACTCAGAGCAGCTAGGTGGTATGGTGGACAGAGTGCTGAGCCTGGAATCAGGAAGACTGGGAGGACCTTAGAATTCATGTAGACCACACCTTTTCATTTTATGAATGAGGAAATTGGGGCACAGATACCTGTAATCAACTGTTGAGCATCCCAGAGAAGGCCATAGAGGATAGCTTTCCCAAGACCATGAAGGTGTTAAGTGGTAGAGCCTGTATTAGACCCAGATTCTCTGGTCTCCCATTCAGCATTGCTTCCCCAAGTCAAGTGGCCTGCTCTCTCCAGACCTACTCTCCTCTAGCTGACATGGCATACCTTTCTAAGACACTTGTAAAGTACAGAATGAGGATTTGGGGAGAGGCTGTATGCTGGTTATTAGGAAGAGCAAAGGAGGGCTTTGTTTTGGTGGGTATCAATAACTTCATTATGAGGCTCAATAAAGCTCCAGGGTAAGAAGGAAACAGAGAGCTCCGTGAGGAAGCTGGGTCTAGAGTAATAATGAAAACCTATGATAAATCAGTCAATGGGACAACACTGGAACAACCAGCCAACCCCCAAAGGAAGCCCCACTAATTAAAAACAGCTGAAGCCCCAGAGATGTGTCTAAAAGTGATTACGTGGGATGGTTCCAATGAAGAGAGCACAGATATGGCTGGGATGCTTCCTGCTGAATTAAGATAGGCCTTTGGTAATGAACTGATTTTAGAAAACAGAGAGATTTTCCTGCAGATGATTCTCCCCAGGTTCCAAGAGCACTTCCCTCTCACTTTCTTGGAGGCTTCAGATGTGGAGGTGAGAGGAGAAGCAAAAATTAAATGTTCAATGTTTTCCTTCTCAGCTGTAAAGCTACAAGCATGTTCCTTCCATCACTGGCACTTACATAATCCCTGGGCCGTGTGGGCCCTTTACAGTCATTCAATAAAAATAATAGAAAAGAAAGACAATTAAGAAGCAGCCCAATAAGCAAGTCTGAAGACTCGATTGGAATTTAAGCCCAGGACCCAGAACATTGGACATGAGGGGAGAAGGGATTTTGATCAGCGAGGATAATGGGGCAATAAAGCCCGGCTTCTGAACTGAAGAAAAAGAAGCCACCGCTTCTGTGTTCAGCTGCTCAGAGCAGTGCCAGCCAGCTGCAGCCTGGGGCCAACGAGCTCCATGCCATTTTAGCAGCCCCCTCGAGCTGGGGGCTTCTGCCAGGCCCTGAGGCAATCTACTGACCGGCGAAAGCGAGGGTTTAGCTCTTTCCCACAGCCCTTTGCTCTCTCCTCACTTTCATCCTTTCCTCTCCCAGCCCCCAGGTCTTGTTGGTCATCAGGATCACCTCTGGCCTGCCTCGGCTGCTGGATAGACACAACGATTCTTTTACTGTTCTTGGGAGAACCGAGTCACAGAAGAGTCAGGCTACTTGGATTGGGCGCTGATAGATAAGATGTCATAAAGATGATGCTTTTTTCATTGAGCAAAGCAAATGCATAATGCAGAAATGTGTTGTATGGCCTGCCAACTAAGTGAGCTCAAAGAATATCAATTAGGAAACCTATAGGAAGGTCACAAAATCTCTGAATCTCAGAGTTCAATGACATCAGGAGCCATCTTGTCCAATCTATGGCTAAACATAGTTCTCGCTACAATATATTGAACTCATATAGTGTATGGGTCCTCCCAAACACCAGAGGCGAGGAACCTGCAACCTCAAGACCATGTGTGGCCCTCTAGGTCCTCAAGCGTGGCACTTTGATTGAATCCAAACTTCACTGAACAAATCCCCTTAAAGAAAGGATTTGTTCTGTAAAACTTGGACTGGGTCAAAATGCCGCACCTGAGGACCTAGAAGACCACATGCGGCCTTGAGGCTGCAGATTCCCCACCTCTGCCATGGACCTTAAGTAAGGATCAATCTAAATGCTTAATAAATGTTGTTGATTGACTGCCTTAACCCCAAGGCATCTGTTCCACTTTGTACTAGCTTGAATTGTCAGTTTTTCCTTTATATTGAAACTGAAATCTATATCTATGCCACTTGCACCTACTGACTCATCTAGTTGTGGGCCACAGAACTTTGATTTGGAATTTTTCCTGTTCATTGTTTTGGGCAATGGCTTGGATAAAGACATAGATGAGATGCTCACCACCTGCTCCCTGCTAGCTCCTTATTACCTGTATGACCCTGGGCAAGCTGCTTGCCTACACTGGTGCCCAGTTTCCTTAAGGTCATACTACTATCAAGTGACAGATCTCCAGAGCCAAGGCAGTCACACTGCCTTTCCTGGAGGAATTAATATTCAAAAATCTCTTGACAGCCTGGGATGTTCAATTCAAGCCACAACATTCAATGCAGCATTTTAGACCTTTAAGAATTTGATTTTTATATATTAAAAATTTATTTTTTCAGTGGGAACACTCCAGCTCCTCTGTAACTTGGTAGATAGCCTTTGAGAATTACTGCACCTGAATCAGTGGATTTCTGACTCTACCACATAGAATTGGGTTAGAAATGGACTTTTTAATGCTTCCTGAAATAGCATGTTGGGATAAGAAAACCAAATTTAACTTGAAATATGTAACTTAAGCCAGGCCTTTTCACCAGTGAAATGTGGACCTTTTATTTTGGACGACCTTTACCTGGTGCCCTTTTTATCAACGTCCACATCAAACTAACTCAGGAAGACCATCCATCAAGGCATAGAAGGGTCAGTCAGGGTATATCCACAACAAGGAACTCACAGATCATCGAAGTAATAAATATAAATGTGAGACTATCTCTAGAACATATAACCAAGCCCTTCACCATGAGATGCTCTACCTAATTCAAGAGAAATGACTCATTCCCTGCCCTGAAGAAGCTTTCATTCTAGTTGGAGAGAAAAAATTCATAGAATGACCTCCATCTGTGAGTAAATAACTGTCAAATGTATGATCCTGATTGTGGGTCTCAGAACTTCAGAGGTCATGAGCGTGGGCCAATGTGACTGGATGATTCTGTCTCTGGGATGTTGCACACTCAATCAATGATTTAGGATGAGTTTGAACTGTATGTAACTTCTGAGATCCCTAACTGGGAAGGCATGGGCAGGAGGCCAGGTTCATACAGACACTAGAAAAAATGGTATGATTTTAAGAGTCAGAGGGCATTCCAGGCAAGTGATATACATGCCACGTATTTTGTATGAACCTGCCCTCATCAGAATGTAAACTCCTTGAGGACAGGGGCTGTTTTTGCTTTTTCTTTGCATCCCCAGTTCTTATTACAGTGCCTGTCTCATAGTAAACACTTATTGATTGAATGATTGGTGAGAAGTAAGAAAATAGCATGTTGGGAAGTAAGCAAAAAGCCTATGCTGGTGAAAAAGCAAAGTATACAACACCACTCCTATCCAAACAATTTCCAAGTCCAAGATCCTACACTGTCTCTGACATCTGACCCCCTTCTCTCTATTCGTGAAGCCAGCACCCTAATTCAGGCCCTCACCACCTCTCTCCTATGGGATTGCAATAGCCTTATCACTAATCTTCTTGTTTCTAGTCTCTCCCCTTTCCAATTCAGGCCAGCATTGTCCCCAGAATGTTATTCCAAAAGTCTGGTCTTTCTATGTTTTTCCTCTGACCAAGAACCTTCCATGCCTCCTTGCCTCGAATAGCAAGTAAGAACTCTTCTGTTTGGCATTTAAAGCATTTCCTCCCCATCTCCAACCTATGTTCTCCAATAGTTTTCACCTCCTTCTCCACCTGGTTTAGATATTACTCCATAATTTGCTTTCAATCCACGGCTCCAGATTTATTGAATGATTCTCCCCTTTGCAAACATTTCAGTCAAAACAGCCTGCTAACCCTACCTCAACTTGACATTACATGCCCCAGTCTCAAAACTTTGAGCAACCTGCCCCATGTGAGAAATGTGTTCCTTCTTCATTTATCCCTTTCACAATCTTTATGTTCCTTCCTGGCCCAACTCAGATGCCACCTCTTTGCATTAAGACTTCTCTGCTCATCCTCCTCCCTAGGTTACCTTGTACTTTTACCCGTGTGTATATTACCAAATAGAATGGAAGCTGCCTGAAGCCAGGAATCATTTTATCTTTGAATGGTTAATTCGTTTCCATCCTCCCACACACCCTCAGAGTCTGGAACAGTGTGTGGCACAAGGTAACCACTCTATCAATCTTTGTTGACTAGAATGAAATTGAACCTGGCTCTATTCATTGTCTCCAACCCCAGGCTCTATTCACTGTCTCCATGCTGCTTTTCATTCAACTACTACAAATGGTCTTCATAGTCCTCAAGGATGGAGTAGAGAGGGATGGAGACTGGAGCTAGGGAACCCAGTTCAAAGGCTGCCACAGTGCTTCAGGTATGAGGTGCCCACAGGTAGTAAGAGAGGGGCCAGAAAAGAAAAAGTGAAATCCAGGGAGATTCAGAAGCAAATCTAGCAGACTTTTTTGGGGGTAGACTGGGCAAGGGACTTGAATGTGAGTAAAGAACCTAAGGTACGTGGAAGGTCTCTAACCTGGGAGACTGAAAGTGCTTACAATAGAAGACCTGACTGTTCCTGCCTCATAAAGTTACCTCTCATCAAATTCATCTTTCAAAGTCACTGAAAAGGAGGCATAGTATCTTTTATTTTAAGGGGAGTAATACTCCCTCAGTTAAAAAGGCATCTTGAGTAATAACTGATATTTGTGATTAGAAGTCCTTCCCAATTGGACTCCAGTCTACCTTTGAAGGCTTAATGCCTATTTCCCATTCTTCAGTCTATTTTCCAGTCACATTGACCTTCTTCCTGTTCCCAAACACCAATAATTCCTTCCACTATCTCGAGTTAGAGGGCCTGGTTCAAATCCCACCTTTGATGCTCATTGCCATTGGAACTCTGGGTCAATTAGTTAACTTTCCTGTGCCTAAGTTTTCCCACGTGTAATTTGAAGGGGGGTGCACTAGACAGCCTCTGGGAGTCCTTCTAGCTCTAGAGCTAAGATTCCATGAAAGGGATGGCACTGAAGCTGGCCCAGGGTCTTACAGCGGCTGTCTAAGCCAAGTTTGGAACCAGTGACCCCACAATACTGTTCTATAAATGTGCAAGTCTCAGCACTCTGAGGGGGCACAGCTGTCCTTGAGCAGTCAAAGTGTAGCCCATCTTTATAACAATGAGTCAATATAACCCAATAACTCACGACCAGGAACACGAGTCACCAGAAGGAAAATAAACTTCCCTCCCACACCTTCCATTAAAGGTAATGAGCAGTTAATCAGCTCTGTAGACAGAATGCTCGAGAAACTCTCCACAAATTGCAGAGAAAACCGTGGGTTTAGCTGATCAACTGAGTCAGTTAAAATTCATCCCGTCTATTGGTGATGAAGGACAAGCTGGGATCCTGCTAATGCTGCTGCAAAGCATTCCTCATCAATTCTGGTTAGAGCAAGATTCCCTCTTAGCCTGAAGTGTTTTGTCAAATGAACCACTTCATTAAAAATGTAGTTTGAGCTACTTAGGAGCTGTACTGCGCAGCAGCGAGGGGGCTGAGAAGAAGTGTCCTTGTTGTCAGTGTTCCCATGTCCTTGGCAGGAGTCCCTCTCCTCTTCTTCCTTCTTCTCCTTTTTCTCCTCCTCCTCCTTCTCCTGTCCTTCCTCCTCTGCTTTTCCTCTTTCACTTTCTTCTTTTTTCTTTCTCTTCCTCCTCATGTTCTTATTCCCCCTCCTCTTCATCATATTTTTCCTGCTCTCTTCCTCTTCTCCCACTTCTTTCTCTCCCTTTTTCTCCTCCTCTTCTTCTTCCTCTTTCTCTTTCTATTCTTGTTCTACTGTTTTCATCTCCTCCTCCTCTTCCTCCTCCTCTGCTTCTTCCTCCCTTGAACATCATTGGCATTTGGCCATTGGGATGAATTCAAATGAAGTGTTCAGAGCTGAGAAGCCAATGAAAACAGAAAAGCTATGCTACCAAAGGCAGCTGACATGCTGGGCACAATTCTAAGAAATCTATTCAATTTGAGAACCATTTACGAAGAATGTTTAATGTGCCAGACACAATGATGTAAACACAGTGGGTACATAAACAAACTAAAAAATCAGAATAGTCTGTACCCTCAAGGAACTTACCATCCATGGTGGAAAGCAATGTCTACACTGAGGAAATGTAAAGTCAAAACAGATCCAGAGAGAATAAGGAAAATAAATTTCTAACTTCAAGACCATTGGATCTGAAACTCTCCTTTTACATATAAGATCACTGAGGGCTGGAGAGATTAGGTGACTTTACTGAAGTTGCACAAATATTGAGTATGAGGAGTCAGGATTCAAACTCAGATCCCCTGAGCCAGAAATCCAGAATTCTTCCCACTCACTGACATTGTCCCCACTGAAACTTTGAAAGAGCAGACAAGACCTCTTGCAGTAGAAGGCACTTGAGCTGAATCCAGATAGAAGCAAAGGATGCCAAGGGGCAGAGGTGAAGAGGGAGACATCTTGAGTTTGTGGGATGGCTTGCACCAAAGCATGGAGAGAGGAGATTGGATGTCCTCTGCTGGGAGCAGTAAGTGGGCCATTTTGACTGAAATATGGAGCATGCACAGGGAAGCAATGTGGAACCAGTCTAGAAAGACAGGTCAGAGTTAAACTGTGAAGGACTTTAAATGGAAAATGAACCATGAGCATTTGATCCCAGACTTGAGGGATGCCCAAGAATCACAAATAGTTAGAGTCATGATGTCAAATTATCCTTCACTAAGAGCTGGATGGTACCTTAAAAGTTGTTAAATCCAACCTTCTTTTTCTTTCATTTGAGGAAACTGAGGCCTGCAGATATTAAGTGACTTGCCTAAGGTTATATGGTTTTAAGGATAAGAGATGACATTTGGAACTTAAGTGTTCCGACTCTAATCCAGCTCTCTCTACTGTTCTTTACTGCCTTGGTTGGAGGCCATCTAGTCCAAGCCCCCTGCTTTTGTATTCGAAATATTCTAATTAACTTGTTTTTACAAGCCCAGAGAGGAGGAGCTCAAAACCTATATTGCTTCCTTTCCTTCCACTCCAAGACATATTCATTGTGGATTGAAAGATGGATTACTCCTCCCTTTTCCTCTCTGCACACCTTTCCCTCTCTCCACAGTGCTCACTGTCCTGGCTGCCTATGAGCCTTGCTGATCGTGCCCAATATTTACTAACTCTTTCCCCAAGCAGAGGCTTCTCAGAGTCTACAATTTTCCTGACCCTCTCTTCTATCCAAATACCATAAATCTCACTCCCTGGCTGTCCCAGCTAAATGTTTATATCAGTTTATTCCGAATAAAGTGTAATGTCTGCTAGTGTGTTAAGAGTGCCCATGTAGCATTCCTCCTCTACCGAGCTGCTCAACTGATATTTCTAAAGCATGGGTATGATCATGTGACTCCCTTGCTAATGAAGCTGCCCCTTGCCTCTAGAGTAAAACAGAAAGTCCTCTGTCATTCAGAGGATGGGCCAAAGGAAAGAGCACTAACTCTGGGACAAAGCTAACTCTGAACAAAGCCTCCCTTGGATGCTTGCTGCCTTCGTGCCCTTGAACAAAGTCTTTAGTTTCCCTGAGCCTCAGTAGCCTTCTTTGTAAATTAAGCAGGTTGAACTACATGGCTTCTCAGTTTCCTTCCAGGTCTCAGTCTCTGATCTTTTCTTTCCACTCTGATCAGATAGTGTTTCCCACCACAGACTTTCCCTTCCAATGAGTGGGTCTACACATTCATGCCTGCCCTTCTATCTCCTGACTCCATACCTTCTACAGAGAGACCTCTTTGATGACAACTAGGTGCCTTCAAGCCTCACCTCAAAGACTATTTTCTACAAGAGATATTTCCTAATTCTCACAGGTGTTAAAGCTATTGTCGCTGAAATTACTTTCATTAACCTTGTTTTTTACTTATCAGTATACATGTTCTTTCTCTCAGCAATAGAATGAAAGCTTTTTGAGAGAAGGGGACATTCTGGTTTTGTATTATCTTTGTGTAATGTAAGGCTTTCCAAATAACAGGCACCAAAAAAGTCATTCCTGAATTAAATAAAATTGAATTAAGATATTCAATTTTCTATTACTTAACACAAAGAAAAGAGAAAATGAGCAGGTTCAAGCATTATGACATGGCTATGGGTGGAGAGATTTGGGGATGGGATTGGAACCTCTTCAGCAGCCTTTGAGTGATACCTCAGTAGGTAACTGACTGTAAGACCAGTCTTGCCTCAGTGTGGGGAAGAGGAGAGACAGACAGACAGACAGAGACAGAGAGCCAGAGACAGAGAAAAGGAGAGACAGAGAGGAGGCAGTGAGAAACAGAAACAGAGAGAGACAGAGACAGAGAGAGACAGAGAGAAGGACAAACAGAAAGGTGGCAGAGAGAGACAGAGACAGAGACAAAGAGACAGAGACAGAGACCGAGAGAAACAGAGAGACAGAGAAAGAAGGGGAGAGAGAGAAAGAGAGAAGGAGAGAAGCAGAGGCAGAGAGAAGTAGAGGAAAACAGAGGATCCCCCCTTTCCAATTAGCTCTCATTCTCTCTGACCATGGTTTTGATCTGGGAGGCCCACATTAGAGTGTTCTAAAGGTCAAGGCACGGGAAGAAAGCCCATTATTTGGTTTCCACATGAACATGAATAAACCTGAATGGTGTTGGGCTTTCTTATTGGTATGTAAATGGAAACAATAAACTTTTATAATTTATCAAATTAAGGCCCTGAAATGATTTCCCTTTTAGGAAGTTTTCTCCTGTTAGCTATCAATTAAGCTTGATGACTAGAACCCCCATCTCTGTGTGTTCTGAAATAGAAGACATGGGTGGAAGAAGTGCCACAGTGTGTTAATGGAGCCATAATATGTATTGCCTAATCAGCCATGAAAGGTATGTTTACTCTGAAACTGGTAATTATTTAAGAGCTTTTAAAGCCCTATGTCAACTTTCCACTTTATTCCCTGTCTTCCCCTCCTGATTGAAGTGAGTCATGCGTATGATATTTAATTCAACGTTAGAAGGTGGACCATAAATAAATGTCAAAGTATGCCTTTCAGTTTACAAAATTCTCTTATTGCCATGAACATCTTCCCTTGCCTTCCCACTTTCCTTTTTCTATGACACGTCAGCATGAGGGGAGCTGTATTTTCCTTTTAGGAAGAAAATAGGAATAAGAGCTGAATTTAGACAAAGTATGAGGGCAGGAAATGTGCCCCACCCATGGCATCCTATGGTAGACCCAGCTTGGGACTATTGCTATGGGTGCTTAATCCCCTTGGCAGACAAAACAACTGTTTCTACCACTCCTATACTGCTGGTGATGAGTTTGACCACTTTCTACTACACCTTAGAATTTGATAAAATTAACAAATGAACATCTGGTAAATGCATTCCACTGGTAGAAGTCCCCCTCAGGGAGAGGTAAGGAAGGAATAAAATACAGCTTTTTTTGTAGGACTTTACTGACCAATAGTGAATGCAACTGATGACTCTAATAAGCAGACACCAAGTAGAAAGAATGACCACTGAAATGCCCCCAGTCCTATCTCCAAATCTGCCCTCCATTGGTTCTGTGAAGAGATCTCAAAGTGTAATCTTCCTCCTTCTTCAGTCTGGGTTAAGGCCCAGCGAGTCTGAACATCTCTAATCCGATTTAATTCAACTTGAGAAGCATTTCTTATCCCACAATTCAGAATTAGGGCCCTGAGGTTCTGTTACTGGGTTCAGCTCAGAGAATTTCTAAAGGTCTCTCCTTTACCCACGGCCCTTACCAAGGCCTTTCCTGAGGACATCAGATTCCGGTTCTTGTCTAGGTAATCACAGAAAAAGAGAGAAAAGAGTTCTCAGCTTCTGGTCGAGGACTCGAGCCAACAAGATAGAGAATATAGGACAGCTCTTTGTTAATCTAACGAAATAAACATAAAGGTTCCCTACAAACACCCCATAAATAGTCCAAACGTTAACTCCCATGGGGAGACCTATCTTCTCCGGGTACTTACACAGTTTGTGGAGCTACTTTTTCTCTACCATCTACCTCTAGGTCCACCAGTGTGATGCTTTGTACTTGAGGACCTCGAGGGCCACATGTGGCTTCAAGGCCCCCGGTTCCCCACCCTTGATGTAGAGAACAGAACTTGGGACCACCGAAGAATCAAAACTCATCTATTCCAGTGAGATTTATTTTGTGTTCTCTCTCTCCAGTGTCCAGAACGTAATCTTTTTTCAAAGCCAAACCCCAAACTTAATCATATGGGCTGAATCATGAATCAGTCTGTTAGTATGGAGCATCAAATCCCCAAGGGAAAGAGACAAGGAATTCACCCTCTATCAAGAAGTTAACCTTTTCCAGAAAATTTCATTCTTATAAATGAGACATCGGTTCCAGAGGGCTATGTCAGTGGGGCATAGAGAACCATTTCATTTAGAGCTAGATTTAGGTATCACTCAGTCCAACGTCTTCATTTTATACCTAAAGAATTTGGGGCCTTGGGAAAGAAGGGAACTTGCCCAAAGATGCCCAAAGAGAGAGAGCCGCAAAGTCAGGATTTGAACTCAAGTCTTCTGGTTTCAGATTCATTGCTCTAGGAGAGACCTTTTACTCCTGGATGTGGTTTGTGGCCTAGGAAGTTTCTATTTCACAATTGTGAGGATCAAATGAGTTAACTTGTGTAAAAGCAAAGCTTACAAATCTTAAAGCGATATATAAATTATTGCTGTCACTGTCATTGTTGTTGTTGTTGTTGTTGGAGTTGCTGTCATTGTGAGGGGGCAGAACAGGACCCTGCCAGTCAGTTTCTCCCTTCTTCCTAAGCCAGTCCGTGTTGGCCAGCCCTTGATGACCCTCTAGAAAGTTAAATGGTTGATTTCATAAGATCTGAGAAGGTGAGGAGGAGGTTTCATTTTGCTTTGTGTTCTCTAAATCCCACAAAGGACCATGTACAGATTAGTTGGCTTCAGCAAAACGTTTTTTGGTTTGTTTTAGATTGGCTAAGCCCAGGAATCAATCCAGTTTTTCCTTTCTAACATACTGGGGAAGCCAGCTAGGTTTTTCATCAGAAGAAACCAGAGTTCACACCCTGAGTCTGGAACTTAGACATTTCAATGACCATGGGCAAGTGACTTGGACTCCCTGAGCCTCAGTTTCCTCATCTGTAAAGTGGGAAGAGAAAGATGTATTGGATAGAGAGCTAGCTTTGCAGTCAGAAAGACCCATAATGGGGGTGTCACCATGGGCATTCTGCAATCTCATGGTACAACAAGTTAGAGCAAAACTGTCCATCTACATTGTTGAAGGGAGTTTCAAGACTGGGACTCTTCCACCAATAGAATCACAGCTCCAAAGTTTTTTTAAAGTAGGTCTAACAATATCTAATAACATCTGCTTTGTAGACAGTGCTGTTGTGAACATTAAATGGAATAATGTGTATAAAGTTCTTTGTTCATCTTAAACTACCTTAGAGGTATCAGCTATTATAATAGAAAAGATTAATCCCTCCACAGTGATTTTCTTCCATCATGAGCCTAGTTGACAGATTTGATCTTGGAGCCCCTGGAGAAGAGTAGAGGTAGTAAGTCCTGTATAGATAAATGCCTATTCTGAACAGACTCAGAGTAGCTCAGGATGCTGACTCCCAAAGTTTTGAGGGCAGGTAGACAGCATCAGAAAGAGCCCATGACTTGGCATCAAGAAGATGTGAGTTCAAGTCTAACCTGTGATATTTCCTAGCTGGGAAAAACTTGGGCAATTTGCTTCACTTTTCTGAGCCTGTAAAATGGGGATATTCATGAAATGTGGGATGAGCAAATTTAGAGAATCCATCCCAAATGTTCATTTGGTCTATTTGTGCCTGACCTGTGATAGAGCATTCTGAGCTTGGGTTGGTCTGATTGGCCACAATCAAATGATCTGTATGTTGATCCCAATATAGTCATGTCATTTTAGAATGAAAGACAACTACCACCTTGTTAGGAGACACCAATAAAAAAAAATAGTTTGTAGGATGCTTTACAGACCATACAGATCTCCAGAAATGCCTGTTGTTATTATTAGAGATGATTTAAAGCATCAATTGGGCTGGACTGGGATGAACTAGGATAATTGTGGAAAAAAGAGCTGTTCAGAGGTCCCTTTACAATTTGGGGAAACTAGTACAGTCAACGTATTTTGTGCTGGAGTTCTTTGCTTTGGAGACAGCTTACCTGCCCACCTGCCTGTTAATGTTTCTTTCTCCTGAACAAGTGTTTAGGAAAATAACACAATGGAAAAGATATGTACATTACACCCCTCTGACAGTACCTCCAGTGCTGTTTGGAATCTCTCTGTACCCCTTCATGAGGCTTAATTCAGCCCCTGGAAAGAGATGCTTGATAGCTTGCTGTTTCCTTTCTTGAATTGTCCAATCAGTGGTGTTGCCTTCACTGGCATTGTCTGCTTCTCCTGAACAGCTGTTGATAGAAGAAATTAGGACCCAGAAACTCTTCTCTAAAAATCTGGCTTGCTGGGCACAGTTGTTTGTTTGCCTGTGAGCATGCTTAGCCCACGATCAGTCTGGTGTTTGAGGCCAGTGAAAGCGAGAGCCTAGCTGTTTCTGTGGGTGTGTATCTTGTCTGAGTCTGGCAGGCAAAATGATGAAAAGGAACATTCCACAGTCAGAGAGGCTGAATGAGAGAGGTTGAATGAATTCTTTCCAGCTTTTGACTATTGGTCTCAGTCTCAACTTTTCCCTATAGGACAGAAACAGCAAAATAAGTCATTCCCAGGTCATTATCAGTTCAGATCAAATCGACAGCGCCTCCAGGAATACTGATTTGCCATACAGCGTCTGCAATGACTTAGGGGAAAGCAAATAGTATTTCCTCGCTAGGCCTCAGTTTCCTATTCCATTAAATAGAGAGATCTCTAAGATCTCTTCCAATGTTACAATTCTATTGGCCCATAACCCCATTGCTTCCTCCTCTACTCAAGTTTTCATGCTTTCTTGTCAGACTATTATAATTACCGCCTTATAAATGTATCTAATGCATCAGCTATACTAGGACCTATATGACTCTACAAACATATTGAATGTACTCAGGAATCTTTAGTTTCTATTGCCTAAAGATCCCAATTTGAACACTTGAGACCAAATATACTCTGACCCCAACTTCATTTTTCAAGCTCCCTTCATGTTGCCACCATCTCAGCTGAACATGACCCCTCTTTGTACCTCTCTCTTCCTCATCCTCATCTTCCATTTTTATTCGTGATTGTTCAGACTGTCCCTCATAAATGAATCAGACTCTTGCTCCCTCTTTTTTTCTTGCTTTTTTGGAGGGGGGAAGGCAGGGCAATTGGGGTTAAGTGACTTGCCCAAGGTCACATGGCTAGTAAGTGTTAAGTGTCAGAAGCCAGATGCGAACTCAGGTCCTCCTGACTCCAGGGTCAGTGCTCTATTCACTGCTCCACCTAGACGCCCCTTGCTCCCTCTTTTCATATCTGTTTATATAAAGGCCCACCTACAAGGCCTACAATAGGACCCATGAGGCATTCCTTGGCACTACCCTACTCCTCCCCTAGACCCACAGGTTGGGGTTATTGCCTCTTCTGCCCTACATTCCAGGTCTTTTCATTCATGCCCTTTTCAGCCTGCTTCCCAGAAGGTATATGTAATAGTCCTACCTTTTTTATAGAAAGTAATAAAATAGTAATAAAATAAAGTTTGCCACAAATGGACCGCCCAAAGAACTGAAAGATTTCCTTACTTACTCCTGATATCTCAAGATAGTAACAGTAAGACATTCTGGCCACCCACCTGTCATCTTCACCAATGGACACTTAAGGGGCAGGCAAGTCAGCCTAGCTGAAGCTATAGCAGAAAACAGAAACCCCAGGAAGAAATAAATAAGTCAGAACATGACCATCACTATGAACCCAAGTGCCCTGGGGATAGCAGTTATCTTCAGACCACTGCCCCAGGTCCTACTACTATTATTGATAAGAGGAATTATTATGGAGATGGGGCCAATCCTCTTCACCATCACTGACAATAACTGACTAATAGGAAAGTAAGCCCAAGATCCCCAGGGGTGGCAGCACCCTGAGAGCACTGGTCCTGGCTTGAGCCTAGACAGTGTACCCGTCATGTTGGGAAGCAGCCCCCATGGAGAGATAGCCTGGCAACTGCTTCTGTGCTTACTACAGCCATGGTTATTGAGGCCCCAAACAAGAGAGTTCTCATCCCCAAAGACCTTGGCTTGATCACATTGGCTGCCATCAGAAGCTAAGAGATCTCATCAGTGAAAACAGCCCTCAAGAAAAGACATTACCATATACCTTACCACTATCCCCTAAGGATCATGGGACCTTTACATATGACTCACTCCTGAAAACTTCTATGTGTATTAAGAGAATGTGCTCTCCTTGAGAGTGAAGGCTATCTTATTTTTCTATTTATATACCCAGTACTCAGCACACTCTTTACAAGGGTAAGTGCTTAATAAATGCTCATTTATTCATTCATTCATGCATGTATGCATGCCTGTAACATCCTTGAGGATAAAGAATGTTTCATTTCTATCTATGTATCTTCAGTTTCAGATGCACAGCGGATGCTTAATAAATGTTTGTTGCTTGATTCTATAAAGCCTATGCCAGCATGTCCAAACCTCAGAGATCTTTCTTCCCCTGGCTTCTGATGGCTACTCCGGTCCCTCACACTGTATGCCAGAGCAGCCCCCAAATCTGCAGTCCTGGTTCTGAGCTCTTTTGTCAAGTGGATAACATGGGTGATGAGGACAAAGGCAGTGTCTACCTCCAAAGATTTGGGTGTGGGTCAAAGGAGATGCAATTTCATGGGGAAAGGGCATTCTAAATTTGCCCAGATCAATGGAAGTCACCAGTTATTTCTTTATGCGAATATCTTATTGTATAATAAGATTAAAAGAGAGGGCTTTGGGACAACTCCCTGAGTCTGGCATTTATGTGTGCAGCCCAGTGCTGGGTACAGATGACTCTTACATAAAACAGGTTTCCAACATATTTAAAAGAGCCATGGAGGAGCCATCAAACAGAAAGGCAGAAATTTTTACCTCTCTCTGACTTCTGCATAAGGGCACTTAATTCCATCTTGAAAATGTAGTTTTCCCCCAGTAAACAAACCAACAAATCCATATTTAGCAGCAGGTGAGCATTTAAAGGCTTATGCTCAAGAATCCATCCCCTTGTGCTCCATGGGAGCCTGAAGGCTAATAGACTACTAGACACATACACACACAAATCTCAGCCCTTGGGAGTCTCACCTCCTAGCACAGAATTGATAAATATTTGAGGCTTTTTGACACTTTAGGGAAATATTTTTGTGGCTAAACATTGACTAGGGAGTTGAGCTTTTGCTGGAAGCCCAGCAAGAATTCAATAATCCCCAATCATGAGGCTTTTAGCTAATCCATCATTTCCAAACTCTGCAAAAAGGAGGCAGGAGCCAATACCTTGTCACTGAGGGAGATTTCATTGGGAAGAATGAAGGAAATGCCTGTTGTGGAAACCCAACAAAAGGCTAGTCCCTGTAAGACAATCAAGGTCTCCAATTGTCATCAATATTGACTTAGACTTTGCCTGAAGGACAGCAGAGATAATTGGCCGTGCTTACAATGAGGATGGTGTAACACAAAGAACCTTGTACTTGGTTTCAAAAGATTTGTTTGAATCCCAACATTTTCCTTTATTATGTGACTCTGGGTAAATCACTTAGATTCTCTGGGCCTCAGTTTCCCCATCTTTACACTGTAGAACTACATTGGCTCAAGCAACAAACATTCATTAAATGCCTGCTGTTTTCCAGTTTCTGTAGTAGGTGCTGAAGAAATAAAGGCAAAGTGAACTGTCTCCCTACCCTCCCATGACTTGTAAGGACACATCTAACTGTGAAGGTCTACAGGATAGTCTATAGGAAGAACCTTCTTTCCTTCTTTTTGTTTGGGTCACTAGACTAGCAGATCAGGAAAGTGTCATATATGCAGAATGTAACTGGATTTTAGCAAGAAATTTGAGCAAGTCTCCAACACTGTCCTGTAGATGAGATGGAAAGAGACAGGTAAGGCTACAGTAGGGACTGGATAGGGACTGCCTAATGACATCTGTGGAAAGCCTGGGCAATGGGCTGGGGATGGGAGCTTGGGAGGAAGCTCTCCACACAGAACATCAACTCAAAGGTAGTCATGCAGATTCAGAGACAAGATCTAATGAGATAGGGTTGAACTGAGGCGTTGGGAAGAGGGATGGGAAGGGTAGAGAATCATATATTAAAAGGTGGTAGAGACTTTAAAAACCGTCAGGTCTAACGTTCCTGTGTTACAGATAACCAAGAGAAGTTAAGGACCTTGCTCAGGGTCCTACATTTTGTAATGAATTGAGTGGGAATTGAACTTG
The DNA here is from genome assembly GCA_028646515.1 of Pseudochirops corinnae. Lineage (NCBI taxonomy): Eukaryota > Metazoa > Chordata > Mammalia > Diprotodontia > Pseudocheiridae > Pseudochirops > Pseudochirops corinnae. Next base: position 195,352,969 of record CM053591.1, read on the forward strand.
GATCTTCTAGACTTCACTGCTACTCAGAGAGGAAGAAGTCAGTTCAGAATTGGAAACAAGAGCTGAGACCAAAGTCCAGTATCTGTCTAGACATGTGCAGAATGTTTCCTCTGAGAAAACAGAAGCTCCTGAAAGACACTTAATACAACTGGCAATTCTCCTTATCTGTAGTTAAGAAAGACTCACCCAGATTGAAAGAAGATTATTAATTTTCCTGAAAGTAAGCTTGGGTAGGCCTACTGAGGACCTGGCACAGGTTAGGACTAAGGACAACCTGTGGTGTAGGTTGAAGCTTCCAGGTCAAGAGCATGGAAGGATATCCATGGAAAGCTCCCAAACAGAATTCCAAGAAGTATAGTAGGAATTAGTAATCATCAGCCAGCAAGCATTCACTATGTGCCAATCACTGTGTTAATTGCTACGAAGACAAATATAATCAAAGGAAAAAAACATGTTTTCAAGCTGCTTCTATTCTAATGGGAGAAGACAACAAGTAAAAGGGGATGGGAGGTGCCAATGCAGGAATATGGAGCTAAAATTCATAGAGTTCAGAGGCGGACCTGAGAAAGGATGACTGATCTTGATGTTTTCTCAAAATAGGGGTTCTGAGAGGAACATCAGTGGAGAGAAGCTACTGCCAGAATGGAGGGAACTTCTTAGATAAGGAAAAAAAAACCTCAGGCAGAAATGTAATGGCTAGTCAGAGAGATAAGGGTTGAGCTGTGTGAGCTTGTGTCAGAAGAATGAAGGGAAAGTAGAGGCAGAAGGTGATGTTCAAGGACAAAAACCTTTTTGGGGTAATCTCCTAACAGTGGAGTGAGTCCTAAGACAGATCTAACCTGGAAAAGGGTGAAGAACACAAAAATATGCCTATCTCTCTCTACCCAACCTGGCCCCAGGACTCCACTAGATGCTTCCTTGCCCTCTACCCCAACCATAATGCAAAACCAAGAAATGGACATAAATTGCTAACATTTGAACAGCTCCTAAGGTTCACAAAGCACTTTTTGTGCAGCATATTTTCACATTTGATATCTGCACAACTGCCATTTATAGAAGTTCCTTCTCATTCCCTCTTCCAATCTCTTTCTCAGGGATTAATAATTAAATTATTATTATCCTTGTCACTGTTAAGGATATGACATATTATCTATAGCTCCCTAGATTCTCTGGAATCCCAGAATTTCTGGGTAGTAGGCTGCATAAACTGAAACTCCCTTCCCTATTCACCAGTCCCTGGTCTCTCATATCCATCCATGAAGAGATCCATCCCTTCCTCATTCTAACCTAGTTTTCCCTAAAATCATTCTGCTCTTTGGTATCCTTGTGCTATTGTTAATAAACTTTCTTTTATATTACCGCATGCCCTCCCTTGTCAATTACTTTGTATATATATTTTTTATTTATTTTTGTGTGTACATGCTGTTCTCCATAGCCTAATATATAAAAGCTCCTCAAGGATGGGGACTGGATCACAAACTGACAGACTTTGGAAGTTATGGTCTATTCCAATGGTGACAAGGAGAAATGGATCTCTGCATGTGGTATGGTGACTTAGAAAAATCACAAATTAACATTATCTATGTTGTATTGGTTTTTTTAAATTCTGTTAAACATTTCCTAGTTACATTTTAGTCTGGTTTGTACTGCACTGGAAGAGGTCACATATAGCCCCAAGGATTTTGATACCTCTGGTATAACCCATATGATAATAATTATTTAATTTGGTCTTTGGCCTTTGGTCTACACATTATAAGGGTTTAATAAATACTTGTTGAAATTAGTTGCTCAGACTAATATTGGAGTTATTTCTGGTGAAACAGAATCCTACCACATAGCAAAGAGACATGGTCCAGGTAAGAGGTAAAATAATGAAGGTCTAGCTTTTATGAAAAACTCTTTATATTTACTGGACTCAGGGGCAGAGCCAAGATGGTGGCATAGAAGCAAGAAATTCCATTAACTCCCCCAACAACCATCTCAAATACCTATAAAATATGACTCTAAACAAATTTTAGAGCTACAGAACCCACAAAGTGACAGAGAGAAACAAATCTCCCACTGAAGGCAGCCTGACAGGCTGGCAGGAAGGGTCCACCACAATACACTGGGAGCAGAGCACAGTCCTGCCTGAGCCACATGGTTTTGGCCACAGGATGGCCCCAACCAGCTGAGGCTGGAGCAGACTTCAAGAGAGTGAATCACCGGTGGCAGTTTCCAGAATTCTCAACCCATAAACACCAAAGAACAAGTAAAAGGTCAGCCAGGAACTCTATTGGAACAGGGGGGAATGGAAGAGCACGGTCCAGCCCCTGCCCCCAGGGCAAGAAGTGGTGGAGGTGTGGAGGCTGCCCTGCGTGGCTGCCTCAGGAGCTCCTGGCTGGCATATTGTAAGGTATCAAGTGACCATTCAGAGGGTAATTGCTCTTGCTTTAACCTGCTTGGATCTGGATCACCATCTTGGGTGGAGGTCCTGGGGTATGTGGCCAGTGGGGCAAAGCTTCTGGGGGCTGCAGAGAGGGCACCCTCCTAATAGCTCTGGCAGCTGCAAAAACCCCAGCAATCTGGGACAAAGCTCTCCTCTCTGGAAGCAGAGTTCTACCATGGCAAAGAGCTCAAAAGTCAAGTAATTGACTGGCAACATGAGCATGCAGAGGAAGCAAAGTAAGCAGAGCAATCAAACCTTAGATTCCTTTTTTTGAGGACAAAAAGCATGGAATGGGAGGAAGGCAACGAAGTCAGAACTTCTGCCTCAAAAACTTCCAAGAAAAATATGAACTGGTTACAGGCCATAGAGAAGCCCAAGAAGGATTGTGAAAATCAAGTGAGAAAAGTGGAGGAAAAATTGAGAAGAGAAATGAAAATGATGCAAGAAAATCATGAAAAGCAAGTCAATAATCTAATTGAGGAAAATAGGACCTTAAAAAATAGAATAACTCAAATGGTAAAAGAGATCCAAAAAGCCAATGAGGAGAAGAATGCCTTAAAAAGCTGAATTTGCCAGATGGAACAGGAATTTCAATAGTTCACTGAAGAGAGTAATTGCTTCAGAATTAGACTGGAGCAAATGGAAGCTGATGACTTTATGAGAAATCAAGATACTATAAAATGGATCCAAACAAATGAAAAAATAGAAGGCGATGTGAAATATCTCATTTAAAAAGCCACTGACCTGGAAAATAGATCCAGGAGAGTTAATTTAAAAATTATTGGACTACCTGAAAGCCATGATCAAAAATAGAAACTGGAAATCATTCTTCAAAAAATTCTCAAGGAAAATTGCCCCAATATTTTAAAACCAACGGGCAAAATAGAAATTGAAAGAATTCACCAATAACCTCTTGAAAAAGATCCCAAAAAAGAAAACTCCTAGGAATATTATAGCCAAATTCCAGAGTTCCCAGGTCAAGGAGAAAATATTACATGCATCCAAGCAGAAACAATTTGAATATTGCAGAAACACAATCAGGATAACACAAGATCTGGCAGCTTCTACATTAAGGGATTGAAGGGCTTGGAATATGATATTCTGAAGGTCAAAGGAGCTAAGATTAGAACTAAGAATCACCTGCCCAGCAAAATTGAGTATAATATTTCAGGGAAAAATATGGTCATTCAATGAGGTGGAGGACTTTGAAGCATTCTTGATGACAAAAACCAGAGCTGAATAGAACATTTGACATTCAAATACAAGAAGCAAGAGAAGCATGAGAAGGTAAACAGAGAAAAGAAATCATAAGGAACTTATCAAAATTGAACTATTTACATGCCTACATGGAAAAACAATAATTGTAACTCATGAAACTTCTCAGTGTGAGCATAGTTGAAGGGAATATATATGTGTGTGTGTGTGTGTATGTGTGTGTGTGTGTGTGTATAGAAGGGTATATGTGCATATAAATACATATGTGAGTATGTGTATATGTGTGTACATGTATACATAGAGGGCAAAGGATCAGTTGAATAGGAAGGGATGATATCTAGAAAATAAAATTAAAGAGGCGAGAGAGGAATATAATCAGAGGAAATAGGGAGAGACAGAATAGGGTAAATTATTTCATATAAAAGAAGCAAGAGAAAACTGTTACAATGGAGGGGAAGAACAGGAAGGCAAAAGGGAATGGGTCCACCTTATTCTCATTGAATTTGGCTTAGGGAGAGAATAATACACAGACTAAATTGGGTATCTTACCCTACAGGAAAGTAGGGGGGAAGGGGTTAAAAGAGGGGATGATAGAAGGTAGGGCAGATTGGGGGGGGAGGGTAGTTAGAAGCATACACTTTTGAAAAGGGACAGGGTCAAAGCAGAAAATAGAATAAGTGGGGGGCGTGATAGGATAGAGGGTAATATAGTCAGTCTTTCACAATATAACTACCATGGAAACATTTTGCATAACTACACATGTATAACCTATATTGAATTGCTTATCTTTCCAGTAGGGGTGGCTGATGAGAGAAGAAGGGAAAGAATCTGGAAATCAACGTTTTAAAATTAAATGTTAAAAAAAATATTATTTTTACATTCAACTGGGAAATAAGATATACAGGGCACTGGGGTATTGAAATCCATCTTGCCCTACTAGAAAGTCAGAGTGGGGAAGGTGAAGGATATAAGAGAGAGCAGATTTGGGGAAGGGGTATTCAGTAGGATTGCTATGTTGGGGTGTTGGGTAGGGGAAAGACAGGGAGAAAATTTGTAACTCAAAATCTTGTGGAAATGAATGTTGAAAACTAAAAACAAACAAAAAAAAATTTACTGCATTCAGTTTCCTACTGGTACATGAAAGTGTGTGTGTGTGTGTGTGTGTGTGTGTGTGTGTGTGTCCCTGCCTTCTGATTTACTCCAAATCAGCTTTAGGAGGAGAGATCCTATATTTACCTGCACTACATAAATAATAATAATGTCATCACCTATTAAATGTGCCAGGCAGCTAGAAGGTTCGGTGATTAGAGCACTGGCCTGGAATCAGGAAATTTCTTGTTTCAGTCATTTTTCAATCACGTCCAATTCTTCATGACACCTCTTAGGGTTTTCTTCTCAAAGATACTAGAGTAATTTGTCTTTTCTTTCTTCAGCTCATTTTACTGATGAGAAAACTGAGGCAAACAGTTAAGTGACTTGCCCAAGGTCACATAGCTAATATATGTCAAGCCAGATTTGAATGCAGGAGCCAGGAAGACCTGAGTTTAAACCCAGCCTCAGATACTTACTAGCTGTGTGACCCTGGGCAAGTCACTTAATCTCTGTTTGCCTTAGACCACTGGCAAATGAAATGGCAGACCACTTTAGATCTTTGCTGAGAAAACCCCATGGAGCATCATCCAAGGGGCAACAAAGGGTTAGACTTGACTGAATAACAACTGTTATTGAATGACTAGACCAAAGGAATCCTGAAAACTGATCTTTTTTCTGGATCATCTGCAGACAGTTGTAGTAGATTTTGTTTCTTCTCTCTAGAAAATAACGAAGCAAGGATGACCTTGATAACTCCTCAAAATAGAGGTTCTGGGAAGAATGCCAGTGGAAGTTCTATCCTCTCCAGTGCTTGGGTCTTTATCCCAGCTCCCCATGAACATGTGCATTGTTTACTGTGATTGGATAAATGATTTAGGGGGCAAAGTTCTGAAATCTGTATAATGTATAAGAGAGAGGAGAGCAATGCCAATGGGATTGAAAAGTCCCATTAGATCTGATGGGGAATCGTCAGCCATTTCAGTTCCTCCTTTGAGAACTTCAATGTCCTTTAAAATGATGGAATTATTCTCTTCATCAGAATTCCTTATACACACACACACTTAGAGCTTATCTAAGTCCACTCCCACAGTTCTCCAGTGAATCAGGGAGGGCATTGATATCCTTACTTTGTGGAAGTGAAACTTGAGTCCAAGGTAGATCAAGTGTTTTGTCCAAGGTCAAAAGGCTAAAGAAAGTGCTGGGATCTGGATCTGAAGCCCAGTTTCCAGGCCCCAGACTGAAGCTCTTCCTACTACCCCATTGTGCTTTTCAATTTGTTGTTACAGGTACCATTTGGTATACTGGTTTAGGGGAACAGCGAGAGAAATCACCAGGGTTCCAGAGCTATTTCCACCTGTGGCTTTGGTAAATGTCAGGGGGGTGTAGAACAATCCTTGTTGTAAGTGGTGGCCCATAGCCTGTCAGCACAGGGGAAAACTAAGAGGAAAGCCCTGAACCCCACACGGCTGACCTGGAATGGGCACCTTTCTGCTTGAGCCAAAGAAGACATCAATGGGAAGTGTGTCACCTAATGTTGGTCAGCTGTCAAATGAGCAGTTTGACTCTCTGGCTCCTCTTAAGTGTGTTGACTTGGTAATTTCATTCTTTGTTTTTCTTGTTTGCTGTGCCTCAAGTGGGATCATTAGGCCCATCTGCTGTCAGTAAATACAGTGGGTGCCTGGGAACACAGGATTCTTTTAGCACAGGTAAATCATGACAAATGATGCTGGGCTTCTGAGAGAAGCCTAATCTCATGCTGAGAGCTAACAGTGGCTAGGCTTTTTATGGCTTCCAGGAGGGACTTCCCGTGTACACAACATGAGCCAGTGTCCTGACTTCTGCACCTAAAGTAATTGATGTCTCTATCATTCTAAAAGGATGTAGCAATCCAGTGAATTTAATAGGGGAGAAGAGAGCTACAGGGCACCAGATAGATATGACGCTGACTTATGGGCCAAATGCTTCGTTTGTCAATGTATCATTGACCCTCTTGTAACCATTTTCTTTCTGCTTCTCAAGGAGGTGAGTAAAAAGCAAAATAATTTTAGGATCATATATTTTGAGCCAGAATGGGTGTCATTAAATTCAATGTCCCTCACTTCAGAGATGTACAAACTGAGTCCCAAAGAGGCTAAGTGATGTGTAGGTCTTCCAAAGTCCCTCTCTAACACTATATCCACCACACCCTGGCACCTCTCAAACTCATGGTGCTCTAACCTCACTAGGAAGTGCAGGGCTGCTTAGATACAGCATGCTATTCCAATATAGTTCATTTTCCCCAATCAAATCAGCATATGGTAAGCACTGATTATATTGCAGAGTACTGAACATATAATAATCATTACTATGACTTACCATTCTGATTGCACCTTTCTAACGTTCTAACATTATCTACCATATGTTATTGTACCTCTCTTTGGTTGTGTCTACAAGATGCCCAAGCCACTGTCGGATTGCTTGGGTCAGTCAACAAACAAATCAACAAATTCACGAAAGGAAGAGAAATGGATCCAAGGAACTCTTCCACACGGTGGGACCAGAAAACATGTGGCTTTGTTCCCCATCTGGTTGAGTTCGTGCTGTGTAAACCCAATCTATGGCTCACTGACATTAAAAAAAACCTTGTTTCAGCTGACCTTTGGAAAGGGTTTGGAGTTCCTCGGGTGGAAGGAGCAATTTCAGTTAGGTTGCTTGGGAAAAGGATGCTTCAGAGCTGCTGTGTGGTGTCAGGGGACTCAAGCTGAAGCAGGTGGGAGAGCTAATGAGCAGAATTGATCACGACAGGTAGGAAAATTGGCTGTCAGACAGAGAAGTGACAAAACGCTGGATGACAGATCAGTGGGGGAGAATGAAGGGGAAAGAGCTTTGAAAGGAAGATGGGGATAAGCAATGGTTGGGTAGGGGAATCAATCATAAGGTGAGCATGGGAGTGGGGAACTGATCCCAAAGGACACATCAGAGATTGAGAGGAGGTACAACATACCACAGTGGAAATGTTTCTTAAAGCATTATTTTGGACTCCCCATTTTCTTCCCACAGTGAATTTAGGTCAAGTGAAGACTGTCATCCTGACTCTATACACTCTGGTTTTCTTCACTTATCTCCACCATAAACTGTCTCCTATTCCAAGTAGCTGCCTTCTCCCACCTTCGTCTGTAAGTACAGTAGAGGAGTAATGGGTATTTGTTTTATCACAGACCTGCAACACCCTCGCTTGTGATCCAGACAGAGCTATGGAAGTCTGAATGACTGACCGGCAGACTCCTCAAATCAAGCGTGCTTGAAATAATGAGATTTCCCTCTGGCTGTGTTGAAAAGAAATATTGGACCTAAAGAGCTAAAGAGATGAGGTTCTATAATATTTCAGAAAGTCAGCCAATGGGGAGGTTTATGTAGAACTGTAAAAGGTGAAGGATGGTGTGGTGGAAAGAGCACTAAATGTGACAGGCTGAATTTGGAGTCACTGAACCCACACTGAAATTCTGGTTAAGTCATTTACTATCCGTGGGACCTTAGAGTGTCATCATACCTCCCTGGGCCTCAGTTCCCTTCACTGTCAAATGAGGAGTTTGTAATAGATGCCTTCTACCATATATTTTTGCTTTACACTTAAGCACCTGATTTGGTGGAAGAAATATTTGGAGGACTGTCCTCTATAGAGGCTCATCAATCAGTCAACAAGGATTAATAAAGCACTGACTGTAGTAAAGTACTTAATTAGGTTCTGGGGATACAAGTTCAAAGAACAAGACATTTTCTTCTTTCTTCATTTTCAAGACATCTGGGGTTTGTTTACACCAAGGAACTTGCTACAAGACCAGGGAATGGCAGTCACTAAAGAAGAAAGCATAGAATCAGACCCTCCTGAGGAAAGAGAATACTTCCTAGCTCCCACATGCCAGCACCTAAGGCACAGTCCTTTCCACCACATGCTAGTCTGCCTCAGGGTTCATGGTATAAATACATTTTACATTTTGATAAGACCAACTTCTGGAGACTCATCCCTGATACAAAATTCCAACTAGAGGGAGAAGTTCCATCTTTTGGAGATAGGGGTGTACATGAACTGATGCACTTATATCTCCAGTGCCTAGCACAGCACTTGGAAAATTAATAATGGTTCGTTGAACTTGCCCAAGGCCATGGAAAAGTAGGGTAGACTCTGCTTGATCTCGGAATTGGGACTGGGTTGAGAGGTCTCCTTCTAGCTTCTGTCTTAGCTCTCTGAATCGTTATTGTTCCCCAGGATTGGGCCACACTTTTTGTCTCTACAATGTTCCTTGAATAGGAGAGGCAATCTTAGAGGATGCTCTGTCTTGGGCATATGAAAATCCATAGAGAGAGTTACTGGGTCTCAATATCTCTATGTTTCATCCGTGGGCAAAGTTCCAGCTGAGAAGAGGAGGTAGCCATGAGGGAAGAGGGCAGGTGGGAGGGAGAGAGAAGAACAGAGAAACACTCAGTGTCAAACAGGGTTGAAAATATCCTCTTTGCATCACACTTGCTCTTAATTGACACCAACCACTGAGGGACTGATTGGTCACAGCAAGGCTCCAGCAAAACAGATCATTTCTTGCAGGCATTTGAGATTAATGAAGCTCCTGGTGGGCCCATCACACCAAAGCACAGTTGTTTGCTGTGTCCAAGGCTCCCTTGAAGGGCTGAGTCTTGGGAGTATTTTTTTTCTTCATCTCTAAATGTGGAATACATTTCAGTAGTTAATACCGGGCTCGTGCTGGGATGACAAGAGCTGAATGGTGAATGGGGCTTAGCTCCCCAACTACTTGTTGTAAATTAACTCTTAATGTAATGAATTCATTAAAGGGCAGTTAGGACTAAAGGATGTGCATGGAAAGTCTAATTTCCAATTAATGATGATTCATAAAATATCCTTATTTGCACAGATTTTTTTATGAAAAGTTCACTTTGGAGGAGTCAGAAATAACCATTCTTCCAGAGTGGACTCTATGTGCACTCTCCGACCCCCATGGATTCAATTCAATAACATTTAGCAAGTGTCTAATATGTTCAAGAGACTGTTTTCATTATTGGGGACACAAAGGTTGGAAGTGATTCAAAGAATTTACAAGGATATTCTCTTTATTATTAATTGATTTATTTTTCATTTTCAACATTCACTTCCACAAGATTTTGACTTCCAAATTTTCTCCCCATCTCTCCCCTCCCTCACCCCAAGACAGTGTGCAGTCTGATTACTCCCTTCCCCTAATCTGCCCTCCCTTCCATCAGCCCCCTTCTCTATTCCCTTCCCTTCTATTTTCCAGTAGGGCAAGATAGATTTCTATACCCCCTTGCCTGTATATCTTATTTTCCAGTTGCATGTAAAAACAATTTTTAGCATTCATTTTAAAAACTTTGAGTTACACATTTTTCTCCTTTCCTCCCTCACCACTCACCTTCATTGATAAGGCAAGAAAATTGATATAGGTTATACATGTGTAGTCATGCAAAACACTTCCATAACAGTCATGTTGTGGAAGACTAACTATATGTCCCTCCATCCTATCCCACCCCACCCCCATTTATTCTATTCTCTCCTTTGATCCTGTCCCTCCTCAAAAGTGTTTGCTTCTGATTACCCCCTCCTCCCGTTTGCCCTCCCTCCTATCATCTTGTCTCTTATCCCCTTCTCCCCTACTTTCCTGTAGGGTAAGATAGATTTCCATACCCAACTGAGTGTGTATATTATTCCCTCCTGAAGTCAAATCCAATGAGAATAAGGTTCACTCATACCCCCTCACCTCTCATATCTGGAAGGGTTTAGGGGAAAGCTTAAGCAAGTCCCTGCTTTTACTCCACCATTTTTGCTCCGCTCTCCCTTTACAAGGATATTACAAAGGATATCCATGCTGGAAGCTAAACTTTCCTAGATACTATCTGAGGTTCTTGGTCTTCCACTGGTTTGCTGATTTCCCTGCGAAGCACATATATACAATCAAAGATGATCAAGTTGCAGGTCTGAACATATCACTCCACTGCATTAAGAAGTTCTAATGGATCCCTCTTACTTCTAGAATAAAACAAAAAATCTTGTCATTGAAACAACAAACTGCTCTCTGTCTTTAAAAATCCTTCCCACTTGAATCCAGCCTACCATCCCAGAGTTCTTGCATTGTTCTCCCTTTTATTCATTCCAGTTACAAGTCAAACTGACCTGCTTCTTGTTTCTTGTACATGCCATTCCTTCTCCAATCTTAATGGACCATCATTGGAATATCCTTCCTCTTTCCCTTCACCCCTTAGCATCTTTTTCTTCCTTCAAAAGTCACCTCAAGCTGATCCTGATCCTTTAGGTACAGAGGTGAGGAACCCGTACCCTTGAGGTCACATGTGGCCCTCAGAGTCCTCAAGTGTGGCCCTTCAACTAAATCCAAACTTCACAGAACAAATTCCCTTAATAACGGATTGTTCTGTAAAACTTGGACTCAGTCAAAAGGCTGCATCCAAGGACCTAGAAGGCCACAGGTTCCCCAACCTGGCCTTGGAGAACTTCCCCGATTTCCTCCTCCCACCCCAGCCCTGCCTCCTAATTACTACTAGAGGAAAGAAAAAAAAGGTGGGGAGGGGGAAGAAATTTACATGATTACTTTATTATATATTTAAAAGGAATAGCAATTTGTACATAATAGCTTTGCAGTTTCACGTGCAATCATCTTTTTCTTATACTATGTTATGTAAATGCTTGTTTTGTTCCATACATTTAAAAAATTAAATATTTAATTAATTTTTAATAAAGCTGTTATCTGGATAGCTTGTCTACCTGAGTAAACTATCCAAGTGATTGCTTTTTTCCTCTGATTTTTTGGCATCAAGTAAATAAGGTCATGCCTTCAATTATGTTCCATGTGAATTCACTGTACCAGCAGCAGGAAATGTCCCATAAGTGATCTTTCCACAAGTCTGAAGCACAATTGGAACCAATGTTTAGAATGATGATCCTGGGTTACCTGCAGGGTCTGGTCCTCCAGATGTCACGTGTCCCTCTTTCCTTCTCCCGTTCTGCCAATTTCTCCTTCTCTTCTGTAGCTTATTCCATTCCATGCTCTCCTTCACCCAAAGTCTCCAATTGCCTTTCTGGTATCCTAATTAGCATTGCTCTCTGCAGAGGATTTGTTGATCCAAAGAGAAACAAGGAGATCATTCAGTGAAGCTCACAATGGTAAATTCTGCTTCTTTAAAGACAGGCTTTGCTGGTGGTGGCTGAGGAGCACAGGAGGTCAGAGTGACCCTCCCATCTTCTCCCCTGGCCAGGTCCATTTACAGGATTGTGACCAATGCTACATGCTACATTATGGGAAAGTCATTGGAAATTTGCACTGGAGGGTAATCAGTATTGAGAGGGGATTGGAGCTCAAGTCATGGAAGGATGAATTGAACAAAATGGTGAAGCTAGACAAGAAGTCTTGGGGGTGAAGGAACACATGATAATTGTCTTCTAGTACTCAAAGGGCTGTCACAAGGAAGAGGGATGAGGTTTACTCTGGAAAACAAGGAGCAATGGATGAAAGTCATAGAAAGAGAGAATGAGAGTGATTTCCTGACAAGAAGAGTTGTCTAGAACTGGACTGGGCTGCCTCCCAAAAGAGCAAAGTCTTTTCTGGAGGAAAACTGGGAAAAACAAAACAAGAAAAAAAAAACCTAATACTGCTTCAGTGAACAGTGACCACAATAACATATGGGAAAACACCATTAAAGACATTGGATCTCAGATAAATGCAACGAGCAACCTTGACTCTGGAGATCTGATTCTGAAATACACACATCTCTTCTCATTAGAGAGAAGTGGAGAACCAGAGATATGGAGTGAGATACACGCTGTGAGACATGGTTAAGATGTTGGTTTCTTTGGATTATTTATACTTCTCCATTACAATGGAGAGCTCTATTTGTGTTGGAGTGGTACTGGGAAATAACAATTTATTATATAACTATTTATTATATATGCATATACACATATACACAACACATATTATACACATTTTTGTGTGTGCATATGTATGTATATCTATAGATGTATAGATTGACAAATCAATAGAACAATAGAACAGGGAAGAGAGAGAGAAAGAGAGGGGGGAGGGAGGGAGAAGATGGAGAGGAAGAGAGAGAAGGAGAGAGACAGACAGAGACAGAGACAGAGAGACAGAAACAGAGACAGAGACAGAGACAGAGATAGAGACAGAGATAGAGACACAGAGAGAGAGAGCACTGCTTTCCACAAAGTAAATATCCTGTCTTCCGCTTGCTTCCCTGAGTGACCTGAGTATATCTATTCAAATCTCTAGGTCTCAGTTTCCCAGTCTGTAAAATGACAGAGTTGAACTCAATTTTCTCTAAGGTTCCTTCTAGCTGTGAATTTATGTTCTGATGAAGAATAAAGTTTCAGAATCTTTGTGCATGAAGTTTGGCGCAAAGCAGAGATGCTGGCATGCTGGGCAGACAATGTCAGAGACTGACATTCCTTCTTGGTCCAGGCCTTATATCTGCTGCACAGTTAACAAAATGAAACTCCTCACTTAAGGTACAGAATTTGATGGCTCGTTCCTCTCAGCGGTTAGGGAAGTAATTAGGTTAGACAAAGTCTGGAGTCCTGCCCTTGGCTCTGACAGATGAAGAGAAAGCACCAATGCTTGTGTCTGCCTTAGCAAAGAGGAGGACTGACACACAAAACAACAAACATGGCATTGCTTTGCTCATTTTCCTGTGCCCATTCTTCTCCCAAGTTCATTCTCCTGATCCAAGTCATGGCCTTCATGGAGAAAGTCTTCTAGGAGAGAGCTTTGGTCTAGTCCCATCTTGGCTTTGCCTTGGGCTGAACATGCTGTTCCCAGTGCCCATTGTTACTTTCCTGGACAGTGGGGTCTCATTAATGAAAATATGGTCATAAATAGTAAGTGAGCAATTAATGCTTCCTTGACTCTTACAAGATAGAATTTTCCCAGGAGAATCCATTTTGGGGGATTTTCATTTCTATGGAAATACTTTGAATAGGAAATGGCGATTTAATTTCCACATAGGCTAGGTGATTTGCTCTGTGAGCAGCAGTGAACTATTGTATTAATCAGTTTTTAATAAAGCAGGAAACTGTCAGAGGATAAAAACAAAACCAAACAAAGCACTCCCCAGAATACCACATATTTTGAGCAGCTCTTAAAGGCTCTGATCCAGGCCCACTGGGCATGACAAACATTCTTATTAAGATGTCCTGGGGCCTGGCCCAGCCACCCTGTCATCTCAAAATTCATCAGTAAACAAAAATGATAAAACAGATGCTGCCCTCATGGTTCAGAATCATTGTGGTGGAGTCTGGCACAAAGTGGTGATGCTGGTATTAAGGGTAGACAAAGGCAGACACTGGCACTCGCTCTTGGTGGACAAAAGAACTCCCAAACCCATGGCTACCTGGCTCCTTGGGCCATGATTAATTGTTCTTGTTATTCAGCCTTCTTCAGTCATGTCTGATGCTTTGTGACCCCCCATTTGGGGTTCTTTGCAGAGAGACTAGAGTAGTTTGTCATTTCCTTCTCCAGTTCATTTTGCAGATAAGGAAATTAAGGTAAACAGAGCAAAGTGACCTGGGTCACACAGCTAGCAAGTGTCTGTGGCCAGATTTGAATCCAGGAAGCTGAGTCTTCCTGACTCCAAGCCTGGTGCTCTCTTCACTGTACTACCTAGCTGCCCTTGGCTACAGCTGCCATATGGTATGGAAAGCTTATACCACTGCTTCTCCAAAGCGCACCCCAGGTATTCAGTGCCTAATTGTTCTCTACAGTAAGAGGGGCTGCATTTTCTCAGGAGTGAGGTCTAGCTACAGCCTCAAGTTGTCCCCATCTTATCACTAAGATCGTGGCTTAAGGCAGCAAGGTCAGACAGCTACTATGTCCTCACCCTGAGGACAGTGGGATACATGGCTCTGGTGCCAGGGAATGGAGGCTCACAGCTCACCTCAGACACTTGCTATCTCTGTTACCTTGGGCAAATCCCTTCACTTCCTTGGCCTTGTGTTTGCTCATTTTGTTAAATGAAGAGGTTAGTGATGGCTTGAGTCCCCTCTCAGCTTCCAGCCTCTGATTTAGACAAATCTCAGGTCTAGACCATCTTGGACAAGTCACTCAATTTCCCTGGCTCTCAGTTTCTTTGAATGAGAGGGTGAAATGAGAGAGTTGGACTAGATGGCCTCTTGATGCACCATCTAGTTCTACTTCTAGGTGAGATCTTGGGCAAAAGGCTTCAGACCCCTGCACCCCAAGTCAACCAAGTCAATGGCATTTATTGAGCTTTCGCAGACCTTAGGGCCACTCCTATGAATTGAAGGCATTTTATTTAACAATTCAGCAATTTCTACAATAGATTCTAAGTTCTTCAAGGGCAAAGCCTATGTCTGAGCCATCTTTCATCAAATGAGATAATGTATGTAAAGCATTTTGTAGAGCTTGCAACATTATACTTGCTGTGGAAAGTTGCATGGAATTGAAGATAGAGAATGAGGGCTGCAATCACAGGTCTGTCTCTTCCTGCCTGTGTGATGTTAGGGAAGCCATATGACTTCTCTGAACTTCAGTTCTCATCCCTACAATGGGGATATTGGCCTAGAAGTCCTTCTACCTCACCTACATGAAGATGGTGCCAGGTTAACATGGGCAAGTCCCTTATGGACCCTTGTGATGCTCTTCAGAACTGAAAAGGGAAAAACACTAAGCAGGTTTGAAAAGACAGCAAGGTGAGGTGAAAAGAACAGTGATCTGGGAGGCAGAGAACCTGGGTCCAAATTGTGTCTTTGTCCCTTACACTTTCTGTGATGGGGGAAAGTTCATTTATCCTCATTAAGACTCAGGTAAAGTCATCCTTAATTCTTTAGATCAATAGGTATTTTCATTGTTGGTCAAGTCTTTTTTTTCCTTCCTTCTAGACCTTAGCTTTATTTATATTATTTTATGGAAACTATAATCAATAAGTGTAAGAATTCATTTCATTGATGAGTCATTTATTGATAATTTTAGTGATTTACTTTTCTTGGGTTTTTATTATCTAGAGTGTTTGCAATTCAAACATTGTGCCTACCTCTGAGTTCTTGTGGCTTTTTGTTTTTATTTTTTAGATCTACCTGAAATGCCTTCCTGTGGTTGAAGGTTCAACTTTTTACTTAGATTTATACTAATTATAGAATATTTATAATTACAGAAAACATTATAGAAACTGTACAATAATTTAATTCAAGCTGTAACTTTAGCTCTTTCACATTTCAGAATATACCATTCTATTCTCTTATTCAATTTTTTCATGATTTTAGAATTATTGTGAGTAATCCTATTTGAATTAATATCTTTCTTAGATGAAGGTTAGTTTGCTAGTTTGTAAAATTTGTTGTTCATTACCAAAGTCATGAAATTTAACCACTACGTATCCTAGAACTTTACCTATGGAATTTTCCCCTCTAGAGAACTGTGAATTTTATCAATTAATACTTTGTTGTCTATATTTCAAAGTCATTCACTTTGGCTTGTCTATAATTTATGTTGTTGTTGTTTTTAAAGGTTGCTGCTTTTTGTTTTTCTTCTGCCAAGTTTTCTTCCAATTCTAAATTTTTGCATTCAAAGACCATCATTTTCTTTCACAGCCTCTACTTACATATATTCTGTATCATATCTGCGAAATTCTGCACCATGTTGTATTTCAAAATCTTGTGCTGAAACCTCTGATTTCCCATCTAATTTCATTCCTAATATCTTATTTTAATTTTTGAAGCATTATTGAGTTTTTGGTTATTATCTCATGATCTCTGTGAAGTCTATAGGATTTTCATTTCACTTGAGAATTTTTGTTTTATTTTTCTTTATAGTATTATAAGTGGGTTGGCACAAGCCCAGATCACCTATGGTGGCCTACATAGGAGACACTTGGGACTCATTCTAGGAGATCAAAGAACTGATACATGTGTGAATATCCTGTGTTGACCTACCTCATGGTTGGGAGCAGCCTTTTTCCATTGGCTGTGTAGCCAGAACTATCTGCATCTTTGAAACTACCAGATTAAGCACAATCTCTTTTTTCCCCATAATTACATTTGGGAGGGGGGTGATGGATTCATTCATTCAAAGAAAGTAACACCATGTCATAATGGGGGATCTATTCTAAGAACTATTCCCCAATAGATAACTGGTCAAAAGGTATGAATATGCAATTTTCAAAAGAAGAAAGGCAAGCTATCAAATGTAGGGGGGGGGGGAGGTGGAGAATC
>CM053591.1:195370059-195402953 GCA_028646515.1 Pseudochirops corinnae
AAATATTTAAAGTAGCTCTTTTTTTTTGCAGCAAAATTTGAAATAGAGTAGGTGCCTATCCATTAAGGAATGGTTAAGCAAATGATGGTATGTGAATGTAATGTAATATTATTGTACTTTAAGAAATGACAAAAGATGGATTCAGAGAAACTTTAGAGGATTGGTATGAATTGATGCAGTGTGGAGTAAGCAGACCTGGGAAAGCAATTTATGCAAGGACTAGAACATTGTGGAAAAAAAAAAAACAACCATGAAAAACTTAAGAACAATGACCATGAGATGATGAATCCCAGCTCCACAAGTCAGATACTGAAACACGCTTCCCTTCTCTTGGCAGAAAGGTAATGGACTAGAAGCACAGAATGAAACACGAGTTTTCAGAAACATCCTATGTGTGGATTTGTTTCCATGTGCTTGTGCCAATGTGTTTCAATAGTGAATCTTTTTTTTTTTTTAAGAGAATAATTCTGGGGAAAATGAAAGGGAGTAATAATGATACCCCCTCCAAAACAATTATTGTCAATAAAATAATTTAAAAGTTCACAGAAGAGAGAAGAAGAAAGTTCAGAAAAGTCCACTGACAAGCAGGGCTGGATGGACCTACTATATTGAATTTGTAATTAAACAAGTTATACTTAACAGCTAGCACTTACATAACACTTCAATGTTTGCAAAGCACTTTATATATGCTAAGCAGAGAGGAGACACAGGGAGTGAACTGGGCCTGGTGTTAAGACAATCTAAAATCACACCCTGCCTCAGATACTTTCTAGCTGTGGGACCCTAGGCAACTGAATTCACTACTGTCTGCCACAGTTTCTTCAGCTATAAATGGGAATAATAGTACCTACCTCCCAGGATTGTTACGAGAGTAAAATGAGGAAATAATTGTTACACTCTTTAAAAATTTGTAAAGCATTCATTCTCTGAATGCTACTGTGTTCATTTTAATTATTGTTTCATTTCATCTTCACAGCAAACTTGTGCCATAAGTGCTATTATTATCCCAATTTTATAGACAAGGAAACTGAGGTAAATATGGGTTAAGGCCTTGCCCCAGGTCATACCTAAGGCTGGATTCAAACTCAGGTCTTCCTGACTCCAGATCATGTACCATATTCCCTGTACCCCCTAGATGCCTAGAAATGAGAGGTTCATAATTCTATATATGTGCAAGCTTCATTTTCTGTTCTTTTTTGTATGAGGAAATGTTCATATATGTTGATTTTCCAAAAATAAAAATTATTTTCTGTCCTTTTCTTTCTCTTTCTTCCATCAACTCTACTATTAACATTTTCATTGGCTTGAACTCATGTGCTTCAACCCTGGCAGAGGAAGACCATCTTTTTGTGGGGAGGAAGAATTTCAAATTCCTTGTGTGAGCTTTATGAATCTTGACCCTATTCTCAAAGTTGTGTAGACAGACATGCACAGGAATCAGTAACTTCCAGGAGAATAGAGTCATGAAGCAAATGGGGACGTGAGGAGAGAACAGTGGGCAGTGAACTTCTCAGTCTAACACCTCCTAGATCACGGGGCTCTCTTTAGGTTTGAAATAAAATATTGGCCTAGAGAAAGGGATTTGGACAGCTCTGACTCTCAAAGAATGAGATTAGCATAATTTTGCCATTTTTGTAAAGTTGTTTTTTTTTTTTAATCCTTTGTAAATGACATCAGATTAGAAACAGAACATATGACTTCATGGATATAAGGAGCTCCTTAGGCTTCCACTGGTATAGAAAATTCCTTGGGATTTCATTGGTTTAGGGAACTCCACAATAATGAAAACTCTCTCTACCGATTCAGGGCAGCATGCTCTGTGTAATTGAGAGTCTTTAGGAGAGGTGAAATGACTTGTCCAGGGTCACACTACCACTACTTTATCCTGGATCTCCCTGGCTCCAGGGCCCATTCTTTTTCCCCTACAGTGTGTTATTTCTCTTAGATCACCAGAGTGTTAGAAAACAAAACACAACACTCAATTGTGAATGAGAAGCTCTGAGTTCTAGTCTACTTGGTTCCACTAACACTTTGTGAGAAACCTCAATCAAGTTATCCTCATTTAAGACCAGAGATTCTCCTTCCCCAGCTATAGAATAAAGGGGATGCCGTGCCCTAGTCTAAGATTCCTTCCAGCTCTGAAGTGCAGCACTTGGATTACTCTAGTCATTCACAGACCACAGAATGGCTTGATTACCCAGTCCTTGAATTTTTATCTCTTTCTGCCTCCCCACCTTCAGCCCAATTCATTTGTCACTATTTAGCAACTACAATTCTTCTCCCAGAGGGTGAACAGGGGAAAAAAGATGGCTCAGAAATCCCACTCAGACCATTCATCTCTTTCTTTGGGAGGTGGGGAGAGTGAGATTATTCTAAAGAGAGTAAGCATCCTAAGGGCAGGGTCTGGATTAAAAAAAAAAAAAGAGAGAAGGTTTTGCCTTGGTAGTGCCCAGTACAGAGCACCGCACATAATAGATGTCTAATAAGCACTTGTTGGGTTGGTTTGAATTGTTGGGGCAAAATGGGTCAGATTGGGTTGAATTGCATTAGATTGCCTTGCAAATGGTAGGCACATAGTATAGTTGTTGAAATATGTTGAATTGGTTCCCAATCTGAGAGTAGCATTAAGATGCATGAGCTGATGTCTTTTACATAAGGTAAATATTTTAATGTCTCAAGTGAAGTGCAGGACACTGCCAGTTTTAAGCAACATAGTAAGGCTCCTTACCAAGGAAGGAGGGAAATGTCTCCAATATGAACAGTCCTAAATCTAACAGACACCACTGTGAGCATTTTGACCGCAATCATTTTCTGTGCAGTTATCACAGGAGGGTTTCTTCATTCCAACAGGCATCAAGAAATTCAATTTTTAAGCTGTCAGTCAGTATGAGGACAGGATGTTATTAGCAATCAGGACTCCATTACCTGTCAATTTGGATGCAGGGTAATTTTTCTGATGGTTTTCTGGGAGTTTCCATTTAGGCAGCCTGGATTGATGGGGGTAAAGTCTCCCATCCTTCTTGCTTTACTGTCACTGAGCCAACCAACCCCAATACGATTCACAATTGCCCACTTATTAGTAAAGCTTCTAATTACTCCTAGCCATATTTCTGGGTAGAGTACAAGGCTGAAATCCTAAATAAGGAGTAACTTCTCATAATTGATGAGCAGTCACACAACCCCAGTATAATCCCCAGCACTTGCATCTGAATACAAACCAAGCTGCAAAGGAGAAAACAGCCAAAGGGCAGAACTGACTCCTTGCAAAGTTTGGATGGACTTCCCTTCATCAATATTACAATTCCATGCATATTTATGGTATCTCTTCTATGAGCCCAGAACACAACTCCTGGGGGAAGAGGGGGCTGAGAAACAGAGGAAAGTGCTTGCTAAACTCCAAGCTCCCTCAGAGGGCAGGGATTAGGTCTTCAGCCCCTTTCTTTCACTAGACTAATTTCTTTCTTGTCAGATTTCCAGGATCTTATTCAAGGAAGGACAAACTCAGTCAAAAATCAATGTATAATTTTTGCAAGCCTGGGGATTAAGGATCTTCTCCATGTGCCTTTGCCCAAGGCCAGCAACGCTGTAGAATGGAGTGGGAAGAGAATTGCATTTTAATCGAGTCACAAGATGTGAGTTTGAATCTCAGCCCTCTTCTGACCCGAGTCATCTGGCACCAGCCACTTCATCTTTCTGGGTCTCAGGGTCTTTTTCTGTAGCATGAGGAGGCTAGAAGTTGATAACCACAAAGAACCCTGCAAGCTCTAAATTCCATGGTGTGGACTTTATACTACAACATAATGTGACAGAAGCAACCCAGAATAGTGGGTAGAGATCCAGCCTTGGGGTCAAGTAGACTTGGGTTTGAATCCTGCCTTTGACATGTACGAGTTATGTAACCATGGAAATGGCACCTACTCCTTCAGTGCCACCAGACAACTTGCTAAGATTATGCTACAGGTGAGTTACTGACAAGCATCAGTGGAGAAAATGCTCACACTGGGAGTTCCCTATACAGATAAAATCATAGTTCTAGACAAGCCCACCTCTCACCCCTCCCCCCCAAAACAGTACAACCAGTCTTCTGTGTTTTTTATCCATAAGAGAGATAAGAATAAAAAAATGGTGCTTCATTTCTAGACTGTCAACTCCTTGACAGCATGGACAAAATCATATATATTTCTCTGCATGGTTGTTGAGTTGTTTCAGTAATGTCTGACTCTTTGTGACCCCTTTGGGGGCTTTATTAGCAAAGGTACTAGATTAGTTTGCCGTTTCCTTCTCCAGCTCATTTTACAGATGAAGAAACTGAGGTAAAAAGGGTTAAGCGACTTGCCCAGGGTTGCACAGCTAGGAAGTGTCTGAGGTTGGAGTTGACCTCATGAAAATGAGTCTTCTTGACTCCAGGCCCAGCACTCTATTCACTGTGCCACCTAGCCCCCTTTCTGCATGGAATGTGCCCTTAATATATTGGGGGGGGTTTTCCTTTCTTTTCTTTTTCTTTAATTTTTAATTTATGGAATAAAATAAGTATTTCCATAAACATAGTACAATAAAAATATGATTGCACATGAAACTGCAAATTCACTATGCACAACTTGCTATTACTTTCAATATACACAAAATTATCATATACATTCCTCCTTTTTTCTCTTCTCCTTGCCCTAGAGATGGCTACCATTGGACACAACCTGAAACATGTTGGTTTACCTCATGAGTAAATGAATTTCCTCAGTGCTAGGTGAAGTCAACATCTCTCCTATTCCATCTCTTTGTTTACACCACATGGTACAGATCCTCATCATCTCTTAACTGGACTGTGGCAGTGACTTTCGAAATACTCTTTTTGGTTCAAATTTTTCTCCCCACTTCAGTACATCCTCCATTCATCTGCCAAATGTTCTTTCTAAAGGGCAGGTCTGACCATACCTCTACCCTACCCCCCACTCATTAACCTCCAGTGGCTCCCTGTTGCCTCCAAGATCAAATATTAAATCCTTGTTTTGGAATTTAAAGCCCATTACATTTTATCTGCCACTACCAACCTAAGTGGGGAGCTAGGTGGTTTAGTGGAGAGAGCACTAGATGTGGAGGCAGGAAGACTCATCTTCCTGAGTTCAAGTCTGGCCTCAGACACTTACTGGCTGTGTGACTCTGAGCAAGTCCCTTCACCCTGTTTGACTCAGTCTGCCGATCTGTAAAATGAGCTGGAGAAGGAAATGGCAAACCGCTCCAGCGTCTCCACCAAGCAAACCCCAAATGGCATCATGGAGAGTTGGACATGACTGAAAGCAACTGAACAACCATCACAACTACCTAGTCTCATGTATCATCTCCTCTTGCTTTCAGTCAAACCCGCCACCTAGCCATTTCCTTGGTGCACAGGTTTCCAGGCCTTCCCTCCCTCTTCACTTCTGCCTCTCAGAACCTCCAGCTTTCCTCAAAGCCTAGCTAAGGTGTCACCTCCTACATATGCTCCCCATTGTTTGAAATTACTCTCTTCCATTTGAAATTGCTTTGAATCATTTTTTCTATACTTTGTATCTATGCATGTATAGACACATTGTATCCTCTGAAATGAAAGCTCTCTGAGGACAGGGATGGCTTCAGTTTTTTCTTTGTAACAACAGTGCCTGGAACTTAGAAGGTCTGTAATAAATAGTTTTAAATTTGATTGAATTTGCTTTTCGAAAGTCAGACTCCCAACTAAAGTGAGAATTCTGCTCCCCAACGTACATCTCCAAGTTCATGAGGTTTAACTGTATCAGAATTAGAATTTTTACATTTTTCCATTTTTTACATTTTCCCTCCTCCCACCCCCTTTCACATCCCTAGAGTGCCATGGATAGCTTGTACTTAGTGATTTATTTATTTTTTCCCTTAAAATAACCCTGACTGAAGAAGTGCCTCAGCTGCCCAGTGGATGAGAGAAACTGAAATGTAATCTTGCCTTTGGGCCACCCTGAGTTAATGGCCAATTTCCTCTAGAGTCAGGATCCACAGAGCTCAAGATTTTCATCCTGCACCCATGACCTGACACTCATTTTCACACAGGTATAGGCCATGCTTCACTGGCTGGACATTATTTCTACCTCATTAGAAGCTGTCTGCCGTGTCGGAGGTAAGACATACTCTCAGGTGGTGCTGGTTTCTTGTTTGCAGTGTTAGGAAGAGTGTCAAGTCTCATCTTGAACCGGAGGACCCTGAGCTGAAGTGAAAAGCGAATCTATAGGAATTTGGGAGGGTTGCTGACTCTGGGAGCAGGCTCAGCTTCCTCCCTGGCTTCGTGCAATATCAAAGAATCACAAGACAGTAGAGCAGCCTGGTTCTTAGGAATCTCTTGTTCCAAACCCCTCACTTTTCAGGTTAGGAAATTGGAGCCCAGGATAAGAAAGTAACTTGCCCAAAGGCACATAGTCAGTGAGTATCAGAGTTGGCCCTATGTAGAATGGAGGGCAAGGGAAGTAAAGTCAGACAGTGGCTGGTCATGAAGTCAACAAAGAGCCACTGTGCATCTGCAATGCTCCAAGAGCTGTAATTGTGGACTAGGTTCAACTTCCATTTCATACCTTTCACTGCAACATGCATCTATTAAATACCTCCTTGGGATAGGCACTGATCTAGGTACAAGGGTGTTCACAAACAGAAAAAAGAGGCATTCTTTGCCCTCAGGGGGTTACATTCCACTTGGGGGACGGGGGTTAACATATACACAGATGTTGTTTGTCCTTAATTCAGAAAGAGGACCAATGAAGCAGGAGGGGGATGTCTTGCCTTGCCATTGGATTAGATTTTAGTGAGGCAGAGTCAAAGTCATTAGCCTCACCAGAGTCATCAAAGTCCAGTGACCACTAATGACTGTAGTAAAGAGAGGTTGTTGAGAGATAATGAGAATCTGAGCTAAGATGGCACCCATCTGAGTGGAGACAAGAGGACAGATACAAGAGTTGTTGCATAGCTGGAACCTGTAGAGCTTGTCAATTGATTGGCTATGGGAGAAGTAAGAAAGGATAGTGATGGGTCGAGGCTGATGTTGCAACCAAAGTCTGGGGATGTGGGGAGACAAAGATACATAACACCCAGTGTCCACTTTCAAGAATTTCCTGACCCAAGAGGGAGATGGGGCATGTGACAGAAGGAGGGAGAGCATGAGATGTATGGCAGCAACTTTGTGAGAAAGCAAGCAGCTCTGCCAGTGTGAGCTAGTATTAATAACAATATCTGGCATTTGTCTAGTGCTTTAAGACCAGCAAAATGCTTCACAAAATTAGTTCATTTGAGTGTTACAGTAATCCTGGGAAGCAGGTGCTACTATTAATCCCCATTTTATGGATGAAGCTAAGGAAAGTGGTAAAGTGACTTGCCCAGGGTCATACAACCAGTAACTGTCTGAAACAGCATTTTAACTTAGACTTTCCTAAATCTTCATGGACCACCCAGCAGCATATTATTATTGATTTTGTTTCTATGAGTGCTATTATCTCCAAAACGGTCTGGAAGTTTAGAGGACAGGGAATAGAAGTATTGGGGACGTCTGGGTAAGGAGGAAACTTTAAAGCTGGCCTTGAAGGCTCAGAGCAGGTCCATTCCCCGCCCCCCCCCCCCCACGCACACACACAACTCATCTCTCTTTGGCTGTGTCAGTACAAGAGATGGGGGCTCTATCTCAAAGAGCATGGGGGTGAAGAAAGCTGCTTTCCAATCTCCTCATGAACCTGGAAAGAGACTTTAACCAGCAGGCTGTCTAATCTGTTTGCAAATAACAGATCAGCCCAATGAACCTTGTTATTGCTGTTTTTCAAATCATTTTTCATTTGAACTAATCAGAGGATGCTTCTGTGCCTCCCCCCCACTGCCTGGCCTTCCCTCACAAGTTCTCTTCCTCTCTCTTTCTTATGATCTCCTGCTGGGCTGGGCGATTTGAAATCAGGCATAAAACACCCGAAAAGAGCTATAATTTTATGGTTTGTCTGTGGGGAATGTGTGCGGTAAATACCAGCCCTGGCAGTCTGGCTCTTCAGGATGGAATGATTTTTCACATCAGTATTCAGGTCCAGTGCCAGCAGCCTAATTCCCCAAGGCAAAAGAGCCAGGCCTGCCAATGGCCTAGAATGGAGCTAACCCGGGGCAGCTAACTCGGGAGGAGATGAGAGCAGACCTGTAGACTTGGGAGAGCTTGGAAGCTCAGCTGGGTCTAGACACCAGCTCTGCTCTTGTCACTTTAGGGAAACCTACTTCAAGGGCAGTGCTGCAGTAGCTGGAGGGCTGCCTTCAGCCAGGAACCTCACCCACCTCTGCCATACTTTGGCTGTGTGACCTCAGCCAAGTCACTGCCTCTCAGGGTCTTAGGAAACGCTCAAAAAATACCAACCAATGTTTATCTGGGTTGCAAAGTGCATTATGGGCTGCCTCGTTTGATCTCAAAGCATCTCTGTGGGGCAGATGTTACCATCGGTCTCGGTTTACAGAGAAGGAAACAGACTGAGAAGTTAAGTGGCTCAACCAGGCTTATGGCGAATGAGTGGATTCGAATTCAAGTTTCCCTGATGCCAAGGTCAACATTCCATCCAGTGCCTCAACATTCCAAGTTAAGAATAAGAGCTAACATGTATATAGATGGCGCTTACTATGTGCCAGGAGCTGGACCAAGTACTTCACAAACATCATCTCATTTGATCTTCAGAACAACCCTGGGAGGAAGGTGCTATTATGATCTCCATTATACAGATGAGGAAACTGAGGCAAAGTGACTTCCCCAGGGTCACACAGCAAGTTAACTATCCGAGGCTGGATTTGAACTCAGGATTCTCTGACTCCAGGCCCAGTGCTCTGTGCACTGCACCACCCAACTGCTGCCAATTTGTGCAAAAGGTTCCAACTTGTGCTGGTAGAAAGGAGCATTCTGTACTAATGAAGTCACAGATGCAGCCTGTCTCTGTCCCAATCCCTAAAACAGGTGAGATAGTGAGCCTTGGATGGGAGTCAGGAGACACTGGCTTTCTTTTCTTGTGCTTCATTCACAGGATTCATGCAGAGTTGGTACTGGCTCCCTCACCTGGCCTGGTCACTAGCTCCCCCAGACCCCTGGGGCCCTGCTCCTGCCCATTCCACCCAAGGCCCAGCCCACGCTGCCTTGGCCTGTGGAAACCCAGCTCAGCTTCCTACAAATAGTCCATGATTCTCCAATATTTTAATCCACATTCCCCCTCTTTAATGGAAACCTTGCTTTGCCCTGAGGATACCCAATCTCCTGCCACACTGGCAGCTGGTGGTCATTCCTCCTACTTAACCAGATTTATGGTTGCAAGGGAATTGGGGGCAGCTGGGTGGTGCTGTGGATAAAGCACAGGCCCTGGGGTCAAAAGGCCCTGAGTTCAAATCCAGCCTGAGTTGTATGACCCCAGACAAGTCACTTAACCCCCATTGCTGAGAAAGAGACAAAGAGAGACAGAGAGAAACAGAGAGAGAGAGAGAGGACAGGAGAGACAGAGGGATGGAGAGTGAGAGAAGACAGAGAGAGAGACAGAGAGAGAAAGAGAGAGAGAGTGAGAAGGAAAGAGTGAGGGGGAAGGAGAGAGTGAAAGAAGAGAGAGGAAGGAGGGAGAGTGAGCATGTTCCTTGCTTCCCACACACCCCAATGACTTCCTGTCCTTCCAAGAGCAAATCCCCGCTCCTCTGATCAGCATAAAAGCCCTTCACAACCATCTCTGACCTGCCTTTCTGTACATATTCCTCATCACCCTGCTGTATATTCTCAGAATTTTAGTCAAATTACCTTTTGGCAATCCTCACATATAATGCTCTTCACCCCCCACCTCTGTGCCTTTGCTGATTGTTCCCTGTTTCTGGAGGTCATGCATGTCCTTCTCCCTTCATCTCTTCCAATTCCTCCTTTGCTTCAAAGTTCTGCTCAAGTTCACTCTCCTTCATGAGACCTTTCTCTCTCCCCCATCCAGGGGCTTTTGTCTCCTTTCCCAATCTACTTGTATTTACACAGTACATGTTTTACATACACTTAGACCTGTACATTTACATGTCTCAATAGAATGGGAGCTCTGTGCAGACAAGGGGTATTTCATTTTTTGTTTAAGTATTCCAAGAATTTGGCATGTGGACCAGACCATTGTTGTTCAATTGTTTCAGTCCTGTCTGACTCTCTGTGGCTTCTTCTGGGGTTTGCTCGGCAAGGACACTGGAGTGGTTTGCCATTTTCTTCTCCAATTCATTTTACGTATGAGGAAACTGTGGCAAACAGGTTAAGTGACTTGCCCAGGGTTCCATGGCTTATAAATGTTTGAGTCCAGATTTGAACTCAGGTCTTCCTGATTCCAACTCCAATGTTCTATCTACTGTGCCACCTGGCTGCCCCAGGTCAAGCCTATAGCAGGCACTTAATAAATGCTTGATGTTTTAATCATGGCTTCCATATTGTTTGTCCACCACCAATGTGGGACCACTCTCTAAGACTGGTACAGAGAAGTTACTAGTCTGCATCAGTGCTCATGGAGGTGATTTTCCCCTTTAGGGTCTCCCCACATGGATCCAGATCAAAAATAGAACCCCAACTCACTCAATACTGTTTGCCCATCACCACCAAACAAGAAAGGAGAATGTAATTGTGAGCTAATGAGGAGGATCTGCCTCTCCCCCCCTTCCCCTCCATGCCACCACAGCTCTTCTGAAACAATCTTCCTGGATTGATCAGTCTTGCAGAAACCTGGTTAAGGCTGAAATTTGGATTCAAATGAGAAGGGCCAGAAAGTATTTGAATTGAGTCAACAAGCTCTCGGCTAATCCTTGAGGAGAAATTACCCTCCCTCCCTCCCTCCCTCTCAGGGGTGTGTGATTTTCTCTGATGATTTCACCAGTAATGACTACTCTTCACTCACTCAGAAAGAAAAATAGAGGTTTAGAAAGAAATAGTGACTTAGTGCACTGCCTCTGAAATGAGATTCAATTTCTTAACACTCCGTGCCCCCAAACACAGGGAAGCATTGATTGGCCTTGAAGGAGGCCAGAAAGTCCCCATAAAGTGGGCAGCTCAGGCCAGTCCCCGTGGGCTAGAAGCACCAGTCTATGTCCCAGGGTGGTAAGCCATTATTACTGCTTCTTTTGTTACCTTCCCCAATTGTACCCTGGGCCATCTCCCGTTGTCCTGATCTATATCTGGCCACTGGTCCCAGATGGCTCCAGAGGAGAGAGTGAAGCTGGTGACTGCACAGGCCTGCCTCACTTAAATCCAACTCACTTGCATGTGATGGCATCACCTCCTTGATGTCACAGTCCTCTTTCTAGAACAAAGAAGGAACAACAACCACCATCCCCAAAGGGCCAACAGCTCACTGACTACTCCTCAGAGGTATTGGGACCTTGGATCTCTTTGGGGTAAGGAACTCTTCATGAGGAAATTCCAGCTACCAATATAACTCAGTGTCCAGCCCTGATTAAGTGACTTGACCAGGGTCAGAAGGTGTCAGGTATCAATGTGGAAGCTAGGTCTCCCAAACCCTGAGGCCAGTTGTTTGTTCACCGTCCTGCTGTGCATGTAGGAAAAGGCTATGTGTGCTCATTTACGTTGTCTCCAGTTCATGGAGGGGTTCTGACAGATCTCTCCAGAATCTTTCTTGTCTACTTCTCTCCATTCCTTCTTGGAGGCCAGCAGGAGAAGTTGCCATGTGGCTGGTCACTCTGTTCTCCTCTCTTCTCCTCTGAGAAAGGGTTACTAGGATAGAACTATGGGTGTCTTTCACCCTAAATATCACTGCTGTAAGGGCGTGAGGGGTTTTTTAGGTTCCGGCTGATTTCACTATGCTTTAAAGGGATAGGGGCAACCTCAAACTTGCAGGTTCAGTTCTTTCCCAGCAAATGCTAGCTACGTAAAAGACCATCACCACTGGTGAGCAATGAATAAATGCATTTATCCAAGCAGATAGCAAACAGAAATCAAAGGAGTTAAATAGATTAGAACATTCCAGACAATACACAGACTAAATGGAGACTTCCAAAGAATCCTCAGTCTCACCTACAGAGAAATTCCATGAGGAATCCAGGGAAGCAAGCTGGAAATCAATGACCCACTGGCATACATCTGCTTCTAAAGTCCTCTTTCTCTCTCTCTCTCTTTCTCTCTTTCTTTTCCTCTTTGTGTGTGTGTTTCTCTCACTAAAAGTCTAAAACCATGTGCTTTTCAAGAAGCAGGAAAAAAATGTCTTCTCTGTAAATCTTGTATTAATTCTACCCCTCATAGAAGAAAGCAGCATTGAATGAAATCCCCACCTCCAGTTAGGAGAGTTGTAACTTAAGCTGCAACTTGAAAAACATTTTGGATTTGAAACATGGCTCACATATATGAATGTTAAAACATATAGTGCATAATGTGTACACAAGTATCTGTGTGTTTGTTTAGTTGTTTTCAGTCATATCCAACTCTTTGTGACCCCATTTGGGGGTTCCTTGGCAGACACTAAAGCAGTTTGCCATTTCCTTCTCCAACTCATTTTACAGATGAGGAAACTGAGGCAAATACAGTTAAGTGACTTGCCCAGGATCACACAGCTATTAAGTGTCTGAGGTTAGGTATGAACTCAAGGAGATGGGTCTTCCTGACTCTGCAGCCAAACCTCTAACCATGTCTATATAATATACAACCTGTACATATATGTGCGTATTTTTTCTGTCTCCCTCTAAAGAATGTAAGCTCCCTGAGGTGAGGAACTTTTCTCTTTACATCTGCCCACCTTTCACATAACAAGTACTTATTAACAATCAAAGCTATCTCAAAGTGGGTGGTAAAAGAGCCAGAAGGAAGAGACTTCCTTCTTGGAGTCTTCAGACAGGCTGGTCTAACATTTGTCGGGTCTGTTAAATCAAGGATTCCTTTCATACAGAGGCTGGCTTACTGAGGTCAATTCTCTGTAGCAAAGTCATCACAAGGTCACTGTTTATGTAGAGTAGAGTGGGGTGACCTGTGTGATGGAACGGGAAGAAAGCGAGGCTAAGCCCTAGAAAAAACTCTGAAAAGGTCTCATACATCCGTGCTGGCTGGGGCACCCTGCAAAATGCCCCCAACCCCTCAGGGCCTCAGACACCTCTCACACTGTGAATTATAAAGCAGGTGCAGATTGACTTTGGTGAAGATAGTTTCCTCACCTGGAGAGTTTTCTTCACCAAAGAAATGAAATCCCTGGCCCTCAAGTACATTCTCAAAGGAAAACGAGCCTTGTAGGAACATCACGAGGAATATCAAATATAGACCCAACTTACATGTGGGCAAACTGAGGCCAATGGTTTCAAATTCTGCCTTGAAATCAGTACTTTTGAGGTGGCTAGGTGGCGCAGTGAGTAGAGCACCAGCCCTGGAGTCAGGAGGACCTGAGTTCAAATTCAGCCTCAGACACTTGACACACTTACCAGCCGTGTGACTTTGGGCAAGTCATTTAACCTCAATTGCCCTCCAAAATGCAAAAAAAAAAAAAAACACCCAGTACTTTTCCTTGTTTTTCTCTCTGCCTAATAAGCTCCTCACCATTACAAACCCTATTTTCTCTTGTAAAAGCTTTTAAGATGGAGAGGTCTTCTGGGGACAAAGGAGATGGGAGTTCTGAGGCCGGGTCCTGGCTTGGTCACTAATCCGCTATGGTACCTTGGGCACGTTGCCTTCCCTCTCTGTTTCTGGATTTCCTCCTGTGGTACTAGATGACCTTGAAGGCTGCTTCTGGGTTCTGAGTTTCATGGATTCCATAACTCAAAGGAATCCACCGAGAAGCCATTCAGACCTTGCTGATGACAAATCCAGAGGCCATAAACCCGATGAATCAGCATGTTAATAGGCTAGCACACTGTGGCTGGGTCCTGGGATGGAATACGAGCTTTAATGGGGGATATAACAGCTTTGGATCATTCAGCCTCTGTCTCACCATTTGGCTCCACCAGGGACTCATTCTCTAGAATATTTTTCCTAGCAGCTGCCATAGGAAATGTGAACCTGCTGCTCAATCCTGAAGAAAAAGGTGGCCAGATCCCAGGAAGTGTGAGGGCCTCTCTGTGAGCTCCTCTGACTGTTCAGCTTGGCCAGAAGCCAGAGAAGGTCCAGGTCTCTTGACCAGCGGGTGGTTGGGCTGTGGAGAGATAGCCAAAGGAGGAGAAACATGGTCTGGGCCAGCTCCAAAGGCATGAGCAACACAAGTATGGAGGTGTGGGATTTCCTGAAGTGCCCATTCGTGGATCTGCAGAGAGCGAAGCTGCTTTGGCCTTCAGGGTGTGTTGATTTGAGCTGCTTTTTAATAGCCTTAATTCTGAGATTTTATAGCCTCCAGCTGAGAGAATAGGACCCAGCCACCTGCCAACCAAGTCCTTTAGAAAGACAGTCTTTTCTGTTATCCAGCTCAAGTTTTCATGGACACGTAGGCCAGGGTAGCTAAATGCTGAGGACTTCAATGCTTGTGGTCCACCCAGCTGAGATGGTGCAAAGCTGTGGCCCATTTGGGTAACTGGCCAGAGGATCAGAGACTGGGGAGGTACAGGGGACCTCAGAGGTTATTTAATTCAACCCATTCATTTTACAGATGAGGAAACTGAGGTTTAGAGACTTGTATAACCTTATGGAGCTAACACAGCTAGAATTTGATCTTGGTCCATGAACTCCAAACCCGGGGCCCTTGCCAGGGTCAGACACTGCCTCCTGGGTCATCTGGTGTCTGTCATCTGAGTCAGCTTAGGCACAGGCTCAAGAGGCATCTTTAGAAGGTGGACTCAAATTCCAGAAAACAAAAAAGAATTCAGCTTTAAGGCCCTTCGAGGAAGAGATGGTACGAGAGAGAAGCCATGGGCCAAAGATCCCCTGGAATTACAGTGACACCCTCCCCCCCCCCCCCCCCCCGGACCCAGACCACCAGCCCTTCCATGAGCTAAACCCCGCAGACATTATCCAGGAAAGAAAGAAATAGGACCTGTCAACTGCCCCAAAGTGCTGGAGTTCCCACCTCCTCACCAGCCCCAACAGCTGAAGGTCTTGGACCTGTCAAATGAAGGTGGGGGTAGGGAATACGAGCCTATATAGCTCAGCCTGGGCAGTGGGTGTGGGTTACCAAGGGGAATGTTGTACAGGACATTTCATCCCACACCCTGAGGATCACTGGATCTCTCCATCTGAAACCTCAAACATGGTTCATCTCCTGCCATTAGAATATAAGCTCCATGGCATTGGGGTTTCCCTTGCTTTTCTGTTTTTATTTCTAGCACAAAGCACAGTGATTGACAGTAAGTACATAGTGAATGATGGTTTTTTGGTTCATTTATCCATCTCTACATCCATTCACTCATCAGTGAGGGCTCATGCTCATCCTTTTCCAGTCAGCCCCTAGGTATCAGCCCCTGCCACCTCATCCCAGAGCCTTGGGGGACTTTAGGTCGTGGCTGGTACCTATATATCACCTAGGACAATGGAACATTATCTTGGATGAGAATCTCTGAAGACCTGCCTCTCCCACAGTGAAGCGGTCTATCTTCCACACATTCCAGAGACAGCTCTGGAGTAGAGACAGGAATGGAACAGGCAGTCAACAAGTATCTACCAAATTCTCCTTATGTGCCATGATCTGGGCTAAGGACTGAGGATACAAAAAAAGGCAAAAACACAGTTCCTGCCCTCGAGGGGCTCTCGCTCTAATGGGGAGACAGCATGCAAATTACTCTGCGTGTACAAGATTGTGTGTGTGTGTGTGTGTGTGTGTGTGTGTGTGCTGAGTGTGTGTAGAGAGAGGGGAGGGAGAGAGGGCTAGAGAGAAGATGGAAGGTAATCTCAGAGGGGAAGGCATCAGCCAGGGGAAGATATCAGGAAAGATCTCCCCCAGAAGACAGGGCTCAAGTCTGAAGGAAGCCAGGGAGCTGGTGGGTGGAGGTGAGGAGGGAGGGTCTTCCCAAAGGCTGCCTCTCTCCCTCTAGGCCCCCCAGCCTCCTTTGAGGCCACTTCAGACACCTCTTCCACAAAGCCCATCCCAAACCACTCTCCCAAGTTGCTGGCATCACACTTCCCTGAATTATACTTCACATCATTTATTCAGAACTGGAGAGGCTCAGAAGCCTCTAGTCTAACCCTTTCATTTTGCTGCTGAGGGTGATGGGGGGTGGGTGAAGTGACTTGCACAAGGTCACCTCAGAGGCAGGATTTGAAAATAAGTCCTGCCTCTCTCACTGCACCAGTGCCATGCGTTTGCCTGCCCCATTACACTCCCTTCCCCCTTCCCCACCCCCCCAAGAACAGAAGCTTGATTTCTGCTTTTATATTCCCATGGCCAAGGCAATGCCTGGAATATAAGAAGGGCTTATTAATCATTTGCTGAATTGCTTCCCCTAAAAGAAACCTGCCCTTGGCAGCATCAAGGCAGACTAAAACAAGGACTCAGGATTAAGCTTGATTTACTTCTCAGAGCTTGGTTTTCTGCTGAAGTCTAAAAGCATCCTCCTTTCCCCTCCCAAGCCTCCTCCCCACAGGGTGCAAATCCAATTGTGGCGCAGATAGTGTGTTCCTTCAAGCCTCAATTTTCTAAATAGAACAGGTTTACTAAATCATATCGGTAATAGAAGTCTCAGATAAGAGCCTTGGGCAGAATGGAAAAAGCAGGGGGCCTGGAATATGAGCTCGTCTGGGGAGCCAGGGGGAGTGCTGATGCAGGCAATCAAACTTTGATTGGTGCCACTTACCTTTGCCCTTCTTGTCATGACCCCTGGTGGCAGATACTTCCCTTGTCCCTAGTCCTAAAGGGGAAAACAGAATCAAGGGCCTAGAGATTGTCAGAGCTGGAATGGACCTGGGCAGGGTAGGGGAGCATCTGGGCCACCCCTTGGAGGGAATCCCCACCACAACTCACTTGACAAGGGTGGCCACTCATTTTAATGGGAACCAACTCAGCCAAAGGTTCTTGGATAGGGTCAGTTGATCTTGGAATCCTAGCTAGTTAAGCCCTGCTGGGGACCTAAGGGGAAAAATAGTCACCAACTGCCCCTCATTGGAGTTCAAGTGCAGTCTGTGGTAGTAGTACCTTGTGCCCTTGGGCAAACCCCTGTACCTCCTGAGCCTCAGAAGGGCTGGGTCAGATGGTCTCTGACATCTATGACCCAGTTTCCTAGCCCATAATAATAATTCACATTTCAGTAGCATATTAGAGACTGCAAAGTTCCTCCTCAGTTAGGGAGGACACATTGAATTAATTCCATTTCACAGATGAGGAAATTGAGGTTCATTAGAGGTTAATGAGAATGTTCCCAAGATCCCACAGTTAGGAGAATTTCCAGAAGGCCAAAGCATATCTGTCAGGCATGTAGTCATCCAACTTTGGTTTGAAAATCTCCAGTCATGGGAAATTCACTATCTTACAAGGAAGCCTGCTACATTTCTGGCCAGCTCTAATTTTCTTAGTGGGATAGGGACAGGAATTCTCCCTTATATTCAGCTGATGTTCACCTTATTCTGGAAAGTTTCCCTAAGACCTCCCAGAGTTGTCCAAAACCTCAGCAGGGTAAGTGGTGCTTTGAAAACCTTACAACACCATGCCTGTCATGGTTAGTCATCCTGAGTCTAGAGCCTAGGTCTGTGGGCCCCAGGGCTACTGTGCTTTCCAACAGCCCTGCTGCCTCTGCTACAAAAAGAATCCAGTAGAAAAATGATCCCAGAAGTTCATGGCTCCACAGTGATAAGTTGTAATAAATCCAAATCATGTTTACCCTTTTCAATCTCAGCTCATTATTCAATTCCCCAAATGGCCTTTGTGCCTCAAGGGGCTGCTAGGGCCTAAGCCATTATACAGATGTTGCCTTCTGAACATCTGTATCTAATGGCAAACATCTCTGAGCAGTTTATTTCCTTCCCCTGGGGACAGCTCCGAGGGAACTCCTCTTTAGTAGTTGCAACATTCAATCCAAAAGGCTTCATTTCTTCCAGTTAAGTGCTGCGGAAGGTACTTAACGTCAAGTCTGAGACACTGACGTTTTTCCTTTGCCTACCCAACATCAAAATAGAAATCAGTACAATGGAGCTTTTCTGGGCCTCTTGCTTATCTAATACTGTGACTGACTCATTGGTTTGGATTTATTAATCAATCTCAATCAATGAGTACAATTAAGTGTCTACTATAGTAGAGTACA
The DNA here is from genome assembly GCA_028646515.1 of Pseudochirops corinnae. Lineage (NCBI taxonomy): Eukaryota > Metazoa > Chordata > Mammalia > Diprotodontia > Pseudocheiridae > Pseudochirops > Pseudochirops corinnae. The sequence goes on from CM053591.1 coordinate 195,388,201, forward strand.
GGCACTGTTCTGGGGATGTCCATGCCTTTGTTGGGCTTACGTTCTAATTAGAAAGACAGCATGAGTATTTAAAGATGTATCAAGACTCTGGGTCCAGTAGGGCTGGGGGGGGGGGGGGGGAACGCCTCTCTCCTGCTAAGTGGTCCCAGCTCTCTGAATACTGAAGCCAGTCTGGGGAAAGCCTGACTGGGAAACAAAAAGTGGACAGGCTCATTTCATTGCCTTTTGCTCTTTTTGCCTCCGTTATGGATCTCCACAGGAAATAATTTAAAGTTTAGGTCTGACACAAGTCCAAGGTTGGTCAAAATGGTTACAAAAGGTCCCTTGTATAAAGGTACCAGTTACAGGTGGTGGTTGTTGTTGGCCACTAGGTGGCACTGCAGTGGATAGAGCAATAGACTTGAAGTCAGGAAGACTCCTCTTCCATAGTTTAAATCTGGCCTCAGACACGTACTAGTTGTGTGACCCTGAGCCAGTCACTTAATTCTATTTGCTCCAGTTTCCTCATCTGTAGAATGAGCTGGAGAAAGAAATGGCAAACCACTCCAGTGTCTTTTCCAAGAAACATCAAATGGGGTCACGAAGAGTCGGACACCGTGGTAAATGACTGAACAACAACAATGGTGATCTCTCAGAAGGGTCTAAGAAGGTGCCAGTCATAGGACAGCTATTTATTTCCTCCACCTTTAAGAAATGCTGAATACAAAATACTCAGGAACATACATTGGGGAAGATTCAGGATGTAACTCTCCTAATATACTCCCAGGATATTGCTACTTAAAACATTTAGACATGAAATACTCTATGGAACTGCTGAATAGGCATTTCACCTTCATCTGAGCTCTGCACTGTCCACAATCATTCCCTCAAGGCCAATAACTTTGGGCAAGCAAAAGTATTGCTTATCCACCCTCCTGTCAGTGGCCACATTCTTCTCTAAGAAACACTGGTTTGACTGTCAGGAGGAATCCTACTGTCAGGCATTAAGTCAGCTTGGCGACTACAGAACACTTGAGTCCATGTATCATCAGGACTGGGAACATCCATCTGAGAACTGGTGTGCAGTCACCTGTGCTCAGGGGAGTTAACAAAAAACCAAAGGCAGCAGAGTGGATAGAGCACTGGACTTGGAGCTGGGGAAACTCAAGGTCAAATCCTACCTAGTTGTACGTTCCTGGATAAGTCACTTAACCTCTCAGTGCCTCAGTTTCTTCACCTATAAATGAGGAAATTGGACCTGAAGGCTTCTAATGTCTCTTCCATCTATAATATGTGATCTTATGAGGCATCTAGGGCTTTGAGATCCAATCTCTTCAGGCTTAGTGAGGCCAGCACCTGTGAGAGCAACTGCCACAGCTACCAGAGGAAGAGAAAGAAGATCTTCTCTGTTACATGCCAGGAGAAGTGCAAAAGATCTCTAAAAGTTCCCAAGCCACCATTTTAGGAGATAGTAATAAGAGAATAAGAATTGGAGTTGTCTCCACAGATTCTTCCTTACTCATCAATATATGTGGTAGGTGCATTTAACACCTGGCACTCTTGGGAGAAGAGGGGAATGTACACAATACACACCTTTAAGTTCAGTTGGCATTATTCATATTCTCTGTATCACTCTCTTAAGTCTAGTGCCAACAAAATAATGAAGAAAGCCCTAATTTGTAGTGTTCATGATTTCTGATGTGTCAATGCTCTCACTGAAAGTTTAACAATCTTACAGGCTGGCTCTGGTGAACCCCTACAAATTTATCACCAGGATGGTGAGTGGGACACTGCCCAGTTCCACATATGCTCCATGGGCTATATTCTAGCCAAAACCAGTGAGTGGGGGCTCCCCTGATGACCTAATTACTTTGGTAAATGCCAAGCAGATAGATGGTAACCCTGGAAGCAAAGATACTAACATCTGGGGGAATCAGGGAAGCTTCCTGTCAAAGCGAAACCTCATCTGGGGGGAGTCTTGAAGAAAACCAATGATCCCAGAGGTGAAGGTGAAGAGGGAGCTTATTCCAGGCACGAGAAACAGTCTGTTCTAAGCCACAGAGTTGGGAAATGGAGTTTACTGTCTGAAGAACAGCAGGAAGGCAGACCTCTGATCTATGTGAAGGAAGAGTTAGTGAAGGAAACTGAGGAGGAGGGGTCAGGCAGCAGTCAGGAAAAGAACCAAGAGAAAACAGTTTCACAACATTCCAGATGGGAGAATACCCAGGAGAAACAATGGCAGAAACTTCAGAGAGGTCCAGAACAATAAAGATCAAGAAAAGGACAACGGGTTTATCAAGTTGAGACAATGTGCTGTCATGGAAAGAGGGCAGGTTGTCTAATCAGAGGACCAAGCTTTGAAACCCAACCCTGTGAGTTACTCCCTATGAAACCTCGAGTAAATCCTTAATCTCTTTGGGCCTCATTTTCCCTACTTGTAAAATGTGTGGATTAAGCTTGATAACTTCTGAGGTTCCATTTGGCTCTGTGGTCCTTGGGTTAACTCTGCAGAGGGTCTGTTTCAATTGAGTGATAAGGGTGGAAATCAGATTGCAAAGAACAGAAGAGGGAGTAATAGGATAGATAGGGAGGGCAATGAGCATAAACAGCTTTTTCTGGGAGTAATGAGTCTGGCTGAGAAAGGGAGGGGAGATATATGATGATAGCATAACAGAGGGCAAAGATCCACAAAATCCCTTTTCTAACTGTTGTTTTGTTTTGTTTTCAGGATGAAGAAACTCCAGCTTGGTCAGAGGCAGCAGGGAAGGAACCCAGTCAACAGGCAGACTGAAGAAGTGAAATGTCTGAATGTGCCGCTGAGGTGCCCAGAGATGAGCACCCTGCCAATCACCATTGTTTTTTATTAATGAGTAGAATAAAGAGAAGAGGGTAAAAAGAAGAGGGATTCCAGCAACTCCCCTGTGCTCTTCGTCAATAACTCATTGGGGGATTCATGGCGAGCAGAATGTGAAACCTAATCCTCTCAGCACCATTAACCAAACTCATTAATTATTAGAATGCTTTTCAATGATGGGGCTCCTGATAATTGATTGTGTGGCAGCAGCAGTGCGATGGGCACCAGACAGAATGAAAAGCTTTTCCTAGATTCTGTCTAATGGGCTCACGATCTACACTTGCCAGGCAGCCCCCTGCATGGAAAGTCTCAGGAGAAAGGAGGGTGCAGTCTATGGCATCGTTCAGCTCCATCTGATTGTCTTGAGCTAGGGAGAACCGGCTTTATTTCTTTCTTCAAGGATGCACTCTGACTGAGCAGAGATGCTTCCTTCTCTCTCTCTTTTATATTCATCAGTTCAACCACATTTACATCTAGAAAAACCCAGTTCCCATCTTGGTCCAGGTAGCATCTTCTCTTGTTCCCCTCACTGCCAAATTCTGAGGGAAGGGATGGGAAGGGAAGGGGAAGAGGAAGGAGAAGGGGCCTTTCTAAGAATTGCCTCCACACTGACTGAAAGTCACAGCATTTGCAGGTCATGAAAGAAATGGAAATCTACAGAGCTCAGTACACTACTCCATGGCTTCCACTTCCCATTTTAGCTTTGAAATCTTGGACATGAAATTTCCCAAAGGCTGAGAGAGCTTCTTACTCTAAGCTCACTAAGTCTCTGTATGCCCTACAGGCAGCTTTAACTGCTGCTATAGCCTGCTTTCTTTGTCAGGCTACTTTCTCCCACTTAGGTTTTATGCTCACTCTCATCCCTTAGACCAGAGTATTTAAAGTTCTAGGAGTAGCAGGGGATCAAAAACCTCTGCAGTCCTTCTTCACACCCCCAGCCCCACCCCACCCCCCACAGACACTTTCTTCCTCCCTGAGGGGATCCCTCCCATTGGAGTTTTAAATATAACCTAAGCCTTAGAGGAGATTACTCAGCCAGAGAGTAGCAGATTGCTGCAGGCCAAGCCATACAGCTCTTAAAATCACCTCACTTTTCCAAAGCTGTCTGACTGACAGCTCTGGTGCATTTCACCCGAGGAAAAGAAACTTCCCTATTAGCAAGATAGCGCGTAGTAGGAGAGAAGCGCGCTTCCCTGGAGGAGAGGAAGGAGCTCATTTACCATTTCGACAGCTTTACCACCTAGCTCTTCATTTTTTTATGCTGAAAATGAGATTGAAGCTTTTGCTTTTTTCCTCATTCAATTACTTCAGCATGTCAATCAGACCTTAGTCATACCCACTCCAATCTATCCTATCTGTGCCATCACTGATGTCATTTCTTCAAGCACGCTCCCAACCATGTCACTGTCCTTCTAAATAAACTCCAGTGGCTCCCTATTTCCCCCAAGATCCAATCTAACATCCTCTCTTTGGTTTTCAATGATCTTTATAACCTAGTTCCAGTCTTCCTTTCTAACTTTTTCACATGCAATATTTCTTGCTTCTCTGGTCCTCTCTGGGTCCAAGTAGGTCCACATGCTCTGCCATTTCCCATCTCTGTCCCTTTGTTCCACTTGCCCCCTGTGCCTAGAATGTTCTCCCTCCTAATTCAGGCTCTTGGGATCTCTGGTCCCCTTTAGTACCACTTTCCTCAGGAGACCTGTCTTGATCCAGTGCCTTCCCCTCCAAGGTCTTTTATATGTTTTGTATATACCTACTTATACATGTATGTGTTTTCTCCTCCTAGAGGTTGAGAATGTCCCTTTTTGTCTTTTCTTACCAGTGCATGGCATGTAGGAAGTGCCCAGCAGGATCATAAGGTCATAAATAGAGGGCTGGAAGGGGCTTCAGTAACCGTCTAGTTCCCCCCTCCTCCATTTTAGAGATGAGAAAACTGAGGCTCAAGGAGATGTGACTGATTCCAGGTCACACAGGTGCTAAGGGACAGGGCCAGGATTTCAATCCCAGCCCCTTCATTTCCTGTCTGTAGCAGGTTTGCCTGATTAATTGACTGGTTACACCACACTGAGCTCCATTTTCCTGTCCCCTCACATAGACGTGATTGCAATCCTTTGTCTTCCTGGCTCTGCTCACTTCACTCGGCATCACACTCCACAAGTCTCTTCCATCAGCTGTGTTTAGCAAGGGCGTGTTTACTTGTAGTTGGTGGGATACTTGTTGCTCCCATGGGTACCCTGTCCAGCAACACCTTGCTGTGCTGAAGAATCAGCCTGGAGACCAAGACGGTATCAGGGAGACTGTGGGGGGGATCTTTTCTTGCTGAAGGAAAGATAACCTGGCTTTGATTAAAGGTCAGGGAGCCTGGTGCCTGTCCCCCAGACAGCCCCCACAGCTGCACTGGTAATGACAAGAGACCTTCAAGCATGGCAAGGTTGGGATTGAAAAAAGCCTCTCCTGCTTTTAAGGAGAATGGGAATGCCACACGTGGGCAGGCCATACTGCCACCCCTCCCCACTCATGAGGTGCCACAGCATTCTCTGAGAGGGGACCCTGATTCTAATTAAGGTTGGGAATTGAAGAGAGAGTAATAACACCAAGATTCCTCACCCTATCAGGAGAACTTTTGGAGGTTTGGAAGATTCCAAACTTCTAACTAAGATTCTAAGCTTATAACTCATGTCCATTTTTTCCACTGAAGACATAGTTTTCTCTCCCTTTTTCTTGAGCAGAGCTTTCTTTACAACATATCTGTGGCTTTTGGCCTCCAGAAAATGCTCATGGATGCCCTGGAAGAACTTCTGCCCTCGAACCCTAGGATGTGGGCACCTGCATGGCACAATGGATGATGGAGTGCTGGCATTTAATTCAGGAAGACATGAGTGTAAATCTTACTCCAGACTCTGACTAGCTCTGTCATCCTGGTCAAGGAAGACACTTAGCTCAGCAGTCACAGACTTACCACTAAGCTTAGCATAGTGACTGGTGCTTAATAAAATGCTTATCAACTTGACTTAACCCTGTCTGCCTCAGTGTCCTCATCTTACCTCACAGCATTGTTGTGATGATCACATGAGATAACATTTGAAAAGTGCAAATCTTAAAATGATAAATAAATGATAACTGATTATTATGATTTATTATTTTTTTCTTTCCAGATGGATCTCATTTGAATTAAGAGAACATACATATGTCACATTACAACTTAGTCAAGTAGACCACTTCTTTTTTTCTGGAAAGCAGAATGTGTGAATAAGCTTGAAAAGGTAAGTTAAGCAAGAGTTCAAGTCGATAAGGGGGGAGATTGCTGAGATTCTCCCAATCATTAAACGTATCTCAAAGCATAGGTTAATTAGCAAATGACCATTTAACATCTCCAATGCTTATGGCCTCCCAGGAAGGCAGAGTTTAGTTTTACCAGATGTGATTTCCAGGGCAGCTATGGGAGCTGTCTGGGGGAGAGGCACCAGGCTCGCTGACCATTAACCAAAGCTGGGTAATCTTACCTTCAGCCAGAAAACACAACATGCTCTCATTGCTGAATTCTCATGGGTTCTGACCACATTCAGAAACTTGCCAAGGTACTCACAGACTTTTGATTGCTCCAGAGAGGTGGACACCATCCTGGCCCAGAAAAGATTGACTGATTTATGAAGTGTGAAATGCACAGGAATTGTTCCTGGAAGCCAGAACTGATGGCCAAAGGACACCAAAAAGCCGAAACCTAGCAGATGAAATTCCAGAGACCCCAGTCCATTGGCAATATAAGTTTATGTTTTCTGGATCCCTCTGCAAGGTCATGTGACTGCCCACCTGGCTCCCTTTCTGGGAAACCTCCTTTAGCGCCTTAAATCTTGGCTTGGATAGACAGTAGAAAAATCACTGCCAAACCTTTTCTGCCAAAATAAACCCTGATGAAACCTTCCCCCAACTCTTTTCATCTTTATGGCTAAGTTAGACCTAAAGGTTTAACTACTAAAGTGTGATTTTACTTTCACACTCCCTCTAAGCTCTTGCCTGCCTTCCTATTCCTCTTTGCTAATTCCTCTACTCCTCGACGTAAAATATCCTCTCCTTTATCCACCAATTTTGGACCTTCTTCCATCCTAGCTCTAATTCTCTTCTCTTTGAGTCATAAGCTCTAACACTGAAGATCTATGCATGAACTGGGTGGGAAACCATTGTGTACTAGGAAATCATATTTTGAACAGGAGGCTCATAAGTCTGTGCCAGCCTCTGGCCCAGAGTTAGCCTTCTCTCCTTCAAACTCATCTGCATTTCAACATCTGCCTCCTTAACTTTATAAAACAAACTAAACAAGAGACTATGAATTTGGGCACCATCCATGTAAACAGACATCCTAAAACACAACAAGAAAAAAAAACACCTGGCACAGACCCATAAACCTCCGTTATTTACGGTTTATTTAAAATGTGCATATTTGCTTTAATAAGGCAGCAGGGAAAACGGCCCATTTGTTTCTGTGTCCTCTTCCACACTCTTCTGTGTATTTTCTGGGTTGGGTAGCTTTCATTACTAACGTTGATTTAGTTGCAACTGCGGTAAAGATCGTTATTTGAGTTGCATTTCCCTCCCTCTGCTACATAAATCTTCCCCAACTTCTTTGCAGTCTTTATGTTTACCATAACTTATGGCCTAATAATCATTCATTAATCCACAAATCACAACCTGTTAAGCTTTAGATTGAAAGGCCCGTTGTCTTTCTTTGATTCTGACCCATGAGCTGGTCCATCCATTCCTGCAAGTGGGAAAGATACTTCCTCATAGACATCGAGCTGAGTCCTGAACAAAATATCTTGTACTTATACTGCCTACTTTGTTTTTATTTTTTTAAAAAAATTCCTTAATATTATTTTAATTTTTTCCAATTACATGTAAAGAGTTTTCAACATTTACTTTTATAAGATTTTGAGTTCCAAATGTTTTTCTCCCTCTCGCTCTCCTCCTTAAGACAGTAAGCAATCTGATATAGGTTATAGATGTACAGTGATGTTAAAGATATTTCCGCATTAGTCATTTTGTGAAAGAAGGTTTTGAACAGAAGGAAAAAACCACGAGAAAGAAAAAAGAGAGAAAATAGTGTCTGCATTCAGATTCCATAGTTCTTTCTCTGTGGATAGCATATTCCATCTTGAGTCTTTTAGAATTGTCTTGTATCATTGCATTGCTGAGAAAAACTAAATCTATCAAAGCTGATCATTGTACAGTGTACTGTTACTGTATTCTCCTGGTTCTGCTCACTTTATTCAAGCATCAGTTCATGTAAGTCTTTCCAGCTTTTTCTGAAACCCACCTGCTAATTATTCCTTTTGGAATTCTTATAGAATAGTATTCTATTACATTCATATACCACAACTTGTTTAGCTAGTCAACAACTGAAGAATATCCCCTCAATTGCTAATTCTTTGCTACCACAAAAAGAGCTGGTATAAATATTTTTGTACATGTGGGTCTTTTTCCCTTTTATGATATCTTTGGGATACAGATCTAGTAGTGGTATTGCTGGATCAGAGAGTATATACAGTTTTGTAACCCTTTGAGCATAGTTCCAAATTGTTCTCCAAAATGGTTGGATCCATTCACAACTCTACCAACAATGCATTAGTGTTCCAATTTTCCTACATTTCCAACATTTATCATTTTTCTTTTTAGTCATTTTAGCCAATTTGATAGGTGTGAGTTGGTACCTCAAAGTTGTTTTAATTTTCTTTTCTCTAATCAATAGTGATTTTGAGAATTTTTTCATATGACTATAGCTGACTTTAATTTCTTCTTCTGAAAACTGCCTGTTCATGTCCTTTGATTGTTTCTACTTTGTATACATGCTATGTCTACTGATGTGTACTGTGTTGTTTCCCCCTTGTTACATTATGGAGACACTAGACTACTTGAGGAAAGAGACTGTTTTGCTCCTATCTTTGTCTACTGTGTGCCTGGCACATAGTGACTCCTAAGAAGTGTTTGTTGACTGACTGATTGCTTGATAGAAGGATGAGTCATCTCTACTAATTTTTAAGCAATTATGTACTTCTCTGGTTGACCCCAAGCTTCTTCTTGAAATAAAGGTCAATTTTAGATTTATTTTGACCTTTGTATCACCTCCATTTGCCAGTATATCACACACACACACTTGCTCACTCAGCAAGATAACCCTTATAACAAGGGATAAAGAAGAGAAGAAAAACCAGGGAGGCAAAATTAACCATCAACCAAGTTCAACATTTGAGGTAGTGTCCATACCTTTAGTGTAACACACTCCTGCAAAGAAGGGAGGCAGAGACCTTCTCATCTTTCTTCTTTGGCAAGACCATCTTTTAAACATGACCATGATTTCACTGCTGCCACGAGTCATGGACTATCACAGTCTCTGATTGGTCTTCCAAATAGCAAGAGAGAGGCACATGTTGTGTGTGAGTAGACTCTGGTATACCAAATTGCACAGGACAAGCAGAGTAAAGGATGAGATTAGACATATTTTAGAAGGGATGTGGTAAGTCATGAAGTCAAGGAATCTGTGTAATGAAAACAAGGGGTAACTGATGGGTTGGCCATGTGCTCCAGGGCTATTCAAGCCCTATGAGAGGTCAAAGAGGAGGCTGAACAGCACATCATGTAGGAGTTCTATGAGAGAACATGGAGGAGAGATGGGGTGTTGAGAAGGTGAAGGTGGGTCCTCCTCTGACCTGGTGGAGAGCAGGCCCACACCAATGAGAGCAGAGGCTCATTGCATCAAAATGTTTCCGAATCCCAGAGTGAGACAGATCTTCCCTCTCAAGAAGCAGACAGGGCTGAGGTGGGCACCATCCATATAAACAGACCTCCCAAAACACAAACAGACCACTGGTAATCTTAAGCTTTCCCTCTGCTAGCTCCTCCAGTCATTTCAAACCTAGCTTGTTTGCCCTTCCCTCTTAAGGCCATGAGGTGGTATAGGGCACAGAGCATGAGAAGAGCTGAGTTCAAATCTGAACTCAGACACTTGTTAGGAGTGTGACCTTGGCCAAGTGAACTTGCCTCTCTGGGTCTTCATTTCCTCAACTGTAAAATGGAAATCATAATAGCCTGCCAAGGTTGTTGCACAGCTAAAACGGGATCATCTTTAGAAAGTGTTTTGATAAGCTCCAAGCGCTCAAGACTGCTGCTGTTGCTCAGTTGTTTCAGTCACATATGACATTTCATGACCCCATTTGGGGTTTTCTTTGCAAAGATATTGGAGTTTCCCATTTCCTTCTCCAGCCCATTTTACAGATGAGGCAAGTGAGGAAAACAGGGTTGAGTGATTTGTCCAGGGTCACACACCTAGTAAATGAGGACAGATTTGAACTCAAGAAAATGAGTCTTCCTGACTCCAGACCTAGTGCTCTGTGTACTATGACATCCCCTAGTTGCCACTGAAGTACTCAGTAAATTATCCCAAGTATTTCTCCCCAAAGTCTTCCTCTTTGCCTACTCTAGTATTTCAGCCCAGACTTGATGGATCTTCATTTGGGCTTGACCTAGGCTTGAGCTGATCACTTCTTCTGGGCCCCTACTCCTCCCTCATTCCTACCTCAGCTCCTGAACTATGAACAACAGCAGCCTGAATTTCTCCAGAAAAACAAAGTTCCACAAGGTAGCACTTGATTCTCTAGCTCCCGATGCTGGGCATTGGAGCCAGCTGTGCCCCACTCTCAGATTCTCCCCTTCCTCCTTGCTCCTTCGGTTTCTTCCAGACTCAGATCAAATTCCACCTTTTGCAGGAGGCCTTTTGAGGATGCGCTACTGCAGATGCAGTAACCCTCCCTGAGGGTTACCCTTCAATTTACACTACACCTGACTATTTCCATGTTATCTCTACCACCAGAACCTCAGCTCCTCAAGGGTAGGGGTTGTTCTGCTTTTCTTTGGATCCCCAGCACTTAACACAATGGCAGGCCCATAGTAGGTCATCAATAATCGCTTGTTATGAGGGACTTGGCTCCCTCTCCCTTCTATTGTTCCCCTACACGTCCCAGAGTCACGGACAAAGAATTGTCATGATCATATCTCCCAGTAGAGGCAGAAAGCAAAATGCCCTCCTACAATTGAGCAGACAGTCAGGGGACCAGAGTGGAGAGACTGGCATCATTGTAGAACTTTCTTCTGCAGGGAGATTGTGAGCTCCTTGAAGTCAAGCTAGTGCCTTTGGGCCTTGTGGTGCTTTTCCCATTTCCATGACCAAGCACAGTGGGCACTCAATGACTGAACTTCCATAAAGAAATAAATATTTATTTCAAAATAACTGGTTTCTTTTGTAACACTGTCATTTTTTTTTTTAAATTAAAACAGTATTTTTAAAAGGCTCTATAAGCTTCACCAAATTTTTGCCCAAGTCATTGATGATAAAAAGTGTGTGAGGGGGTATTAAGAACTTCTAATTCCTTCAATCATCCTTTGATGACTTGACACCAAAGCCCTTCATCTCCTTTTCATCCTTCTCTGGATACCCCCTCCGTCTTCCTTCCTCCCTATGAACACCTTTTCCTAAGACAGTTTCTCCCAGCATCTATACTGTGACTCATTCCAATAGGCCCTTTATCTAAACTTTATTTTGGGTTTGCAAGGCAGTCTAATGACTGATCTTCTTTAAGGTATCATTTGATTTGGTCTGAATGTACTGTCCCTCCCATGAGCACTTGAATTCATTTAAAGAACTCTTGAAGACAAAGGAGCCTCCAAGCCCACTCTGAATGCAATTTCAGGGATAGAGATGATCAGATGGATTCAGTATTTTGGGCATTGAGCCATTCCCAGAATCCTTCAGGTGATACCATGAAGCCACTTCTATAGTCTACCAGTGTGTAAGACCAGTCCCAGGAGTTATAAGTTCATAGATTTAAAGCTGGAAGCAATCCATTGTCAATCATTTATTATCATGTCCCAGACTCTATACTAAGTGCTAGGGAAGACACCTTAGAAGTTGTCTAGTCCAATGCCAATGGCAAAGCATATAGTATTGAAGTGTTTGATTTTTTTCATTCATTCACTTTATAGACAGGGAAAATGAGGTCCAGAGAGAAATAATTTGCCCAAGGTCACATAGGCAGCAAGTATCAGAGACCAGATTTGAACTCAGGAGAAACAATACGTCTGTCTCTGGAGCTCTCTTCAGAGAAGCAGCTGTACCACTATCCATTTTTATGACTTTAATACTTTCTGAAGGGGGGTGGTCACATCTGGGATAATTCTTGGCCCTCCTGCCTGCTCAGGGGGTTTGTTCCCTGTATTACCCCCTGCCACTTCAGCCTCTTACTCATTTTTGCCTGCCTGACCCCTCCTCTGCTGATAATATAATAGCCCAGCTTCCTCTCTATTTCCAAGAAGGACATAATGGGCCAATTCTGTGCGCCAGCACACTGCTCCCCCTGGCCCTGGCTCCAACATCTAATTTCCACAAGTTAATCTGCTCAGCTGTCCCTCCAGGGCAGCATGAGGTAGGCTCAGTTGGGTCTGACAAGCACCCAGAGGGTGGATGCATATTCAGGAGCAGGAGCCTCAGCTGCAAGTTTCTCACCTCTCTGGACTTCAAAGGTACCAGGAGAAGTGAGAACTGAGAGGTTGGGTCACTGCCCGCTGAGGACTGGGAATAAGTGTGAAATACCATGGGGAATGAGATCTGGGCTCTGACTTCTCTCCTTGGAACAGCTGTAGCACATCGGTTGGGCCTCTTTGCCACCTACTGGGTCTTATTACAGTTTCTACAAATCAGGAAGAACATCAGACCTGAAGTCAGAAAACCTGTATCCTAGCCTCAGGTCTCCTAATTTGTCCTTCTGGCAACTCCAGGTGACTCCTCCTCTAAGGCAGCTGGGCTGAACCTGGAAAAGGAAGCCTGATTCCCATCCCACTTCCTCAGCGGTCAGGCTGGGTGGGCACTGGAAAGGCTCTCCTCTCTCTATGGTTCATTTGTTTCATCTGTAACATGAGACTGACATCAGATCCTAAGTGTAGAGCTGGGAAAGAATTTAGAGGACACTTAGTCAAATCCTAGAACTTTTTGATTTTCTAAAACGATGGGGTTTTTTATTCATTTTAACCACTAAATTAAGCAAATATTGTTATATCATTTGCAGTGAAATTAATTTAAATATAGTCAGAAGGAAAGTATAGCTGTTTGTATTGACAAACTTGTTTCCAATACTTAATTTTTATAAACAAAAGTATTTGTTACTCACAAATGATATTTATATTTTATTGATACATGATAACATGAGTGTAAAATATTACATATGTATTTATAAACAAACATTGCTTTGGAAGCTTCCCCTCCCCCAGACCCATATGGGTCTCTCCCCTGTAGTTTAGACCTAAGTTCACACTATTCTTCATCTCACTAGCAGCAGCATAAATCTCATCTGACAAGAAAGTGCTGAAGAGGAAGGATGATGACACAGGGCAGTAAGATAGCACAGTGGGTAGAAAGCTAGGCTGGAAGTCAGGAAGACTCATCTTCATGAGTTCAAATCTGGCCTTAGACATTTACTAACTGTGTGACCTTGGACAAGTCTTTCAACCCCGTTTTCCTCAGTTTCCCCATATATAAAATGAGCTGGAGAAGGAAATGGAAAACTCTTCCAGTATCTTTGCCAGGAAAATCCCAAATGGGATCATGAAGAGTTAGACGTGACTGAACAACAACAAGGATAATAACAACAAATATTTCTTTATATAGCGCATTAAGATTTACAAAGCGTTTTATTCCCAACCAGATAGCTGATACTCCTATGACTTAGACCATTTTATAGGCGATGAGAGTTAGTCTTAGAGACATTGAGAAATTTGTTCAAGGTCACACTAGTAGTAAATAGTACAACCAGGATTGGAAGGCAGCTCTGACTACAAAATCAGCACTGCTTCCATTTCACCAAACTGCCTCACTGCAAAGGGATGGTCCTTTTATGCTTATGAACAAATCACCTTTAAAGAAAAAAAGGAATGAAGAATCATTAATTATTCAAAATATGAAGAGAACAATAAGAATAACTAGTATTCATATTCTAGTACTGACTATAAGGAGTAACTAATTTCCTAGGTCAAAATGACGGAAACTCTAGGAAGTAACCACATGTGCAAAATGTTTTGCTTGACTACACTTATATGATAGAAAAGTTGTCTCTTTTTTCCTCCATTCCTTTCTTTTCATTGGGCGACAGGAGGTAAGGGGAGGGGGAAATAAATGCTTGATAACTGAAAAAAATGTTAAAGTAGAAATAACTATTTTATTTTGGGAGCTCATGATAAAATAAGAGGAATCCAAGCACAGCTTCATGAGCACCCTAGACTTGGGGAAAGTAGGTTTTAAAAAAATTCATAAAAAGGATAAAAAGGATGCCATGATCTAAAATTCTACACCAAAAGGTAGCTGAATGGCAAACCCCAGTATTTTGCAGATGAGGCAAGTGGTGTCCAGAGAGAGGACAAATGGTGGCCCAAGTCGCAAAGGAACTAAGTGGCAAAGACAGAATTTGAACTCAGGTCCTCTTACTCCAAATGCAAGGCTCTTCCACTGTACTCTGTAGTCTCTCTGCTGTCTAAGCTCTCAGTCCTAGAATCCAAATTTTTATTTAATCACACTATCCCTACCTTTAGGAAGCTTCAGTTGATTTTAAATCTCATATGGTATGGCATAAAAGGTGAGGTCCCAGAGAAGAGGCTCAGGAAGATTTGAGGGAGGAGGGAACTTCTTTTTTTTTTTTTTTAATTTTATTATAGTTTGCATCATTCATTTCCACAAGATTTTGAGTTACATATTTTCTCCCCCTCTTTCCCCCACCCACCGCCCCAAAACAGCCATCCCAGTGTGTCCCCCCTCCCCCAGTCTATTCTCTCCTATGTCACTTCTCGGTAGGGCAGGATGGATCTCCCAACCACAGTGCCTGTGTAT
>CM053591.1:195403053-195423956 GCA_028646515.1 Pseudochirops corinnae
ATTCTCGAGGAGGGAACTTCTTTATGGTGAAGTGGAGTAGGCCTCATGGAGGAGATATGGGCTGAACATTGAAGGATGGTAAGGATTCTGAGGGGCAGAGATGAGGAATGAGTGTGGTCTCAAATGAGGGGGAAAGAGAAGCTGAGCCCAAAGCACAGACTTGAGCAAATGCCTACTCATGGAATTACAAAGCACTCTCTTCTCTCTTACTAGGAAGTCTCAAAAAAAAAAAAAAAACCTTCTTATCCAATATAAACTGGAAGGAAAGTTGGGAAGTGGGCTGAGGGTGGGGCAGCACCTGTTTGGCAAGTTCTCTAAGCTCTATTTGACACTTTGCCAATCTAGAAGACTGGAGATGCTATTTTATTACCTGCCCTCCCTCACTCCCTTACCCTAGGGAGCCTTGAAAACATTAACTCTGATTGCTCTGAAAGACAAAGCATCCCAGTTCTCATGGACCAACACTGCTGCTGGGGTGTTTCCCACTCAGCAAAAACCTCGATGTTTTGGCAAAAGCTCAGGGCTTAGAGCCAAGGCAGTAGATTTGTTGCCAGCCCTGATGCATCTGTCTAGGAGTGAGACGCTTACTAGAAAGAGGACCCTCCCAGCTCCTCCTCTTAGGAAATCATTCTCCTCCACCCAGTGTTCAGCGGGGCTTCCTCGGGCTCAAGGGCAGCATCAAGGGGAAAGGGGAGCCTCAACCTCCTCCTGAATTTGCCTTTTATTTCTTGAATGCCCTTAGATCAGACAGTCATCTTCAACATTTTTCTTCTTCTGCAGATGAAGGAAATACTCCCAGACTTCTACCCAATAAAATCAATTTTTTGTAACAGCCATGGATGCTGAAATAAGGTTTGCAAAATGTGTTGCATGCATCATCCCATTGGAGACTCACAGCAACCCTTTGAGGTCTGTGTTATTGGTTTTGCAAATCAGAAAGAAACAAAAAAAAAAATCAGTGATATTAAAGTGACTTGCCCATGGCCACTTGGCCAAAGGTTGGTCCTTCTCAGGTCTCATATGGGGCAATATGTTCAGTTCTGGACAACACATTTTAGGAAGGACATTGATAAGGGAAAGCAAGTACAGAGGAGGACAAGCAGAAGGGGGAAAGGGCCTAAGTTTCATGTCATACAATGATCAGTTGAAGGAATTGGGATAATCATCCTGGAGAAGAGAAGACTCAGGGCAAGGCATGATAGTTGTCCCCAGGTATTTGAAGTGCCATCACATGAAAACAAGGTTAAACATGTTCTGCTTGTCCTCAGAGGGCAAGAACTGAAGCAATGGGGGATGGGGGTGAGATATAAGCCTGATGTAAAGGAAAACTTTCTAAAAGAGTTATTCAAAAGTGGGATGGGTTATCATGGAAGAGAACAGGTTCCTTTTTAATTGAAGTCTCTGAAGCTCAAAGTCAGATAAATTTTGGATGATCCCTTGTCACAGGACCATAGATTTAGAGTCAGAAGGGACCTTGGATCTTTATCTACTCCAACCCCCTCATTTTACAGATGAAAAAACTGAAGAATTGCTTCCAAAATCCTTCAGAGAGCTGTTTGGGCAATGTGATTTCTCTGAACCCAAAGTCAGAACTCTTTCCTAAGTAACAGATGCAGAGGCGTTATAAAGGAAATTCTGACTGAGGTATGAGTGGATTGACCACTACCTTCTCTCCTACCTCAGAAGTTCTGTGTTCTTAGAACTGGGATTCAAACCCAAGTTTCCTGACTCTAATTCCATCCTCCTATCTGATACACTGACTAAACCATCCCTTAGGAGAACAAATGAGGATAAATAAGACCGTGTATTTGGTCAGGGAAAGCTAGTAGAAAACGTTCTGAGGGGTCCAGTAAGCTTTCCTAAAATTCCAGATGATCAGCTCTGGTCACATTGCATCATTCCTCTGTATTAGTTATTAATTGGATCCCATCTGGGTATTTAACTCTTAGGTGTAAAGGAGGGAGTTCATTCATTCATCTTAAGGAGGTAGCATCATTTCAATGTAACCAACGCATTGATAAGCATGAAACAGTAACCTATCACTCCTATTATACTCTCTTGGCAACTAGGAAACATTCTCAGTTCTGTGGGACAGCTGACTGGATTTCGCCTTCACCTCAATCCTCACTGATGAACTGCAGCTTTCAAGGCCCGTATCTCCCAGACAATTATGTACGCGTGACTCATCTTCATGGAAAGAGCCTTCTCTTGTGAGAAGGGTAGGACTGTAGGCACCTCCTGCTGGGCAAGCAACATCTGGCCTTCTCAACAGCTCCATGCCTCTCAAGCTCACTAATAGCCACCAAGACCAAGAACAGCCATGTCAGGATTACTTTTCAGTCATCTATACTAAGAGAGAGAAACACAAAGCAGGAGAGGCAACTGAAGACATGGGCTCCAGGCTGTGATTCACCTGTGCTCTTGATGCTATATGTATGTGGTCATCACTGATGGGGGGTGGGGGGGGGCAGAAAATGCCCATTGCCTCTTTCTAGAAGTCCAAAGGGGATGACAGGGTCCTGGGACAAGTGTTTGAAAGAGAGGAAGGGGGAGGGGCAGAGACTTTCAAATCTCATCGTAAAGGACGGTACCCCTGCCTTACTGACTAATCTTCTTCAGCACAGATTCTTTTCTCCCAGCAAGGGAAGAAAAGACCAAACAGTAGCCTTTGGTCAGATGTCTCTTTACATGCATCATCAGAAGTAGCTTAAGCACATGCTCAGATTTACCAAGGGTTCTGATCTTGGGGCTCCTTCAGAGATGCCAGTGTACAGGGTCAACTCAGTGAGGAGTGCCCCAGTCCAGCAGATTAGAGGTATTCCCTGGATTACCTCCATTACATAAATACTTCCTGTGAGCATCTACCCCACAATACTATGAAGATCTATTGAGTGCCAGATGCAGATTTCATTACCCTCTCTGATTTCTGGATTCAGGCCCAGAAGAGATGTTAGAACTCATAGAACCAGCGTCACAGAAGCATGTCTTTATAGCACAGATCTCAAAATAGAAGGGGACCTCAGAGGCCATATAGCCCAATACCTTCATTTTACAGAGGGGAAAAACATGGCTGGACAGAGAAAGTAACTTGGCCAAGATCACACAAGGAGTAAGGAGCAGCTGGGATTTGAAACTAGGTCTTCGTATACCGAATGCACCTAGCTTCCTCCATGACAGGCTGACAAAAGAATGTTTTGTTTCCATCACTTTCTCGTCATACTGTTAAAGGAAGCTCTTCCTAGGGTGACAGAACATCAAAATGGGAAGAAAATCCAAAAGTCGTCTAGTTCAGTCACCACCAAAAGCACAAATCTCCCTTATCTCTCTGAAAAATGCTAAATATCTCAATTGTGCAGCACAGTGGAGGGTATAAAGTAACTGTCGTTTGCTGCCATTTTAGATTGGCCCCAGGGACTATTTTCGTGCAGTTTAACATGGAATCACGGTATTTTTGTCCATGCATGCATGGTACAGGACCTTGTCATCCACCCTGCAGCTTCATTCTTAGAACTTCTGGGACTTTCAATCTGTCCCAAAGCTGAGTTTGGCACATAGTAGCACTTAATAAGTGGTTTTGTTCATTTTTAGAATTAGAAGGGGCCTTGACTGTCTTTTGGTGGTCTAATACTGTCATTTTATAGATCCTATTCAGATCAGTCCAATAGACAACACATGCAAGGTGCCATGCTAGACACTTGGAAGAATACAAATATTAAAAAATTAAACAAATAAAGACATCAGGACACAGAGAGGTACCCTGGCTTCCCCAAGTCACACTTAGTTAGTAGCAAAGGCAGTGTTTGGACCTCAGCCCTCCAAATCCAGAGCATTTTCCATTACACAGAATGATGGTGTGTTTGATATAAGTCAGGCAGCAATGGACCTGCTATCCAAATCCCTCAAGATACATGGGCTTGTAGAGTCTAAAGGGATTCTTTTAACCATATCCAGCCTTTACAATGTATGTATTCCTGCACTATTATCATTATTCAGAAATTAAGTTCTGTGAGAAACACCCATTTTTGGGTGAAGAAGACAAAAGTAATGAAAAGTCGGTCTGCGTTTACCAGTAGGTATCTTCTGCTCATCCATTCACCAAATTGATAACTAGGTTTGCCTACATTGTAATGTAGTACTGGGTGATATTATGCAGTTCTCTTTGAGGCATCATGGAAGCTTCCAGCTGGGCTAGTCTGGAGGCTAATCTCTAATCATGACTGCAATGATTAATGTTGACTGTTATTACTGAGCCCATGGCTGTTTGGGACTCTGGGCATGGAAAATCTGCTCATCTTTGCTCTCTGTCTCTGTATAATTAAGCCTAACTGGAGAGAAGGTGGCCTCTGTCTGGCTCTGCCTAGTCCTATGACTATTTTCTACCCATCATGGAAAGTGGAGTCTGCAATGGAGACGTATGGACCCTCGTGTTCCCTTGTTGTGTCCTTTCTTGTACACACCTTTCCACGTCCAGAGTAAGGCATGGGGATAATCATCAAGCAGCGGTCAGTTCATCAGAGTCTCCTGGTTTCTGCAGAAGCCCCTCAGGGAAGTTTGTCACTTGAAATTCAGCCGGCAGAAACGTCTTCATTTACTCCTTGTGACCCAAGCCGTAGAACCATGTTTGGAACATTTAATAAAAGTGATGACCATGATGACAAAGACTAGTGCTTATACCAAGTTCTAAGGTTTGAGGAGCACTTAATACATGTTATCTCATTGGAGCTTGATGATAAACCCTGAGGTTTGTTGTACAGAAAGTCCCTGGGGGGAGTGCTACCATCATCCTTTCCTTATAGAGAAGGAAACTGAGGCTGAGAGCTTTCCATCATCTAAACAATACAAAGACTGTTAAAACAGCCAGGATTTCATTTTCACCTCCAATCTCACATCAGTTTTTCTGATAGAATGAAGGGAACCTTAGTTAACTTAATTTTTCTGATGGGACAAGCTGAGAGGAAGTAACTTGCTCAAGGCCACACAGTAAGAAAACAGAAGGAGATGCCCCACACTTTGGCCACCTGGCCAAAAGCAAATGCCTTTCCCTTGAACCATCTACAACCGCTAGAACAAATGGCTAGGGTACTTTTGGACATGGCCAGGGCACAGGTCTTATGTGTTTCTGCTTTCTCAATGGCAAAGTGGGAGGGGGCAGGAGGAGGAGGATGTGGGAGGGTGAAAATGAAGACCTGAAAACAAGACTGAATTTTTTCAATGACTTTCACTTCCCTCCCTGTCTTTTCATTCTCACTGTCATCAGTTTGCTCAGCACCCATTCCATTGTACACCAGAGCTTTGCTTTAGTCTACTGCCCTTGCCCCACTCCACTATCGCTGGCATGGCACTGAGAAAACACTCTTTTAAAAATATTTTTACTATCAGTGACTAATATCACAGGTGCTTAGTAAAGGCTTTTTAAAATTAATTATTAATTATTAATTAATTAGTTCTGTTTAATTAATTATTTCTATGGAAAAACCTTCAGCATTCCCTAACCACTATGTTTATAAGGTAAGTACAAGTTATTTGGTCTGCCATTTAAAGTCCCATGCCAGAGACATCAAATTTAGATGTAATAATGAAGTGTTTAACAAAATAAATTAAAATACTATGCAACATAGATAATGCCAATTTGTGGTTTTCTAAGTCAATGTCCCACAGCAATTCATTTCTAATTGAGTTTGACCTCTTTACCTTCCACAATCTTTCTTCAACTACCTTTTCCAGTCCTTAGTGTTCAGAAATAAATTCTTATCCTAATCCAAAATCTTCCTCTTTTTAGAAGACTTGAGTTCAAATCCTTCTTCAGTCACTTACAACCTGTGTGACTCTAAGGGTCCTCTATCAAATGAGGGTTGGACCAGATGGTCTCAAAGGTCTCTACCAGATCTAGATATATGATCCTATGACCTAAGTTCTCATCTGACCAGCTGAAACAGAAGAGAATGATTCTCATCCCTCTTCTGGCTTCAGATACTTACTAGCTATGGGACCCTGGGCAAGTCACTGAACCTCTGTTAGCTTCAGTTGCTATATCTGTAAAAACAGAGATAATAAGAGTTATTGTGAGGACTGAATAAGAAAATATTTGTAACATGCTTAGTGTAGTGCCTACTACACAATGGGCATTGTACAAATGTTGGCTATTTATTATTATCGTAGTCATTATTATTATTTGGAAGAAATAGTAATACGTGTTAGAGGAGCAATAGCATGGCCGAGTTAGACTTGGAGTCAGAAGGCTTGGATTCCAATCCAACCTTTGGCTAAGTCAGACGAAGACGTGTTGGGCCAGTTTCCTCACCTGTAAAATGTGGCAGACAAGATGGTGTGCGGGGCCTCTTCCTGCTCAAATTCTGCCATTCTGGGTTGAGTCCATGAATCTTCCACATACGTTGTAGCAGTTATCATCTCCCCATCCCTGTCAGTCTTCTCTTTGACAAACTCAACCTCTTCAGGTCTACAACTCTTCCTCGTATGACACGAATTTGAGCCCCCGGCTCATTCTGTTTCTTCTCCCCTAACCATTCTCCAACTCAGCCGTGGCCACCTTGACATGTGGAGCCTAGAACTCCACTCACATACCATAGAGGTGTTTTCCAGAGCAGACTCATACCTAGCTCACCTCAGAGAGCCCAAGGTGGGGAGGGGGAAGGGGACCACAGAGAATGATCTGGGGGAGTCACAGCTGGAAGCCCAAGGTCTCCTGAGAAGAGGGGGGGGTGGAGGGATGAAAAGCAGCCCCTTCTGGGCTGGCAAATTTGGCCTGTTTGATGAATTTGCCAAAGCAGGAAAGAGAATTCCCACGCGGATTTTGTCTCTGCTAATTTAAGTCTGAGCGCTTCCTCACTAACAAAAGGGGAAAACATTGCCCAGGCCCTGCCCATAAAATAAGACTGTTCCTTATTCCCAGTTTTCTCATCATCTAGTTGCGTGATTTTTGGCAAGTCTCTGCTCTCTGAGCCTCAGTTTCCTCTTCTGTAATCTAAGTATACTTGAACTCTAAGGTTCCTTTTCACTCTAGCACACCATGAAGAACAATAAGAAGGCAAAGGAACGGTGAGGATTGAGGGAGTAATAATGTGTGTTTCTTACTGCCTGCAGATGTTCTATAAATAAAGATTGTTATATCAAACTGTCTCTGATGGATTAGCCTCAGAGATTCAAGTCTTTTAGGCTGGTGCAGGGTATTAAGAAGTCTATTAAGGACTCAGTACATAATAGCTACACTTTCTCCCATATCACCCGTCTTTCCTTCATTGTTTAACATTTTGATCAAGGCAGGTGAGCTAGTGAGTCTTTTGGGAAGAGATTCTGGCAGCATCTTAATTAAAGGTGAAACTTCCAAGTAACTCCATCTCCTGGCCTGTGTTTGGGTAGAATATTTCTACCAAATTTTATGCAAGTGACACGAAATTGGAAATCATCACTGTCATTCAAGTGATGGGAATCTCTGAGGACAAAAGTAAGGATTCATTTTTCCCTTGCTAAAGGAAAACCCACTAATCTTAATTTTATTTTTTTTGAAGGCTACTTTGTGTGCCGAGGGGCGTCTAGGTGGCCCAGTGGATAGAGAGCCAGGTCTGGAGTCAGGAAGACCTTAGTTCAAATACAATCTTATGTACTTACTAGCTGTGTGATCCTGGGCAAGTCACTTAATCCTGTTTGCCTCAGTTTCCTCATCTGTAAAATGATCTGGAGAGGAAATGGCCAACGATTCTGATATCTTTGCCAAGAAAACTCCAAATAGGGTCACAAAGAGTCAAATATAACTGAAAATGACTAAGCAACAGTACATTACCTAAATCTTGAGATCTCATGAATCAATGCTTGATTTCAGTTCTATTGGAGGGTATATCAAGAAGACTGAGGGACATCTTGTTAATCAAAAAAGAGAGGGAAAGATAGATTATTCTAAATTATAGGACAGGAGGGATATATCAATCAATAAACAACTAATTAAAAAGACATACACGCCAGGAAATTTGCTGAATTCTGATGATACAAAAATGAAAACTAAACCACACGTGGCACGTGGTATATGATTAATTAATGGATTTTAATTGTTAAACTTGAGTTCGAATACTCATGCCTGGGAAAAGTCTAGAGCATAGTAGTGAAAGGAAATTGCTGACTGGCCAGAAAAGGAACATTTTTGTTGATGGCTTCAATGAAGTTGAGGTTGACTCAAAGTTGGGAGGGTCATATGACCCAGTGGATGATAGACTAAAGGAACAAAATGAGCTTGACAGACTATAGGGGATGAATCTAAGAAGATATAATTTATTAAGAACAGATGGAAAATCCTGCTCTTGGATTTACTGATTGACTGGTCCTCATCTCAGAGACGAGACAGCCGAGGCTAAAGATGTTACATGACTTACCTTGGGTTACACAGCTAGGAAATATCTCCGATGATGCTCGGACCCAGGTCTCCTGACCCCCAAACCATTTTCCTAACCATATCTAGAGGCAGCTAGGTTGCGCAGGGGACAGAGCATTAGCCCTGGAATCAGGAAGCTGTCGTTCAGGCACTGCAGGCATGTCCAACTCTGTGCGAGCCCATTTGGGGTTTTCTTGGCAAAGATGCTGAAATGGCTTTCCATTTCCTTCTCCATCTCGTTTTACAGATGAGGACCCTGAGGTAAAGAGGGTGAAGTGATTTGCCCAGGTTCACACAGCTAGTAAGTATCTGAGGCTTGATTTGAATCCAGGTTTTTCTGACTCCAGGCCTGGTGCTCTATCAACTGTATCATCTAGCTGGCCAGGCAGGAAGACCCGAGTTCAAATTTATCCTCATGCACTCACTAGCTCTGTGACTCCAGGCAAGGCATTACTGTCTGTCTGCCTCAGTTTCCCCATATGTAAAATACAGATGACAATAATAGTTCCCATTTCCAAGGGTGGTTGTGAGGATCAAAGTGAGTTATTATTTGTAAAGCATTTTTCAGACTTTAAAGCATTACATAAAATGCTTAAAGGCAAAATGCTTAACTACTCTGAATGAAAATTGTTGTTGTCTAAGGTTTCCAAGGGACGCTGGACAGCCACCTGTTGAGTATGTAGCAGAAGAGATGGTTGGTTGTATGCAGATTATCCCAGGTGACCACTCAGATCCCTCCTTACACTGATAGTTTACCATCCAGTCTGTTCAGTTCTGGTCTTTATATTCCAAGTAGAAAATACATTCATTTACTTAATGCACAGCTAGAGGGTTTGGTGATATTTGGATGGTCCCACTGAGGTCTCTCGGGGAAGGGATTTTTATACTATGTCTGTCACTAAATCTTAAGTCACATTTTCCTCAATAATAAAAAGGAGTTGGGCCATAGGTAACCTAAAGTCCTTTCCATTTCTAAGTCTAATCACCCTAAGCCAGATGTGCTGGCCCTGCTGTGAGCTTCCAGAAGTCTTAAGCATAAAGAACCCAGAAACATCAGGCATTAATGTTCAACAACAGTTCCATCTTTGGCAACATTTTGTGAGGCCTTGTTTCTCCAGTAGGGCATTCTTGGGGATGACCATGTCATAGAAGGTGGGAACCTGGGGTCTCCAGCCAGTCTGAAAACCAAGGGAGAACACAAAGAAAGTGTGTTGTCTTAGAGAAAATTTGCTTTTAGAATAATTATCCCATTGAGGGTGTGAACATTTTCCAGCAATATGGAGGGGATGTATAAAATATCATGGCTTTTCTAAAGCCTGTCTGTATTTAACCAGATTAGAGCAAATCCTTCCTGGTTTAAGGTCCCACACAACAGAGGCTGGGTGCCTATCTGACAACAGAGTTGTTATTTAACTGGCTGGGTAGAAGGCAAAGAATCCTGATTCTCATTATTGGGAATGAGGTGATTCTGAAAAGCATATTTCTACTCGAATTGTGATCTGCAAGTCATGCAGGGTTCTCAAAGATTGTCTCAGTGGCTTATAAGCTGTGACAGGTCCTGGCAGTTTGCAAACAATTAAGGGAATAGGCCTGTCAGTGTGCTTTCTGTCCCCCGAGAACCTGCTTTGGTAAGACCAGAGAAGCTTATTACCAGATATGTGGGCAGTAGGTGAGGACCCTTTGATCATGGCAATCCATTGGTTTCAAAAGAACCTCCTTCACATTTCCAATGCTCTGACATTAGAGACAATTACTGTGTGAACTTAGCCAGAATCTGGCCCTCAGGTTTCTCTTCATAAAATGAGAAGAACAGACAAGATAACTCTAAAAGTTCCCCTTCTTTCCAGTCTATAACTCTGGGACAATGATCGCCTACCAATTGTACATGATGTGAGAATGCCACACCAGCACCCACACCAGTATGGTTTTCTGTGCCTTATCCATTCTGCCTCATACTCTGGCAGGGGAAAGGAAATCTCATTCCCCTCTTTTTGTATAAGTGATAACTTAATCACAGGCAAGGGAAGTCTCTTGACCAACTTTCTCCCAAGATTAAAATTACATCTTTAATGTCATTGAAACATGTAGGCACTTTGGAAGTGACCAAGTGATGGATTTGAAGTGTGCATTAATGGAGTCTGTGATGCTGTTTCAAATGACTAACAAGGGGCAGCCCTCCTCTGGACAGGAACAGGAAACCATACTTTGCATGTGATACTGTTGAGAATCTGAATAAGCACCTTGAACATTGCAATAGGTGACCATGGCCAAAATATACATCCCTTAGCAAATGGGTAGAGTAGTAGACAGAGCATTGGACTGCACCAAATACTTAGTATCTATGTGACCCTGGGCAAGCCAATTAGCCTATTTCAACCTCAGTTTCTGCATCTCTAAAATGGAGATAATAATAACACTCATCTGGCAGGGTAGTTGTGAGAATTAATTAAGATATCATTTCTGCAAATTTACAAATCTTCAAGAGCCATCTCAAGAATGTCTTCTCCTCCTTCTCCTCCTCCTCCTCCTCCTTCTTCTTTTACTGTATTTAACCAGAATCCAAACATAATTCATGTCCAAACCAGACTTAAGGCAAAAAATGAAACCTCCCCAGTGTGGGCTCCTTACCATCTTCCACGCCAGTGCCTTGCCTCCTAACCCCCTTTCTACTTCTTGCTCTTTCTTTTGGAACAATAATCAAATCAACATTAGCATTGCTATTGGTCTGGGTGGCACAATGGACTGCCCTTCCATATGGCTTCACTTATAATCCTTGTGACTCCCCAGACAGAAACTACCTTCCCTAGACAACACTTTTCTATATGTGTTGTCTTCCTCATTAGAATGCAAGCTCCTTGAGAGCAGGGGCTGCCTCACTTCTGTAAATGGATCTCCAGCACAGTGTCTGACTCATAGCAGGTACCTAATAAATACCTTTTCATTCATTCATTCAGGGAAGGACCGTGGGCTCCAAGGCCTCTATTTAAAGAGGAGGCTCAGTTTTCTACCAATTCCCACCAGCAATGCTGCCTCAAGATTTCTTTGGAATTCTCCATCATGGCCCTGTGTCAGGTGCCTTCTCCCCACCACCCTTTTCAGCTTCCTTTTGTGTGTCTTCCTCCATTAGATTGCAAACTTTTTGAGGGCAGGGACTGTCTATTTTTATTTGTATCCCCAGACCTTAGTGCAATTTCTAGTACACAGTAGGCACTTAATAAATGTTTGGTTGATTTATTGACTGATTCATCCATGTACTATACTGTGAGAGCCTTTTTGAGTGCCTAAAGTATCCTCAAACATTCTACCATCCAAAGTATCTATTGCACTGACCTGCCACCATCAGAGTTCATGAAATTCCTCTCAGTATTCACTGCTCCTTTAGATTCATTTAGAATTAGGGTGGCCATTAATTATTCAGCTTTCCCTGTAATACTTAAGAGGACAATAAGTTCCAAAGTGTTTATAATTTAAATTAGGCTTATCACGCAGCTGTGGAAGGAAGAGATAGAAAAGAATTTAAAAGAACTTCCAGTGCCTAGTTATCATGTGCACTTGGACGGTGAGGTGCAGAGGAAGGAAGGCTGACCTCGGGAGTCCTAGAACCTGGATTCAAATCCTCCCTCTACCACATGCCACCCAGATAGCTTTGGGTAAGTGATGCCCCCACTCTGTGCCTGTTTCCTTATCTAGAAAATGGGTGGTTGGAAGGTTGTTGTACTACATGGTCTTCCAGATTTAGAGACAAAATCCAGTGATCTACACAGACCAAGTATTACATTTATTTGGCACCTACTGGATGCAGAGATACCATAGGAGAGAATGAGATGGTGCAAAGTAGGCAGTAGAGTATTGTTCCTGAATAGAATAAGCTGACAAGGGGACACAATTCAAATGATGTAGTGAGAAAGCCTTGGAGTGACCAGAGATCCAAGCTCCAAGTTACCAAGACCTGGGCTTACATCCCACCTCTGGTGCACATCGGCTGTGTGAGTTCAGCCGTTACATGTAACTCCAGGTAAATCTGTCCTTCAGTAGGACTTTCAGGGTGGGAACTGACATGCACCATGGGAGCTCTCAGCACACATGAAGTCACAGGTCTGGTTTAAAAAAAAAAAGGAGCACAGCAAAATACCCATTTTACCAAGTTGGAAATTTTCCAAACTAAATACAGGAACACTAAGAGAACAGCATAAGGAGTGAGAGATAAAACTAATCTTTGAAGCTTGATTAAAAAATTAGAGTAATTATTTTCTTTTGACACTGGATGAATGAATCCCTTTTTTATTTAGCCTGACAAAGCGATGCTCATGGGGCACATGTCTGACTGTTTCCAATTATGTGTGATGGATTTTTTTAAAATTCTCAAATCAAAACTAATGTTTTAATTTTTGTAAAGACAAAAGTGTTCTTTTAAGTAAGAGAGAATTCTAGTCCCACTCTCAGGCCCACATCAGCTAGAAAGGGGATTATTGTCTTGATATACGTTGGACTATGTGGCCTCTGTGGTCTCTTCCACTTTGGATATTCTGAAATGAAAGTACTGGCCAGAAGGGCTCTGCTATGCCCATCATGCCAGGATTCACTGGCACCTATGGATTCCATTGTCATGCAACATTTATTAAGTGCCTGCTGTGTACAGGTCACTCTACAAATCCTGAGAATACAAATTTTTAAATGAAATAATCTCTGCCCCTGGAGACCTGTCATTCTAGAAGGGCAAACGGCATGTACACAGGTAAGTAGGTAAACTTTCTGAGGAGGGAACAGCAGAAACAGCAGGAAAATAGAGATTGGACAAATGAATGATACTGAAATCAAGCCATGAAAGAAGATAGTATTCTCAGAGTGAGAGATGAAAAGGGAAGATTTTCCAGGCATAGGAAACAGCTTGTTCAAATGTGTAGAGGCGGGAAGTAGAGTTGCAATTAATGGTTCATTTGGGGCAGATGGTGGACTGATCAATTCAATTTATCAATCTCTCATTCATTTATGCATGCATGCAAGGAACATCTTCCAATCACATTCTATGAGCAATACATCACATCTGCACCTTAGGAGATCCACAGGTGAGTACATTGGTTTCCAACCTCAAGGTGCTTCCGCTCTAGTGAGGATGAGTTGGTAGAATGATTGGGAAAGGCAGGTGAGGGCATGGGAAAGCATAACTGAAGGTTTTCTGGGAAATTCAATAAAAGAGAAACGGGAAACCCCTGTGGGAGTCCAGAACAGGAAGAGATTTCTCTTGGTTGAAGAACCTGGAAATGAGACACAGAACCAGCAAGTTTGGTTGGAGAAGAGGAGGCAATAATTTTAGGGACATGGGATCATAGATCAGGAACTTCATAGGACATCTTGTCTCACCCTTACCTTTTACAGATGGGGAAGCCAAAGTCTGGGGAGGTTAAGGAACTTACCCCAGGTCATACAGGGAGCAAATATCAAGAGGTAGGTTTTCCACTCCAGTCCTCTGACTCCAGAACCTGACCTCTTTCCACTGTGCCAAATGAAGGAGAAGGAAAAGCCTAGGGTATTACTTTATGGGAGACCTGGGAGTATGAGGGTGAGGACTCAATGCCTGCAGAAGTTTGTTTGGATATTGAAAGAGGGTAGAGGAGGGGAAGTTGATAATGCCAAAAAAGTAACCTACTTTACAGCTTTTCCCAGGTCTGGTCCCACATTCAACAGTATTTGGAAAAAAGGAAAAATAACCATTAAATTGGCACTTGATTTTTTTCCTTCCTCTCCCTCTTTTTTCTTATTTCTCCCTTTTTTACTTCCTTCTCCTCATTTAAGGCTGAGTAACTAGACACCCGGTTATTTTTGCTCATGCCACAAATCCCTTGATTATGGCTGAGAACACACTTGGATCCCTAAGGGAACATCAAAAGTAAGAATCACAATGGGGTGATTACTATTACTGCTGAATCTGCTGTATGATCCCGCAAACCCCCAGTTCTAGCCTAAGAGAGATATTATTTCAGAACTCACGGTTAAATCGTTTCTCTTGAAGAAGAAAGATTCCCTCTTAGTTGCAGCCAGGATTTTTCAGCTGCTGGTTATGAATCCTGGTGAGACGCTGGGGTACCTATAAAGGGAGCCAACATGCAGGAGAGAAGTCTCCAACCCACTGACCTTTGTACTGGTTTGACTTCCTTATTAGACTCATTCATTCAATAATAGACTCAACAATTTATGAAGCTAGAGAAAGAGAAACCTCTCAAGGGCCCTGGAATGATTTAGACTTGGAGTGAGATTGGGTGAGGGACAAGTGGGCCCTGCAGATCACTTTCAGGACAGCAACGAAACAGAAAATGGTGCCCCGGCTCTCCTGGTGTGTAAGGTCCTGAGGCGGATGCCTGTCAGGCTCCTATGCCCTCAGTGAGAGGTTCACCTTAGAAGAAATGGAAAGGTTCAGAGGATATGATTCATCAAGGAGCTGTCTGTGGCCAGCCTGGGGCTGCAGCAATCACTCAGCCCTTTAGCAAAATTCACTGTAAAACTGTAGGATGCTGCATCACAACCAGACAAATAGGATTTCATGGAGGACACACAACACACAGAAACTTCCCTTTCTTGATGACTTCTCCTTTACCTTGACTTCCATTCTTACCACAAGCTCTGGCCTCTCAGCCCCACCTTGTTCCCTCACTCAATCACCACTGTTTTGGCCTCTTTCTCCATTAGCAGGAGGAAATAGCACTGACTCCATCCATCATCCAACCATTTGCCCTCTTGTCCTTCTATTCACATCTGATCATCCTCCACTTTGGATCCCTCCCACCTTCTCTGCTTCTCTTTGGAGGTGGCATGAGCAAATAGAGAACTAGACTTAGAGTCTGGGAGCCCTGGCTGAATTCAAATCCTGCCTCAGACACCTAATGGCTACATGACCCTGGGAAAGTCATTCAACTTCAGTCTGCCTCCATTTCCTCTACTTCTTCCCAGATTTGTTTTGACAATCAAATGAGACCATTTTGGTAACAGCACTTTCCAAACCTTAAAATGCTACATAAGTGGCAGCAATTACTTTTCCTATCCACTAAATATTCTCCACTTCAAATTCCTCTTACATAACCTCAGCTGAGCCCTCAATGTTCCAAACCACCCTTTTAGTCTGGCTTGATGATTCTCTATCATGTTTCTTGTACCATCTATTTAAAACTGTCTCGTCTTTCTCCCCTTCTACCTTCTTTCAATTTGTAGAAAATTACATTATTTTGTATTTTACTGAGGAAATTGAATCTGAGTGTTCTGAACTCATTCTTCCCTTCTCCACCTCAAAAACTTCTGTCCAACTTTACTCACCCTCTCCCTCTTTCTTCCAGTCTCTGATAACAGGCATCAGTGGATGGAATGCTGGATCTAGAGTCAGAAAGACCTGAGTTCAAATCCATTCTTGGACACTTACTAGATGTGTGATCCTGGGCAAGTCACTTAATCTCCGTCTGCCTTAGCTTCCTCAGCTGTAAAGCAGGGATGACAATAGAACTTACTTCACAGGGTTGTTTTGTAATTGTAAAGTGTTTTGGACACTTCCTGGCACACAATAGATGCTTAATAAATGCGTGTTCCTTTCCTCTCCCTTCCCTCCCCTGGCAAGACTCATTCCTCCTTTTATGCTCTTGATCCTCACTACTCCTATCTCATCCAGGAGCCCCCTCCTAGTTTTTGAACTTCAACATTTATTAAGCACCTACTATGAGCCAGACACGAAGTGCTGAGGATACAAAGAGGCAAAAGACAGTCCTTGCCCTCTAGGAGCTAATGGGGGAAACAACATACAAATGAATATACAGCAAGCTTCATACAGGATAAGTTGGAAATAATTAACAGAGGAAAGATTAGAATTAGGAAGACTGAGAAAAGATTTCTTATAAAAGATGAGATTTTAGCAGGGACTTAAAAGGAGCAAGGGAAGTCAGTAGCTGGAGCAGAGACAGGAAAGTATTCCAGGCATGGAGGAAATCGCCAGCACCAAGAGATGGAGTATCTTGTTCAAAGACCAGTCAGAAATCCAGTGTCACTGGATTGAAGATTGCATGTTGGGGAGCAAGGTGTAAGATGACTGGAAAGGTAAGAGCAATGTGTTTTGAATGCCAAAGAGATGCTTTTGTATTTGGTCCTCAAGGCAATAGAGAGCCACTGGGGTTTATTGTTTATTGAGTAAGTTTATTGAGGTTTATTGAGTAAGGGGGTGGGTGACATGATTGGATGTGAACCTTAGGAAAATCACTTTGGTGGCTGAATGGAGGATGGACTAGAGTGAGGAGACACTGGAGACTGGCAGACCATCAGCAGACTCTTGTAGCAGTCCAGGCATGAGGTGATGAGAGTCTGTACCAAGAGTGTCAGTATCAAAGGAGAGAAGGGGGCGTATTCCAGAGATGCCACAAGGCTACAGGCCTTGGCACCATTATTGGATGGGGGAGGGTGAGAGAGAGTGAAGAAGCAAGGATGAGCCAAACATCCAGGGAAGTAGAAGGAAGGTTCTGGAGATCAGTGGCAAAATCAATAGAGGTGAATGGATAGCCTTAAATTCACATTTCAAATTTCATATATTGAAGATAAGCAGTTTTACCCATTAATCTACCATAAAAATTAGCCAAAAGAGTTATTCAGAAGAAGTCAATACACCATGGGATTTTTCTGTAACTTGAAAAGAATATACTGTTTATGTTTCTACCAGTATCAAATAACAATTATATATGTACAAAGGGAAAGTTGGTCTTCTTCCTAGGGGAGAAATGGCTCAAAGAGTACATTTCTCCTCTTCAGATTATGAAATAGAAGAAAGTACTTCTTGAAATAAAGGAAGAAGTGTTTCAAGAGAGTAAAGCACATGGTAGCTGTCATGTGGATGGGCTGTCATCTGAAGAAAAGATTTTTGCTTGAGCCCAGAGGTCAGAGGAGGAGCAGTGGGTGCAAGTTATGTAGAGACAAGCTTCATTTTGATTAAAGGATAAAAAACCATTGCAAACAACTTCAGTTATCCAAAATGAGAATGTGCTGCCTTCATAAACAGCAGCTTCCCTCTCACTAGACAGTTTCAAGCAATAGCTCATTCACCAACTCATTGGGGATGATACAGAATGGTTTACTAGTCAAATACTGGTTGGTCTAGATGGCCTCCAAAGTCCCAGCCATCTCTGAAATTCTACGATTTTATGAACATGTCCATTACATAGGTAAAAACAAATCAGTTCACAGAAATATTGGTGGGAGAAGATGTTCTGCACATAATAAGCATCAAACCAACAAGGACTGATGAAGAGAAACCTCCCAATTCTCCTAGGCATGTGTGTTGCAGTCATAAAGGCACCTTGTTCTCAAACTCTCTTCATTTGCCAGTGGGGTGGCCTCCTTCAGGGCCAAAGGCCTCCCTTTCACGTAAACAGAAACTAGGACTGATTAAAGAGACCTTTACTAGGGTGTTTAATGAAGGCATTTGAAAAGCAGCAGCAAGACTGGGTTGATTAGGATGTTGTCAGCTGGGAGGTCGCCCACACAGCTATAGCTCTGCCTGTCTCGTCCCGCTGATCCTGGGTATGCTCTGCTGAAAGCACAGTTCTCTACCTCCTGCTCCTTCCCTCCCCCACCTCTCAGTTCTTTTGTCCAAGTGTGCCTCCCCCCTAGGTGATCCAGTGGAGAAAAAGGAGAACAGGCATGCCCTAGCTTCTCAGGACCCAAAGATATTGCTGTCTGACTGATGAGAAACCTCAGTGTCAGCAGTTAGGAATTGAACATAAGCCACAGAAAGTATCTAAGGAAAAAGAGTTCTACTTCTATAGAGCAAATGGAATCCGATGCCAGTCACAGAACCTGAAATTGGGGAGAGTTTGCGGAGCAGGGGTAGCTTGGGAGATTGTTGAGACAGCATGGAGAACTGGACCTGGACTGAGAACTTGGTGCTGAACCAACTATCTCTGTCTTAGGGGTCTGAGTAAACTCACGTAGCATCTTGGGGATGACAAAGGAGAAAGAAAGCAGCACACAATCTCTAAAGTACCTTTCAGCTCTAGAGTTTATGAACTCTAGATTCTGCAGTCTAGAGAGCTCTAAATATCATGTCCAGACAGGTTCGTTTTACAAATACTGGGCAAGTAGCAGCAACTACAGAACTTCTGAGGATGTTCAGGGAGGCAATATCAAGGGCATCTATTCCACAGAACAGAGAGAAAAACCCATCCAGTCAAAAGAAAGTCAGACATGTCACAAGATCATAGATTTAGAACTGAAAAAGACACTGAGCTATCTGGTTCAATCCCTTCATTTTGTGAATGAGGAAATGGAGCCTTGTCCAAGGTTACAGAGGTACTTTGTGGCAGAGGAAAGACTTTAACCCAGATCCTTTAAATGCAATACTCCACATTCCCTCAGAATCCCAATCCATCTCATGGGCATAGGAAGTGAGGAGAGCTGTCGATGCTACTAAGAAATCATGAGTTGTGTAGACATTACATAGACAGCACTTGCTGGACTCTCTCTTCCAGCAGTATCTCCTCTGAAAGTAATGAAGAAATATCACATAAAGGCCAGCAGCAGAGACAGGTGTGTGATGATAGGCACCTGCTGATCTGAGTTATTTGTCAGGATATGGATGAGAGAAGTTCTTTTAGTCTGATTCCTCTACCAGCTGCAAGGCTATACAAACAAATCTATCTTCCCTCATTATTCCCTCAAGGTTATAATTCTTTATCTAGTTGAGTGCATTTGTGTGTTCCCCTCTCCCCTGTTTTCTATGGGTTGCTTATCTTGTTTTGTTTTGTTTGTAAATAGTATTTTATTTTTTCCAATTACATGTAAAGATAGTTTTCAACATTAATTTTTTTATAAGTTTTGGGTTTCAAATTTTTTCTCCCTCCCAGCCCCACTCTGCAACACACCAAACAATGTGATACAGGTTATACATATGTAAAAATGTGAACTTATTTACACATTAGTCATGTTGTAAAATAAGAAACATAACAAAAGGGAAAAGCCACACACAAAAAAGAAAGAAAAAAGTTAAAATAGTATGTTTCAATCTATTTTCAGACTCCATGGTTCTTTCTCTGGATGTAATTAGCATTTTCCATCACAAGTCTTTTGGAATTGTCTTGGATCATTGTATTGCTGAGAAGAGCTAAGTCTATCATAGTTAATCATCATACAATGCTGATGTTGGTATGTATAATATTCTACTGGTTCTGCTCACTTCACTCAGCATCAGTTCATGTTAAGTCTTTTCCCATTTGCTCACCATTTCTTATGGAACAATAGTATTCCATTGCATTTATACACCACAACTTATTCAGTCATTCCCCAATTGATGAGCATCCCCTCCATTACCAATTCTTTGCCACCACAAAAAAGAGCTGCTGAAAATATTTTTGTATGTATGGGTCTTTCCCCCTTTTTCATGTTTTCTTTGGGATACAGACCTAGTAGTGGTATTGCTGGATCAAAGGGTATGCACAGTTTGATTGCCTTTTGGACACAGTTCCAAATTACTCTCCAGAATGGTAGGATCAGTTTAC
Organism: Pseudochirops corinnae; assembly: GCA_028646515.1. Classification (NCBI taxonomy): domain Eukaryota; kingdom Metazoa; phylum Chordata; class Mammalia; order Diprotodontia; family Pseudocheiridae; genus Pseudochirops; species Pseudochirops corinnae. Next base: position 195,422,950 of record CM053591.1, read on the forward strand.
AACTCCATCAATAATGCATTAGTGTCCCAATTTCCACATATCTTCTCCAACATTTATCATTTTCCTTTTCTGTAATATTATCCAATCTGATATGAGTGAGGTGGTACTTCAACATTGTTTTGATTTACATTTCTCTAATCAATAGTGATTTTGAGCATTTTTCCATATGACTATCCATAGCTTTAATTTCTTCATTTGAAAACTGCCTTTTCGTATCATTTGACAATCTATCTTCTGGGGTATGACTTGTATTCTTATAAATTTGACTCAGTTCTCAATATATTCTGAACTTTATCAGAAACACTGGCTGTAAAAATTGTTTTCCATCTTTCTGCTTTCCTTCTAATCTTGGTTGAGTTGAGTTTCACTTGTGCAAAAACTTTTAATTTAACACAATCAGAATTATGTATTTTGAATTTTTGTAATGTTCTCTATCTCTTGTTTGATCATAAATTCTTCACTTCTCCATAGATCTGACAGCTAAACTCCTCATTTGCTGGTGGTATCACCCTTTATGTCTAAATCAAGTGCCCATTTTGACCTTATCTTGGTATATGATGTGAGATATTAGCATGAGAGGCTTATCTTGTTTGCCTTTCCCCCTGGAGAGCAAAGAACTCTAGGCGCACATTAGTTTTCATTTATCTGTGGAAAGACTGAGGTACCAGCTTGGACTAGTTAGATCACTAAGGGAGAAAGCCCTCAGTGATCACACTCTCCTTAATTAGATATGTGTCTGAGTTTATATGTCTCTATAATTCTTCCTCCTCCTGCTGTTAGGGAAGAAAACACCAGAGGACAAGAATAGTCCCCTCACAGGTGATTCCTCACCTCTCACGTTTTATTAGAAAAGCTTGGATTGGGCGGAGCCAAGATGGCGGCGTAGCAGCAGCAATATATCGCAGCTCTCACATAGCCACCCCCAAATACCCATGGAATAGGACTCTGGACCAACCTAGAACTTCAAAAACGCACACAGATACTTCCCACTAAAGTCAGCTCGGCTA
>CM053591.1:195430143-195455580 GCA_028646515.1 Pseudochirops corinnae
TTGTCTGCTTGTAACTTCTGCTTGTATTCTGTTTTTATTCTCTGAAGTTCAGGGTGCTAACTTTTTCCCCTGAACTAGATAAATGATATATGTTTGATTGATTAAAGTAAAATTGTTAACCCATTTTGAGTTGCTTTCCTGCAACTAAAGATCTAAGAACCTGCCCTAGCAGCCATCCGGGGCTTGATAGGGTGGTTGCTGAGGCTGAGGAAGTGGAGCTGTCCAGGGACAGAGGAAGCTGGCAATGAAATGAGCATGGCTGGGCCTCCTCAATGAATGCCAAGCCAGGACAGGGACTCATCAGTTAAAAGAGCAAGGACAGAGACATCTTGATAGGATTCTCACTTAGGAGGCTCTTTAGGATTCCTGGATCGGCTTCAGTACGCAAAGTGCCCCCTACACGTAGAAAAATTTAGAGGATGTCATCCAGAGGCATTCTCCCTTCTACTTTAACTCCAGGCTGACCTTCCTACATGGGATGACATTCCTTGATGATCTATCACCATCAGTGAACCTGGGTCTCTCTTTCTACCAGGCTGGACATGAATAAACAGAGGATCAATGAATGAAGTTAGTTTGGTCATTATGCAGCATGGCATCTTGGAAGCGCATAGTAGGTGCTTAAGAAATGATTATTGGAATGGATTTCATTGAAAATCTGTGCTCAAGTCTAGGCTTTGTAACTTTCTGGCTACAAGTCTCGGGTCACGTTACTTCTCCCTGCTCTTGGCCAAGTCCTACTCTGATGCTCCATAGGAAGGAGTAGGGGGCATTGCTGATCTCTGAGAAGTTATAACCCTAGGATACAATGTCCAATAGGGCCTTTTAATATGGAAACATGTCTGGTGTGGGAATGGTGACAGAAGATGGGTTGGTCATTCAGAAATCATTCTTGTTCTAGGATGTTCATGAATACATGATTGGCCAGCAGGTGGTGAGCTTTTCTAGCCCCAGGAACTCAGGAAAACTATGTCCTAAGATATAGAGGCTGTGAGCTAAATCAGTGGGAAAAGTCCCCATGCTGAGGAAGCCCCGGATCGTTGAAGAACTAAAGCAGAGTTTTCAACTACCCACCTCCCAGGATTGTTGCAAGGAAAGCACATGGTGTAGGGTGTAGTGGGATGGGTATTAAAGGCACTGTTCAAATTCTCCCTCAGACACTTACTAGCTATGTCAGCAGTTTTCAACCTGTGGGTTATGTTCAATTTGTAACAATGAAAATACATCTTGCATATCAGATAGATTCATAACAGTAGCAAAATTACAGTGATGATGTAGCAATGAAAATAATGCTATGGTTGGGAGTCACCACAACATGAGGAGCTGTATTAAAGGGTCATGGAATTAGGAAGGTTGAGAACCTCTGAGCTATGCGACCCCAGGTAAGACACTTAAGAGCAGCCAATTATAACAACAGCTAGCATTCGCATATTTCCTACCACGAGCCGGGCACTTTGCTAAACGCTTTTCATTTGATCCCCACAACACTTCTGAGATATAGGGGCTATTATTATCCTCAATTATCCCCATTATCCCCAGATGAAGAAACTGAGGCAAACAGAGGCCAAGAGACTTGCCTAGAAAAACACAGTTAGAAGTGTCTGATGCCAGACTTGAGCTTCGCTCTTCCTGACTCCAGGTGAAGCATTATATCTATTCTACCACCAATCTGTGGCTCAGTTTCCTGCCCCCTCATAGATGAGGTTGGACCCACCAGTCTCTAGACTGTCTTAGCTCTAAACCCGTGATACTATGATATTAAGAAATATTTTTCATCTTTGCTTGTCCTTGTTGCACTTAAAAGTTCACCTTTTTTTCTTTCATATAATTTGTGTGATGAATGAGAAGCCAAGTGGTGTGTGTAGGAGAAAAATTGAATGTGAAGGTGGAGATTCTATATCTAAATCCCACCTCTCATTTATACTACCCATGTGACCCTGGACAAGGTGATTGTTTTAGGCCTCAGTTTCCACCTCTGCCAAATGAGGAACTTGGATGAAATGACCTTTAAGGTACTTTGGATTTCATCAAATCCTTGGATCTTATCATTCCCGCAAATTTCACCATTTCTAAGTGCCCCTCCTATTACCTCTAGGACTTATGCTTTTGGAAGAGCCAAAGGTAAGAGAATGTCATCTCCTTATCTCAGACTGGCTTTACCCACTTGGGTTTTCTCCTGTTGTGTTATTCCTACTCTATTTGCTCCTAGAGATGGCTGCTCCCATTCCTTTGCCTTGGCTATGATAACCAGAAGGACCATCTGGGAGTGGGAGGCTCCTTTGCCTAGAGAAGGCTGTGATCCCCATTACTGAGTGTATTGCCTTCAGCACCTCATCTTTCCCCCAGTACTAAAATCAAATGTGAAATCTCTGCCCCTCAGAGGACTGGTGCTCTATTGGCATCAATGCAGGAACATTTTTCGTACCAGAGCAGTATGAACTAACAGAAATACAATAATTCCTTCAGTATCAAGGGACCAGCCATATATTTTCTATATGAGTCTTTTTAAAAAATGAAGAAAAATCAGCCAAGCACCCTTTAGACCAAAAGGAACAGGCATGTGACTCATGGTTCAGCTTATCCATTAGCAGGAGTTAGAGAGGAACAAGCCTTAATGAAATCAGAATAATGCAATCATTAAATAGAACAGCGAGACGTAGGCGGCTGGGGACATTGGAGGGTGACTTGGAGTGGGGTTGGTGGGTGATACCACTGGCCAGAAGGTATTCTTGCTGAAAAGAACATTAAACAGAACTCAGATGATGAATAGTGGAAAGATTCTCCTCCTGAGCTCCCTCTTACTCCCCCCCCCCCCAAAAAAAGAAACTCACCCAAAACCAAACAAGCATCAGTGATTATGGGCTGTTTGTGGACAAATTCCAAAATAAGCATTCTTGTCCTTTGGGTTGTTCATGAGCCTGACCACCAGCTTGAACATATTCATTATTTTAATGCCCAGGTGACAGAATGCAAGGTTTAGGGCCTCCCCCAACTCCCTCTGAAAAGGGTCTGCCAGGGACTTGTCTTGTGGAAACAAAAATGTCTGTGGAATGTTTTTCTTCATTTCCCTCCCAGAAAAGACTGCAAGAAATCCAACATCAAGATCCTAGAAATGAATCTTTCAAACCAAGCATTAACAGGAGATGAGGAATTTTCTCAGCAACTCACTGAGATCATTTGCCAGGGAAAGAAAAAGGAAGGTTTTCTTAGGTTGAAAAAGAAAATGGAAAAACCCCAGTGAAGTTCTCTGAAGAAGGTAGTCACTCCTGAAGTAAATGGGAGAGACAGAGACAGACAGAGAAGACAGAGACAGAGAGATAAAGATGTACAGGGAAAGCACCAGAATAATCCAATTGGAGTTCAGTTCAATCCATTCTGTTAGATTAATCTAGTTCTCTCTCCTCAAAAAGGGAGCAGAAAGGATATCACCCATTTGTTTTCCCAAAGCATAGGATGCTAAATGCTTTTTGTGTCCTGGATGCCTTGGGTAGTGGTCTGGTAAAACCTGTTGGTTTAGAATGCTTTTAAAAGAAGAGGATTACAAAAGAGACTAATAATATTGAAATGTAGTTGTCAAAATATTTTGTAAAACAAATACACATACACACACACACACACACACACACACACACACACACACACACACCCATTAAAGCCCCAGCTGAAGAAGCAAGCCCAGGAGGAAGAGACAAGAGGCAGCCTGAGCCAAGGGAGTCCGAGCAGCTCTTCTGCTTTAACCCCCCCTTGCCCTTCACTGACCAGTCTCCTTTTCTATCTGTGTCCACAACACTTAGCGCAGAGCTTTGCACATAAGAAACACTTAATAAATGCTTATTCATTCCTTCATTTAAAAGGAACCCTTTGCAGTAAAAAGAGATCTTTTGTACAAATTTTGTATAAGGGAAAAGAAAAGAGGCCGAGGAGATGTTTGAATATGTAGCCCCTTCTGGGCAAGAGAGGGTGATGGGAAATGGAGCTTTTGCCAACTGGAAGGACAGAATGCAGAGTAATAGAAGGTGATGCCAGGGGACTGAAAGGCCCCCAAAGTGCAGAGCTATAGGAGTGCCCTTGTGGAAAGGCAGCATTGAAGGGAACAGGAGGAAGGGCTGCCATTTCCCTGAACAGAATAGAATCATGAACAGTGGAGCCTTGGCATCCAAGTGGCTCCATTTATCTTTAAGCCTAGTTTATTTGGTTTTTGTACTTTTATAATGGCTTTTGTCCCCAGATAAAGATGAACTGATTTTCCTCAAATTCTAAATAAATGCTTGCTATCCGTAAGGACCTGCATGCAGTCTGAGGAGGGGGGCAGGGTGAGAAAGGAAAGGGAAAGTGGAACCTCAGGACAAGTAGGGGAAGTTTAACTGCAGCCTCTACTGAAGCTTCCTCTCTCTGGGGACAAGGAGAGGGGTTTCAAATAAACAAGTGTGTGAAAACTCTTCCGCATTATGCTAAAGACTGGGGACACAAATACCAAATCAAGATTGGCCCTGACCTCAAAGGGCTTACTTTCTAGCGAGGTAGTCAACACAATAATGCTGTGGCAGCTGGAGCAGGGAGTTGTGCTGTGGGGAATCTCAAGGGTAGTGATGAGCAGAAATAGAACACTTTATTGACACGCCTTTCCCAAGAACTGGTGATTTGACTATGGTTCTCTGAGAAAGAAGAAAAAATAGAGAGAAGGTAAGAAGATGGCAGAAAATGGCCGAAGTTAGGATAGGATGTAATGATATCACAGTAGTTTTATCCTCACAACAACCCTGGGAAGTAATATGATCCCAATTTTACAGATGAGGGGAGACTGAGGCAGACAGGGCTTAAGTGATTTTTGCCTTAGGGCCACAATGTCTGAGGCTGGATTCAATCTCAGGTCTCTATACTGAGCCACCTAGTCCCCTACGTTCAAGTCTCAAACTCTGCTTCGTAGCAGGTACCGATCTTCATAGGTGGAGAGTTTCCTCCCTTAGAATTCCCTACATGGATGAAATTACAATTCCATCAATTTTTTTAAAAAAGGCAAGATACCACGAAAAATGCCTTCTGCTTTATGTCGTCGGCGGGTGAAGGAAGAGGGAGGGAAACTGGGGTCTTTGGGCTCTTAGATGCATGTGGTTATAAAAGCTCGGTGCCATTGCTCTCCATCCGCGTTCTTTTTTTTAACCTTAAATGCCTTTGTCTCCCTCCTCCATGATCACAATGAAGCCAAATGACAGAAATAATAGCAATGGACATTTCATCAGGCCTGAAATCACCACCCTAATAAGCTCCACCAGCCACTTTCTAAGGGGTTGGTTATGATTCACAGAAAGCTATTCTCAGGAACTTTGCTGCTGCTGTTGCCTTTGCCTCATTCCCTCCCGGACAACCTGAACAGAAAACAAATTCAGCTTCTATGTGGATACTTAACTTGCCATCAAGATGTGCATCCTACAGTGTCTGTCTCGATGCTGAGGACCAGCCCGTTAGGCTCACCTTCACAAAGGGGCCCAATTTGGAGAGGTGGGAGGTAGAGATGATGGGCTATCGACTTTTATGTTGTCACTGAAAAGCAATCCTCATCTACTAGCTGCTGTGGCTATGATGGCTTTTAAGACCAACATCAAAGGACTTGTGAGAAGATGAGTCTCCCATCAAGGGATATTTCATATTTCCAGAGAGTGTCCATTAGAAAATACTGAAATCATTGAATCTTTAAAGTTGGAGGAATTTTAGTCTCACCTCCTGCTGCACCCATTGGTCCCTGTTATAACATCCTTGATGGATGGGCATTCAAAGTCTCTGGTAATGGGGCACTCACTAGTTTGTAAGGCAGACCATTCCATTTACCAACAACTCTATTATGGTTTTAGTATTATTATTATTATTATTGTTGTTGTTATGTTGTAATGGGCTGAAATCTGTGCCCCTATGACCCCCAATTATTCATCTTATTTCTGTCCTACTTCCTCAGCCTGGCTTTCTAGACTACAGAAAGACCATCCAGAGTACATATCTATGTATGAACAAGACAGGATGTCTATTCCTTCTACCAGCTAGGTAGAATAGAGATAGAATTATATAGGCAGAATGCTGGACTTAGAATCCAGAAGCCCTAAGTTTGAATCTAGCCTCAGATGCTTACTTTCTATGTCACTTCTCCCTGTTTACCTCAGTTTCCTCATCTGTAAAATGAATTGAAGAAGGAAATGGCAAACCACTCCAGTATCTCTGCCAAGAAAACTCCAAATGGGGTCACAAAGAGTCAAACATGAGTGAAAACAACTAAACAACAACCTCTTAGGGTTGTTGTTTGGATCCAATGAGGTAATATAGGTAAAGAGATTTGCAAAGCACGAGGGTTAGCTCTTGGTATTGTTGTATGGTCACTGTTATTCCAAATACCCGATTAAAATATTTGAAAACATGTATCATGTCTTGTTCTCACTCTCATCTCTTCCCCAGGCTAAACAACCTACAGTTCTGTAAGTATTCTTTGTGTTAAATCATTTCTACATCCTTCATAGGTCATGATCTGGTTATCCTCCTGTTGGATTTGCTCCAACTGATTAAAGCCACTCCTTATATGTGGCGCCAAGAACTGAAAACATTCTTAGATGACAAGATAATGGAAGCAGGAAGTAAGTTAGCAAGCAAGAAACCAATCAATTAACGTTTGTTAAGGACTCACTACTTACCAGGCATTCTGCAAGATGCTGGGGCTCAAAAGAAAAGACAGAATCATTCCTACCCTCAAGGAGCTGACCAGCTCACGGGGGTATAAACAGAATGGACAAGAGGGAACCTTCCAAGATGGGACCGCTGGGATAAGGGTGGGCTTAGAGAAGGGAGGAGGACTGCTTTCTCTACTCAGTCAAGCCACTCAGTGAGCAGAGAGGGAGAATTATTGGGAAGTGAGAGTGATAGTCCTAAAAGGCATCAATGAAATATTTTTAAGAAGAAACCCGGGAGCAGCTAGGTAATGCAGTGGTTAGAACACCAGTCCTGGAATCAGGAGTTCAAATCCAGCTTTAGACACCTGCTAGCTGTGTGACCCTAGGCAAGTCACTTTACTCCAATTGCCTCCCCCCCCCAAAAAAAAAGAAAGAAAAAGAAAAGAAACCCAAGAGATAAGAAATCAGTTTGACATAGGTGAGGAAGACAATGTAGTATAGAAGAAAGACCACTGAATTTGGAGTCAGAAGATACAAATCAGGGTGGCTAGGTGGCACAGTGAATAGAGCACCAGCTCTGGAGTCAGGAGGACCTGAGTTCAAATCCAGTCTCAGACACTTAACACTTACTAGCTGTGTGACCTTGGGCAAGTCACTTAACCCTAACTGCCCTGCCTTCCACCCTTTAAAAAGAAAAAAAAAGAGAAGATACAAATCTTTCCCATAAGTCACCTGTGGGCTATGGGACCCCAACCTTCCCCTGGTATCCTTTTGCTCATATGGAAACTAAAGGCATTGGACTTCTGGTCTCTAAGGTCCTTTAGATAGCGAGGAAGCATGATAGATGGAGTGCTGGACCTGGAGTCAGGAAGACTTTAGCTCAGATTCTATCCCAGACAATTACTGCGTGACTCTGGGCAAGTCATTTAAATTCTGTGTTTTTTAACATGTAGAAATGAAAATAATAGTACCATCGACCTCCCAGGGTTGTTGTAAGGATTAAACAAGATGATATTTTAAAGTGCTTTGCCAACTTTGAAGCTCCACATAAATTCGATCTTCTTATTGTCATTGTTGTTGCTAAATATTATGTCTAGCTTTAAATCCACAATCTGATATTCCCGGGCCTGCAAACACTTCAGCGAACTCACATGCGCACAGGTCTTGAGTGAACATAGCAGAACTCAGCACTGATACTGACCAAGGTAAAGGAGATTTGCTGAGTCTTGGGATCAGCAGGTTCTGATCACTGATGTAAAGATGTCGCCATGATCCTTCATTGATGCCCAGCAAAACTTTAATCCTCGGCTAGCTAAGGTTCCATCAAGGCAGGCCAGTGATCCTTTCCCATGCTACTTTAGTGGGGCAAGTGAGGTCTTGTAAATAGGTAAATGGATAGTGGTTCCCCTTGTGCTTCCCCCCAAATCTGGCTCTGGACAAAGGGGGAGCTTATCTGGGTCACTCAGGGGCACTGAGAGCAAGCACCGGAAAGGGCACTGGACTAAGTGGGGCTCAGAAGATCTGTATTGAGGTCTAACTCTAGTGCTATTTGAATGTTCTTAGACTAATCAACACTGCTGACCTTATTTTCCTTATCTGTGAAATGGGGACAACACCGCCTCCACTTGCCAGAGAAGAGTGGAACTACAGTTATCCCTTCTACATCACAATGTTCCCCATAGAAGTTTCAATATTCTACGTTGGCATAAGAAATTAAATGGGAATTTGGGGGGAGTTTTTGGAAGCTAGAGATGATGCTCAAAGGCCAGCAGATAATACAGAAAAAGTTTAGAAACTCAGAAATGCACAAAATATATGTATAGTATCGTATAATATCAATATACTTTAATATCATAACAATTCAGACGTCTTCTCTGGTACAAAGGGAGAGCCAAAAAAATTTTACATGAATTTTCCAGATCTTGGGAACATCACTCCCCAAACCCCCTAGATGTGGAAGTAGCCGGCTAACTGTAGGATCAAACAGATGCCTAATCCTTTCTTCACTGCCCCCATGCAGTTCTCTGAGATTCCGGGAAGGCAGTGTAGTTGGGTCACTGATAACCAGCCCCTGAGGTAACTGGCAAGCCTCACTACACATCCTGGGAGAGAAGCAGGGCAGTAGCCAGCTGTGGAGACTGTAAGTGAGGACACAGAGCTGATACAAGCAGCACTGGTCCTGATGCGAAACCCTATGGGGGAGGCTGGACTGTCCTTCTGTGAAATGACTTGGCTCAAATCTTAAAGAAACTCAGTGGAAGAGCCAAGAAAAGGAACGGGAGGCCCTGGGCTATGACCACCCTCACTGAGCTGAAAGGAGGTTAGACTAGAAGAGGCTAGCCCGAGGAATTTTTCAGCTCAGTCTATGGTTCAGTGGATCAGTTTAATTTAACAAACATTTATTAAGCATCTACTGTATATAAGGTATTTCTTCTAGGTACTTGGGCTACAGAGATTAGGAATAAAGTAAGCAATAGCCTCAAACTGCTTCCACACTAATGGGACAGTAAGAGTGAACAAAGGCAAAGAGTTTGGCCAGGGCTTGAAGAAATGTAAGACGGGAAGGATCTCTTTGGCTGGGGAGATCAGTGAAGGCTTCAGAGAGGAATTAGCACCTGATCAGAGCCTTGAGGGATACAATGATGTGGGAAAGAGTTGGTTCTTGTCCCAGGGAACAAGCCTATGAGAATAGGTAAAGATAAGAGAGGGCAGGACAAGATCAGAGAGCAGAGGAGAATTCCCTTTGAATAGAATGTAGAATGGATAAAGTAAGTGAAATGTGGGGCAAAGGTAGGTGGGAGCCCAGAGGTGGTGAGCCTGGAATGCTGGGTGGAGGAGTTCGGATATTACTCTCCAGGATAATCTAAAACAGGGGGATGATCTAGTCAGACCTGTGCATTAAGTGAGTTCTTTTGGTAACTGGGCTTAATATGGCTTGGGTAGAGGGGAAGAAGTTAAAGGCAGGTCAGTGGTCCAAGTGTCAGGTGATGAGGACCTGTGATGGGCTGGTTCTCGGAGCAGACAGGAGAGCACAAATGCCAGAATGTTATGAAGGCAACCTTGACAGCCCTTGAAAACTAATGGAATCTGGAGGGGAGAGGGGGAAGATAAGGTCAGAGATCATTCTGTGGTTGGCTGGGAAGATAGTGGTGCTATCAACAGAAACAGCAGTGGGGAGAAGGGCAGGTTCTAGGGGGAGAGATAATGATGAGTTCAAAAGAAAATGAGGGGCTGGAGCTCAGGTGAGATATCATCAATTTGCATAAGAATATCACTGACATATCTGTATCCTCTGTGATGCTCACAAAGTACTTTCTGCACAAAAGAAGATCTCATCTGATTCTCACCAAAACAACTCCAGCAATTAGATATATGGACGATATTATCATTCCTATTCCACAGTTAAGGAAACTGAGACTCAGATAACAAAAGTGACTTGACTAAGGTCACACAGCTAGTAAGTGTTGATGGCTGCCTTTGAGCCCAGGTCTGTCCTCACCCCAAGTCCAATGTTGTTCCCACCCATAATATATGGCTTGAGAAGAGAAGCAATGCCCAGGAGCATGGAGAGCCCAGCGAAGGTAGAAAAGAGGATTGAGGAAAGAGTTTAGGGGTCAGAAGAGCTGCCTTAAGTATCCTAGGAGCTCTCCCTCTCGCTCCCCCCACCTCCACTTGAATTCTCCTGTTGGCCCCAGGCTGTTTGGTCTGGGTATCAAAGTTGCTCACTGCAGCATCATTACTGAGAGATGAAAGCGTTCAAAATTCCATCAATAAAAACACTGAAATTGTCAAGGTTGTGGTAAAAGGTGAGTTGGAGAAAGAACAGTAATCCAAGTGCCCAAGTCTTTAAGGATAACAAAACATGCTGGAGACTAGTAAGAAGCCATTATAAGTGAGAAGCCATTATAAGTTTTGGGGGAGGGGGTATAAGGATGGATAAACTGAGCCAGAGGAGGAGTGATGAGGCTAGAACAAGAACTCAAGACATCATGAGACAGTGGACAGAGAATTGGCTTTTCAGTCAAAGGATCTGGGTTTGAAACCCAACTCTTCCTAATACTCATGTGATCTAGGACAAATCACTGGATCCCTCAAAAGAGATTAGCCTTCATGACTTCTCAGTTCCCTATTGCTCTGTGGCAGTACAAGAGATAGAGCCTGGGACTTGAGGGAAGGAAGGCTTGAGTTAAAATACCATTTCATACACACACTAACTCTGTGACCCTGGACAAGTCACTTAACTGTCATGCTCCTCAATTTCTTCATCTGAAAAATGGGGATAACAATATCTATCTTTCAGGGTTGTTATGAGGATTAAATGAGATAATATTTGTAAAAGGCTTTGCCAGTCTTGGAGTGCTGTATAAACACTAGATAGTGCTGTTACTTTTATCCCGTGAAATGGCAGTGGCAAGGCAGAAGTCCAGAGATTCACTTGCCCAGATCTCTGAGTTAGGGGAACCCAGAGGAATGAACACTGTTTGGAGGGACTGACTTGGAATACAATGTCTTCGGAGGGAAGTCAAACCCCAATGAATGGCTCAGTTAACGCACCAGGTCACTTGCTGTCATTCCAACTCCCCTGAGATCTTACAGACAACAGACTCACTCATTCCCAAAGGGTTGAGTTACTCAGGGATTACAGCCAAGAGGTGGAATGCTGGAGTGACAAGCCGGCCAGTCAGTCCTGAACTCAAGGCAGACCTGGATAGGAATGCTCTTTCTGGCTTTAGGTGTGTCACCCCAAACAAATCTCTTTATTCCTCTGAGCCTCAGTATTCTCATCTGCAAAACAGGGATAATAATAAGACCTATGCCTGTAATTTGTTGTTGTTATTATTATTGAATGGTTTCAGTCATGTTCCCTTCTTCATGACCATATCTAAGGTGTTCTTGGCAAAGGCACTGGAGTGGTTTGCCATTTTCTTCTCTAGCTCATTTTACAGATGAAGAAACAGAGGCAAACAGGGTTAAGTGACTTTCCCAGGGTCACACAGGTAATAAGATCTGGGACCAGATAGTAATTCAGCAATATGAGTCTTCCTAATTCCCAGTCCAGTACTCTGTCCACTGCTCCACTTGGTTCCCTACTGCATGAAAAGTCTTTGCAAATAACAAACATTTGCTTGGCCCAAACTTACAGAAGTGTGGTCAGTGCTTCGGACATCCTTCATGGTCAGCACAGACCTCAAAGAAATAAAGATGACTGAGTGATGGTGGCAAAGAGCTGAATGTAAGTGAAAGGAGGAGCAAATAACATGCTTCCCCTCCTTCCGGTCCAGTGGGCTGCTGGTCATGGATAGATACATGAATGAATGAATGAAAAATCGTTTGTTAAATGCTTAATATGCACAAATCACTGCAGGTGCAAATAGAACAATCAAGCAGCCTCTACTCTCGAGGGGGTCCCAGTACAACGGAGGAAACCACACAAAGGGAAGGCTTTGGTGGGAAGTCAGATGGTAAGGTGCCACGGTCCAAGGAGTGGCATGGCAAAGCAGATGGGAATTCATTACTGTCACTTACACTAATAAAATCACATTAGTTTCTGGCGTTGGACCATTTGACAGAGCCAAGGACTTTGGTGGCAAGAACTTTGTTTTCTGGGTCTTCAGTAGCTGTGGCAATAGCCCCAACAGGAGCAGTTGACAGGCTGCATCACTGGAGGGGTTGCTTCTCAACATGATGACTTGGAGGCACTGGGTTGGAAACCTGACTATTCCCTAGGGTTTTAAGTTCAGGGTCTGAGCCAACTCCATCAGGGTCTGAGGGGAAGATTATAGTCAACATGATGGTGGAGGTTGAAGCTATCTGACATACAGTGCCCACATCTCTCCCATCAGAGAGCCTTGCTGCTTCATGACAGAAGAAACATTTAGGAGTGGAGAAGATGGCTCCAGAGATTGTATGTTTGAGGGGGATGATGGATGAATTGTTTGAGGGGGTTGAGTTTCTGTGACTTCACTAACATGGAAAGATTGTGAAAATAAGAGGTCTAGAATGGAAAGCGGTTTGCCAGTGTGGTAGAAAGAGGATCGTGGGGGGCATGATGGAAGGATGGCACTAGGGAGAGCAGCCCAGAAGTAAATGGGAATAAGAGAGTTGGTAGGAGATCTATAGGGTTTATTGTTCATAGGGTTTGAGCATAAAAGGATTCTAAATTACAGGGATTAGGGAAAAGAAAGTGGGAGCTTGTTAAAAATGGTACTGGAGCAATTATCTTGGGGTACCCCCCTACAGGGTGCTGTGGTGACAGATTCTTCATCAGATTATATTCAAAGGAAAAAAGGTTTACTCATCTAAGAGATTAGGTCAGGTGTGCTTAGGTATCTGGATCATTAAGTTCCTAGGGATTGGGTTCTCGGAGGCCTGACTGATCTCATACCTAGTCCCTATCTCTTTACTTAATTCCAAAATGACAGAGCATGTTGAATGCCCAGAAGACACACTGCTTAAGGACCATACACTTGATTTCTGGTTGGGTTTGGTCTCTAACTGAGACACTGGGTCTAAACAGAGCTGAAGTGACAAGTGGGCATTCAGTGCCCAGGCATCTGATGTCGGTGTGACATACATAGCAGCAAGCAACTCCCTCAGGTGTCTCTGCTCCTTAGAAAATGTTGTTCAGTGGATTGGTAAAGACTGCAGTGTTTCTGATTCCTCCTTTGAAAAAACACACCAGTGAAGCTAATCACGCTTCCTAGCAACACTCTTCTCTCTCATTCTCTTTCTCTCTTTCAACTTAATGTGCTCTTTGAGGCATGTTCATGGGATAAGCAGAATGAAAATAACTTCCAAATGTGGCTGCTGTGTAAATGGACCTGCTCCTTTCCACAGCCATCTTCACAGACATGCACTTAGGTATAAGTAGAGGACGAGTAATCGTCCAGCCTGCAAGAGGCTCAAAGTCTATGAAGAATGCTGGCATTACAAACATGCCTCACTATTTACCTGCTAATTCTGAACGTGTCCTAAAATGCCTCGGGTGAGTAGTGTGTAAATATAATAATCAGTATGGAAACGTACACATATTTATCAATGACCAACACCAGTGTCAGACCTTCATGGTCACAGAAGAGATGGATGGATGGATGGATGGATGGATGGATGGATGGATGGATGGATGGGTGGGTGGATGGGTGGAGAGATAGATGGAATGACTGGAGCATTTATTAAGTTCTTATATGTCAGGCACAGTGCTAAACACTGAAGACACAGATACAAGACAGTTCTTGCCCTCAGGGAGCTTACATTCTAATGAAGGAAAGATTAAGCATAAAGGGAAGCTGGAAAGAAGGATGGAGGGAGGAGGAAAGCACCTGTATTACTGCTGATGAGGAGACAGAGAAGTCTGGAGCATGAGTTGACCTGAGAGTTAAGCAATTCCAAATGGGGGCCCTCATGAAATAGAAATCTGAGTTAGTCTCACCAATAAGAAGGACAGGGTTCTCACTAATGAAAACTCCAGGGAAGGGACTATTCTTCATTTTGTCTTTGCATTCCCAGAACTTGACACATTGTAGGTACCTAATAAATGCTTATTGAAGGAATTGATCTCTCTCCCATATCAGTATTAGTGGATTCAGCCTGGACTCACTCTGCACAAGCACTTAGTTCTGGGCTGCCCACTGCACAAAGCTGGTGTTTTTGTTGCTGCTGCTGCTGCTGTTTTGATGTTGTGGTTGTTCACCCTTCCTTCTCAAAGAGGACCAGTGACATCATGAGGGTGATGTTTTGCCTTGCATGTAAATTGGATTTAAGTGAGGTAGAACTACAGGAAGTTGTCAGCCTCAATCTTTCCTCCAGAGTTATTGAAATCCAGTGGCAAGACGTAAGTCAGGATAACTGGCAATGGCCCAGGATGTAGTGGGTAACCTTGGCCTTTTTAAATTAGAGTCTTTCCCAGGCCTCGGTTTGTCTGAGGCAACTCCCTACACAAAACCAAGTCTACAACAACTCTTACCCTTGAAAAGTTTACATTCTACAATGGACAACTGCCCCCTTTAGGAAATGTGAAAGAGGGAAAGGTTGGTTTGGTTCCTGAGAGGAATCAGCCTATGGCTGGATGATTCTATGACCTTATAACTAGAGTTGGGAGACACCTCAGACACCTTCCAGGCCAATGCCTCCACTTTACAGATGAGGAAACTGAGACCTAGGAGGGTGACCTTGTCCAAGGTCACAGAAATAGTATCAGAGAGAAGATTCAAACTCAGGTCTTTTGATCCTAGAGCCAATGCTTTTTCCCCTGCTACATTGTTCCTTATTTTCACAAAATAAGAATGTGCAGAACTGAGTTGAATTCAGCAAATTTTGTGGAACTTACTGAGTGTGACCATTACCATAAATCTGGAGCTAGAAGGAACATCAGAGGTTCCTAATCCATCACCTTCAATTGACAAATGAGGAAACTGGACTGAGCTGATTCCCCTTGTCCAAGAGCACATAGGTCATCACTGTGCAATTCTCTCTTATTCTGTCCTTCCCAATCAGCTCTGTTTGGTGCCCAGGGCAGGAATGAGGCTGTATCTGGACTCTGCCTTGGGTCCATCCTGTAGCCAGTGCTCAATAGCCTGTTTCCACTTTCTTAAATCCCATGGAATAGTCTATTCAAGGGAGTCTGAAACCCTGTGAAAATACGAAATTGAACAGACACCTGAATTGAATTAACCAAACCCAAATGTCTACACTACATTCAAGCTAGGTGCTAAGCATATGGGCTGCACAGACACCATAATTTCCAAACAAAAGTCTATTGAATTTAAATCATTAAATGTTTGTTACACTTCAGTGTGAAGCAATGGAGAACTGACTTTGGAGCCAGAATGACATGGGTTCAGGTCCTACCTCTGACATGGGTTGGCTGCATGGTCCTAGGCTGATCCTGTCCTGAGGGCTGATTACATGCCCTCAGTATCCCAAACATCTCTCAAAGATTATAAGTTGCCAACAAATGCCAACCTGCATTGGGAGAGGGAGTTCCTTTAGCCAGTTCTTCATGACAATGGGATTACATGTTCAGACCTTACCCTATTTGTTTCTATCCTATCCTATGATGTACAAGGAATTGTGTCATGTACTGGGGATACAAGAACAGAAATGAACACATCCTTATCATGGCATAGGGGAAAAAATACTGACTGGAATCAGAGAATCTGGGTTCAAATTCTGCTGATGCTGCCATGCTGTGTATGACCTTGGGCAATTCTCTTCATCTACTTAAACCTCAGTTTCCTCATCTGTATAACGAAGGAGATTGGATTAGATGGCCTCCTTCGAGCTCTCAGTCTCTAAATCAAGCATCCTGGATTTAGCCCACCATTAAGATGCCTTATATTTTACTGTAGAGATATAACCAGCATAAAGATAAACAAATACGAAAGCACTGCAAAGTATTTTCAAGGAGGAGAAAAATCCATGCACCTGGGGGATTGGGAAGTGCCATTGGCAGGAGGTGGCACCTCAGTGAGCCTTTGAAGGGAGTCTTATTCTAGAAGGTAGGGGAAGAGTTTGCTGGGTATGAAAGATAGCTGGTCCAAAAGCATGGGGATTGGAAAGGGGATACCATGAATTTAGAAAGACCACCAGGTCAGGTGGCCTAAAATGTAGAGTCCAGCAAGTGGAGTGATAAGAAATAAGACTAGAGAGATAGATGGGAGCCTAGATTGTTGAGGGCTTTACACATAGCTATGGGAAGAATGGACTGGCACTGGGGCGGGGGGGGGGGGAATGGGAGATAAGAATCAGTAAGACCAATTAAAACACTACTGTTATAGTCCAGAGGAGAAGGACTGAGGGCCTGAATAAAATAAAATCTGTCAATGGAAGGATGGGACACATAATATGGAAGTACAGTCAAGAAGATTTGGCAATAGGACATGATGGAAGGCATAGGATATGAGGGAAGAGGGGTGAAGGAGAGGGAAAAGTCATGAAGATTCTAAGAATAGGGGCAGAGAGATAGAAAGGCTCTGGTGCCCTTCATTGAAATGTGGATGCTTGGAGGAGACATAGATATGAGGGAGATTGATGAGGACACAGAGATTTCAGAAATGTCCCACTTTGCTTTCTCTCCCCTACAATGTTCAACAGAAAGAATGAGATGTAACAACCAACCAACCAATCAACCAACAAACATTGAAGTTATTGTTCTATACCAGATACTGGACTGAGCACTAGGGTTACAAAGGAAAGGCAAAAATGAGACTAGAATGACAGGTGCATGGAAGGGAGAATTTGATATGAAAAAATGTCAGGTGGGTCATGTATTTGGAATAATCAATCAAAGCTGGACCACCAAGATATCAGAGTGAATTCCATAGGACTAGCAATGGCCAATCAGAGGCCAAAGCTTCCTGGGATGAGATGATGATTTATCTGTCTGAACAAGGGTAATCAGAGGTTCCAGCTCATTGGTTCTGGCATTCAGTGCCAGATTCTACATGCCTAGCAGCAGATTTGAATAGGAATTCAAACATAAATGACAACCCTACTCTGAAGCATTTCTTGGATCTTGACAACGTCTCCGAGGCCATGGGCTCACACCAGGCTCCCATACCCAGCTTCCTTCGAGGATATCACATGCATTTCTGAATACATTAAGATAACAGTCAGCAGAGAATGTGCTCTAAACTATTATTCCAACAATAGAATGGGTTTGTCATGACTCAACCACAGTCTCTTAACTTTGTTCCTTTATGACCAAGGACACATTAGCAAGATGAGGTCCCATTTTCTTCATGCCATCTGCCCTCCACTCAAAACTTCTCCATCTCATGGTGTCTCTTCTCTCCTTGGGGACAATGGGTAACCATCAAATCACAGGATTTAGACCTCAAAGGACCTTAAAGACCATCTAATCTGGGGGTTCTCAACAATTTGTGTGCCACTGAACCCTTCAGAGGTCTGATGAAGCCTATAGACCCCAGAATTTTGCTTTTAAAAATATAGAAAATAAATAGGATTACAAAGAAAACTAAATATTAGTGAAAGAAAGACATAATTGTTTTTCTTTGGCTCAGTTCATAGAGACCCTGAAATTTATCCATTGGCCCCTTAGGTTGAGAGTTTGAGTTATCCCTGATCTGATCCAAATCTCTCAAACTAAGGCCTGGTGAGAGAGCTTGTAGTCCTTAAGGTCAGAAGTTTTAATCAGCTGAATAATTCCCAGCACACATTTCATGGTCAAAAAATACTGCTCCTCCCAGATAATGAAAAAAAAGTCCTTAATGTGTGACACTAATTACAGAGGTTTCAAGTCAGTGGGGGAAAGTACAGGTCTCAGGTGTGTTCAAGTGATCCATCCTCCTTACCTCCATATATGACTTCTATCGAGCCTCCCTGCCTTTTATAAAGTTTGCCAAACAGCTCTCCTTGAGTGAGTCAGAAGCCTCACTAGCCCCGTCCATGAAACACCTCCATTTCCCATGTTTGTTTTTATTCAGAGCTCTTGCTTTCTGTAAATGTCAATTGCTTGGCTGCCATCTCTGGTTATATCCATCAAGACACTTTTCTGTGCCAAAGTACGCCTGCTTGGGCCCCAGTGCCTTCCTTCCTCCACACCCCCCACCACTCTGATGCATTAACATGCTATTAATGAGGCTGCCAACTCATTTGTGATAGGGGCGGGGTCAGGGAGTGGAACTGGTGCCAAGATCAGAACAGCAACCGTGCTAGAAGGCTCTAGTCTTGTCAATATGTCAACTAAGCCTTGGGGAATAATTGATCCAGAGTTGAAAAATATGTCACAGAGCCAGAGAAGCCCAAACAGCTCGATGAATGCTTGGTATCCAGTGAGACTTTAGCCTGGAGCTTTCCTTGATTTCTCTCCCATTGCTGTTCCTTTCTCCATCCCACCTACTGCTCCCTGAAGATATTTATTACTGTTTATTCTCTAGGAAGCATTTAATTATGCCCCTGAACAGCAGAGTCAAGCCAGTAATCCTGTGGAAAGTACTTTCACACTCCAGGCTAATAGTGGTGTGTTTGTTCTGGGTCCCTCAGTAGATTCCTGAATCACTCAATATCAGGAAGTTGGTTGGCCCTCATGGAGCAGCTGATTGTCTAGAAGGAGTTTCTGCAGTAGAGACAGACCAAAGAGACCTTTCTGTCCCTGACAGCATTTTCCCACCTACCTATTCATAGCATTGAGTAGGAAAGTCAAGGTTGGGTTAAGTCTTCTGCCTTTGGTTTGAGGAGGAGTTCAACAGGAGTAGGAATGTGAGTAAGTAGCCACAGGCAGACCTCCCTAAAATAGTTCAGTGATGTCTCAGTCCTAATCCATTTGCTCCTATTTTAGAGAGTGATGGTGAAAGGGAAGACAAGAGTTTGGATTTCTTTTGTGTGAGGGTTTATGACTAGCACAAGTTAGCTTCTCCTTTCAGGTGATTCCACCCCCACCACTCCACTCTCACAAACCCAAAACACATTCCTTGCTTTCAAGTAAAAAAAGTCCCCCCAGAAAGTCCATCAGAGTGACTCAGCCTCCCCTGGCCATGAACAAAGCCATGAACCACATTGCAGATAAAGTACAGTCTGATCAAGAGCCCTTAAAGGCTATGAGATCATGTGCAAATGGGCTTCAAGGACAGCCCCTCCATTATTTGCATCCCTGCAGTTGTGACTTAGTCAATGGATATCCCTCCAAAGAGATCTTCTTGTTTTAGCTACCCAAAGGTGAGGGAGGACCAGAGCTCTACATGGGACTCTTATATGTTGCTCCATGCCCATTGCTTCATCAAATGGGAAATTGTGGCAATGCTTCAACAGCGCCCAAGATGGAGCATCAACTTGGTCCAATGACAGGCAAGCTCAACAAGAAAAGAAAAAAAACCACTATCCAACTAATCATCAGCTTTTGGTCCTTGAAGGTTATTCATGACATTTCAGCTTCTGGTCATCCCAAACTCTCATCCTCCAGTACTTGAAATCCCTATGACCCTTCAGGATTCAGCCCATGTTAAAAGACAACTAGACTACATATTGCTACATGACAAGTACATTAACAAGGTGCAGAACAAAGGACTGCCAGAGGTCTGAAAGGAAAGGTTATTCCTGATTGGAGAATCCAGGTGGAAGTGCCTTGGAACTGAACTTTTAAAGCTGGGTTAAAATTAAATAATTCAAGAAGAAAGAGGTGGCACTACAAGCTTGGAAACTAGCATAGGCAAAGATATGGAGGTAGGAAAACACAGTGTATTCAATGGAAACAGAATAGCCTGGTTGTCCAAGATCATAGAACACCTCGGGAAGAACAACCTAAGGTTAGGCAGAAAAGTAAGGGGAATGCCATATTGTAGAGGACATTGAATTCCAAACAAAGGTGTTTGAATTTTAGGTAATTAACAGGTAATAGGGAGCCACTGGACTTTTAGGGCTAACAACTGAGAGTGCCACGTTTAAGAGGCATGTATGAATGCTACATCAGATGAAGATTAGAAGTGTCAGGAAGACCTATGTGACTATCACAATCCAGTAGGAGTTGATGAAGCTTAGAAGAGGGAATAGAGAAGACGGGATAGGTATGAGAGACATTTCAAAGGTAAGACCAGCAAGACTTGAAAATTCATTAGGTAAGAGAGGGGAGAAAGAGGGTTAGATCTCTGCCAACCTTAAGACCTGTGTAGTATAAGGAACTTTGACCTTAGAGTTAGAGGTTCTGGTTTTGAATCCTTACTCTGTGGCTTTGGACAAGTCTCTTTCTCGATCTTGGTATCCTCCTCTATGGCATCAAGGGGATGAGACAAGTTGACTTCTAATGGCCATGCCAGTTCTGCATCCTATGATCCTCAGGTGATTTCAAAACTAGGAGCAAGAATGAATGGCAAAGACATATCATACCCTACTAGAAATGTGGACTTGACTGGGATTTGAACCTGGGATTCCTAAATGGACATTTTCTCCTTTGAGAGAATGTAAACTCATTGTGGGCAGGGACTATTTTCTTTTGTGTTTGTATCTCCAGAACATTTCCCCATGCCTGTAAAGACAAAAGGTACATGGTGAATGATGGTTGATTGACTGCTTAAAACTTAAAGCCCAAGCCTGCCTCTGATGTCTCTCCAAGACACAGAGGTGACCCTGGCTTTCAAAGGCAACGTGGGTACAAAGTTTTGAAAAGACCTCCCAAGCAGGAACAACTTCTCACACAGGTGAGAGGTGAACCATTTTGTATCCCAACAACCCAGTTGGTCATCCAGTGATGAAACTTCATGTGACTCAGATCCAGTAACAAGTGGATGATCATTGTAATATTGAAGACAACATGCATGGTGGCCTCACCACATTGACCACAGGACCTGTTAGAAACTATTGCAAGACCTCACCCCAAATCCTGAATCTGGTACTTACTGGCTGCATATGTTGGGTTGCAGAAAGCCACCTGAATTTCAGTTCTCCCACTTATAAAGTGAACTTAGTTCATTCTTATTCTGGGACCTTGAATCTTTTTCAATTTGCTTTATATACATATTTTTTTACTTCAAAGTAGAAAATGTTTCTCTATAAATTAATAACCACAATCAAGGTAAGCAAATACTTCAGTATTTCTCTGCTTAACCCTTTTGACCCAAGGTTCTGCTCAGCTTCCAGGGGAATGACTAGATTCCACCGCTTCTAGGGAGAATTTGAATATGGATCAGCACTTCCTGTGCTTGCTCAGTAGTAGCCCACTCCTGATCCTCCTAAAGGCAGAGGCTGCGTCAGGAGCAGTAGAACCACAAGGAGAAGCCAGGCTTCAAAGTGAGAGTCTCTCATTCCTTCCAGCTAAGCTGTAGACCAGCCCTCTCATTCAGCAATCCCTAAGGCAACACCCTATGGGAAGTGCAGGAGAGTGTTCCTGATAGCTTTGGACCCTTGCCTCCTCCTTTTCCCAACTGGTACCTGTAACAGGGATGCAATGAGAAGAAAGGCGAACCGGGAACAGACTAGAAAGTCTGATCGCAAGCTCAAGAGGAAACATCGAATTTGGGTGTCCTTTCCCCTTGTCCTCTTATTTTCTTTATGATGTAGCTCCGTCCTGGGCTATGTAGGAGAACAGAGCTCTTGACCTTTTGATTGAAGTGCCTCAGCGATTCAAAACAGATGGGATAGCTTAGGGGGTGGGGAGAGCTGAATCTCAGCCTGGTACTTCCTGCTCGGCCTGATATTGTTAGTGATATCCATGGGGTCATAGGTGTGGAGCTGAGAGGGACCCAAGACTGCAGCCTAGGAGAGGCAGTTGGTTTGCCCAAGGTCCCACACAAATTGAAAAAAGCATATTTGGCTTTTGAATAGATAACCATTTGTGTCTGGAAAACCTGGGTTCAAATCCTGCCTTTGATACTTCCCAACTATAGGAACATGGATAAGTCACAAAACTTCTCTACTCTTCATTTTCCTCATCTTTAAAACAGAAATGATAAAGTCAGAGGATGTACTTCTCAAGGTATCATGCTAGTTAGTACGGGCTTCTGCGAAGGTTAAAGCTTCTAGAAATAACAATGATCCTCGTCTCTGGTGCTGTTTGGTGCACTGGGCTATGTGTCAGCCAGAACACCAGGAGGCTTATCCCAGGTCTGCTCCCTAACTGCCGTGTGACCCTGGGAAGTCACTTCCTGTCTCTGAGCCTCAATTTCCTCATATATAATCAGACAGGATTTGGCAAGATGATCTCTGGGGTCTCTTCTACATCTGAAATTCTTTGAGTTGATGAGTTGACATTTTCTAATTAGTGAATTGCATTGAGAGCACAAATGCCAAAATAATCTTTCTAAAATGCGAACCTGGCTGTGCCACTCTTCTGCTGAAGAAACTTCAATGAGCTTATTGCCTGGAGGAAAAATAACAATTCTTCAGCTTGGCTTCCTAGGCTGTCTCCAGGCTGCCTTTCCTGTCTAATCCCATGTCACTCTGCCTCACACACTCAGCCTCCATCCAAATGGATCTACTTGCTGCTGTTCTCCAGACTTGGCATGCCACCACCCATCGGCCACCTCCCATCACCCACCTCCCATCTCCCATCTCCCATCTCCAATTTCCCATTTCCCACATCCCACCACCCACCTCCCATCTCCCATCTCCTACCTCCCACCTCCTACCTCCCACCACCCACTTCCCACCTCTCATCTCCCATTTCCCATCTCCCATCCATGGAATGCACTCCCACCTCCCCTCTGTGTCTTAGCAGCTCATTTCAGGTGCCATCTTCAACATGGAAATAGAGCCCATGATCCACACAGCTGACAAAAGTGTTTTCTTAGAGAACTCCAGCTGTCACCTCCTCACCATCCACATTCAATAATCTCCAGGGGCTTCTTCAGGATAAGATACAAATTCATCTTGGCCCCTTCCTCCCTTTCCAGTCTTTTCCTAATTATTTCCCTCCATGTATCATTGGTCCAGCCATGCTGACTTCTGCGCTGCTGCTCATACACAGCTCTCCATTTTCCATCTCCCTTTCTTTTCCCTGACTGTCCGCAACCTTTAGAATGCCCGCCCTCCTCACCCCTGCCTCTTTACAATCCCTTTTTCCTTCAAGACTCAGCTCAGACATCATCTTCTGTAAGAGGCCTTTCCCGAACTACTTTATGACCGGTCTGTTCCTGTCCCTCTAAAATTACCATCCATCTCCACCCTCTGTGGCTATTTATGTACATGTAGTCTTCCCCATGAAATATAAGCTGTTTGAGGTTAGGAATTATTTTTGTTTTGTTTTTTTTTTGTAACCCCAAAGCTCAGCCACAGGGTCTGGAATGCTTATTGTTCAATTAGTTCAATCACGTCTGATTCTTCATGACCCCATTTGGATTTTCTTGGCAAAGATGCTGGAGCAGTTTGCCATTTCCTTCTTCAGCTCATTTTACAGAGGAGGAAATTGAGGCAAACAGGGTTAAGTGACTTGCCCAGGGTCACATAGCTAACCCCTGTCTGAGGCCAGATCTGAAGTCGAGAAGATGAGTCTTCTGCCCCAGGGCCTGGTGCTCTAGTCACTATGCCACCTAACTGCTCTTCTGGCATCTAGTAAGTGCATAATAAATGCTTTGGTGATTGACTAATTGATTAGTAGAAGTCTTTGCAGATTCATTAAGTGGCGGGACCCTCAACTTGCTATCTTTCCTTCTGTGTTTCCTCATTGTAAAACCCAGACCAAAGCCCCCTGAAGGGAGGGGCTCCTTTTTCAAGGGTTGGATTTTTTTTGGAGGGGGTGGGAATAGTTGGTTGGTTTGAGGGTTTTTCTTGTTTGCTTTTCTGTCTACATCCCCAGGACCTAGCTCGGTGCCTGGCACACAGTAGGTATTTGTAAACATGTGTTAGGTTCCATTGGATTGAACTACAAAAGCTGCAAATATAACCTGGACTAATCTCTCCCTGTTCCACACAGTGCATGACACGGAGACCTGTGGGACTTTGAGCAGGGCCCTGCCCCCGTCCTGTCTTGTAGCTGTGGAGTTTAAATCACTTCATCAAAGTCACTGAGTTCCAGTGTGTCCTCACCTGAAATACGAGCACAATCCACTCTCCCCTGCCTAGAATCCCCTGGGGGTGGGGGGGAGGGGGAGGGGGAGATGATGCAACGGCTGACTGAACGAGCACGTTGTGATGTGTAAGGCGCCGTCCAAACGTAATGAATTCCGATGTTGTTCTCATTATTAGCGCTATGTGCTTACTTGACTGGTTGGTACCACTGAGGCCCACTTCTACTTAAGATGCGTGTGAAGCCAGGGGTGGCTCCAGATGTGAAGTCTCCCTCTAGTGATGCTGGTCAGCACCATCTTGCTTAGAGCTGCCTTCAGCACTGAAAGGTTAAGCTACTTGCTTGGGGCCACAACCCAGATGTCTCACTCTGAGGCTGGCTCTCTCTTCTCTAGGTCACACTGACTTTTTAAATGCTAGGATATGATTTGAAATTATTTTAATTCCATTCAATTTAATTCACATTTATTCACACTCTAACACACTACTTCCAAGATAATTTCCCTTAATCTCAAATTTGATCATACAACTCCCCTATTCAACAAAATCTAGTGGTTTCCTATTGTCTCTGGGTTAAAATATAAATTGCCCTGTGTAGTTTCTAAAGCCCTGCACAACCTAGCCCCTGCCTACCTTTCCAGCCTCATTGGGACATCCCTTTGGTGCTCTGCATTCTAACCAAGCAGACCTCTCTGGAGAACAATTTGTACATTGATGACAAACAACTTTGAAAGGCTTAAGAACTCTGATTGGTGCAATGAGCAACCCCAGAGGCTGGCAGTGGGACGTGATGCCCATTTCCTGAAAGATGACAAACTGAAAATGCAAAAGGAAGCTTTTTTTTGGACATAGACAATACTGGAATTATTTCTGCTTGACTGTGCATACTTAGAAGGCTTCTGTTTTTCTTTTCCTAGTTACAGGAATGGGAGAATGAGAGACAGGAAGTAGGAGGGAGGGAAAATATATTTTTCTTCATTAAAAAAGTAAAACAAAATTTAAAAAATAAACTTGTCTCCTGTTAAACACACACACGCACACATACACATCTTTCACCTCCATGCCTTTGTACTGAGTGACTTTCCTCATGCCTGGAATACCTGGAATTCCTCACTTCTACCTCATAAAATCCTTTTCCTTTAAAATACAGCTCAAGAACCAGGGAAAACCTGTACACAATCACAGACACATCGTATGTATGATGACCAACCTTGATAAACTGAACTCTCCTCAACAACGCACAGCTAAAGACAACTCTACAAGCCTCAGGATGGAAGGAGATACCTAAACTCAGTGAAAGATATAGAAAGACTATAGTTTAAATGGAGACTGAAGC
>CM053591.1:195456080-195483357 GCA_028646515.1 Pseudochirops corinnae
CCAAACTATTGTACAATGTGAAAGTATTTGCAGATCCTATACATGATTGCATGCCACCATGGGGGGGGGGGGAAGGGAGGGGAGAAAAATCTGAAACTCAAGTGATTGTGGAACTAACTGAATCTTGTAAATTAAAAGTAAGTGAGTAAATAAAAAAAATTAATAAAAAAAAGAAAAAGAAAATAAAATACAGCTCAAGCAGCACCTTCTCCATGAAGACATTCCCATCCAACTTCTCATGAGCTCTCTGACAAGTTACTTTGTATTTAAAGACTTAGCATGTATGTACATTGATTCCCTTGACAGTTATACTGGCTCTATTTTTCTATTCTCTCCCGATAGAAGTTAAGCTCATTGCAAGTAGAAATTGTCGCCTTCTTTGTACTTGTTTCCCCAGTGCCTGGAATATTAACAAATTTTTACTGATTCATTGATTAGTTAAGTGCCCACAATGTGCAATGAATCTGCTTGGTTATTGAGATACAAAGATTAACCAAGAATGAGTTCCTGCTCCTGAGGGGTTTGCAATCCAGTAGAGAACAGTAGGCAGATTCATGAACAACTATAGTGTAAGTTATAATATGATGAACGTGTAGGAAAAGTCTAAACTTAGAGAAGAAAGCTTGGAGAAAACGGGGCTCAGGGAGGCAACTGAGCTGGAACATTCAAGAATTTCAAGTGGCATGCATGTGAGGGTACCATCTTGTGTGAGGGAGCATGTAAGCAAAGGCAAAGACATAGAAGGATCAGAAATCATGGTTTACAGCTGGCCAGAGGCTGTTTTACAGATGTTTTTACAGATGTGGAACCTGAGTCCCAGAATGGTTGCATGACTTGCCCAAAGCCACACAGCTAGTAGGTGTCTGAGCTGCCTCCAGAGTGATCACCTTACCAAGCACACTGTGCTATCAAACTGCCTCTCTATGAGGACACAGGAAGATCAGGGATTGGCAAACTGTCTAGTTTGCCTAGAACTTAGAGCACAAATGTTAAACAGCAGCAATTAGGTTGAAAAGTTAGGTGGGAGCTGAATGAAAGAGGACTTTGATGGATAATCAAAGATGATTATAGAACTACTGAAGACTGGGTTTAGATTAATAATCAAAAGAGTTTATAGGATAATGGAATGCTGTGCTTAGGGAGGGCATAGATAAGCTATAGGATCATGGCTGGAGCCATCACCATATGAGGAAGACGAGAAGATCTAGTACCTATCTTCAACAGTTTCAAAATTGGACTCGTTAAAGATGGTGTATAAGGGTGGCTAGGTGGCACAGTAAATAGAGCACTGGCCCAGGAATCAGGTGGACCTAAGTTCAAATCCGACCTCAGAAACTTGACACTGTTATTAGCCATGTGACTTTGGGCAAGTCACTTAACCCCAGTTGCCCTCCAAAAAAAAAGTGCAAAAAAATAAAATAAAATAAAGATGGTGTATAGACTCATTCTACTTGAGCCAAGAAGGCAGAACCAAGAGAAGTGCATGAGCCTTCCAAAGAAGCAAAGAATTTAGGCTGGATCTCAAGGGAGCCTCTGGCAGTTTTCTCTCCCAGGAAGGCTTCCCAAAAGGTCCCAAAGGTTCTCTGTAACAACAATAATGATAATAACAGCAGCAAGCATGTAGATGGGGCTTTAAAGTTTTCCAAACATTTCATAAATATCATCTCCTTTTGGGTATTTGGTAGATCAGAATTCTTTTAAAAGCAATATTTCTTGGGCCCCCATAAATATGTGGAGTTTTACTAGATAATCAGAAGACACATGGTTCAAAGCAAAATAATTCATTGAAATAGCATAGAAAGAAGAGTGATAACAGCATGCCCACTGCCACATCTTCCATTATCTGGAATTTCATTTTCCCACAATTGTTATTTGTCCTTCATTTTCAAAGAGAAACAATGACATCACAGATGATGTCTTGACTTGTGCATGAACACAATTCTTTAATGGAAAGATTGATCCCATTTGACCAATCAAAGCAACTCATCGATAATAATTTATTAAGTGCCTACTTTATGTCAGGCAATATACTATGTCCTGGGGATATAAAGAAAAGCAAACACTGTCCCTGTTCTCAAGGAACTTGTGCTTTAATGGAGATGACAAGTAAATAACTAGAAATACATAAAACATATGTAGAATATGATTCAAATTAATCCCAGAGGAGAAGGCTGCTCCTGGCAATTTCATGACATTACTTAGGTTAAGTTTTATTATGCCTGTTTTACAGATGAGAAGCCTGAGGCTAAGGGATGTGAAAGGATGTAATCAAGATTACAGAGCCACAACAAGATTCCAGTTCACTTGGCCTTTACTCCAATTCTCTTTCTACCAAGGTCCCTCTATATATAGCTACCCAAGAAAATTCAAACTCTAAATCAACATCCTGGATGTTAATATCATTTAACTGATCTAAACCGTGTTTTATTTGGCATTCTTCTATTCACCTGAAATAGCAGGCACATTGGATCTGCTGAGTTCTGAAATCTAGACTGGGGATATGTTCAAAGACATAAACCAATGTTTGGTCCATATGGCAGAGAAATAATTAACACCCAGGAAAAAGGTAATTTATCAAGAAAATTTCTTCTTTGTCTTCATGTGCCAAGTCTTGCCATTTGGGCTTCCATTGGCCAAGGTTTCCATGACAAAATGACAGACTGGAGACAGAATCTTCCAGATGAAAAGAGGCCAGAAAGATAATGGCATCAAAGGTCAATCATGCTTCAGTGGAACTCAGAAGAAGAGGCAAGCAGAGATAAATTGGCATGTCATTCAGAAGACAAGGGGAGGGAGCCTCAAACTGGGTACATTCTCTAAAATCATGTTGGGTAATTGATGGGGAAATGATTATGTAAATCTTTAAAAATTTGAAGTAGTTTATTTAAAATTATTATAGACATTGAAAAAGATTGGGGGAAAATATATTATTTTCAGGACTTATCATAGCTAAGTGTAGACTATTGAGTAAAATGAGAAACCAGACCAGGCTTCAGGGGTACAAAGGCCAAAACATCAACACGTGACTCAACTCACATAATTCTGGTTTGAGTCTATCTACTGAAAGAAAGAAAATATGATTGCCAAAGGTGCCGGGGAGACATTTTATAATGAGGTCAAAGGAAGTTGCATGCATGTCTACATTTGCCAAGATATACAAATATTCCTCCCATTTCACACTTAACTTCAGAGACAAAGTTGAAATTGTGACCTTTTTTTGGGAGAGAACCCATTAAAAGGCATTAGACTTTTTTGTTTTCTTTTTTTACTTTGTCCCCAAAAGAGCAGACCCAAGCGTGATAGGTGTGAGCTTCCAAGAGGTCATTTGGAGCTGGGTTTCTGGAAAGCTTCCTAGCAAGTGGAGCTGTCCCAGATTGGAGTGGGATGCCCTGCAGGGAGGGGCTTCTACCTCTTTGGAGGCCTTCAGGAAGAGGATGCATGCCCTCCCAGCAGGGATGCTGGAGTGGGGATTCCTTTCAGCTGGTCCTTAGATTAGCCATCATAGATGTCTCTCACTTTTCTACACCTTCTGCTAATTGCAGATGTTGCCAGACAGAAGTGATTATAGGGTCATTGTTGTTTTTTGTGTGTTCTTCATTCTCAAAGAGGACCATGACATCAGGGAGGTGATGCCATGACTTGTAGGTGAATAGAATTTGAATGAGGGAGGGCTGTGCAGAGTCACCAGCCTCACTTCCTCCTCCCAAGTCATCTGGGTCCAGTGGCCAGATATAGATCAGGATGACCTGAGATGGCTCTGCCATAGAAAGCTGTCTTTGTCCATTTCCTCTACATGAAAGTCATTTCACAAGGCTGCATGCAATCACCTTGATTGAAATAAGCATAAGCGGGAGAAGAATATGCATGCTCCTTGCTCCTCATTCTGTATTCTGGGGCCAAGCAGAACGGGCAAATCTTGTGCATGATAGACCTTCAGCTACCTTGAGTCTGAGTCCTCTTTTTCTTCCAGGTAAATTAACAGACTCAGTTCTTTTCCATGATCAACAGATAAAATCAAGATTGTTCTTCACCCCAGATGTCCTTCAGCTTATATGGTCATAAAGCAAGAGTTAGAAGAGTCCTGATTGTTACCCCCTCATTCTACAGATGGGAAAACTGGAGCTCAGATAGGTTATGTGAATTGACCAGGGTCACATAACTATCAAGTGTCTGAGGTAGGATTAGAACTCAAGTATTACTGCCTCCAAGGCCAACCTTCTACTTACTGTTTTACCTGCTACTTAGCAATATCCTTCCCAAAATGTGAATGGGACAAAATACTCCAGCTAGGGTCTGCTCACAGCAGGGCACAGGAGAATTATCACCAAATAGGCTTGGGCACTATACCCACCACCACAGACTAGGCTCCCATGAGCTTTTCTTGGCTGACATTCCTCACTATTGGCTCACACTGAGTTTATAATCCTCTAAAGTCTGATTTCTACCTTGTTCATCCAACTGATGTCTAACCACATGTCCCACCACTTTCTTTTTTCATAACAACTGGCTCAGGTAGATATTCTCTCATTTTCAAGATAAGGAAAATGAAGTTCAGGAAAGTGAAATCCTTGCCCACCATCCTTCTTTTTCCTCATTTTCCGTGTGATTCTTGTTTGTTTTATTTTTAACATGAATTGGTTGAAACGTCCTACTATGAAAGCAACGAGACAGCATAACTCTCTGGAACTCACCTCTCTTCCTCCCAGTTCTGTGACCACAGCTCTTTGGTGAGGGGTCTTCTGGACTGAGAATCAGGTACTTCTTAGATCCAGGGGCCATCACTGGACTTGGTGTGTCAGTTGTCTTGTGAGACCACTGACCAGCACCTGAAGAAGATGGACTGGTTCCATTAACTTTCAGGGCTTACTTAAGCAGTGTGAAAAAGAGAAAAGAGGGTTAGACCTGGAGTCAGGAAATCCTGCCTTTGAAACTTATGAGCTATATGATCCTAGGCAAGTAAGTTTACCTCTCTGTACCCAAGTTTTTTATCTCTGAAATTAGGGAATTGGATTCATTGACCTCTCTGATCCCTTTGAGCTCTAAATGTGTGAATCCATGAATATTTTAAAATATTTTCATCTATGGTACCCAAAGTGTGCCATCCTTATCTGCACTTAACATGTGTGGACCAAACCTAAGGAAAGGTCCTGCATCCCACCTACCCCCAATACTTTACAAGCCTAACCTGATACCTGGTACTCATCACTGAAGTTGGATCTCTTTGAGTTAAGATAGGACATTGACTCACTGTGGGATGTTATCAGCTGATCATAAATCAGCTCATCTAATATTAATAACCCTGTCAACTAGAAATGCCCCAAAGGCACAAAATACAGGAAATGTGAAAGTTAACAGAGAAGGGTGGAATGATAGGAAGTATCTCTACAAGATGAACAGTGTATCTCTACAAGAGAACCGTGTAAAGGGCCAGGTCCCAGAATTCTTCATTTTTTTAGGGTTACCCTTTGGTAATTTGGATAGAGCCCCTGGATCACCTCTCAGAAACATGTTTTTAAATGCACAAAATAACAAACAGGATTACAAAAGAAAACAAGTATAATGAAATAGTTATCAAATCGTTCTTAAAAAAAAAAAAAAGTACATTCATGGAGCCCAGGTCAAGAAGCTTTGTTCTAGGGACTTGGGAATGGGATGGCACCAAAATGGGAGAAGAGAGATCTTTAAAGAGATGAGTCAGGGGTGATCAAGCATTACTTCTGCATTCATTTGACGTTTAAGGCATATCTGTTAAGTATCTGCTGCATGCGAGATGCTGTGCTTGGTGCCAGAAAGGGACAAAGATGAATAGAAATGATTCCAAACCTCAACTTCATCATCTCCTTGGAAAGGCAAGAACCACACAGATGTTGCTAATATAAATTAGTATATGAAGTTCCGTTGAGATGAAAGGTGTTTCATGAAGAAGAAATCACTGCCCCGGAGGGATCAGAAAAGATTTAAGGGAAGAACTGGCATTGCATTTGGGTCTCAAAGGTTGAGTAAGACTTTCAGATGGTGGCCCAGAATTGTTTATTCTAGCTTTAAAATATCCCTAGAATCCATCTCCTCTCCACTCACAAGGTTACCACACTAGTCTAGGTCCTCATCAATTCTTTTCCAGAGGTACAGCATCCTCCTAATTAATCTCCAGGCTCTCATTCTCTCCCTTTTTCAATGTACATGATTGCCTAAATAATCTTTCTAAAATACAGCAATGACCATGTAACCACTTTGCTCAACAATCATCAGGAAATTAGAAGGAAAAATAACACTTCAAAAATAATTATTTGAATTGAATTCCTTGCAAAAATTATGGCTTGTAAGAACAGAAATTCTAGAATCTCAAGGAAAATTGTAAGAAAAGAAGGACGAAGGGGCCATGTCATTACCAGACCTCACACCATATCATAAAATGTTAATCATCCAGCATATTGGCACTGAATAGAAAAGAAAAACAGACCCATAAGAATGAACCTAATTCAGAGACACCTGGGAAGACTGGCATGAACTGATGTAGAACAAAATAAGTGAAACTAAAAGAACAAGAAAAGTGATGATGTCAGCAACATAAAAGAAAATGCCACTACATGAAGTTAAATTCTGAGTGACAGAAATTGCTAGAGAAGAGATAATGGTACAGAGCCTCATCTTTTATGATGGAGAAGTGGAGGAATGGAGGACCGACAATTGTATGCATTGGTAGACACTCTTAGTAGAGGATTTGTTTTTCTTTGCCAGAAAATGAAAGTCTTCTTGGGGGAAAGTTAAGGTGTGAAATATGTTTTAAACAAACAAAAACAAAGGATCTTCAGTGCCTCCCTATCACCTCTAGGACAAAATTCAAAGTCCTTACTTTGACCTTTCAAGCCTCCACTCTCCAAATCTGGCTCAGTTTATCTCTCTAGACATTTCACAGTACTTCCCCATCATTCATTCTCCATTCCAGTTCAGCTAGGATGCTGACTATTCCCCCAATTCAGCATTCCTTCTGCTGCCTCAGTCCAGCCTACAAGGCTCTTCCACATCAACACTACCTTTTCAAATCTTCAACTTCCCACAGGGCTCAGCTCAAGAGCAGCATCTGAAGGGAACCCTTTCATGATCCTATTACTTCATAGATTTTGAGCTAAAAGAGACCTGAGAAGCCATTCAGTCCCATCCTTTCATTTTATAAATGATGAAACAGAGGCACAGAGAGCATAGATAGTTTGTCTTGGCTCACATGGCTATTAAATGCCTGACTCCATGTCCAGTGGCAAATCCAATATACTATACAACTCTACTCTTCTCATTCAAATTCTCCTATATTTTCTCATTTCTTTAGTGATGTGCTCACCAATTAGTGAAAAAATAAAAAAAAAAAAAAGGTGGTCTAGCCATACCAGATCTAAAACTATATTATAAAGTGACAGTCATCAAAACTCTTTGGTAATGGCTAAGAAATAGAGTGGTGGATCAGTAAAATGGGTTAGGTACACAAGACACAGTAGTCAATGACTATATTAATCTATTTTTTTGATAAACCCAAAGACTCTAAATTCTGGAATAAGAATTCACTATTTGACAAAAAATGTTGAGAAAATTGGAGAATAGTATAGCAGAAACTAGGTATAAAGAAATATTTTATACTGTATACCAAGATAAGATCAAAATGGGTACATGATTTAGACATAAAGGTGATACCAAAGCAAATTAAGAGAGCAAGGAACAATTTGCCTGTCAATTCTATGGAGAAGGGAAGAATTTGTGACCAAACAGGAGATGGAGAGCGTTAAAAAATGCAAAAAGGACAATTTTGATTATATTAAATTTTAAAAGGTTTTGCACAAACAAAACCAATGCAAATGAGATTAGAAGGAGAGCTAGGAAACAATTTTTTATAGCAAGTGTCTCTAACAAGGGCCTCATTTCTCACATATAAAGAGAACTGTGTCAAATTTATAAGAATTCAAGTCATCCCTTAATTGATAAATGGTCAAAGGATATGAATAGGCAGTTTTCCGATGATGAAATCAAAGTTATCTATAGTCATATTTTAAAAAATTCTCTAAATCACCATTGACTAGAGAAACATATATTAAAGCAACTCTGAGGTACCACCTCACACCTCCCAGATTGACTAATATGACAGAAAAGGAAAATGATAAATGCTGGGGAAGATGTGGGAAAATTAGGACACTAATTCATTGTTGGTGAAATTGTGAATTGATCCAACCTTTCTGGAGAGCAATTCGGAATGATGCCCAAAGGGGAACCAAACTGTGAATACCCTTTGATCCAGCAATAACTCTACTAGTCTGTATCTCAAAGATATCATGAAAAAGGAAAAAGACGTATATGTACAAAAATATTTATAGCAACTCTTTTTGTAATGGCAAAGAATTGGAAATTGAGGAGATGTCCATCAACTGGGGCATGGTTAAACAAGTTTTGGTATATGAATATAATGGAACACTATTGCGCTATAAGAAATGATGAGGTGGATTTCAGAAAAACCTGGAAGGACTTAGATGAACTGATGCTGAATGAAGACAGCAGAACCAAGAGAACATTGTACACAGTAACAGCAACATTGTGTGATGATCAACTATGATTGACTTAGCTCTTCTCAGCAAAACAATGATCCAAGACAATTCCCAAAGACCCACAGTGGGAAAATGCTGTCCACATCCAGAGAAAGAACTGTTGGAGTCTGAATGTGGATCAAAGTATACTATTTTCACTTTCTTTGTTTTTTGTGTGTTTTTTTTCCCTTTTGTTCTGATTCTTCTTTCACAAAATGATTAATATGAAAAAATATTTTTTACCTGATTGCATATGCATAACCTATATCAGATTGCTTGCCATGTTGGGGTGGAGGGAGGGAGAAAAAGTTAGAACTTAAAATGTTATAAAAAATGAACGTTGAAAATTGGCTTTACGTGTAGTTGGAAAAAACAAAATACTATTTACATTTTTTAAATTGTAATATACTCCCCAGTACAGCACAAGCCCTAGAAGGCCAGTTATTGTTTTTTGTTGTGTCTTTGCAGCTCTACCACTGAATCCATTGTCTTCCATATAATAAACTTAAAATCAATATTGTTTGAATTTTTTGGACAGGCAAGAAATGGAATGAAATACTTTCATAGGATCAAAGATAAGGATCTGGAAGGATATCAAAGGCCATCTAGTACAATCCTTCACTTTTTTGATGAAGAAACTGAGGCAAAAGAGGTAATTTGACTGGTTATCAGTCACATAGTTCATTTGTAACAGAACTGGGATTTTAACCGTATCATATCCCTGATTGCAAATCAGCTTTGCCTGTGGGTTGGAATCAAGTCATGAAAGACTAAGAGAACCCTCTAAGAAGCTTGGTTAAACAATGGCAAGTCATTGAAAGTTTTTCAAGAATGATGCCATGTGATCAGACCTCTGATCTGGTGAACAAGATGGATGGGAAAGGGGAATAAGCTGGAGGTAGGGAGATTGAAGAGTAGGTAAATATAAGAATCCAGCAGGAGGAGATGAGGGCTGAATGAGGAGGGTGGCTCTAGCAGGGGTAAAGTGGGACTCAGTGGGAGAAATGCTGTTTGTCTGAGTGTAGCCCCAAACAAGGGACCACATTTTCATTTACATATAAAGGAGTGGATTTTAGTGAAGGGAACTTCCATCAGATACTGAATGAGAAGTGAATGGTAGATGATGTCAATAAATGGCTCCCTAGATAGGGGAGAAAGAAAGGTGATTTATAAATGCAAAAAGTAAAAATAAAGACATTGGATTGTTCAAAATTTTAAACAACTAACCTAAATTTTTGGAGTCCTCAAAAAAAAAAATCCCCTCTTATAAATGAAATGTTTCACTCTGACTCTTTCAACATGTTTATATGCGTAGCTGAACCAGACCTGAGGGGGAAAAAGGTGGAATTTGGGTATTAGAGGAAATGGATGCAGGAAAGTCACCTGGTCATGCATTACTGTTAACAAAACTTCCCTAACGACACATGCTAAGAATTCTGGGGGCAGGACCCCAAAGGCAGCTGGGTTCCTTGAGTCTCTCACCTCACGCCTGGCATGAAAGATTCTCTAGTCATCACGGAATACACAATTAAATCTGATGCACAAAGCAGAATATAACTCAGCCAAGTGACTTCAAGCCGACGTCAATGTGGCAGCTCTGCGCAGCACAGATGTGGCTCCACAAATATAACTTCCTTTGGGAGATGTAAAGGACAGATATTGGATATGAGGCAACAACATATTCAAACCATTACTTTGCTGGGTATAACTGGAGGCTGGGATTTGCTCATTCCGTGGTTGAGTATATGACCATGGAGGGGTTACCTAATCTACATCAAATAGACCAATGAAAGTGTCCATTGGGAAAAGAAGGAAAAGGAATAATCTCCCCCCTTTCTCTATCACTTTGTGAAGAAGCAGATTAGCAGTGGTATCAAACACAGAAAAATGTGGCCACTAAACCTTATATAGGGATCCTTGTCCATGTCATGTTGACTTAGAAAATCACATATTAACATTATCGAAGTTCTATTGTATTTGGGGGCAGCTAGATGGTACAATGGATAGAGTACTAGCCCTGCAGTCGGGAAGACCTGAGTGCAAATATACATACTAGCTACGTGACCCTAGGCAAGTTACTTAACCATACTTGCCTCAGTATCCTCATCTGCAAAATGAGCTGGAGAAGGAAATAGCAAACCATTCCAGTATCTTTGTCAAAAAAAACAAAACAAAACAAATAGGGTCCCAAAGAGTCAGATACAACTGAACAACAACAAATTGTATTTGTAGTTATTTTGTTTAAAAGCTCCTTATTACATTTTAATCTAGTCAGGAAAGATTCTGCCCAGTGTTTGCCACCTCTGATGTAGTGGATAGAGAACTGGGCTTGGAGTCAGGAGGCCCTGGATTTTCATTCCTCCTCCTAGCTGTAGCCTCTGCATCAACATTGGCAAGTCACTTCACATTTCAGAGCTTCAATAGAGTCTGGACAACTTTTTTGCTAAATTTTACCTTGGTTGTAATCTGCATTGATCAATACCCAAAAAGTAGGAAGGAACTGGCCCAATGTCGCACAAGTGGTAAGTGGTAGACAGAATTTGACCTCAGGTCTTCCGACTCCAAGCCCAGTGCTCCATCCCTTACACCATATTGCCTCCAAAATCTGACTTGGTACTAGTAATTGACCTTGGATAATTTGCTTCATTTCCTTGGGACTCGGTTTCCATAAAACATAATCATGGCTGATGTATGGTGTTTTAGGATTTGAGAACCCCTTCAAATAACCTCCCCTGAGCCTTATTTACAAGAATCCCTCAAATTAGGTAGTAAATAATGCCCATTTTATGGATAGGGAAGTCTGACTGAGAAATTAGGTGATTTGTCCAGGATGACAAATCTAGTAAGGGAGGGAATAAGATGTGAATTGTCTCATCTCCCAGCCCCCAGTCCAGCACTGTTCTCACTCTACCCCACTGCCCCTGAGAGATAGCCCCCAAGCTTCTTTCAGTGAGGGCATTCCAGTTCAATTTTTAAAAAGCATTTAATGAGTGTCTATTGTAGGTACTGAGGGTACAAAAAGAAAAATGAAACACCCCTGCTCACAAGGAGCTTATATTCTATGATTGGAGAATGCTGCTATAGTTTTGTCTTAAATTATTTGTGACCTCACAATTGTGAGTACTTTGTCCAGCACCTTAGGTCCTAATCACTCTGTGACTTGAGGGATGGCATTTACAAGCAACCTCACTGAACTAATATGGGGTTTTTTTTCACTTAATAATATTTTTTTCCAATTAGCCATAAAGATTGTTTTCAACATTCATTTTTGTAAGACTTTGAATTCCAAATTTTTCTCCCTCCCCCCAAGACAGCAAGCAATCTGATATAGGTTATACATGTACAATCATGCGAAACATATTTCCACATTAGTCATGATGTGAAAGAAGAATCAGAACAAAAGGGAAAAAAAAACACAAGAAAAAAAACACAAAAGAGAAAATAGTATGCTTCAATTTGTATTCAGATTCCACAGTTCTTTCTCTGGACGTGGACAGCATTTTCTGTCATGAGTATTTCGGAGTTTTCTTGGTTCATTGTGCTGCTGAGAAGAGCTAAGTCAATCATAGTTGATCATCACAATGTTGTTGTTACCATGCACAATGTTCTCCTGGTTCTGTTCACTTCATTCAGCATCAGTTCATCTAAGCCTTTCCAAGTGGCTGGAATAACAACTTTTGTTTTTCCTTGAATTTCTGCACAGAATGATTGGATCTAAGCTCTAGAGCTGGAAGGAACCTAATGTGGCCCAGCTCCCTCATTTTACAGGGAGGAAGTCAAATGACTACCTCAGGATCACATAGCTAGTAAGCAACAGAAGTGGTTAATGAATCCTGGTCTTCTGATTCCAAAGACAGCATTCTTTCCACAACCAGATGTTGCAGGGACCTTCTCTGTGCAGATCTATGATCAAGATGGCAGAGAAGATGTTGAGCTATCCACTATAACTTGGAGGATGGTAGCCTCCAGTGTGCCACCATGGAGATAGGGTCCAATCTGGACTAATAAGACTGAGTTCTAATCTTCACTTCCTTTCTATGCTCCTTTGGATATCGATGAGGCTCATTGAAAAGAAGAGGATGATTATTCAGTGCTAGCTTGGAATTTCTTGGCTTTTTCTTTGTAACCAAATATTCAACTTTGCCTACTTCTCAGTAAACTTCTGAACACCACCAGGCGGTTGCAAGAGCAGTAAAGATCCATGTGGTCTGTATGTTGGGAAATGGAGGGATACTAATGAATTCTTAAAATGGGTTAGCAATGTGGGTGGCCCGTGTTGTCCTCTCTCTCATTCCTTCACTGAATGTTCCTGAAAGGGCTGAGACTAAAGGGAAATTCAATTTTTGAAAGACCCAGGGGTTATTATTTATTGCAATCCATGTCAAGCCAGTTTCATTACTTAGCAGCCAAAAATGACGATGGGCTTCATGACTGAAAGTGTCATGTACAGATTGAGGGAGAGGAGGTCCACTCCTGGCCAGGCATAAGCTGAATAGAAGAGACTGAAGATCAGAGGGGGTCACAATGGAATGGGACAGAGGTGTTATTAAAATCCCAAATTTGATTCTAGGGCCTTAAGTAACCCTTTCAAAATGTTTTCTCTCATTTTTTCTCTAGAGTCTTGTTGGAGGTTTCCTTTTCAAAGAAAAGAGAAATGAGAAATTTCTAACCCTAATTCCAAGATCTAAAAGCTTTCCGTTTAAGAAATATAAAAAACCCTTAACTAGTTTCTCTTGCTTTGTGACCAAAATGCAACGTTCTCAGCTTCCCTCTCACTAGGACAAGATATATTGCCCACCACTCCCTCCACAAGGCAACTGGCCTGAGGATCCAGACTATAGGGAACATCTGGGGTTAGCTGGGGTGAGGGGAAGTGAAGGGTCAACAATGAAGGCTCTTGATGAATAGGCATTGCCCCTAATGATGAATCCAATGGTAGGGTCCTCCCTACCACCACACCTTCAAAACCTCCTCTATACTCCCTTAGCAATAATGCAAGCCCAGAGAACCTTCCTTTGATTGTGGTGTAATAGAAAATGGAAATCCTCTAGAAAGATCTCCACATTTTGAATGAGCAGGCTTGAGTTCAAATCCCAATTTTTTGTTTCATCTCTTTGTCACACTGGGCAAGTCACTTATCCTCTCCAGGTCTGTTTTCTCATCTGCAGAGAGGGTTAGTCTAGATCACCTCCAAGGTCACCCCAGCTTCATCTCAGTCCTAGGATTCTAAATCCCTCTCTCACCTTTGCTTCATCTTTGATTGCTTTCTCCCAAAGACCTCCTGTCTCATGATACTCTCTCCAAAACTGACACATCCCAAGACTCGCAAGGTCAGTAAGGGGAGTAGGAAAACACCTTGCTCTCAGAACTTCTCCCTGCCACCATCCCTCAGCATGCCATGTCTCCTTTAAAGGACTTTCCATTCCTTTCAGATCTTGTGCTGTTCTCTACAGGTCCTTCTCCCTGTTGCTCCCTCTGCTTCTCCCCCCTCCTCTGATCTCCCTTGGAAAAACTTGCCGTCCCAGTTCCTCAGTATATTCAGCCCCAGTGACCTCTGTCTCTAGTCTGTCTTAGCCAAACTCTGCACTGTTCACACCTTCAACCACTACCTCAATGAATTTGACCTTGCCGTGCCAGATTTCTTAGTGATGTCTCTGGATGGGTCCACCTAAGAAGGAGATGAAAAGGAAAAAAAAAATCCAATCATTCTGTGGTTACTTCATCAATACAACGACAAAGATCAATGTGCTTAACAGTTGAATTAGCTGATCTTCCTCCCTGACCCTAAAGGATTTAGCAGCTATTTCTGTATCCCAGAAACACAATTTAAGCCTCATCCTGGCCTGTTCTGGAAATAGTGGATCTCATTTCATTCTGATTTTAGTCAGGGCCATGTGGGGGAAACGTGTAGGGAGGGAAAAGGAAACTTCCTGTAATATTTCCTTTATTCCTGCTCCCTCAAACCTTACCTGACTTGAAACACATTTTTTCTGGGCCATTGTCTACCTGAGGTCATCCCTCTGAAAGGTATGCGTGAGTGGTGAGTGGGGGAGCAAATTCAAGCAGAGTTTCTAATCTTCTAATTCCAGGGTTTCTAATCCACTGAGATATAAAGAGCCAGGGAGCCATGCATGCCCTGCCCCTAGTAAACCTGTGCTGCCTGACCTGGAAACTCACTGTGTGACCCTGGGCAAGTCACTTAACTCCTGTCTACCTCAATTTCTTCCTCTGTAATGGGTATAATAATAGCACCTATCTCCCAGGGTTGTTGTGAGGATAAAATGAGTTAACACATCTTTGTAAAGTGCTTTGTAAACCTTAAAACTAAATGATAATGATGATGATGATGATGATGATGATGATGATGATGATGATAGCAGCTACCATTTATATAGCTCCTATTATGTGCCATGCTCAACAGTCAGATTAGAGGGCAAAACCAGAAACTCCTCCATTTGAAGAGAGGTCACAGGACAAACTGTTCCTTTCCCCCTTGGCTGCACTTCATTCTGGATGGCTTTGAATTCTCCACCGCACCTTTGTGCCAGCTGCTCCCCCATACCCTTGCAGCTTTCTTTGTGTTCTCTGCCCCCGTTAGGTGGCAAGATCCTTGTGAACAAGGACCATTTGGGGGGTTTCATATGTGTATTCCCAGCTTAGCACAATGCCTGGCATGTAGTAGGTGCTTAACAAATGTTTATTGACTATTGATTGAAGCCTCCCTGACTCCAGTGCTCTAAGCAATGAGCCGCCTAGCCACCTCTGTCTCTCTGTCTCTGGCTGTCTCTGTCTCTGTTTGTCTCTCTCAATATAGATAGATATGCGTATCTAGAAATTGCACATATATAGTTATATGTGTACTTATACATGTAGCAAGTATTTACGTTATTAAATAAATACTATTACTATTAACCCTTCAACTATCCCCTAAATTCTTCCAATTTCCTCCCCTCCATATTGCCATTAAGAGCACCACTGACCTTCCAATCACCCAGCTTCACATCCTTGGAATCAGATTCCACCCTTTACTCTCACTCACCCATTGATCCAATCAAATGTCAAAGCCCAAAGGTGCAGACTAGGTGTTACATCCCTTGCCTACCCATTGCCACCCCAGTCCAGATCCTCAGCACCTCTTTTCTGTACTATCGTGATAGCTTCCTCATTGGACCTCATGATCGGTCTCACCTCTCCAATCCATACTCCTAACAGCTACCAAATTCATCTTTCTAAATCATGGGTCTCTGTAGGCCACCTCCCTGCTCTAGAATATCTGAAGACACCTCCCCTCTCCTCTAGGACAGAAAACAAAACACACACACACACACACACACACACACACCCCTTCTTCTCTTTGTACCTGAAAAATCTAGTTGCAGCTTTCCATTCATAGGTTGATGCTATGATACTATATCATAATTCCCTTCATGTCCTCTATATTCCAGATTAACTGGTCAACTCAATCTTTTCCATACCCAATATTCCATTTTCCACCAAAATGCCTTCTGAGTTTGTCCATTGTGCCTGGAAATCTTTTCCCCATCCCCTATTAAATTGTCTTAAATATCTTAAAATCATCAGCTGCCTTAAGCACCACTTTCTTCAAGAAATTCTTCCTCCCCTCAGCCTCTTTCCCATCAATTGCTTTGCATTTTCCCCATATACATTTGAATGAAGATGGCCCATCCTTCCCACAGAATGTAAGAGCCTCTGATTGTCTTTGTACCTCTAACACATAGCTCAGAGCAGGTCCTTGATAAATGTCTGTGGATTTTGATTAGCTCATAAGTCCAGAGGACCACAGATTGAGAGCCAAAAGGGGCCTCAGATGCCATTTAGTACTCGCCTCATTTTCCATGTGAGGAAACTGAAGCCCATTGAGTTTAGGTGATGTGCCCAACATCACTTAATGGCAAATCAATGGCAGAGCCAGGATTCAGTGACTACATCCAGTGGGCTAAGTCTACCTCGATATGGCCAGCCATAGCCACCTCTCCACCAGCATGATTCCTCCATAGAGGGCTACTTCCTAGTTTCTCTATGGAGCAAGGATGGTGGTTTCTAATTGGTCCTTTTTTTTTTTACCATAATGAGAATTTCCAGAGCTCATTCTCTTCCCAAATCACCCACCCTGTTGC
This sequence comes from Pseudochirops corinnae, assembly GCA_028646515.1. Classification (NCBI taxonomy): domain Eukaryota; kingdom Metazoa; phylum Chordata; class Mammalia; order Diprotodontia; family Pseudocheiridae; genus Pseudochirops; species Pseudochirops corinnae. Next base: position 195,472,783 of record CM053591.1, read on the forward strand.
TTCAATTGGTCAAGGACTCAGCCAGTTCTTGTTTGTAACTGAGGATATTCAAAGGGTCAGGTCATCAAGGTCCTGACTATGATGTCAGTTCGGGCATCCAATTGTACATGACAGTTAATTATAGCATTCATTCAGAAAAAAAAGCCTTGTTGCCATAGTGACCACTGCCTCCCAGCACAGGTTCAGCACTTCTGAGTTAGGCCCCTTCTCAGAGATAAATATCAATTTGTTCTGCATATCCCAAAGATAATTGAGACAGTGCTTGAGGGAGAAGTCATTCCAGATACTGGAATATTTTCCCCTCCATGAGCCCCAACAGCTTCTCTTTCTTCACTGCACTCTGCTTGCTCACCTTTACCTTGGGTGTTAAAAATAACAACAGGGCACATCTTTAGAGTCAGGAAATGGGACCCCTCAGTCCTTGCCTTCAACAAGACCTCCTAAGCCTCAGGCAAATGAAAAGAGATTGGTTTTGGAAGGAATCATCCCTGGGATTGTGTTAGGCTCTATTGATGGACCTGCTAAACCCTGTGTGTGTTGGACCATCACCTGCACGTACCTAAAGCTGTCACTGATCCCAACATTTTGCTCTAACACTTTGATGGAGGAGGGGAGGGGAGAAGAGTAAAGACGCAGGGTGGGGAGGATATCCATTGATGTAACAGCAATGAAAAATATTACAACTGTGAAAATTTAAACCTGGAAGGAACCTTAGAGATTGTCTAAGAGAACCTTGTGATTGACAAGAAAATAATTACTACTCAGGCTCTAAAAACCACAAAACCTGTGATTAATAGATAGTATTATCACACCACCCTCATTTCTAATACAAAGTGTACTAAAACTTAGTGCAGGTTTAAAGTCTTAAAACTATGGCCATCTCCACTCTCCTCAACTGTAAGACTGTAAGTACAAGAATAGCCAAAGACATTACTCACTGGGATCTTTCTATCACTGCAGAATTATGAGGCCAGTAAAAACATCCCCCAACAATAGGAAAATTCTATTTCTGTCCTGCTTTAAGGTTCACAAAGGACTTTCCTCACATGATTCCATCGAAGCCTCACCCCTGCCCTGTGAGATGAGTATCACCAGCACTAGTTTCCTCATTTTTCAGATGAGGAAACTGAGGCTCAGAGAGGGCAGTAGTATACACAAGGTCAACTGGCAGGTTAGAAGAAAAGCCAGGACTATAACCACCCTCCTCTTTCCTGGTTCAAGGCCCTTTCTAATGTCCATCTCTCTCAATGGCAGGACCATTTTCTGGCGGATGGGTGGGTCATTCTTTATGCTGCCAATGATGCCACTGCTAGGATTAGCTGGTTGCAGGAGGATTAGGAAGGTCATGCATTTACTAAGTTATTTTCCAGCTTTACAGAGAATGGATCAGATGGATTCTGCTGCTCCTGCCTCCAGTCTCCAAAGCTGGCTGCAAAACCAATGTGTTTCTACAGACACATCCCATTTAATAAAAGGGTTTTGGCCATTGTCAGGACAACCAAGCACCTGATTTCTCCTTGTCCAAAAAAATTGTTTTGTACAATGAGCATTAGGATAGGTGATCTGATCATGGCTCCTCTGGAGTTTTGGCATATCCCTAGCATCTACCACAATGGCTTGCATACACTAAGCCCTTAATAACCACTAACCACCACTAACTACCACAAACCATATTCTAAGAGCTTAGTAAAGGCTTGTCCATATAACAAGGTACTGACGAATGAAAACCCAAACCTTCTGAATGTGGACAGTGTTCTCTGCCTGATGACAGCAGATATTTGGTGCATCTGGTAAACCTGCTTCCAAGCACATATAATTGAGGAGCAAAGTACCTTCTCTCATGGAGATGCTGAGAAGCCACTGAATTCTTGGCCTCCTGGACAAGCTTGAGTCTGGAATGGGGCCACCTTCTGTCTGTATTTTCTTTATTTTTGGCATAAAGCCCTCTGAAAGCTCTAAAGGTTGGAAGAGCAAGGCTCTAGGTGTTTAGGAAATGGGATCCATGCTAGAGTGTTCTGGTAGTTGAGCCCAGTGAGGCACCAGAACATGCCAGAAGAGCTGCTGGGACTTTGTACCCAGCAAATGGGGGTGGAGGGTGGTAATGGTAAAAGAATTTGAACATCCCTTTGTATTAGAAAGCTGACAGGTACTTAGCATCTAGTTTCAAATTAAGCCTCTGTAAAGAAACAGGAGGTATGAACCCCTGTTGCTGACATAACAGGAAGGGGCTGAACAGGGAGGAGTTATACTGTATATAAGGAAGAACACAAGCAGGACAAACTTCTTGGGATAAGCATTGTGGAGGCAGGGCAGCTACTGCTGGACTGAAGACTGAACTGAGAATTGAGAAGAACTGAGAAGAGGAATAAGAATTGAGAACTGAGACAGAATTTCTTGGGAAAAGCCATGTAGAGGCTGGATAAAGTGATTTTGATATTGAGAATGGAGCTTATGATGCTGAGGATTTCGGAGGGCCACCTGGAGCTGCCGAAGACTAAGGAAGCATGACTGTGGTGCCGGCATTTTGTACAAATGTTGTTGTGGCTTTGTTAATGTGTATAAATATTGTTGTGGCCTCATTAAGACTTGTCTTCCCAGGAACAGAGACTGTGAAGAATTTGAGGTGAACTCCACTGTGAGCTTCAATGTGGAGCAGAAACTGCATGGAGAGCTGGACAAGGGACTGGGAGCTGCCTGTCTTTGAACCCAGGTGACAGTTTGGTGGATTCAGGTAGGAGCTACCTGCCTTGAGTCAAGATGGAAAGACCTCTCTGTGAATAGAGTAGTGACTGATGAAATTGTCTGAGTAGTGACTGATGAAATAGGGTACTGAGCAGTGACTGATGAAATAGGGTACTGAGCAGTGACTGATGAAATTGTAATGTACCTGTGACCTAGGGGTGGATGGCTTTTGTATTTTCCACTACCCCTTAAGAGGTCACTGAGTAGTAACTGATGAAATTGTAATGTACCTGTGACCTAGGGGTGGATGGCTTTTGTATTTTCCACTATGCCTTAAGAAGGCACTGAGCCGTTACTGATGAAATTGTTGCATTCCATGGGTGGAAGACTTTGACTTTTGTACTTTGTGTCCCTTAAGGAGGCCTTAAGGATGATTAAATGATTGAGTCACAAAATGATTGTACTTTGTTGAAAACTATCTGACCACTTTGGCAAAAACTATGTGGCCATTTTCTGTGATAAATTGTAATATTGTGAATGCTGTATTTTGATTTTCTGTGAACGTTTTGCACTGATTTGTTATCGAACAAATGGAGAGTTCACTATTCTATGTAATCAGAACTTGAAAGCTGTTCACAGCAGCAGTCCTCTGAAAAGCTTCTCATGCTTGGATTTACAGGGGGTAACTCATTAATCAATGATGTTTCATTTGGAAATGAACTTAGTGGAGCAAATGTTTTTCAGGAGCCTTCTTTAAGCATGAGTCCACTCTCCTCAGGGATGAAGGTGGTTGACAAGACAAAGTGTCTCTGGTTCAAGGGAACATGTTTGTACTTCTATTCTTGCTACATCTTCTTAGTAAATAGTCCTTTGTAAAAGCTATCTGATTTTAATTGATCAAATTTATCTTGTTGTACCAGTCAGTGGTATCAACGATATTGAGAAGATACAACTGAGATTGGCAAGTTATATTGGAGGAGGAGATAAACTCATGAAGATGAGGATCTGAGTCAATATTATTAAAGACCTTCAGAGTTACTTTCAAGGAAGTTCAGACTAATATGGAGCCATACCTCTGGGGACCCAGATCACCAATGGGACCAGGAACTGGGATAGGACCCCTAAGGTCTGTATATTCACTGCATTGGATTAGGTAAAATTAAAATAAGCTTATTGCTTTGGAGGAAATAGGACAGTTACTATGGATCAAAGGAGGCAAAGGAACTTAGAAACTAGCCAGTTTCAACTACTATTTTGTAGGACCATAAGTTGCATCCATGCTTGTGTCTATTCCTTTATTTTAAATCATGTCTTCCATTTATATGGAAGTTATATGCTATGGCATTTTGTACAACAGAACATTTGGCAGACCTGATCTGTGTTGGACAATCTCCTATAAGATAACAAATCCATAGAACATTCTATGTCTCCTGGTGGAATCCAAACAAAATATACAAAAGCATAAAGGTTTGGCCAAAGTCCCCCTGGAAAGCCACACCAAAGAGCTGGCTGCCCCAAGACTGGATCACACCCAGGCTTTTGGATCCTCTCTGGTGCTGGCTTTCCACTCAGAGTAGCCATAGTTCTCTTTTGTTTGACCCTTCCCACTCTAGCTGCTTGTTTAATCAGACCACTCTCTTACTCCCTGGAGTCAAGAGAGTTTAGTGAAAAGTACAAGGAGGAGCTATTAGCCAGAAGGGCCCTACACTTAATATGAAGAGCTCTGGGAGGTTGGAAAATGTCCATAAGCCAGATGAAAAGTTTCTGCTAATGAGTTCCCAGAGGAGAATGTGGTCTGCAGATGCTGGACATCCAAGGGGCCTATCCAAACCAGGGGGTCTGACCAACTGTGGATTAAAAGTTCACCCAAGACCACCTAAAGTAGCATGAAAGCAAACAGGGGGGAATGTCCCTTTTCCCTTGGATTGGTGAGCTCCCAGTGGGCGAGGACTTCAGACAATGTCAAGTATTTCCCACTCTAATGATTCAAGGATCAGTGAGTGACTCCACTGTTGTGGGCCAGCCTACCACTGATGCAGACTGGAATTTAGCAATGATTTAGCAACTGAACCCCGTGATTGGATGCAACTGAAAGTTATAATGAGGGTCTGGAGGTGGTGAGAGCGTTTGTAAGGGGAGTGTAGACAATCACAATTATAACAACAATATTATTAATAATAATTTGTGTACTGCTACTTTACACATCCTATTTCATTTTGAGAGACTTTTTCTGCCTTTCATAACTTAACCCTATTCCATTTCTTTTCTGATCTTCTTAGAATCATTTCTCCTATGATCTTTGTGAGGTCATGACACTGGCTTCCTGGCTATTCCTCCCACAAGACACTCTGGTTCCCAATTCTAGGTATTTTCTCTGGCTGCCCCATGCTTGGGATGCCCTCCTTCCTCATCTTCACCTCCTGGTCTCTCTGGTTTCCTTCAAGTCCAAGCTAAAAGCCAGTATTTCGGAAGACGTCTTTTCCCAGAGAAAGCCTCTTTCAGACAGAACATTTACCTAAAGCAAGTATCTCCATACCAATATTCCCAACACATGGTCATTGAGGGTCTCCTTAGAGAGCATCCAGAATGTGGAACCTCGTATCTACACAGGCAGCCCATTTTCTGCTGTGGTGGTTCTAGTTACTGGGAAGTTTTTATGTTAAACCAAAATATCTTTCTCTACAACATCTGGCCAATTCTTCTGCTCTACTTTTGGGGGGACAAGCACAAAACTGATTTCTCTTTCACATAGTAGCCATTCAATCAGAAAGTCAAGTTAGCAAGCAATTATTAAGGGCCTACAGTGTTTTAGGCACTGTGCTAAGCCCTGGGGATGCATAGAAAAGCAAAAGACAGCCCCTACCTCAAGGTGTTCACAGTCTGATGGGGATACAAAATGCAAACAAATATGTACAAGTAAAATAGAAACAGGATAAATTGGAAATAATCTCAATGGGAATGCACTAAAATTAAGAAGGACAGAGAAAGACTTCTTGCTGAAAGTGGCACCTTAGCTGGGACAGACGTACTACTTAACTCAGTTCATCAGAGAGTCACCTTTGAGATATGGGATCACGGGGCCTTACCATCCACACTGCAGCAGAGCCCTCCTTTATGTGTTTCCTTTTCCTACGTGAGTTTCTTGAGAGGAGGATTTGCATGCTCAGTGCTTAGCCCAGTGTTTGGCTTGTCAATGTTTACACACTAAATAAATGCATTTTATTCATTCATTTTCTCATCCATTCACTCCCTCACTAGAGACCCAGTTCATATCTGCCACTTCTGGTCCAGATCTCCAAATCTCCCATTTCTGCCCTACCTCTACAAATATCCCTATTTCTTCAACTAATCATCTAGTGTGATTCTTCATCCTCCCTCTGTGTCATTCTCACTCCAATCATGTGCTCCATCTTACCGATGTCTTTCACAAAATATGGAATCCAACTTTGAAGACAGTGTTCTCAATGTTCTCCAACTAGGCCCTTAGATAGAGGAGCATTCATATCCCCTTTTTTGGAAAACAGGCAGGTGTCTCTCTTGTAGCCCAAGATTACATTCACTTTTGTGGCTGCCATAATGCATTGTCAACTCTCCCTGAGTTTATAAAATGCAAAAATGCTCACATCTTCCCCATTTCTCTCTAGGGCACCTCTTTCTCTCTCTCTCTCTCTCTCTCTCTCTGTCTCTCTCTCCCTTACTCCCTCCATCCCTCCCTTCCTCCTTCCCTTCCTCCATTCAATGTTTTCTTAGCTTCCTCCCTTCAGGCCATCTTATTAAGGTCTTTTTAGTTCCTGTTGGGTTAGTCCATTTATGCCCTATCCCTCCCAATATCATGATCTATGGATGCATTTAACAAGCTTTGGTCATGATCCAGTGGCAAGGCTAGGATTAGGACTCAAGCTCCTAACTCAAGCTACCACTGATGCAGACTGGAATTTAGCAATGATTTAGCAACTGAACCCCATGATTGGATGCAACTGAAAGTTATAATGAGGGTCTGGAGGTGGTGAGAGAGTTTGTAAGGGGAGTGTAGACAATCACAATTATAACAACAATATTATTAATAATAATTTGTGTACTGCTACTTTACACATACTATTTCATTTTGAGAGACTTTTTCTGCCTTTCATAACTTAACCCTATTCTATTTCTTTTCTGATCTTCTTAGAATCATTTCTCTCCTCTCCTCCTCTCCCTGCAGAGTTTCTCCCTCAGCATCAAGAAACATCAAGGCTCCATGGTTTACTCTAATCAAAACCAACCTGTTCTGTGTCCTGAAGACCCCCAACTCAGTCACCCTCCACAAATGGAATTTATTGTTCTCCAATTAACATCTCTAAAGGTTTTATGACTCTGGAGGGGTTTCAGGCAAGGTCAAGGTCATGCTCTACCATCCAGAACCCTCAAACACAGAGTAAGTATATGCTGGAAGCCCCACACAGCCCCTTAACCCCTATATTTATAGTGAAGAGTTTTCATTGCGCATTATTTTTTTATATATAGATGCCAATTCCTCCCCCTTGACACACACAATATGCTCTCACACATCTTCCTGAAAGCACTTATCTCTGGTTACTAAGATACTAGCATTTCACACAATTTGCATCAAGGGTGTAGTCAGGGAAGATCTGAATGTGCATTGGTAGAAGTGGCAGAATTGAGAAAGATGGCAAATATGGGGGAGAACACAGATGGAAGTTTCAAGGACTTAAGAGCTCTCATTGAGAAGCCCACCATAGACTGAGGAGTATTTCCCAGGCACCAGATGCAGGGCAGAGGCACTGGAACAAAAATAAAATCATGGTCAGAACAGGAAACTGAAAGCTTGGCTCAAATGGATGACACCAGGCTTTGACCTTGACTCAATTCCATTCTATATGATTTTTGTTGATTTGAGTGAAGTCAGAGGGTGCCTGCAGACCAGATTGGTAGTGACATGCATGAGCCAAACAAATCAATTGCACAAACACAAGAAAGATAGAAGGAAGGTGTGGCTAGACAAAAGTCTGTTGAAAAAAGAAGGAAAGATCCGAGAGTCTTAGTAGATTCCAAGCTCAGCAAGAATCTATAACACTTTGTCAGGATAGACCAGAATGTTAATGTCATCTTAGTATTAAAAGAACATTGTTTGGGATCAATTAAATGATACCTTTCCCTCCCTTTCCTTTCTCTCTGTTATCTGCCTTAGTCACATGCTCTGCCTAGACCACACCTGGAATATTGATTTCAATTCAGTTCAGTCACATTTTAGGAAGGATAGTGACAAACTGGAGAGAATCCAGAGGAGAAAACCCAGGTTCCATGGTGACCAAAGCCACACTGTACCAAAATCAGTTCTTGGGTAATATGTTTAGAGATGGAAAGTACTTTGCAAGATCTTTGAGTACAAACTCCTCCTTTGACAGATGAGGAAACTAAGGCACTGAGAGGCAAAGTCCCTTGCCCAAGGTCACACAGGCTGTGAACAGCAGAATCTGGATTCCAACCCAGGTTTTTTGTCTCAAAATTTAGTGGGAGAGTTTTTTCTCATCAATCAGAATGTAAACTTCATAAGGGGAAGGAACTGTTTCATTCTTCTCTTTGTCTCCCCAGCACTTAGAACAGTGTCTGGAACATATTTGCTTAATAAATTCTTGTTTAATTGAAATATGGTTACTTTGGATTTCTTTGGTTTGGACAAAAAGAGGAGTTGACATCTGCTTGGCTCCAGAGGACAGACGATGTAGGCAAGAATAGACAGAGAGAATAACCTCTGAGTTCTTTTCCCACTCTGAGATTCTCTGGAAGACCAAGATTTTCAGGATTCACTTATGCACCTGCCCAACATGGCCACTAGCAACTAGTCAGAGAAAAGCTATCAAGGTTCAGTCTCCATGAATAACCAGCTGCGCTGTTCTTTGGATCTACCTTTTTGCACAGATGAATTTCACCAACAGCTTCCTAAAATATACAGAACAATGGCTTCTGTTCAATTAAGCCAAGGGCGAGTTGAATCTGAAGTAGTTGAACTCTTTGCCCAAGAGCTAAAGAAGCAGAACCAGTGTCAGTTTGGCAGTTGCGTGAGTGGTTCAGATTTCAAGGGGCTCTACCATCCATGGATCAATATCAGAAGTTATCTTCTTTGATGCACATTCATTGATAGAGCTGGCAGGGACTGAGAGGTTGTCTGGTTCAACATTCAGCCCATGCAGGGGTCTTATTAATGGCACTCCAGATGAGTCATCATCCAGCTTATGTCTGAGTCTTTCCAGTGCCCCAATTCTCTTGCTAGACTCTAAAAGACACAACTTCCTGGAAGGGCTAATGATTTTAACTAGGTAAGAGCTTTGGTGAGTGAGAAGGTTAATTTGGGTTGAGTTGGGGAAATGGCAGAGGGCAGGGAATAGAAGCAAAGGGCACAGAGAGGAAAGGCTGGGAACCTCTGTCAAGCTTGGTCACCCTCAGAGAGGAGCAATGCTTTACTAGCAAATGAGGCAGAAGCTGGGAGGGAATGACTTGGTGAGTTTGCCTAAAGCAAGAAGAAAGGGTTGGGAACCGCTTGTTCCTCTCTTAGTTCTCTCTCTTCTCTGTTTTTGCTCTTCCTGTCTCTCTCTCTATCTGTCTCTGTCTGTCTCTGCCTCTGTCTATCTCTGTCTCTGTCTTTGTCTCTCTTCATCTCTCCCTCCCTCTCTTCCTTCCTTGCTTTCTTCCTTCCTTTTTGCTAGACTTGGAGTCAGTAATATCAGAACTCAAATCTGACCTCAGACATTTATTAGTTGTGTCACTTTGGATAAGTCACTTAACCTCTGTCTGCCTTAGTTTACTTATATATCAAATGAAGATAATAATAGCATCTGTCTCCCAGAGTTGTTGTGAGGGGGAAAATGAGATAATATTTGTAAAGCATTTTGCAAACCTTACAATGCTATATAAATATTAGCTATTATATTGTTATTATTATTATTCTTTTTTCTTCTTCCTCTCTCTCTCTCTCTCTTCCTCTCTCTCTCTTTCTTTCTCTCTTTCTCTTTCTCTCCCTCTCTCCTTCCCCGCCTTCCTGGAAGCTCTAATCCTTTTAGAACCAGGACTGAGTTAATTCGAGTCAGTTATACACAAATATGCACAATTTGATTCAAGGACATGTAGTTATATCAGAGTTACTGCTTACTCCCACAGAATGTATTATGACCCATCTTCAATTTAGTATAGGACCATCAAGAGTTGATGTGAAACAAAATAGTCACCACTTTATAACTAATCTCTCTCTTGTGACCACTCTGGGGATAACCATCTCCAAACTTAGCTACACTGATCCCCAGAAAACAGACACACAGACACACAATCTGTCACTGAGCTTGCACTTGAAGACTTTCTAATTTGGTAGGACCTTCCAAAGCTTTAGCTCCACTGTCAGAATCTTCAAATAGAAAGGGAAGGACTATGGGTAGGAGCTCAATTCCCTGCCATGATAAATGTCACTGAAGGACTTTAGAAGAAGACTAACCTAGCCCTGTGAGAGGTAACATGGTATCCTGAATACAAGAATGTCCTTGGCATCAGGAAGATATGGGATCAAGTCTTGATTATGAAACATTTTGGCTGTTGGATCCTTGGTGAGTCATTTAAACTTTCTTTTCCATGGGGCAACTCTGTAAGACTCTTGGTTCCATACAATGTCTGTTCTGCATAAGTTGAAGGATTTGGCACATTGGAAGTTCCCCATGATAATGAAATTTCAGACCTGGATCAAGTGTGAGTCTCTGTATGTGATTGTGAATGTGCACATGCATACTCATCCATCTAATCTATCTATTCACCCATCATCTACCTTATACCTATCATTTATCCATCTATTTCTTTATCTACACGTGTGCACACACACACACACACACACACACACACACACACACACAC
>CM053591.1:195483857-195542167 GCA_028646515.1 Pseudochirops corinnae
TAGGTAAATGATATATGTTTGATTGATTAAAGTGAAACCGTTAACCCATTTTGAGTTGCTTTCCTTTAGAAAAGCAGATCTAAGAACCTGTGCTAGTAGCCGCCCTAGGTATGCTAGGGTGTTTGCTGATACACACACACACACACATTCCAAGCCCACAGTTTTCTGAGGTTAGAAACAATGCTAAATAAGCATCCTCTCAGGAAAGAAAAAAAAAACTGATCAAAGGCAAATAAACCTAAGAGCTCAGCTTAATTTCTCTCACTTCACAGGAAAATTCCAGGGGAAGAAGAACTCATAGATTCACTGCTTTCTTGGTCCTTGATATGCTCCCAGGTGAATTTGGAATCAGAATCCAAAGCTGTCTCTTTCCCTTGCTGATGGGTTTAATGAACTGGTGGGCATCACCGAAGGTGACACTAAGGGGCAAGTGGTTCTTTCTTTATACTCTCAAGTTCAGGATTCTGAAATGTTTCACTGTAATTCAGCAGAATATTCAATTGCTCTCAATTATTCTTGCACTGAAAGATGGAGCAGGAAAGGGGGTGTCAGAGGTGATTCAGCACCATTAGAGTTGGCCAGCTCCAAACAAGCAGATTGAAATTTCAGGATTATCAGAGATGAAGGAAGAGGCCAAACTAAAGGGGAGGCTGGAAGCAGGGGAGCTCCAAGATTAGGACAGCTGGGACTGTGGTTTCCATTTGCTACACCAACTTCCTAGTTGTTGCTATGGCTTTTGTTGCTACTACTGCTGCTGTCACCTTTATCACCTGCTTGATAATTAGCACCCAGGTATCATCACATACTCTGGGAAGGCCAGGAAGCCTTGGTCTAGCCAAGGTCACCAATGTGGAGCCACCCCTAGGCTCATCGAGTCCTGTGAGAGGCCATGATGAGAGGTACTGGGAACCCAGATCACTAAGAGCAACCTGGTTTCTAACCCAAGGCCATTTGTCATGAAATGTCACCTTCTTCAGGAAGGGAGTAGCTGATGTGGCCCCCATTCTCTCCTCAAGGTCTGGCTTGGGAATCAAAGACTTAAAACCTGTCTCCGTCACTTACTACCTATGTGACCCTAGCCAAGATGTCTAACTTCTGTGGGTCACAGTTTTCTCATCTATGAAATGGGGCCTCTTCTAGATCTCAGTCTATGATTCTGTGGAAGGAACAGGAGATCTAAATCTAGTTTTAGCCTTGACACCATCACCAAGTCATTCCATGACCTTCTTCAGGTCTTTTCACCTTTCCATGGATCTGTGTCCTCATCTGGAATGACAAAAGAGTCAGATTAGAACATCCATGAGGGACTTTCCACTATTAATAGTCTATGACTATGGAGGTGAGGAAAGGTGTGGAGAAAATTCTGAAGGAGCATGAGCCTCTCTGCCTCCTTTCTTCTCGATTCTGCCCAAGTCCTCATTACTGCTAAATCAGGGGTCCCTGTCTTCCTAGTGATCACTGTCTTAAACAGTGCCACCAATAGGATGAAAGCACCATCATCAAATGACAGCTTGTGGTTGGGGTTTCCTTGTTTATTCACAGTGATTGCCTAGGATTGGGATTCCCCTCTCTCCAACACTGAATGTTCAGATGAAAACCAATGCCCACATATTTTTGGTAGAAGGGAAGCTCTTTGTGGGCAAGCACTACTTCATTTGTATCTGGACCCTCACCATATCTCTATGTGGTAAGCAGGTTTGGGACTGATAAATCCATTCTACAGATGAAGAAATAGAGACTCAGAAGAACCATAACTGGTTAGCAGGGTGCAGTACAAAGTGTACTACACAATAACTTTTGAAGGAATTGCTAAGTTTTCCTCAACTTTAGTTCTATTGAGGTATATACAAGCCTGATAGAGCAATTTAATTCAATTCACCTTTATTAAGTACCTACTGCATACCATGCACTGAGATTACAAAATTTAAAAAGACTCCATCCTGGACCTCAAGAAGCAGTGGAGGTTGGGGTGGCTAGGTGGCACAATGAAGAGAGCATGGGCCCTGGAGTCAGGAGGACCTGAATTCAAATTTAGCCTCAGACATTTAGCACTTATTAACCATGTGACCTTGGGCAAATCACTTAACCCCAAAAACCTGGCCTTCCGCCTCCAAAAAGAAAAGAAAAAAATTTTTAAAAAAAGAAGCAGTGGAGGTAGAGATAGTATTTATACAGAAATGTATAATACATGATAGAGAATGAACCAAAGAGGAAAAGAAGAGGACTGGAAAACAGGCCTTGGGGGAGAAGCTCTTCAGTAAAGGCTTTCAGAGCAGGCTATCCAAAGGAGAGGGCACTTTCAGTGATCCCTAAAGGAGAATGATTCTCAAAGCCTGAAGTGAGGAGGATGCACATCTCATCTGTGCCTTTCTCTGCCATCTTGAAACAAATGGTCACTGCTAAAAATTTGTAAATGAGCATATCACTGCCTAATGTGAAATACATCAATGAGATGTATCACAAAGATAGAAGTTGGAGAAATATGGTACAAAATTTTATGAGGCAGACAGCTAGATCATATTAAGGTAGTCCCATGTCCACCACCACCACCCAAAGAATGAAGACTCAAATATATGCTTTTGCAAATGTCTACTCAGAATGAGTATTATTTAGAAATTTAAACATTCCTTTAGCATACAATATATTATGAGGATATCCATCAAAACTGAAATAATTGCTTTACCTAGTATAATATCAATATTGTCTTTAAAGATTATTTTCTGTATGACTGGTCAATGTCCCCACAATGAAGCTTCTCATCTAGGGTTACATGAGAAGCCCTGAGATTATTTATCATTAGAGCTGGTCTGCTGACAACACAGAAATCTAATGCTGGTTACTACTCAAATGTTTCTTTAGAGTCTTCCTTCCTTTCTTTTCCTTCCTTCTTCCTCCATTTCTTCCTCTTCCCTCTTCTGTCATTCCTTTCTTCTTCTACCCTCTCTCCTTCTCTCCCTTCTTTTTCTTCTCTCCCAACCCTTTCTACCTTCTATCCCTTTCTTTCTTCTTTCTTCTATCTCTCCTTCCCCCCCCCTGCACATTAATATCATTCTAATGTTTCAAATATTTTCAAGTGTATACACAATATACGTGTGATTACCAAATTCTTCAAATCATCAGTACCAATTTTTAAAAATATGTATTTCAATAACATACTATTTGAAAGTTAGACACAGTGAATTAATTGTGTTTTATCTTCATAATAATGTAGCTGAAGAATGAAAAATCCCAGGGCCTTTGTGCTATTGACAAGCTAAATCTTACTCCTACTGCCAAACTGATTGACGTTCAGCTCAGGCAAGATAGACTCCAAGGTAATGTTTTGCATGTTTTATCTCAATAGTGACCTTGTGATGAGGTTAAAAAGCCTGGGGGAGATTTGTTGTATGGAGAAGAAACTCTTTGTTTTGAGCCAACTTTGTCTCCCTAAACTAGCCGGAAATTAATCAGCAGGCATTAATCCAGCTCTTAGAAATTGGTTTGATTGCAGCTGGGTGATATTTCCCCCAGAGATTAAAAATGCTCACCTTTTGCAAACTTTTATAATAAAGACACACAACAGGCACCACATCTTGCCACCCCATTCTCAACCACTCCACTTTGTCTTTCCTCTCACTACCCAATAAATCCTGGAAGTGGCTAAAACCCTGTAGGGGCCAAATGATGGAGGTCAAGGAAGCAGCCTATACTAGAAAATCTTCTTGTTTTAGGAACTGGCCTTATGGATCAACTACCAGGGCCCTCTGTCCTTGGTTCTGCTTTTTATCTGGGACTACTTCAGCATTTTAACCATTAAATACTAAGGCTTTGAAGACATGTTGAATAATGCCTTCTTTTTCTAGAATATTATTTTCTACGTGAGTTTGCTGGTTTTGGCTATAGCTCAACATTAAGAAGGTCAATCACAAGTTTGAGTCACAGCCCATCCAGTTGACTTCCAACAAAGCAAAGCTCTGTCCCACGTCCAGTCCTTTAGGCACTGGAACATATGTCCCTGATAGCATAATCACCAAGGTGAGCTAGGTGAAGAACTGAAATAAGAAGCTAATGGATAAGACTAACCATCATTACCAACGGGGGGGAAAAAACTTTTCAGGTGCCCATATTCTCCTGGTGATGAGTCAGTACAAATAATGGGGCATTTGCAGAACGCTCAAAGGTTGGCAAACTGGTTTAGATACATATATTGTCTCACCTGATTCTACAACAACCCTGTGAGCTATGTGCCATCATTAACCCCATTTTACAGATGAGGAAACAGAAGCAAGAGACTTGCCCAGAGCCCACAGTTAGCAAGTCTCTGACGCAGAATCTCAACACGCCCTTCTTCCTGACTCTAGGTCCAGCACCTCATTTCCTGTGTCACTTAGCTGGCATAGCCTCCCAATTTCATAGGAAGGTTTGGGATTTTTATTTATTTTGAATTGGACCTGCAATCACACTGACATCTAGGACTTTGTTACTCCTAGCAATGGAGGTTGGCACCTGCTCTAAGACTCACAATTTTCTGGGGCACTGAGAAGTTAAGTCTTGCCCAGGATCACACAGCCAGGCTGGGTCCAAGGCTAGACTTGAATCCAGCTCTTTCTCACTTCCTGCCTAGCTGTCTAAAGGTTTTACCCTGCTGCTTCTCATTCAAATTAGAACAAATCCAACCACCCTTAAGTCTTTGGGAGAGTCTATTATTAAAACCTCATTCATTTCAGAGAAAAAGATAGTGCAATCCAGAGGCCAGCACTTTCTGCATTCCAAGTCTTGAAGTTCTCAGATCCAACCTTCCTCAACTGGTCATGCCAAGTCTTCATTTATGGCAGGGAAAGGTTCCTTCCATGCAGTAGGTGCTCAGCCCAATTGGTGTTGTTGTTGAATTTATATGCCCAATGCTCTGGGGCCACAGTCACACCATGATCACTTTCACATGCAAACCACCAAAGTTTCAATCTTAGTGCTTTGTCAAGGTCCACTTTCCAATCACTATGTCTGGAGGTTGGGAGTGATGAGGAGGACAGTCATGGAATTAGAACTAGAATGAACCTTAATGATCATTGAATTCAACCCCTTCTGTGACAGAGGAGGAAATAGAAGTCCCAGGAGGTCATGGCTTTCTCATGGTCACCCAGGAAGAAAGTGGCTGTCAAGATTCCAAACCCAGAGTTCTTCATCTGCCATGGGCAAAGCCAGAATTTTTCCTGGGTGCTTCCTGTAGAGATGGGGAGAAAAAGGATGGGGAGAAAAAGGATGTGATAACAGTGGTTTTCTATTCAGGCTCTATCAAGGATAATGATGCTATCATCAGGGTCCATCAGAAGATACACTGATGAGGTTCACTTTTGAAAACTGAGCATCTTTCTTATCCTAAAAGGTTTCTTTGATCCTCATTTAGGGTAGATTGGTAAATTCTTGAGACCCATGAAAGCAAGCTGAATACTTTAATACCAGGAGAAGATGTTACCAGTAAATAACTAGAATGAGGAAGGATGTAATAAACAGGCTCAATATCATTTCCCTTGGAGTTTATTTCTGGGTCCCTAATAATCTGAAGATGGACCTACATTTCTCACCATATTTCCCAAGAAGGGACAGTTTCCTCTGCTCTAATGATGACACATTCTTTTCCTCATTGAAGGATAAACAATAAAAAGTCTCCAGTGGAAAAAAATACTAGTTTAGAAGCTAATGGAATTGGGTTCTAGCCTGGGCTCCACTACTAACTTTGTGACATGGAGCAAATCACTTCTCTTCCCTGGGCCTCAGTATTCATATTTATAAAAGGAGAATGAGTACACCTCCCCCTCTTTGCCTCAGAGAGATGCTAAGGTGTTCAAAGTCACCACTTTTCTGCCAAAGCAAACTGTGAGGGCAAATAAGCTACAAGAAGCAGTGTGGGGCAGTAGGAAGTGTAGAACTGGCATCAAGAAAGACAGGATTCCTAGTATTTGCAGTCCTGTGACCTCAAATCTCTGCAAAATACCAAGGGTCTTGTTTGCACTGCCTGCCTCCCAGGACTCAATTCAGCAATAAGATTTATTAAGCTCCCAGGGCTCCAGACACTAAGAGAGACCCTGGAGATACAAAGTCACAAAGAAAGTACTCTCTATCCTTAAGAAACAGATATCCCAGGGCCCACTTCCACCCCTCAGTGAAAGAGAAAGGCAAGATTCAAGGACA
Organism: Pseudochirops corinnae; assembly: GCA_028646515.1. NCBI lineage: Eukaryota > Metazoa > Chordata > Mammalia > Diprotodontia > Pseudocheiridae > Pseudochirops > Pseudochirops corinnae. Next base: position 195,490,026 of record CM053591.1, read on the forward strand.
TATAGGATCATAAAGAGAAGGAAGGGGTTCCAGAGGCCAACCCCTTCATTTAACAGATGAGGAAATTGAGTCCCAGCAAAAATGACTTATCCAAGGTCACAAAGGTTATAAACATTGGACTCAGGGCCTACCACCTCACATTGGTTCTTTACAACTTTTTGAACACACTGAGATTAGTTAACATCAAGTTGGATGATTAATCATTTTCATCTTGGCTTAGAAGATTATCGCATTTAGCAAATAGAAGAAGAAATTAAAGGTGATGAATCAAAATTGAAGACAAAGTTAAAACTCAACTTCTCAGTGTCCTTCCTGAAAACCCATTAGTTCTTCTTCTGCCCTTAACCTCCATCCCTTCCAACAATATTGCATGTATGTTTGTTTTGTGTAAATATATATATACATCTACATGTATGTGTGTATTTATGTATAAATGTCTGTGCATTGTATGCATGTGAGTACATGTATGTGCATGTGTGTGCATGTGTGCATGTGTGTGCATGTGTGTGTGTGTGTGTGTGTGTGTGTGTGTGTGTGTGTACTTGCTGGATCATCAAGGAATGAGCCAGATACCTTTCAGCTCCAGGCTGCTTTCCCTGGGGCTCTCCAGCTCATCCAAGCTCTTCCTAAAAGCCCTCTAAGACATTTAATCTTTCTCTCCATTTCCTTTGTGAAAACTGAGAAAATATTTCCTTTGCAATAACTCTGAGACATAAGAGACACAAAGATAGTTCCCTACACTTCCAAATGGTGAAACTGAGGCACAGAGTGGCAAAGAGACTTGTCTAGGTAGGGTCATATAAGTAAAGAGTCAGAGTCAAGTCCTCCACTGAGCCTTAGCTTCCTTCTCTGCAAAATGACGGGGCTGGACTTTACTGGCTATGTGACCCTAAACAAGTCACTTGTCCTCTCTCAGTCTCAGTTTACTCATTTGTAAAATTTGGAGGTTGGGCTTCATGGCCTCTGTGCCATGACACACTCTAAATTCTATGACTAGAGGATGTCTCTGGACCCTTTCAGCACTGGTTTAATCATTCTGAAGTTTCTCTCTGGTAACTTGCAGATGGAGAAGAAAGAAGAAAGGTTGGGGCAGTTTTGCTTTTGTTTTGTTGGGGTTTTTTATTTCCCCTTGAGCCAGTGCTGCATTGCCTTTGCCACCACTGATGACAAAAAAAATAGATAAAAATGCTTTTGTTTCATGTTCCATTTGCAAAGGAAATATCTCATTCATTTCTAATCTGGTTTGCTTGCAGCTGTATTGAGTTAAATAGAGCTGTGGGGAGAAGTGATTCCTAGGCAAAGCCAGCTCTTGGGGTTCAGTGCTTTGTCTCCCTTATCTCCCCTGGGCGGAAGTGGGGGAGGGGTGTAGACAGCAGAGCCTCCAGCCCAGGAGCCCTCCCACCATTCAGCCCACCCATCGGACAGCTCCCGTCTCATCAAGGCTGAGCATTCTCCCCTCTCCACAAGGAGAGGCTGTGTGGGGCTGCTTTCCCTTCCCTGTTTCCTAAAGGAATTTGCCTACAGAGGGAAAATCTCTTCAAAAAAGGGATTCCAATTCATTCTCCTGCCATTAAACTTGCTTTCCCTGTGGTTGGAGAACAGTGTATGTGGGGGAAACACCTTTCAATCCTTTGATCCCAGACTTTACTTTGTAATATTTGAGGGCCTAGAACATTAAGCAGGGTGTGCAAACTGCCTGTGAAGAATATGAGGACTGAGATGGTTGGGGTTCCCATCCCTAGCTCAACTCCTGTCTAGATGTAAGCACACCTAGAAGGATGTCAGCTAACAGAGATGGGGGAAAGGAGGCCGTCCATAGAACACTGGAATTGGCCTGGAGAGCCTCAGGCATCCCTTCCAGATTGAAATGCTTAAGATTCTGGGAAACTTGACTTACTTACCTATGGCTCTAAAGATGAGCAGAAGATTCACATGAGGACTCATATTGCCTGCCTCAGTCTCAGTTGCCTTTAAGTACAAACTATGTTTCTCAAAGGACATTCTTCTTTCACTGCCCAACTCAACATCTCTGTCTGTGTGTGTCTGTCTCTTGTCTCTCCCCTTTTTCTCCCCCTCTCAATCTCTCTCTCTCCTTCTCCTCACATTTCTTCCCCTTCTCTCTTTGTCTCTCTCTCTCTGTCTCTATCTCTCTCTCTGTCTGTGTGTGTGTGTGTCTGTGTCTGTGTCTCTCTCTGTCCCTATCAGTTTCTCTCTGTACTTTTCTGTTTCTGTGTTTCTCTCCTTTATTGTTATCATGCTATATCTTTTTATCTATATTTCTCTCTATGTATCTTTCCCTATATTTTCCTGTCTTCTCTCCATTCTTCTTTCTGTTTCTCCCTGTATCTTTCTATATCTATTGTTTTCTCTATTTCTGGCCATCTCTAACTCTTTCTCTCCATATTTTGTCTTTTTCTATACCCTTTCTCTCTATTTTTTAATCTTCATTTCTTTTTCTCTTTATGGATTCACCTGTCTCTATCTCTTCATTTTTATGTGTTTTCCTCCACCTCTGATCTCTATCCTTCTGTCTCTGTCCTTCTACCTCTCTGTCTCTCAGTCTGCTTGATTTTCCATCTGTCTCTGTCTTTTTTCTGTTTATCTGTCTGTCACACACACACACACACACACACACACACACACTTCACAAAGGCATGCTTGAATAACTGCAACAAATACAAATGCGTGAGACCCTGGATTTGAAGGGAATTCAATTTGGTATCTAAGGCACAGCAGGCATGAAGAACCCATCTTGTGGGTGACAGGCAACAGGGGACTTTGCAAAATCATATGTGATGAGATCTTGCCAATGGGAGGTTTTGCTATCCAAAGCAATCTAATGAGGCTTAAAGAAAACTGATAATCCATTAACATTCCTGCAAGCCCCCTTCTTTGCTGCACAGTAATTACCATGCAGCTCCAGAGTCGCTCAGAAATAGAGTGACAAGTCAGACTCCACCATCCGTCAAAACGCAAGAGCTGTAATCATCTAATGATTGCTAGATGAATCAAACAGTGGAAAATAATAATAATATCTTCTCTTCCTTTCGTTGGCTGCTTTCCCCACAAAGGCTTCCCAAATCCTCTATGTGTGGTTTCAGGGAAAGTCAACCAGTCTGGGGTGGAAGGAAACCCCACTGATGCTGGATAGTTGTATGGCCACAGTGCTCCACACAGGATGGGAGCCTGGGTGTGCCAACCCTGGAGGAAGTGACTAGGTAAATAGTTCTCCACATAGGACATAATCCCTCAACTTGGAGCTGCTCCACAAAGCCAGGTTCAGGCTCAGTACAATGTCTTGCCGAAGGACTGTAGAGTCCAGATAGCTTTAAGCCAGCCTGGCCCTTGTGGGGAGGGGCAAGCCTGGCATGAGGGTTGTCCAATTGGAGCACCTCCCCAGCCCCTTTCCCACATCTCTGGGCCATTAAATTGGTTCAAATTAGTTTTGCCTTCCTTTGTATCCCCAGGCACGGTGCCAGAGAACACAGTTGGTCCTTAATAAGTACTTGTTGACTTGACTTGTTACAGACCTTAGAGCATTTTGTAAATGCTGGCTACCATTATCACCATCATGACCATCACATTCATTTGGTTCATTTTAGCCTGCTCTGCTGTTGTTTAGTCATTTCAGTCATGGCTGACTCATGACCCCATTTGAGGTTTCTTGGCAGAGATACTGGAGTGGTTCACCTTTTCCTTCTCCAGCTCATTTTACAGATGAGGAACTGAGGCAAACAGAGTTAAGTGACTTACCCAGGGTCACACAGCTAGTCAGTGTCTGAGGCCAGATTTGAACTCCAGGCTCAGGACCCTATCCACTTAACCACCCTGCCGCTCTGCCTCACTCCAACATTTATTCACTTTATACTGATATTTTTAATTGTGCCACATCATGATAGCTAATATCAGATAGCACTTACAATTTGTCAGGCTCTGTGCTAAGCACTTTACAATTATGATTCATCAGATCCTCACATAACCCTGGGAAGCAAGTTTTATAGATGGGCATACTGAGGCAAACAAAGGTCAAGTGACTTACCCAGGGTCACATAAAAAGTGTCTGAGGCTGTATTTGAACTCAGCACTTCCTGACTCCAAGCCTGTTGCTCTATCCACTTCAGCACCTAGCTGCCTTGTTTTCCAATTAGACTATAAACCTCTTGAGGCCAGAAACTGTGTCTTGTACTTCTTTGTACCCCTCATATTGCCTGGCACTGGCTGAGCCCTTTGCAGGTGATTTATGCCTACCTGCAGACTGGTTAAGAGTGGAGAACCTTGATTCTTATAAGTCTATAATCTAACCACCTGCGCTACCTGCCAAAAGAAGTTAGAAAGGCCTGGGTTCCAATACCAACTTTGTCATCTTTGATTTGTATGACCTTGGGTGAGTCACTTGAACTTTCTAGATTTCAATTTCTTCATTGGAAAGTATAGGGTTTAGATAAAATGGCATCTGAGATCTTTTCCAGATCAAAAGCTAGGATTTCAGGTTGATGGAGTTGGGGAAGGTGAGGAGGAGAATGACAGCTATCCTCAAGCATTTGAAAGATTTGTGCAAGTGAAAGAGAGAATAGACATTCTTAGTCATTTCATTGGACCCCAGACAGCAAGAGTAGGAACAATGGATGGCAGAGGCGACTAGGCACATTTTGATCTGAAGCCAGGGACAAAAAGCAAAGCCAAGATCCTAAGAGTTCCATCTCTGGCCAAGTGTGACAGGCTGCCCTGGGCTCATTGGCTCCCTTCTCAGTGGAGGCCATCATACAGAAGATAGATGGTGCCGGGAGTATTGTAGGAGGTATCTTATTCATGGGAGCCTTGGGCCAGATGTCTCCAAGGTGTTAGAAGCAGTAATTTCACTTTGGGAACAGCTTTCCAAGCTTGTGTATTGGTCTCCAAGATAAATGCCTGCAGTTCTACCTCTTCCATAATGAAGACAAATCATCTCTGGTCTCAAGCAGCCCACATCCGTCCTCTGACTATGTTTCTCATCAGCACAGGGGAGGATTGGAATTTAAAGGGCAACACAATAAATTGTTCTTTTGGAAACACCCTTCCCCCTTCCCTTCTTCCTTTTCAGATAGCTGGCTGTGTACTTTAAACTGGTAATGATACGTGTAAGGAAAGAAGAGGGGAAGGGGCCCACATGTGTAGTGAGGCTTACCTGTAGCAAGGGGCTATTGTGTATGGCTTGAAAGGAGATGGAAGACATCTCTAGCCTCTTTCCCAGCCTCTGCCCCACCTTCCTCCAAGTGAGACTTTCATTCCCCCCAGGAGGGGGAAAAGGGAGTTGGGGGCAGAGGCCACTCTACTCTCTTCAGAGAGAGACCAGTTGGATTATATCTTCCTGTTCTCTTAAATATTGTTTGTCTAGGAGATTCAGATCACTTTGTCATTTGGGGGAAAAGGAGGACCCCCAAACTCCTTATCCAAGACAATGGACATTCTAAATTTTAGAGTTGAGGGAACTGAGGGAGACAAAGATGAAGTGACTTTCCCAGGGTCACATACCCAGTAAGTATCTAAGGTGAGGTTGGAAATTGGGTCTTCCTGGCTCCAGGCCCAGCACTTTATGTACTGTGGTACCCCTGGATGCCTTGGGAATGTGCCCCAGCTCTGTCTGTGTGGTCAGTCAAAAAGACTCTTTCACCTCACAGTTAGCAGTCTAGAATCAACTACAGAATGTTGGCACTTGCTCCCAATCAGGGGATGGAGCCCTTTGGTCATATACCATTCTGCTTTTCTGGAAGTAGGCACCAAGTCCCTTCCACAGGGGAGAAGGACTGGGATGCCTCCCTGCAGATTACATCATTGCCCCACTCCCAGAGTGGGGATGAAACCATCCTATTTCATTTACCTTGACATCTTGGCTAAGTGAGAGCATAGACTTGGGGCTAAGAATGAAATGTCTCTAGAACCAGAGTCCTGGAGTCCTGCACAAGAAAAATGGATGGCTAGGCCAAGAAGGCTTGGCTAGAGCCCACAAATAATCAATAAATCACCAAGCTGGTTCTAATTGCATTCATTCAAGAAGTTGGTGCACGTGTGCCTTTCTAAGCACACTCCTGAGAAGGAGGTACCTGGAACTAGAGAGGTGGGGGTGGAAGAAAGGTAATATGTCACCTATGACTCTGACCAGGCCTTCTCCCTCTGCCCTTGCCCTTTGTCCAGAGTAGGACCTTGAGAACTTGGAAGGCAATTGAAAATGTTGCATCTTTCATCTTCCCATCCTTCCATGCCCTAGCCACATCCTTGGGTCAGCCAAGGACAGATGGGAGAAAAGGACAGCCAGCAACCAAAAGCTGGGAGTTACTACTTTTCCACATGTGCTCTCTAAGTGTGAGCTCCCTTTCCCCTAGACTCGGTTCGCATTTATTAGGAAGTGTGTCACAAGCTTGGAGGAAGAGAAATGTTTTGCATCAGTTGGGCTTATTCTACCACTTGCATAAGCAAACACCCCCTTTCTAAAACCTACAGAAGGCTAGACGACTAAATGATTCCCAACTGATTGTCCTGGGGTGGAGGTGAGTGAAACACTCTTAGAGAAGATTGAACCAACAGCATTAGGGAATCAGTTATAATTCCTCAGGAGTACAGGGCAGCTAGGTGGCACAACGGGTAGAACACTGGGCTTAGAATCAGCAAGATTCATCTTCCTGAGCTCAAGATTCTAACCTTTAAACATTTACTCACTATGTTACCCTGGGTAACATAATCACTTAATCCATTTGCCTCAGTTTCCTCATCTGTAAAAGGAGCTAGAGAAAGAAATAGCACACCTCTTTGCCAAGAAAACCCAAAAAAGGGTCACAAAGAATCAGACATGACTGAACGACAGCAACAAACTCAAAAGTACTGAGAGGGAAATCTTGCCAAGCTCTGGAAATGCAAGTCACGAGTGGAAGTGAGAGTTTAGATAAGTCTCCTCAGAGCTTGCATGGGCTACATTTACAAACGCAAATGTTAGTGCAAGGAGAAAAGTGATACTGTCAAGATGGCTGTGAGTAGAAGAGCTTCATCTCCTGGCATCAGGGACATTAAATGAGTTCCAGTGTCTGTCAGGATAAATCAAGGTGAGCCTCCACAGGCTGCAGTGGGCATGTCCTGATGAATCATCTCTACCCATTTGGGTGGCAGCAAAAGACAATGAGGACAGACAATGGCATCTCTACTCTCCTCCCACCTCCCCATCCTTATCAGACAGGGGGATTGTGGGGGAGGACAGAATCACAAGAAGCCCAGCCAGTGGAATATCTATAAAACACAGACTCCTAAGTATACAATGGGTTCATAATGGTGAAATATAAATCTGGAAATCAAGAGGGATGAATGTTAATAAGCACAAAAAACATCAGAAAGCTTCTCTCCTTTATCAACCAGCCAGCTCTCCCCTTCTGTCCTTACTCCATGAAAAGCGTGAAGTGGGTGGGTCCCTAGAGAGAGCGAGAGGTGTCCACTGGACTGTCCTCCTAATACTTCTCCCCTACTCATATGTCAACCAGGAATAATGATGTGACTCCAGCACTTGAGTGAATCTGTGCTCTGACGTAGGTCTCATTCTGACCTGGGCTGGCTCATCCCTTTGTTCCATATTGGATCAGATCACTCTATTGGTGCCAGACTGTTCAAGTTTACCCCCCTCCCCCTGAAACTCAGAATTCTGGAGCTCAGAGCTCCCTCAGCCTCAGCCTCCCCAGCAGTAGAGATGAGAGGCATGGGCCACCAAGCCCAGCCTGTGATTCATTATTAAAGATATTTTTAAAGAAACTTCCTTTCGTATTCCTATCTTCTCTATCATTCTTATAATCATTGAACTTTAGAACTCTAAGGGACAGTTCAAAGGCACCCATTTTAAGGAAAAGGAAACAGACCAGGAAGGGGAGTCAAAGTCAATAGTTAGTAAATGGCAGAGTTGGTCTTTGAACCCAGGTTTCCTTGCTCCAAAATCAGTGACTCCATTAACCCTCCTCAGGAAGCCTTGCTTGAAAGCACCCTCCCACTCTGTCCCTCACTCTCCATTCCTCCACCCACCCCACCCCACACCCCCATGGCTAGCCTTGGATGTGTATTTTACCACCCATGACTCTCGTTGGACTGAGTCCCACTTTCTTCCTGCTTATGGTTTCACACAGATCTGAGTCAGAGAACAGGAAGTGTGGACAGTGCCCTAGCACCACCCTAGACCAGACCAGCTCCATTTGCTTGCCAGAAGCCTTTCTGAAGTTACCCCATAACCAACTGCCCACTAATGACTCTTACAAATGGACTTTGAAGAGTTTTCAACACTAGAATCCTAAGAGTTCTGGAGGGTTCAAATCTTCCCCTTGATCCAGTCCTAGTTTTTATATAGCTCTTTAAGGTTTGCAAAAAGCTTCAGAAATAGGACCAGATTTGAGGCTCACAATAACCCTGGGAGGTACATGCTATCATTATCCCCATTTCATAGATGAGGAAGTTGAGGCAAATAGCAGCGAAGTGACTTGCCCAGGGTCACACAGCTACTAAGTATCTGAAGCTAGATTTGAACTCAGGTCTTCTAGAATCCAGGTCTACCAAGAGTCTATGCAAAACACCACTCTAACCCCCTATTACCTGCCTTAGGGCCAAGTCCTTTGTTCTCTCTCACTGGTCACAAGAAGGGTGTGGGTGAAGTGATCTCTAAGATTCCTTCTGTCTCAAAATTCTACCTTTGTTTAGTACAATGAATAATCAAGCCTTATTTTGTTTTCTCTAGGTGAAGACAAGCGTGCACACACTGGCCTTGCCTGAAGGGTAAAGCCAGCTCCTCACTTCTGGATCTGGAGCTGTAGGTGTTTGCCTTCACATGTTTCCTCTGTGAATCCTTTCTCCTCCCTCTCTCCTCCAACACTCCTAACCCATTTGACTTCGGTGATGCATATAATACCAGATCCAACATTGACATTGGGAAAATCTCCTTTTTTAATTTAAAAACTGTTTGGAAAATCGCTGGTTTTCATTTCTCAGGTATTTTAAATTTTCAAAAAAAAAAAAATATAACCAGAACACGGAAATGGGCAAGTACTTGCCCCCTTTGAGCTTTCTTTTTTTTCTTTTTCAAATCAGGGGCTCTGCTGCTAAGATCCCTTCCAGCACTGCCATGGTCTGACTAGTCTGTAATAACCTGGGCCTTGAAACAAAAAGCAGGCACTTAGAGGTCAGCTTCTGGCACCCAAAAAACAACCTAACCGCCCTGCACAGCCTCAGGCTGCCAGCTATTTACCTAGAGGGAAAGCAAAACAAAGCAAAACAAAACAGCCAACTGTAATCTCGAGGTTCGGAGTCCAGATTTAAATGAATTGTAGAGTTCTACTGCAAATTCGTATTCTCCACCTAATAGGATTAGGAAGATTGCCTTTTGTGCTTAACCAGCAGGGTCCACAGATAATTCCCAGTCTTAGATGGAAATGTGTTTGGATTTTCAGGGCCCAGTGACTTTTTCCTGCTCACCTATGAGGCTTTGTACACTCAGCCTTTCAGAAGAGGAAACCAAAGGCTTCCTCCCGACTCACCTGGGGCCGCCTCCCATGTGGACCCACAGAAACGGATCTGGGTTTACAAGATGCCTTGTGGGTCAGCATCCATTCCAAACCACAGCTTAGGAACCCTCACTGAGGCATTTACTTTTTACTAAATCAACCAAAACATGACACAGTTTAAGCCAAAAACAGGCAATTTAACAGCATAGAAAGATAATATTAATAGATGCATATATGTGTGTGTGCGCCTCCTCCCTTTCAGCCCACCCCCACTCACAGAGGGGTTACTGTCCTGCACAGGTTACCAAACCACCAATGGGGGAAAGTACATATGCAAAAAATACCCAAGAGAACACCCAAGGAGGGGTCATGGGTGTCTATGAAGGAAGGGATACAAACACCGCATACACATGTGGCCAACGCACATGCATAATCTGTGCAGCTGATACCTCAGAACCTCTGTTGTCCTTGGCATGGGGGTCAGTTGCTGTCCTTCGCTCTCTGCTTGGTGTCTTGTCCCTCCTGGCTCCAGCATTTCTGCTTGTCTCCGGGACCTGAGCTGCCCTCTGCTCTCATCTGCTTCTCTTCAGCCTTTCCAGGGCCATCTGTCGGTGCGTTGGTTTCTACCTAGAACCTCCATTTCTAGAAGTACCCAAGCTGGCTTCCCTCTGAGCCTTTATACTTTGCTCCCCCACGCCTCAGCCTCTGTTTTTCAGCTCCCTTTCTCGGGTTGTCCCTCCAGATTACAATGTGAGCTTTCTAAAGTTAGGGACTAAACTTCTTTTTCCTTGTATTTGTATCCTCCATGCACAACACATGGAAAATAGTAGGTATTTAATAAATGCTCTATCTGTCTATCTGTCTACTGCACTTTGCTTTCATCTGTGGAAAGTGTAGTGGCTGGCAAGCCACTGCCTGGCAAAGGAGGGCTATGAGCTCTGCACTAAGCCGTACTATAAACAAAAGCCAACAAACACATAGCACTAAGATTGTCCATTCTTTTGATTACTTTCCTTCTGGTGTCCATTCAAAGTCCCTGATCTGATCTATCCAAATAATTTAGGGTTAGAAAATGATTTTTAAATTCTTCTGATTTCAATCTCTATACCCCAATCCACTGATACACAAATAGACCTAGGGATGAAACAAACGAACCAAGAGGAAGTGTAAGGGACATAAACCTTTGCCATTACTCCACATTTCTGTCTTTCTGTAGCTGCCAAAAACACAATCGCTGGCCTTTATTTAGTTTGTGGCCAGCCCTAAGACACTGGTCATTCCACACCCAGAGTTCCAAAATATTAAAGGAGTGAACCAGAAACAGGTCTTAAGAGCTATGATGCCCTTGTGGCTATCTGAGGGATGAGCCAGGTAGCAATGCACATAGAATTCAGGGAAAAATCTCTTCCTTCTTCACACACTGACCCCATGCAAAGCAGGTCAGAGAGGTGCTTTGGAAAGCTTCCCTTCTTGAGCATAGACTACTGCTGACCAAAGACCTATTGATTTCTGATCAACTTGGGCTAATTGCTGAGCTGTGTTTTAACTAAGACAACTGGCCTGGAAGTCTTACTAGTCTACCAAAGACTGTCCCTTCCTTTCTTTTCTCCTCTGAATTCCCCTCCTCTCCTTTTTCTTCTCTGATTCAGTAGTACAATATTAGAGATTGACACTGGATGACCACTTGGCTGGGGTATTTTAGAGAGAGTTCTTGAATTAGAATCCTAGTGATTCCTAAGATCTTCTTTAGGTCCTAGACATGATGATATATGTTAAATATTAAAGAGCTCTTTTCTTTATTTCCCTAAATCATTGGAGCACTATTATAGTCTATTTATTTTTGTCTGTACTGATACAAGGCTAGTCTTAAGAGTATGTGGAATAGAAAGTTATCTCCACAGAAAGATTTCAGAGATCCAAAGAAAGCTGTTCCCACTTTCTCAGAATAACTGTTCTCACAGATTATTTTGAAGAGGTATAGTGTTAGGGGTGCTCAAGACCCCAAAATACCAACATGCCAGGTCCTGCCAAATGAATTTGACTCAAGACTTCTCTCAGCCTAAGAAAAACAAAGTTTATTAAAAGTTTGCTTGTATTGGACACAGAGCAAGTCTGTGCTAGAAAATTCTATGGTGCTCTTACACATGGAGGCAAGATGGGGTCTTAAATACAGAAAAGTTGTGGGAGGAATCCAGGGGTGGTCTAGGGGAGGAGCATGGGGAGGGTCTTCAGGAGGAGTTAATGAGGTCAGGTAACAATTGATTTGGGTATAGATATTTTGACAGGCTCAAGGGTGGGAAGCAGATGGATAATGGAGGGCCAAGCTAGTAACAAAGGTTTGAGCAGAGCCACAATGAAAGGCCTATGGCCTCATGCAAATACCTCATCAAATGGGAAGATTCAATCAGAGTTCAGGGGGGTTCACAGAGCCTGAACTTCATCAATTTAAGTAAGATAATTTATATTTAATTCCTTCAGCTTGGTGTGGACTACACCATAATAATGAGAAATGGACAGAGGCTTAAAAGTCATTTTGTTCAACACCCTCATTTAATAGAAAAGAAAACTAAGACCAAGCTGGCTAAGTGACTTGTCCAAGTAGTAGAAGAGGGCTTCAAACCCAGATTCTCTCATTCTAAATCGTTTAGATTCTTTCCTAAGGACAAATTTGTCCTGGAGAAGAGTCAAGAGAAACTTAATAGCTGTGATCAAGTATTTATTACATGGAACAGGGCTTAGTCTTCTTCTGCTTGACCCCAAAGGAAAGACTAGAAGCAATAGGTAGATGTTTCGAGGCCAATTTAAGGCTCCTAATAATCAGCTGTCATCAAAGGACTTGATAACCATGACTTGGCAGAGCACTTCACTCCACTAGAGGTCTCTGAGCAGACTAGATGATTTTAAGTCAGGTACCTTGTTCACATCTGAGTTATTCTATGTCCTCTGAGGGCTCTTCTAACTCTGAGCTGCTAATTCACAGGATATGAGGATTGCTGAGAACCTCAAGATTCAAACTTGATCTCATCCCACTGAATCCCAAGGGATTCTATTCATTGAATAGCTCTAGAGATTTTTTAAAATAATGAACATTGTTGGAGGTTGATTTTTTTTTTTCAGTTTTGAGACTGTTCTTATATTTTATTTGTTTGGACTGTGCATGAGTGGTGCATTGAAAGACCTTTTCTTTTTTTTTCTTTTTTTGCGGTGCATCCTGGGAGATAGTGAGTTCCTTAAAGTTGGAAACCAATGTCTTCTGTTTCCATTACTTACCCCACCTTGACCGTGCCCAGTACAGTGTCTTCCCACAAAGGGAATTCAACAAGTTGTGTTGACTTGATTAGTAAAAACCTAAGTCTAAACATTGGTTTTGTGGCTGTTGTTATTTAAGTTTCTCTAAAAGAATACATTTTGTGTGCAATCATCAGTCATGCTTGAAGTCATAGCGAAAATGTCACTTCCTACAGGCAGCCTTCACTGATTCCTTGCCAATAAAAGTGATCTCATTCCCTTCTAAATGCCTGCAGCTTTCCATTCACGCTTTGACGCTTCCTTTGACGCTTTTCTGTAGGATCATAGCTGGAGGAAACCTCCAAGGCCAACCAGTCCAACTCCCTCATCTGCAGATGAGGAACACACACAATGCCCAGGGGGGGCTAAATGATTTATTCAAAAGTAGTAAGCATTAGAGGAGGGATTGGAAAGCAGGCCCTCCTCCCAAGTCAGGCCTCTTTTCTACATACAATGCTGCTTTATTTAACACCTTTGGGTCCTACCATGGAAGGCAGTGTTGGCCAGCCAGTTCTCTATCCCTTTAGCTCCCTCTCCATACCAGATAGGATGGAGCCAATCCAATTAAGTGGGATCCAATTAATGTGACCTCCCTATTCAATGGAGGTTTGATTAGTCATGCCTCATTAGAACAATTGTTCAGTTATTTTTTTTTTAATCCTATATGAGATACATAGGGTGTTTAGAAAAAATAAGCACCTCCGGTATGAGGGCTTGCTGTGCCCTGTTCAGGGCTGCTCATCCACCTTTGGTGGCCACCTGTCACCCAACTCTCACCTGTGGCTCCAAGAAGCTATAGCATGAGGAACAGCTGGACTCCAGGAAAACCATCTGGGCCAATGAGCTAGACCAGGTTGAAGGTAACCAACAGGTATCAAATACTAGCGAATTAGGGAGGTGTCTACTACAAGCATGTGAAGACTTTCCCTCATGGAATGGGTGGACAGGAACAGTTTGTTCCAATAACCATGGAGGTGGCCGAAGCAGGGGCTGTGGGGTGTTTAGAACTGGTCAGACAGTGAAGATGCCAAGGTCATCCATTGTATCCTGGGCCATTACCAGTCATCTTGACTTTTTTCTTGTCACTGGACTTTGATGATGCTGGAGGAGATAGTGAGGCTGATTACTTTGCACAGTTCTGCCTCACTTAAATCAAATTCATGAGCAAGTCAAGACCCATGATGTCGTTGGTCCTCTTTGAAAATGAAGGATGAGCAACAAATCACTTTTTTTTCAATCTTGTTTGACTTTTCCTGACTCCATTTGGGGTTTTCTTGGCAAAGGTAACTGGAGTGATTTGCCATTTTCTTCTCCAGCTTATGTTATAGATGAGGAACTAAGGCAAACAGGGGTAAATTACTTGCCTAGGGTCACGTAACTAGTAGGTATCTGTGACTAGATTTGAACTCATGAGTCTTCATGACTCCAGATTTGACACTCTATCTATTATATTACCTAGTGGTCCATGTGTTAGAAGAATTAACTCACTTTTTAGCTTTGAGTCTAGATAGTCCTCAGATTGATTCAGTCCTCTCCTTACTGTTTCATCATGTTTACATAAAACAAAGAGTTGTAGTAGAATCATAATCATAATAGTTCAGAGCCCCCACTGAGGAAAATTCCTAATGTTCAGACATAGGTTTGACCCTCTGACCTAATTATTTTTTTCTGTGTATTCCCAGTTAATCCCTAACTCTCTCTATATTTAAAACATAATCAGGATATATGAAATGTTTAGGTTACAGAAGGGAGCAGAGTATTTTCTAATTTCCAACCAGATGGAATCAGCCTCTAACCTGTGGATGGCCAGAGCCAAACAGAGCAGACTAGAGACAGGAGACTCAGGAATCAAACAGAAGTTTAATTTCAAAGTGAGGGAAAGGCTTGCAAGCAAGGAGGAGATTCTGGATACATGTGCCAGGGCCCTGGCCCTAGTGGGGGGACCCAAGGCAGTATGGGGAGATCTCAATACTTATACCAATGTTTGCACAGTAAGCTATAGCCCTGACAGTGAGGGGTAAGAGTAACAATGAGACCAATTTGATTCATAGCCGAGCTTTGTGGCTAGAACATGGGTTACAGCGCTTCTCCCAGCTCAGAGAACACCTGGTGCTAGTCAAAGCAATACAAGAATTCTATGATTTTGCCAGAAGGTGAGATCATCCAGAGAGTGAGTAGAAAAGATTGTTATTATGCCAAGCTCAGGGCACAGCTTGGTTGCTGGGCCTTAGCTCTGGAAAACAGGGCATCTCCTAATATCTTGACAGTATGTAATAAGTTTTGTCAGTGGACTGGCAGGAGGAGGGAAAGGGAAAGAAAAATTGGACCTTGCTTGGAACATCTCTCAGTCTTCGGTGGGCTGAGAACAACTGGAAGCTTCAGCCCAAGTACTCTCTTCCAAGATGTCTGCAGTCAATTTTACAAACATTTACTGAGCACCTGCTACGTTCCAGACACTGTACTAGGTACTTGGGATACAAAGAAAAAGCCCAAACAGTCCCTGCCCTCAAGGAGCTCACAGTTTAATGAGGGAGACAACATGCCAAAGGTCACAGCCAGATGACTTATCTCAACCCCTCCCACACTTCTTACAGGTTCTCCTTTTGGCTTCCTCTGCAGGTCCTCTGATCCTGTTGCTGTCCAGTTCAGCCACCTAGTTCTGGGAGGGGTCAGAAGCACCATCCCATCTTCTCCCTCTCAGTCTGTTCTCTTGCAGCTGTGAGCCTCTTTTAAAAGTCAGAGACTCCGCTCCAGTGCCCCTTCCAACTCTTGGTTCACAAAACTCCAAATTGCTTTCAGAACTGAGGAAGAATTCCTGTCCCTATGAGGTACAAATCCTAGAATGGCAGCCAGTTCCCAATTTCCTATCAAATTTGCATACTACTTATTCATGGGCCTGTTACATCACTCTTATTAGACTGAAACTTCTCAAAGGCAAGGACTGGGCCTTATTTATTTCATATCTCACAGAATCTTAAAGTTGGAAGGTGTTTCAAATGCTCTAGTCCAACTAGTAACTGAATGAGAATTTCTTCTATGATATGCTAGTTACTTCATCATTTAGGTTTTGCTTAAAGCCCCCTGGTGAGATGGAACGCCTTCCCCCTTGAGGTAGCCCTTTCTGCTTTGGGGGCATTCTCATTTTGAAGCATTTCTCCTAAGCTCCAGCTTCAATCTGCCTCTTGGTCGGTCCCATCCATTATACCTAGTTATACCTTCTGGGGCCAAGCAGAATCAGTCTCCTCCATCTCCTCCACCATTTCCTTTCCAATGCTTGAACACAGTGATCACACTTTCCCCTGAGTCTTCTCTCCTGGGTGAACATACCTATTTCCTTAAATCATTCCTCATGCAGCATGAACTTGACAACCATGGCTGTCCTCTTCTGGACGTGCTTCAATTTAGCAACCCACAAAGTCTTTCTTCCCACAAACTTATTGAATGAACCCCTTTTGATACCTGGGTACTCTAATCCCTGAACTTAATTTATCTGCTGCCCCTCAAAAGTGACTCCTCAAATTCCCCTAAAGTGCTTCCTCCACCATCTGCAATCCCTGATACTCGTCTATCCTCCATTCACAGGGATACCTTGATCTATTTTTTCACTTAATACAAATTTATTTTTCCCCCTTTCTCCTGCACCCTCCTATTGGAAAAAAAGAAAAGCAATAACAAAACTCTTTAACAAATATGCACAGAAAAACAAAAAAAGATTTCTCATTTGTTACTTCCAAAACTATTTGTCTCATTCCGCCCCTTAAGTCCATCACTCTCTGTCAAGATGTGGATAGCATGCTTCATCACAAATCACTTCCAAAGATCAAATATAAAATTTTCTATCTGGCATTCAAAGCCTTTCATAACCTGGTCCCTTTCCTCCTTTCTGGTCCTCTTACATCTTAATCCCCTCCACTTAATCTATGAGCTATTGAACCTGTCCTCCTTGCTATGCCTTACACATCACTCTGCATCTCCCAACTCCAGGTATTTTCATTGGCTGTCCGCTATGACTGGAAGTCTTTCCTTCCTTGTCTTTTTTTTGTAGCTTTCCTGGCTGCCCGTAAGCCTCCACTAAAGCCCCATCTTCTTCAGGAAGCCTTTCCTAGTCCTCCGAGATGGCTCACAATTTATCCTGTCCACAGTTTGCTAGTATGTAATTGTTTGCATGTTGCCTCCCTGCATTAGACTGTGAGCACCTTGAGAACAGAAACTACCTTTTACTTTTTTTCATATCCCCATGGCTTAGCACAGTGCCTAGAACACAGTAAGTCCTTAATAAATGCTAGGTGACTGAATGATTATTGTGTAAATTGTTTCCCCTCTTCTGCTGCCTTCCCTCTGCATCAGGTCATACAAGTCTGCCCAAGTTTCTCTGAAACAAACCCTTTCATTTCTTGTGGCACAGTAATATTCCAATGCATTCACACACTGACATTGATTCAGTCATTCCCCAATTGATGGATGCCTGCTTTCTTCAGGAAGCATCCCAAGGGGCTCCATTCTTTGCCCCTGAGTCAGATACAGAGAACAAACACAGGGAAGACCTTCCCAGCCTGGGGATGGGCTGCCTCAAGCACTGTCTCATGTCTTTCCACTACAGACTATCTTTCACTCGACTGTTTGGACTCAGCTGGGTGGGAGTCAAGAGGAAGTTGTAGGTCCAAGAAGAAGGCAACTGAGAAAGGAGTCACTGGCTGTAACCTTTGCTCTATGGCCTGGGCTGCTGCAGTGAGCAATAAGCAGAGCTCAATGGCCTCTCCAAGGATTCCTCACTTTCAAAACTGGGTCTGAGTAATGTTTCCAGGTTTCATCTCATTTTCACACAAAAATAAAATATTCTCTGCACACAGTGACCAGCCAGTATCTGTGGGTAGAGGAAGGACACACATAGTCTTATGGCTTTCTTCTGAGAGGCAGCATCACGCAGAAGGCAGAATGACGACTCTTGGATAAGAAATATCTTGGGTTTGATATTACACCATTAATATTTGACTCGATACACCATCAATACACTCACTGGGTGACCGTAAGCGGGTTACCTTATGCCTCTGACATTAGTTTTATCAGCTGAAAAATAGAGATAAACTTCTATGCAGCAGCTACCTCTGACCTCTGTTATGACTATCCCACGGGATCACATCTGTAAGTCATAAAGAGCCGTAGAAATGTCAGTGATCACCCTAACTGTTAGTCAGACTCTTCACTTGATCGTCGTAAATATTTTCATGCTGTCTCTTAAAGTCTCCTTCTTCCAAACTGAGGCAAGTCAATTGAATGCTATGAATGGATCTTTCTAAATGAAAGGAGCCAGATTTTGAATAAATCTATGTAAGTCAGAGAGGGAGAACCCACAGAATCCTAAGGAAGAGAAGAGGGGAAGAATACTTTCTCCACATCACATGCCAACATCCACCACTGAACCCCTTTGGGCCTCAAGTGACTTGTCTGTAAAATGGGAATAGTCTCACTTGTCTTGCCTCTCTCAAAGCACTGTGGGTAGGGTCTATGAAATCATACATGCAAAAGGACTTTGAAAAATGTTATGTTCTCTATAGATATTAACCATTATTAATTGTTCATCTGTTATCCTGACCTCCGTCTTTGCCTTCTGTGTTGTATGACCCCATTGGTGGCACCATTTTGGCTGTCTTTCTTCTGATGTATGTGTGTGTGTGTGTGTGTGTGTTCTGCAGAGTGTTTGATTTGTTACCTGTCTTATGACCCCAGGGTGGCATACCATTACTAATGGTGTATAAGCACACCCTCGGCAGTCATGGTCTGAAGAGGAGCTTTGGAAATTGGGCCCTATGTTCTAACTTTTGCTCCTTAGCAGGCTGATTTAAGATGATTAAGATAATGAGTCCCAAAGTGGCAGGATTCGTCATGCCTGATGCCAGCATGTTTTTAACCAATTAAAAAAAATTGCTTCCGCATCAGCAAGATGGTCAATTTACATGTGCTTAGGTAATGAGGAAGAAAAAATGCCGATTTTGGAACGTGAGGAGGAAAATAAGTGAAAGGCAGAAATGAGGCAAGAAAGAGGAAAAATAGGGGGAAAAAAAGAAGAAATAAATGAGGGGAAGACAGTGAGAAACATTCTAGTAGAAGCAGGAGGAAGAGATGAAAAGAATAACAACTGAAAATGAGGGAGAAGAGGAGGAAGGGGATGAAAGGGGGAGGAGGACAGGAGGAAGAGGAGAAAAAGGAAAAGCAGGAGGAGGAGGAAGAGGAGGAGGAGGAAAGGGAGGAGGGAGGAGGAACAAAGAGATACACAGACATAGAGACAAAGGGAGGTATACGGTGGTATGGGCATCACCGTGCTCAACACCCACCTTAGTGCTTTCCTCTCACAAGCAGAGGACCAGTGAATGTTTCCAGAACAATTGAAATGTGGTACCAGGGGCATGTAGCCCACCATTTACTTTCCCTCCCCTGGTGGCATATGCTCATAAAACAAGCCAACTGCAAACACCTCTCTGAACACCTGTGTAAGATAAGACTGGATGAACTCCATCAAGGATGCTAGACAAATGCTCACACGAGGCCATGGAGTAGAGGGTGCAGAAACCTTAAAATTGTCACATCACATGATGGAGAGTCTGGAATTTGGAATGAAAGGACTCGGTTTTAAGTCCTCCTTCATCTCCTTGCTAGGTGTGACCTTGGGTTAGGGTTAGACCATGGCATCTCTCTAGGCTTTAGATACCTGATCAGTCAGATGAGGGCACTGGACCAGAGAACCTCTAAGGTCCCTTTCAGTCCCATGAACTCCTTCCCCTACTAACTTGGCAAAGTATAAACATGCAGGTTGGATGCTGGGTTATGGGCCTCTGCATTTATCAGTCCTAATATGGCTTCCACTCAGGAGCTTCATCATAACTGCTTCCCCGTCCTGCCTTCTCTTCCACTGTCTGGGCCAAGTGAAAAGGTGGAACCCTGTGCTTTGGAGTCAGAAACCTTGGCTTCAGATCCTGCCTCTGTCACTTACCCTGGTGATGACCTTGGGTTGGTCACTTGACTTCTCTAAGTTTTAGTTCCCTCATCTAAACAGTGAAAATGCCAGTCTCCCCTCAGAGAGTCACCAGGCATTGTGCTGGGGGTACAAAGAAAGACAAAAATACTGTGCACAGACTCAGGAAGTTTATATTCTAATGGGTAAGAAAACAAATCTATAGGTAGATAGAAGATATATAGAGACAGGTGAAAGACAAACTTGGAAGGGACCTCACTGGCAACTGGTGGGGATCTGGCAAAGAGGGACTGAGGGCAATTTCACCTTCCCTGTATGAGACAGCTCTTCACAAATTGCCATTGCAATCACTTAATGATGACAACAGCCTATTTTTTCTCAGATATAACTTAATCTGGCTCTCACCAAAGTACTGCGAGGTGGGGAGTGTTGTTGTGATCTTTGTCTTTGTTGTTGTTAGTGTTATCCCAATTGTCCTGATGAAGAAACTAAATTAGAGAGGCTGCTTGATTTGCTGATTAGGGATTAATCGACTTGTAATGTTCGGGGTTGATTTGTCATTCTTAAAAGGTTTTTAATCAGCAAGTGAAGATAGCAGCTCAGGTTCATGGAAACTTAAAAAACAACACATAAATCAGCATCACTTGCTCTATTTTGTGTGCCTTGTTCCTTTGGCAACCATCTCTAGGTCCCAAAACAGAGAGGACAGAGATGTGAAGGAACTTTGGAGACAGTTTCATTGCTCCTAAGCAGCAGCAAGAAAGTGAGTCGGAATTCAAATCCAGCTTTCCTGGTCTCAGTGTTCTTTTCATTACACTTGGATCTTGACAGCTTGTGCCATACATTGGACTGGTATTCATAAAACATAAGGTTGATGATGGAGATCTGCTATAGTTCTTAAAGTAATAAAGATGATAATGTCACTTATACAGCACTTTAAGTGCTGAAACACTCCCTGTTATCTCATTTAATCCCCCCAATAACCCTGGGAGGTATGATGAGTATGGGATCTGAACCCCTAAAAAAGGAAAAGACTTTGTCTTTGGGATCTGGACCCCAAAAAGGAAAATCTCCTGGACTTTCCCAGGAGGCCCATGTCCCTGGTGTTCACCTGGGACAGTCAGCCCTTCCCAGTTAACTAACTGCCCTTTCATTGTCTGCACCTGGCCCAACCCTAGACCACCATTCCTTAATTCTCTGTTCCACAGTCTTCTTTATAAAAGATTTATCTTGTTTCCATGAAGGTGTTCAGATTCAATCTGGCCTGCTTGCATTAGCGATACAAATGCTCAGGTTCTTTAAGAGTATAGTCAATGCTGAGATTTCTTAAGAGTCTGGCCAATATATGGCGGATTTTTAATAAACTTTGTTTTTCTTCGGCTGAAAGAAGGCTTAGGTCGAATTCATGCAGGACTTACATGTGGCTATTATGGGGTCCCAGCACCCATAAACCTCAACAGGTAGGGGCTCTTATCCATTTTTTTTTTTTTTACAGTGGAGGAAAGAGATAAAGGGATTTGCTCCAAGCCACACCAACTAGTGTTTGAATCAGAATTTGAACTCAGGTCTTTCTGACTCTCTATTGAGCACCATATCTGAGTTTGCATATGTTAATTATTCCACATTATGCCATTCATTATAATTATTCCATCAATCCATATTGCTAGTTAAAAGAACTTAGCCCATGACTCAATCTTCTTTCCCAAACTGTACCTTGGAGTTCTCATTGGTAACAATGGAAGATCTACCAGCATTTTGAAGGGCTCTGGATGCAGACTGCAAATCCCCAGCTCAGTAAAGGTTAGACATGGAGCCTCCATGGAGCTTCCCAGTTGATTGATTTTCCATCTTGGTTCATGCCCTGCTCTGCTTCCCTGGGTGCTATGAGGACAAACGAGAAATTGTCAGCAATGTACGTTGGGTTCTCAAGAGGGAAAGAAACCAAAATATATAAGGACACAATATTAGCACCAAACATTAGCTCAGTAGGTACCAGAGAGTAATATTTATTAAACCCAGGCCAGACATTGAGTACTGCTGACTAATATATGTCAGCAATGTAGCAATTACTAGAGGGTCTGATTAATAAGGAAGCAAACAAACACAAGGAAATCAGCTTTGTTTGACGCTTTAGATGTTCAGTAACACCCAGTTCATTTGGCCTCCAAGTCTGAACACTAATAATGGTGCTAATCACTGGGCCTGAAGCTTCCAAATCAATTGAAATGCTGCTCACTGGGACAGCCCCCTGTATTTGTCATAGGCTCCTTCCCTCCCTTTCCTATCAGCTCCCATCTCCTGGAGATAATTAAACCCATTAAAGTCCAAAATCAGCTTTTGTTTTCTGGAGGAAGAAAGAAGGGGAGTCTGAATAACAAACTTGATAAGAGAACTACGACTTTCACCTGGGTACCATTAACACAGCCAACACTTCTTACTCCCAGGTGGTTCTGTTCACTTTCCTCAGCATCTGAAAAAGAAAAGAGCCCCACTCCCCACCCCCAGTCTCACAGTGGCCTGGAGCTATATGCAGAGTTGGCCTCATTTTGTCTGTTTGGGAAGTAAACAGGAAGGCAACAGGAGCTGGAGAAAGTGCAGAAAATAGTGAGTGTCTGGGCCTTCACAAATAGGTTTCTAGAACCTAAATTTGATCCTGGTCCTAAGGAAACTAGGGCAACTGGTTCCCATTCAATTGACCTTTTTTCCTGGAAGCTCAGGACAGTTTCTAGGAAGTCCTCTGGTCACCCTTTCTCCAAAGATGACATAGGTATCAGATTTATTGGAGAAAATAAAGGGGTTGGAGAGTCTTCAAAGAGATTCTAAGGTCCTTTCCAGTGCTAAATCTTATTAACTCTTTCCCCTACTAACTTGACAAAGTATAAAATGTCATCCTGAGTGTATCATGTCAACTGATTAGAGCAGTCAAGCCCCACCCAAGTTAGACCCCTTCCTCTCCATCCCATGGCAGTGGACAGCAGTGATAGAAAGAAGATAGAGCACAGACATGTATTACATCAGTGGGTCAATTCTGGATGGCAATGGCAAACTCAGCCAGGGCTTAGACTGTGATGGCCAAGCCAGCATCAAAACCATAGCTTCCAGAGGTTCTAGGCTCAGGTCATCAGCCTGGGACAAGGGATCCTTTCTCTCCACATATTATAAACATGTGGGGGCAATGTCTCCTTGGCTCTTGCTGGACTGGTATAGAAATAGGAGGCACAGGACATCATGTGGGAAAGAATCAATCAATAAATAAACATTTATTCAGTTATTGACAAGCAACATTTATTAAGAGATGTTAAAGCTGTTCCCTGGAAAAGAGGTGAAAGAACCCTGTTTTAAGTGTTTCCCATGGGGAAGAGGTGGTGAAGAGGAGGAAAAAGGTATTGACAGCCTGTGGGAGGGCTTCTTTCAGGGATTAGCACAGTGTCTAGCACTTAGTAGGCATTTAATAAATACTTGTGCTGGATTCGAATGGGTTGGACTGAACTGGAGGAGACTAGAGCAGACTGCATTTAACTGAAGTTGATTGGATGGGACTGCATTAGATTTCATCGAGTTGCGTTGATCTGGACTGAATTAAATTGAATTGGATTGAAGCTTCCTTCAAGTTCCAGTTGAAATCCCACCTTTTACACAAAGCCTTCCCTCTGATGACCATTTCCTGTTGCCAGTTTTCCCTCTTTGCATCTTGCCACCTCCATTTGATTGTGAGCTCCTTGATGCACAAGAACTGGTTTTTGCCTTTCTTTGAATCCCCAGGGCATTAGCAGAGCATCTAGCACATAGAAGTCACTGAATAAATATTTCATGACTGTCTGAGGATCTTAGAACCATAGAATCTCAGAGTAGGAAGGGAGTGGTCAAAAGTCATTTAGTCTAGAAATTCCCCCTACAATATGTGGTCATGTCCCAGCATTAGCTTTGAAGACTCTCAAGAATGGGCAACTCACTATGTCTCCAAGTTTGCTTGCTATTTCACTTTCAGCTGGGTCTTATTGTTAAGACATTTTTCTTGTAATTTAACCAACATCTTGTTTTGTTCAGCAATCATCCAATGTTCCCAGTTATGTCCTCTGGAGCCAAGCAAGTTTCATCTAATCTCTCTTGGAGATGGTAGCCTATCAAATACTTCAAGACTGGAGATAGTTATTAAAAGCCACACCAGTGTCCAAGTCCTTCATTCTCTAGGCTAAATGTCCCCTAATTCCTTCAACTAATCAATTCAATTCAGAACAGCCATCTACTGAGGGGCTACTAGGGACAAGGCCAAGTGCTAGACACTAGAGATAACAGATAAAAACTTAAGTCCTTGCCCATAAGGAGCATGCCTTCTAAATGGGGAGGGGGGGGAGAGGAGTGAGTGGAATAGGAGAATATAATATGTAAAAAGAAAATGAAATACAAGGTAAGTTGAGGAGGATGGGAGCCCTAACATCTTGGAGGATTCCTATTCAGGCAAAGGTAGACTTCAAATACTCTCAAGTTTGTTTCTTTTTCTAAAATTTTTTCATTACGTAAGCTGAGGGTCATGCCAGATGAATTAATCTGTTAACTGCTCATTATGGCATTTTTTCCGGTTCTTCAAATGAGAATTTTTCAATAGTGAACTTGCCAATGACAGAAGAATTTCCTTCCTTTGGTTGGTCAGGACCATGCAATAGAATTCAAGCTACTTAAGGGCACAGGCTGTCTTTCATTTTCTCATAGTATCCTCAAAATCTAGCAGCGTCCCTTGTACCGAAGAGGTGCTTCGTAAACGCGTTTTTTAAAAAAATTGCATTAGATTAGATTGTACTGGATAGAGTTGGGTTGGATTTCATTGTTTTAGATTGGATTCAATTGGGTTATATTGGATTGGGTTGAATTGTATTGGATTAGGTTGAGTTGCATTGGGATGAATTGTATTGGGTTAGGTTGAGTTGCATTGGGATGAATTGTATTGGGTTAGGTTGAGTTGTATTGGGAGGAATTGTATTGGGTTAGGTTGAGTTGTTATAGGAAGTTAGATGGTACACTAGATAGAGTGCCAGGCCTGAAATCAGGAAGATTGGGTTCAGATCTGGCTTCAGACACTTACTAACTATGACCCTGGGCAAGTCACTTAACCTTGTTTGACTTAGGTCCTCATCTATAAAATGAGCTGGAGAAGGAATGGCAGACCGAACCAGATTACCATAGAAAGCAGCTGCTGGGATTCATCATCATCCACTTTTCTGAATCCTTGGGTGTTCTTGTTGGAGCAGGAGAGGGAGAAGCAAGCAATTTACTATACTCCGTGCCATCATAAATGAGCATATTTTCCATTCATAACTATACTATCAAGAATAGTTCATTCAATTTAATTCAACAAACATCTATTAAGCATTTACCATGTAGCAGACCACCCCAGTATCTCTGCCAAGAAAACCCTAAATGGGATCAGGAAGAGTCAGGCATGACTGAAACAACTGAACCACAACAAACCTGAATTGGATTGCAGTGGTTTAGGTTGGGCTAGATTGGATTGGAGCAGAGGTTCTAAGCATTCCCAAAACATAACTCATCAAATGTTTACTAAGTACTCTGTCTAGCTTTGTACTAGACATTGTTGGGTAAAAGAAAAGTATAGTAAAAGGGGCCTTGCCCTCGAGTAACTTACAATCTTCTAATACATATAACATAAAACACTACAAGGTAGCATGTGTCTTTCTGTGGAACTCTGCAGACAAGTGACCATTGTTACTGTTCTTATTCAGTCATTTCAGTTGTGCCCAACTCCTCATGACCCCATCTGGAGTTTTCTTGACAAAGATACTGGAGTGGTTTACCATTTCCTTCTCCGGTTTATTTTGCAAGTGAGGAAACTGAGGCAAACAGGGTTATATGACTTGTTCGGGGTCACAAAGCTAGTAAGTGTCTGAAGCCTGATTCAAAGTCAGGTTTAACTGATTCCAAGCCTTGCATTTTGTGCAATATGGTGGCACCTAGCTGCCCTTACAAGTGATTAGTAATATCACAAAATGCCAGAGGTGAAAAGTACCAACTTAGCCAACCAATGCCTGACTAAGAATCCTCTTTCTAACATCCAAAAATTGGATCCATCTGTCTCCACCTGAATCCTTCTAGCAGAAGGGAGCCCAGGCCCTCATGAGTCAGTTCATTTCACTGTGGGATAGCTCTAGCCACTAGGAAAGTTGGTAAGACTGGACTTGATTCTCTGCAACATGTGCATGTTACTTGTAGTTTTTCACTCTAGGACCAACTTGAATAAATGCCACTGAGACAACATGTGTAATGCTGAGTAAGGGTCTAACCTCCTGGGACCTTAGCTTCCTTATCTGTAAAATGTGAGTGTTAGAGATGACCTCTGAGGAGATCTCTTCCCACTCTAGATCTATGGTCCTAACTTGATCCCTTATTCCCCATGATAGTACTTCACTTGGAAATAGCCTTTTCTTCTTCAGGCTAAACATCAGTTCCCTTACTTGGTCCTTTGAGGTCCTGTGGTCAAAGAAAAGGGCGGGGAATCCACTAACCAATAAGGAAGAGAGTCAAAACTCTAGTCTTGGCTGATGCTCTGACTGGCAGAGGATGACACCATTCCTCTTTGATCTACTACAAAACTTCCTATGCCACCCCCACATCATCAGCTTTCTGCTCATTGATGAATTTTACTGACAGTTGTAGTCCCCTCATCAGCATGAGCAGCTGTTTGTTTCTTCCACAAATTAAACCTTATCAATGGCAGCAAAGAAGGAAACTATCATTAAGCCACATGTGCCAAGCCATTCACAGGCAGCTTGCACTTCACACCAGAGCCAGACAATTTGCAGAGTATTGATGGATTTCCTTTCTCGACAATCACACCACATCTGAGAACCACATGGGAGCGATTGATGCAAGTCTGCTATTCCCACATGCACGGACGCAACATGTCAGCTCCAGAAAGACATTGAGTGAAACATGTAATGGGCAGTAGCAGATGAGATGTCAAGGGCCTGAATATAGGCTGATATGGGTTTGGAAGAGCTTCACTGCTTCAGAGGGGCACCTGGGTGTCCTATTACTCTCACCCTGGTGTTTGTTCCCAAGGTCTTCATGATTACTCACCTGCAGGGGTATGAGGAAACAAGGTATGATGCCACACCCCAGCTAAGTTGCTCCTGTCCAAAGCTTTGACCTGTCAAGTAGCTAATGCTCTTAGGGAAAGGTGAAGGACATGGTTCAGATATTCCAGACAAGCAGAGGACACCTACACACATTCACTTCTCATCATAGAATCAGAGCTAGCAGGACCTTGGACAGCATCTAGTCACAAGTTCATAGGGGCATAATTCTGAGAGATGGGGAGATCCTAGAGGCCATCAAGACCAACCCTTTAATTTTACAGAGGAAACTGAGACTCAGAGAGGTAACATGATTTGTCTAATCATCTAATAAGTGACAGATGCAGGATCCAACTTTGATCCTATAAATCCAGTCAGTCAGTAAGTCTATCAACAAGCGTCTATCAAGTGCTTCCTGTATGTCAGGCACTGTGTCAAATATATAAAGAATATATGGAGATGTACAGAAAGGCAAAAACAATCCCTACTCTTGAGGAGTTTTCATTCTAATGGGGGTGATAACATGTAAAGAAATAGTTACATACAAGACACGTGCAGAGGAGAAGGAAGATTATCATACTGAGGAAAGCTTTAGAAGACTGAAAAAAGTCTCCTGGAGAAAAAGACAAACTTGTGGTTCAGTCACTTTTCAGTTGTGTCTGACTCTTTGTGACCCTGTTTGGTGTTTTCTTGACAAAGATACTAGAATGGCTTGCTATTTCCTTCTGCTTACCTTACAGATAAGGAAAGTGAGGCAAGCAGGGTTAAGTGACTTGCCCAGCATCACACAGCTAATAAGTGTCTGAAGTCACATTTGAACTCAAGTCTTCCTGACTAGAGGCCCAGTACACTATCCACTATATCATCTAGCAGCCCTAAAATGACAAATGTGTGTCACCCAAAAGGAAGCTAGGGATGTTAAGTGATGGAGGGGAGGAGGGATAGCATCTTATGGATGGGGACAACTGATACAAAAACATGGTGAGGGAAGGTGGAGTATCCTGGGTGAGGAACAGCAAAGAGGCCAGTGGAAAATGACGCAAGACTGAAAAGGCTGGAAGGGGCCAGGCTTTGAAGCACTGTGAAGGCCAAATAGAGGATTTTCTCTCTGATCATAGAGGTGAGCTTGGGCTGTCTCCATGCTAAAAGCATGCTAATCTTCCATAGTCCTGGTACAAAGTTTCCTGGAATACATCCAAGAGAGGGCTAGATCCTTGAAAGCAGGGATAATCTCATTCTTTTTCTTGGTATGCCCACATCTCCCAGGCTCCCTGAATCATAGTAGGTAGTCAGTGGATTTTTTAATTGAATTGGATTGGATTTGGAATCAAAAGACCCGGATTCTTTGGAATCGCCTCAGCTATGTCACCTTACAACTCTAGACCTTGGTTTTTCATCTGTCAAATGGGAACATTGGACTCAGTGATCTCTTCCTGCTCTAAATCTACAAAGTCTGAAGTTTGAACTCTTGTATCCCCTGGCCCATTGAAACCTCAGGCAGATAAGGGTATGTCATGAACACGTCAGAAAAATAAATATGGAGGGCAATGGCAGGAGGCCTTCCTACTTTCCACTGGAGAGATGCCACGGTCCCAGGGGCAAGGCATGGAAATAGGCACCAAAAATATTACTGTGCCCACATTGGCTCACCTGCATGGGAGACCCCTTGCATGGCTTTGTTTCTATCTCTATGTCCCTTTATCTCTCTCTATCTCTGTCCCTCACACTTGCATTCTCCCTTACCTCAAAGTAAGAGAGCTTTATGACTTAGAATAGTCATTTTGTAGAACACCAATGACTTTTTACCACTGTGGTCTTTCTTGTAACAGCTGGGTGATCATTTGTCCCATATGTAATAGAGAAAATTCTGCCTGAAGACTGTCCTGATCCCCTTGCCCTCTATCTGGAACAATGGATCACTCAGAGACTTTGGGGGGCAGAGGTTTCAGATAAGCAATCCACTAAATTTTTTTAATCATATCTCCCCAGGTAAAACAGTACCCAAAGTGGTTCTAAGCAATTCAGAGGAAGATTATATTGCAAAGGCCATCAATGCAATGATCAGGGAAGTTCTTGAGGCCTCAAAGCCAGGTCCTAGAATTGATTTCATATCCTCCTTGCCCCCAAAAGGTCCATGGCTGGGTCTCAGATCAATCCAACTGGGGGCAAAGTTAACTCAAACTAACCAAGGTCTCTTTCTCTTCATTATTCCTTCAGATGCTGCTGAGAACATCTCTGTGACCATTACCTTCTTCAATGCCCCCATTCAGGGCTAAAGATCATAGGACTGCAGCTCAAGAGAGTAAAGTAAACTCAGGGACCATCAAAGCCAAGCCCTTTATTTTACTGAGAGGGGCAGAAATTTGCCCAAGATCACAGAAGATACAGGATCATGACATTGGAGCTAGAAGGATCTCTAAGGGCAGCTGCAACCCTTTCATTTGACAGATGAGAGACCTGAGACCTGGGAAAACTGAAGTGACTTTTTCATGAACCCAGAGCTTATAACTCCAAAAATAATACCTCCCTTCATTACCTCTAGCAGAGGGAGATTCCCCAGAGAAAGAAGGCTTCCTTGGAGGGGCAGTGGGAGCAGGCATTTCACTAAGAATGGATGATGAAGCTTGGCAGAAGAGGAAAAGTAGTCTCATGGGCCTGTGGTAGAGACAGGAGGGATCCCCAGGTGCCTGAAAGAATAAGCCACTACAAGGGATGCTGGACTGGGGAGGGGAAAGTTGTCCAAACTGGAATTGAAGCCTTCAAGCAGCAAGAAAGATTTGTTTTAGTTGCATGAACCAGCCAGGCTAGAACAGCTCATGAAAATGATGGCAAAGGGCCTTGAAAAGGAAGGAGGAGCCAGACAGCTCCATTTGCGTATCCAGGATGGAGTTATAAGTAATTACAGGCAACTATATTTCAGCAAATGTGAGGCTTCATCCCAGAGACAGGTGAAAAGCAGCCGAGTCAGCTGATGCTTTGTTAATGGGCCTCCATTGGCCCCCCTCCTCCCTACTCCCCGACCCCAGCAATCTGGGTGAACTGTACTCCCACAAAGGACTCATCTCTGCAAAGACAGTGAGCACAATGGACCAATCAGCCAGGCACCAGCGTCTCTGGAACACCACACCTGGGCCTGTTAGCTCAGCAGGAAGACGCCAGCAAAGCTTCCCTTTCAGCCCTTAGAAACTTGGAGTGTGGCTTTCTCTGCCACACAGTCACTTCGGTTCTAGGACTCAGGGAGTTTGTTCATCAAAGGTTAATTGGTTCCTTTCCCTCAGAGACCTAGAAAGGGAACCACAGGGCTGGAGGTTTACTCCTATGCTAGACCCTAATGCAGATAATTTCTCCCTCCCAGTGTGGCCATCACATCCCAGGATGGAGCGGGAGCCATTGTTTGATGAGTGGGGATGGAAGCAGCGTTAGCGCCCCTCCCCCCACGGGTCTGGGGATAATGCGTACGCTAGCTGTCAGGTGCGGAAGGAGGCTGAATGCTTTTTTGATTGCAGTAATTGCCACAAATTGGACGCTTGAGAAGGCTCTTTAATGAGAAGAATCTCGAGGATGAGACTTCAGGAAGGAGCCCCTCTGCAGATCCCCAGCCTTTGTGCCACGTGGCGGAGCTAATTCCCCGACCGTCACGACTTGCAATGAGGCATTCATCTCAGTTGTGAAGCTCAACAAAGCTTCTGCTGGCTAGAGCCGGAAGTTGACTGGCTGGCTTGTCCTCTTCAGCGTTGATGTGACAGAAGGCAGGCGATCACGACAGAATGGAGATGATTCAATTCCATTGAATTTGATTCAACATGCATTTAATAAGCCCTACTGTATGTAGAACACTAGGAGGCCAGTGGTAGGAAGGCCTTGAATGCCAAGCTAAAGAACAACCAGAACTAGAGGCGTCAGGGGCCGAGGCAACTACTTCTTTGGGCAAGCAGTCCCCACTGGGGCAAGAAGCCTGGAGCCCCACTTCACATCAGCTTCCAACTTCACACGATGAGAATGACAGGAGTAAGAGGGCAGGAGTGAAGCTGGTTCCCTGGGAAATGTCAAGAGAAAGGGCGCCCTGGGATGGCGTGTGATAGGACACATTGGGTTGTTTTTAATGCTCTGAATGGAGAGACTAAAGGGGCAAAGATTCTACAGGCCTCTATCTCCCAGCTGCATGCGAGCCAAGGCCCCATCCCCATTTCTGGGCTGCTGAACATGGGCTCCCTGAACCCTATTCTGCTCTACCAAAGAAGCTCAGGCATTAAACTTCTGTGTCGTCTAAATTGTTCTACCCTGGGACAAAGCTTCAGGAGCCCCAACCTGGCTCCAGTTACACTAAGGAGTTTCAACTTTATTAAACAGATGGAAAAGGAGCATTGAAGATTTTGAGAAAGGGAATGAGGAGAACACAATGTTCTCTTAAGATAGAATGCTAGATGTGAGGAGATAAGGGACCAGTGGCAAAGTCCTTTGAAGGCAATCCGATTCCACAGACATTTATTAAACATATGTTATGAGAAGAGATCTCTTCTGGGCCTTGAAAGGCATTAGAGATCCAGACAAATGTAGAGACAGATGTATAAACAGAGCATTTATTAAATGTATGCTATGAGCCAGACACTAAATTAATCACTGAACATAGAAATACAAAGAAATAACATAGTCCCAACCCTCTAGGAACGTACAGGCTATAAATGGAGCAGGAAAGGGGGAATATGAGGGGAACAGGAGAAGGAACCCTCAGGACTGTTGGGGAGTAGGTGAAGTCCAGAGTGAACTGGGGCTGGGGCCCCTCATAAAATGGCATTTGGAATAAAAGGGGCAACGTTGTTGCTTCCCTCAGAAAGTTTGGGTGTGAGGAAAGGGATGACACAAACACATAGAATTATGGTACAATGGTACATGACAAAAAGAGAGGGCAGGAAGATGGACAAGAAGTACTATGTGAAAATTGGAGGCTGAAAGGTCATTACCATGAGACCGAACTGGGAAGGTTTCCTGGAGGAGGTGTCTTGAGAGTTGAGGGAATCAATCATCCTGCTTTCTCAGTTCTAAAGCTGTAGACCAAATATGAGGATCGACAGAGGTGTACTCCTCCCTGCCCCTCACCCTTTCAAGAGATGTTCCAGTGTGGAATTAAAGCATCCAAACCAGATTAACATAGAAAGCAGCTGCTGGGATTCATCGTCATCCACTTTTCTGAGTCCTTGGGGGTTCTTGTTGGAGCAGGAGAGGGAAAGCCACTTACTATACTCCATACCATCGTAAATGAGCATATTTTCCATTCATAACTATATTACCAAGAATAGTTCATTCAATTTAATTCAACAAACATCTATTAAGCATTTGCCATGTACCAGACACTGTCCTGGGTACTGAGAATACAAAGGCTAAGAACAAAACATACCCTGACCTCAAAGACCTGACATTCTACTGGCTAAGCCCAAAGGCTCCAAACTCATCTCACAGCTGAGGAGGCTGAGACTTGGAGCCGTGAAGAGATTTACTTAAAGTACCACAGTTAGTAAGTCTTGGCT
This sequence comes from Pseudochirops corinnae, assembly GCA_028646515.1. Taxonomy (NCBI): domain Eukaryota; kingdom Metazoa; phylum Chordata; class Mammalia; order Diprotodontia; family Pseudocheiridae; genus Pseudochirops; species Pseudochirops corinnae. Next base: position 195,522,394 of record CM053591.1, read on the forward strand.
CTGCTGCCCCATCCTGGGCTCTCCTTGACTACTTTCTAGCATCACCAGAGTTAAGCAGGAAGCGACTCTGAATCCCAATCCACATACACAGATGTATAGAGAAGAGCCAGTGTATAAAGAGACATGGAATACTGAAGAGAAAGTGGATGGTTGTAGGTGTAGGGACCCCAGGAGCCCCAGCTCCCAAGAAGATGGGAAAGGAGGGGTTTGAGGGCACCAGGAGACACATTGCTCTTGAAAGGAGAAGGGAAGTCTCAGTCTCAGAGATGGCTGGAGAGTCTTCTGTCCATGTAAACTTTGAGTCTTCTCAGGCTCATACCCCTCCTCCAGTTGCTAGGCCCCAACAAAATAGCCACAGGCACTTCTCAGCTCCTAATTACTGTCTCCTTCAGGTTTATCGCAGACCAATTGACTTGGGGAGTTGACCCACAGAGAGCGTAGGCTGCTACTGGCAATTTTATTGGAACCCATTTGTGACTAATGAAATGGTGACTCATAAAAAGGAGAGTCTGGGTCTTTGATGGACCTTGGGGGCAGCGTGTCCTACAGAACTAATTCCATAGCATGAGCCTACGCTCAAGTGATGACTAAATGCCCAGTATTGGCTAACAGCCTTAGCGACAGAAGAAACATCAATTAATGTCTGTGCTGTGCTTTTCTCTACTTCAGTATTCTCCCCAAAAATGGCCATATAGGGGAATAACAGTCAGAGAACAGGGCTCAAGACCTTTGTAAACCTAAGCAAATCCCTTTCCCAGTTAGAGACACAATTTCCTCATCTGGAAAATGAACGAGTTGTGCTCTGTAACTATAATAGAATGCTGTTAGATGACCCTCTCTTTGGGTTTTAAAACCCTTCCCAATCTGGGCCCTTCCTACTTTATACCTTACTCTTCTCCCACACATTTTTCATCCACTTACACAGTGTTCCATTTCCTTGGCTGGCCCTCATGCTAGAATGAACTCACTCATCATTTCCACCTCTTAAAGTCTCAACTCAAATCCCACCTTTTTAAGGAAACCTTTCTCAATTCCCTTCCATCTCCACTACTGCCTTCTTTCTGTGATTATCTGCAATTTACCCTCTAATCACCAGCACAACACTTTAAGGTTGGCAAAAGCACTCTACAGATATTATCTCATTTTACCGTCATAACAATTCTGAGAAGGAGGTGCTATTGTTATCTTTGTTTTATGGATTGGGAAACTGAGGCAGATAGGTTGAGACCAAGATCACACAGCTAGTAAGTGTTCAGGGATGACTTTGAACTCAGCCCTTCCTGACTCCAGGTCCAGCACTCTATTACACATCCAGCTATCCTGTGTATTTAACTGCCCCTCGCCCTTTATGGAATGTAAGCCTCTTGAGCAAAGGACTGCTTCAGTTTTCTATCTGTGCCTCCAGTGCTGATTGGTAGATGGAATAAGAAGAAATCAGAGAAACAAGGGAAGGTTTGTATGAATTGATGCTAAGTTAACTAACCAGAGTCAGCAGGACAATGTACCCACTAGAAACAATCCTGCAAATGAAAACAGTGCTAAAAGATAGCTGACTGATTGACTTTGGGCCAGTCTTGATCCTGGAGGACAGATAATACAGCACAGTTCCTACCTCTAGGCAGAGGCAGAGAGCTCTCTGGCTATGGGATGGGGCTAGGTCACTGGCCAGTTGCCTTTGCTTCTATGTTTCTCCTTGTTACATAGGAGGATTCAATGAGCTGAAAGGGGCAGGGTGTTATTGGGAAATGTATATTGATGAAAAACAAAAAAAGCATCAAAAATAATTTTTAAAGACTATCAGAGGTTATACTAGATGATATTAAATGCCATCCTCAGCTCTATAGTTCTATAGTTTTGTGGCCAAATGTAAGTAGCGGGGATTCCTTGACTATTCTCAGTCACCATTCCTGGGTAGCATGTGAAAGTTTTGGGGGAGTCTGCTTACAGTCATGTGTGCCTTAGGAACTGGTTCTGTGGGATAATGAAGACTCCCCAAACTGACTACTGAGCCAAAAAGGCTGATGACAGTAGACTTGTCAAAAGGAAAGTTTCCAGCTGGTGGGCTCTTGGAAGGAGCCCTCTAAATGAAAAGATACAACTATTCAAGGGATGGTGAGGGAACAAGGTCTTCCTCTGTTTTGATGTCATAGTGACACATGACAACAAGTGCCAAAGAAAGTAACCAGGTCAACCTGTGCTGGTACTATTGCAAACTGAGATCCCAGAAAATATAAGCCTGTCCCTATAAGTATTAGAGGCCTAGAGTCAACTATAAGTCATCCCTCATCATCAGATGAGAAGCCAAACTGTTGTGGGTGACAAGTTTTCCAACCACCTAGAAATATAGACCAGATCTCTCTATGTGTCTCATCATTCACAGAACACACCAAAATTTCTCTAGGAATCTTTGAACACAAGGATGAACCCACTGGGAGTCCAGACAAAAATTTCCTATTTTCTCCAAATATAAATGGATGTCCAAAGTCATTTAACAATAAGAAAGGCAGACTCAGTTCAAAAAGAGAGAAAATACAGTCAAATGAGTCTGGCATTTGTGTGGGGTTCCCAAGAGGTATTAAGCCTTCAGTGTTGATTAGGACCAATAAGCAGTCAAGGTCCCCATGAGTAACACAGAGGTACCACTCAGCTAGGACTCCACTCCCTGTCTTCCCAAACATTGTGGTTTGCTCTGGGTTCATTCATGATAAATCCTAGTCTCTAATTAAGGAAATTACTCTGCCTAGTCTCCCATTCCTAATTTTAATAGCAATTTTGGTTAAAAAGTCTAATGGACTCCCCCAAAGGGTAGAAAGTGAAAAGGTATTCAATGTAGAAACACAGATAGGGAATTGAAGGATACTTTATTCCTACACAGTGAGAAATGTTCAACCTAAGAGAATCAGGGTGCACATTAACAGAATGATGAGAACCACATTAAGTAACAATATATTCACAGTTATAATCATTTGGGAGGCTAATATTTTAAACTTCATCAAAATATATAGCATTTGTGCATTGCTGCTAATTAGATATTTTACGTTTCATCAGGTCACTGGGAAGTATAATATGAAATGGCTAGGCTACATCTTTCTTCCAGTGGCTTATCTCACCAGGTAGATGATTCCCTTTCCACCAACCAGATCCTTCTCCTTTTATGACTTCAGGCATTCTGAAGATGCTCGTAACACCACAAACTTAGAGATTTCCTAAAGTCACCTACTCAAAGAATAGAAAGACAAAAGAGGGACAAAGGCAAACAGGAGCCCCAGCATAGGCTGACATGGTTCAAGTCCCCTGGCACTATTCACCATGACACCAGAATAGAGAGAAGGACCCTTCTGTCCTCTACCCATCCTCTACTAGCGTCACACTTTGTCAACTGGAATAGCCAAGAACTCCTCAGTCAGCAATTGCTTCTCCTTTTAAGAAATCCACTTATTCATCAGCCCCTCTGAATCATCAACCACTTTGGGGACTTACCTTCCTCACACAACACAAGCCCCTCAGTCTTATGCATGGAGGCAGACTGCCTCCAGACTTCTACACATGGACTCAAGACATGAGTCTGAGCATGTTCCAAGACAGAGAAAGATTGTCCTCCTATTGTCTGTACATTTCTTTAAGTCAAATTTTGTTTTATTTTACTTTTTTGGCCTTTATTGGGGCACTGTAGCAGCAAGCACCCTAGTATACCCAGGATGGTCTGCTAGCACAGGTTCTTTGATCTGCTTTTCTAGGAAATACTGCTCAAAAAGGGGTTAACAATCCTACTTTTAATTACATTCACTAGTTCAGGGGAAAGCTCAGCTCCCTGAACTTCAGAGAAAATATGAGCAGAGAAATTAGCATAAAGACCAACAGATAGGGCTCTGACTGCCTGAATCAAAGCAATATTGCTATACACTTTGCATACACCACTGAATCGAGAGAGCCGTTACATCTGAGCAGTGGGGGAGGGGGTGTATGGACATACAGTTGCTCAGAATCTCAACCATGAAATCAAATAGTCCTTCTCATAAGTGAGCCCTCAAAGTAAAATACCAACTCAGTATATATACACTTCTCAGAGTCAGAAAGGCATCACAACTCTCATGACTCAGTGCCTAATTGGAAATTAGCAAAAGATGTGAAAGCCTTCCTACAACAAGCCTTCCCTAAGCAAGCTTCCCTTAATGGGCTCCACCTGAGACCTATTAATGGGAAGGGAAGATCTTATTATCCCATTAACATTATAGGCACTTAGTTGATGAAAATGAATTTGTTGAACTTGATTCCCTAGTGTGGAACTTGTGGAATTTGGGGCATTATAAGCTTCTCTCATGTGTCAAGAGGTACTTAATCTTCCCTCGATTAAATGAGCAGCCTCCAGAGAGACATATGATGAATGCCTCTTCCAATTACTCTCCCATCCTTGTGGTCATGAAGACTGTGAATATGGGGTGCATTTTGCCCTCAGATGGGCTCAAATGAAACCTGACTTTAACCTAAAATCATTTCTATTTTTAAGTATCTGCTTATGGGTATTTTTCCTTTTAAAAGATTTCTTTCTACAGATTTGTCCCATAAAGGAATCAATTTGGCATATGAAAGTGCCCATGATTACCTAAGGTCAGATTTCTTGCAGCCTCATCCATCTAGAATTAGCCACGAGCTTAAAAGAACATTAATGAGATCTTCAAGTACTAAAAGGAACCATTACAAAAACAAGCACTAATTCTATTCATTTCTCTCTAAAGGACAGTCTCATTCTCTCATTCAGAGCCTATTTACTCTTATGTTACACACAATTCTAAAAAGCTAATCAGATTGCACAGCTCATAGCCCATGAGAACAGAGGTTAGAGTGACTGTCAGAAACAGGTGTCTTGTCAATACTGAAGCGGACAGTCTGGAAAAAAGCAAAAAAAAAAAAATAGAGAAACTGAAAAGAAAATATAACTGCCTACAAAGATCAAGAGATGCTCATTACTATAGACCTAAAGAATGCAAGATCTTAAAGCGATCTTAGACATCACTTGTTCTCTCCAACATTCAATGTATGGAGGAGGAAACTGAGGTTCAGGATAGTCTGGTGATTGTCCCAGGGTCATTGAGTGAGTTAGTTACAGAGTTAGACCAAAAGGTGCAGCTATCGACTCCCATCTCAGGACTCTGACTTCAGCACCATGTATCACACCTGACCTTCGTTTAACTAAGGTGGGGAGACATACAACACCAGCTCTAGCAAAGGCTAAGGGAACCTTTGCCCCATGTCACTGATATCACAGGGGACAAGGCACCTTGTCTTGATGGCTGCCATCCCCATCCCTCATCTTGTCTACTGGTCTGGACTGCCACATGATCCAAACACTCCAGGACCAATGGAGGTGCAGTCAAGCTAGGAGAGGACATGTTGAAACTGTCTTCCCCAGAGAGATAGAAGGAAAGGTATGCTCCTGGAAATGTCCTGTCACCATATTACACCCTCACCAGAGCCTGCCTCTCCCACCAGGCAAAACCTATGGGGTCAAGAGATGGACCAACATCTCACCTGATGCTCATAATTGAACTGACCTCTGTTCTTTTGCTCACTTATACTACCTATGCCCAACCTTATCTTCATATTTTTTTTCCTTTTTTAACTCCTATGTTATTTCAATCTACAAACATTTATTTTTCTCTCCATCCCACATAATGCATAAGTGTTTTTACCCCAAGTGGAAAAAAAAAGATCTTAGTCATAGTTCTAGAACTAGAAACTGTTTTGGCAAGAAATTTATGTAAGTCTAAAATAAACACATTTTTGCCACTTCAATTCAAGAAAAAGATTATTATTTCTATGTGCATAGCAGGATGTTTGGTGCTGGGGAAACAGATGAAAAATGAAATAATTTCTTCCCTAGAGGGATTTATAATTTAGCAAGTTGGCTATAATATGTACAAAAATACTTTGAAAATAAGGTAGAATGTAACCAGGGAAAGGAGGTGGGAGAATCTACTGTTGACAAATCATTCTAGGAAAATATGAAGAGGGAGAAATTCAAGATACTTTTCTATTAGGGGTGAGAGGTGGAGGGGAGATTTTTTTGGAGGAGGTGACACCCAATCTGAGCCTAGAAGGAAGAGAAGTATTGGGAGAAGCCTGGAAGAATGTTCCAGGCATGGGGCACAGCCTGGGAAACAACTGAATACCACTGGACGAGACCTTTGAACAATTACTACTGTGATCTAGTTGTGTTCCAGAACAGCCCTCGGAGCATAATGTGAAATAAGTCTTGTAATGAGATCTAGAGACCAGTCTGTGAAGGGCTTTAAATGCCAAATAGAAAAGTTTGTATTTTATTTTTTGGCAATAGGGAACTCCTGAAGGTTTTTGTTGTTGTTGTTGTTGTTTATTTGTTTGTTTGTTCTTTTTTAAAATTGGTGGTACCACGTGCATATCTGTGCAGTAGGATTATAATCTTGGCAGCTGCTTGAAGGGTAGACTGGACAAGAGAGAGAAGGAAAGTATGGAGCCCACTTAGAAGGTTATTATATTGATCCAGGCAAGAGAGGATGAATAACGCAACTGCAAAGTGAGTGTAAAAAAAGAAGAATGAATTGAAATATGAGCTCCTGGAGGTATGAACTGTTCCTTTTGTCTTTGGTCCCAATAGCCCAACCTAGTTCTTGCTAGTCAATTAATAAATGCTTGTTAATTGATGGATATGGAAAATGCTATAGAGGTAGAATTGATAGGACTTGGTGACGAATCAGATGTGAGGGATATTGGATGGCGTCAGAGATGTCTCTGAGGTTTTGAACCTTATTCACTGGGAGATTTCAGTGCTTTTTACAGAAATAGGGGAGGCAGAGGAAGGAGACAAATTGTGGGACTGGGAAGGAATGGTAAGTACAGTTTGGGATATGTTGTGTCTCCAGTACTACCATAGTGCCTGGTACACACTTAGGACCTATTAAGGTAGAGTGCTTACTAATGCTGAATACATGCTTGGCTGATTGTTGAATTTGAAGTGTTCCTCAACACTCCATCTCCCAGCTCTGGGTGTTCTCACTGGCTGCCCCCCAGCCCTGGAATGCCCTCTTATCTCACATCTATCTCCTACCTTCCTTGGCTTCCTTCAAGTACCTGCTAAAATACCATCATTTACAGGAAGCCTTTTCCAATCTCTCTCAATTCTGGTGCCTCTCTTCTGCTGATTATTTCCAGTTCATCCTGTAAATAGGTTGTTCATACATAGCTCTTTGTATGTTGTCTCTCTTATTAGACTGCAAGCTCCTTGAGGGCAGGGAATGTCCTTGCACTCCCAGACCTTAGCACAGTGCCTGGCATAAGCACTTAAGGAATAGGTTTTGATTGATTGACTGGTGAAAACATAAAGTTGCTTGACTTTTTAAAATGTTATTTATTTTAAACATTCTTTTCTTTTTACATTTTGAATTCCAGATTCTCTCCTTTCCCTCCTCTCCTCCTCCTTGAGAAGACAAACAATATATCAATTATACATGCGAAAACATTTTTATATTAGCCATATCACCAGAAACTGAGAAAACTATATTTCAATGTGTGCTCAGAGCTCATCAGCTCTCTCTCTGGAGGTCAAGACCATTTTCCTTCACGAGTCCTTTGCAATTTTCTTGTATCATTATAGTGATCAGAGTAGCCAAGTTTTTCACAATTGATCATCATTACAATATTTCTATTGCTGTGGACAATGATCTCCCAGTTCTCATTTCACCTTGCCTCAGTTCATGTAGGTCTTGCCATGTTTTATTTTTTCTGAAACCATCCCTCTTGTCATTTCCTTCAGCAGAATAGTGCACCATCACAATCCTACACCACAACTTTTTCAGTCATTTCTAACTGATGAGTATCCCCTCAATTTTCAATTCTTTGCTACTACAAATAGAGCTGCTATAAATATTTTTGTGCATACTATTCCTTTTCCTTTCTCTTTGATCTCTTTGGTGTACAGACCTACTAGCAGTATTGCTGTGTCAAAGGGTATGCACAGTTTGATAGCCCTTTGAGGATAGTAGCAGATTGTTCTCCAGAATGGTTGGGTTTGATCACTTACTCAAAGAACAATTCATTAATGTATGAATTTTCCCTCATCCCCTCCAGCGTTTGTCATTTCTGATAGATTGAGGTATTGCATCAGAGGTATTTTAATTTGCCTTTCCCTAATCAGTTGTGATTTAGAGCATTTTTCATATGATTATAGATAGATTTGCTGACTTCTTCTGAGGCTTTTATCAGAGAAAGTTGCTGTAATTTTTTTTTTTTGAGATTACTTCATTGTCTATGGTACCTTTTATCAAAATGTAGCCTCCCTGGTTATCTCTTTTCATTAGGTCTATTTTTGCTTTGTCTGAGACCAAGATTGCTGCCCCTGCCTCTTTTACTTAAATTGAAACATAAAAGATTTTGCTCTAGCCCTTTATTTTAACTCTGTATGTGTCTTTCTGTTTCAAGTATGTCTCATGTATACAACACATTGTTGAATTTTGTTTTCTCATCCATTCTTCTATATATTTCTGTTTTATATAGGTTAGTGCATCCCATTCAGATTTACAGTTATGATTACTAACTGTATATTTCCCTCCATCCTATTTTCTTCTGCTTATCCTTTTCTTTCTCTTTTTTATCCTATCCCTCCTCAAAAGTCTGTTTTGCTTCTGACCATTGCCTCCCTTAATCCACCCTCCCCTTTATCATCCCTCTTCATCTTATCCATTTCCCCTCCTATTTCCCTATTGGGTAAGATAGATTTCTATACCTGCATGTGTATAACTATTTTCTTCCCCTTTGCGCCAATTTTAAGGAGAGTGAGGTTCAAGCATTACCTGCCCTCCAATTTCTTCCTCCACTATAAAAGCTCTTCTTTGTGTGCCTCTTTTATGTGAGAAAATTTTCCCCATCTACCTCTCCCTTCACCCTTCTCCAAGTGCATCTCTATTTCTTACCCCTACATTTTTTGGGGGGAGATCATTCCAACATAATCAGTTCACCCCTGTGCCCTCTATCTATGTAGACTCCTTCTAATGACCCTAACAAGATTAAAATGCTTAGGAATTACATGTATCATCTTCCCATATAGAAACATAAACAGTTTGACTTTATTGACTCCCTTATGATTATTCTTTCATGTTTGCCTTTTTACACTTCTCTTGAGAATTCTGTTTGAATGTCAAATTTTCTATTCAGTTCTGGTTTTTCTTTTTCATTGGGAATGTTTGAAAGTCTTCTATTTCATTCAATAGCCATTTTCCCTTGAAGGATTACACTCGGTTTTGCTGAGTAGGTGATTCCTGGTTGTAATCCTGGCTCCTTTTCCTTCTGAAATATCATATTCTGAGCCCTTCAGTCCTTAAATGTAAAAAGTTGCTAAATATTGTGTGATCCTGATTATGACTCCACAATACCTGAATTGTTTCTTTTTGGTTTCTTGAAGTGCTTTCTTTTTAAGCTGGGAACTCGGGAATGTGGCTATAATATTCCTAGGAGTTTTTATTTTGAGATCACTTTCAGGAGGTGATTGGTGAATTCTTTCCATTTCCATTTTTCCCTCTGGATCTAAGATATCAGGCAGTTTTCCTTGATAATTTCTTGAAATAAAATGTCTAGGCTCTTTTTTTGATAATGACTTTTAGGTATCACAATTCTCCAACTATCTCACCTTGATCTATTTCCCAGGTCAGTTACTTTTTTCTGATGAGATATTTCACGTTTTCTTCTGTTTTGTTATTCTTTTGATTTTTTATTTGTTTCTTTATGTGTCATGAAGTTTCCATTTAGCCAATTCTAATTTTTAAGTTCTTTTCTTCAGTGAAATTTTGTGCCTCTTTTGCCATTAGGCCTATTATTTTTTAAGGTTTTTTTTTTTCTTCAGTGTTTTTTGTGCCTCCTTTACCAAGCTGCTAATTCTCTTTTTGTAATTTTCTTGTGTCATTCATTTTTCCCAATTTTTTTTCCTCTATTGTTCTTATTTCTTTCCTTAACTCTTCCAAAAATTCTTCCTGGCCTTGAGTCCAATTAGCATTTTTCTTTTAGGCTTTGCTTGTACTTGTTTTCACATTGTTATCTTCATCTGGAAGTCACAGTCTTACCTGCCACCATAGTAGCTTCTTATGGTCAGGTTCTTTTGTTTTTGTTATTTGCTCATTTTCCTAATCCATGTCTTGACTTTGAACTTTATGTTAAAGTTGGGCTCTGCTTACCTGGGGGTGGGGAGGCACTGTGTTAAACTTCAAGCTTCTTCATGCTACTGTTTTTAGAGCTAGTTCTAGGGATATGCAAGTTTTTTATGTTTCCAAGGTGGTGTCATTCTGAGAATGATATAATCTTTACCCACAAAGGGCTTTTGCTCCCTTGCAGCCACAAGCTCTTGTGCTTCCCTCAATCCTGGAACTGTGACCAGGGCTCCTGCTCCCTTGTGACCAATCACAAGTATTCCTCTCCACTCCTGAACTGTACAGTGCAATAAAGTTGCCAATCAGTGCCTTCTGCACCCAGTGCGAGGAAAGGGTCCCCTGCACTCTCTTTTTGACCAGTTGTCAAACCCCATTACTCCCTCTGGGCTGAGAGCTCCTGAGGCTGCTGCTGCTACTGCTGTTGCAGCAATCTCCAAGGCCCACCACTGGTATGATAAACCTCTCCTGAAGACCTCCTAACTTGTCTTAAACTGGAAAAAATGTCTCCTGATGTTCTGTTTGTTTTCCACCCCAACATTTAAATCAAAGCATTATTTTAAAGTTGTTTGGAAGGGCATGTTGGGAGAGTTCATCTGGGTCCCATCCTGGACTCTGTCATCTTGGCTCTGCCTCCTGCATGGACACATGCCTTCTGTAAGTATAAGGAATCAAATGAGGAAAATATGTTAATATTCAAGTAACGATGCTGATAGATCAATCAGAAAGGTCTGGCCAAGGGACCTTTGTCTGGGGAGGAAGAGGTTTGAGTTATATAGGACCTGGAAAGAAAAACAAATTTTCAACACTTAGAAAATTTGCTCTGGTGGATTATCTCATTCCTAAGAGTCTGATAAAGGAGAGGTCACCATTGCTGACACGGGCATCTGCACATTAAAGGGCTATAAAACACAGAGATGCCAAGGAAAGTCACCCCTTCTCATATGTCTCAGCATTCCTCAGCCTCAGGTAAGTCTCTCCTGACTGGTTCCAGCTGTCTCTTTAGAACCAAGGTTAAGAGCATATTTCAGAAGTCCCCTTGTTGATTTATCTGTTTTGAAACTCCAGAATTATTTGCTATCTTTCTAGATTGGCTAGATCAAGTACTCTGTTTTTATGCCCTCATCCCTCCTCCCCTGTCTGAAGCCACCTACCAAGAAGGCATGATCTTCTTGGTCTCACTAACATTTGAAGAAACCTTACAACAAGTAGAGTCCATAATCTTAATTCATTAAATTAATTCACTTAATTCATTGAACACCTAGGACACCTGTGAACCTATACATCCAGAGTGAGACTTAACCAGACAGGATAGAAGGCTAAAAGTTCTTAGGGATTAGGATGACCTGCTCCACTCCTTAGCAAAGGCTGGACTTAGATGGAGTATAATGTAGGAATCTCCAATCACTGATACTCTGCCTGGTCTCACTGCTCAAAAGTGAGCATACTGCTGCCCCCTTATTACTCACCCCATCTAAGTGATTTGGAACCTCTGTTGGCTGTTCTACAACCTCATTGTTCCCCATCCCCTAGTGGTTGCTGCCTTACTGCTTTCTGCCTAAACCCACCACCACTACCATCCCCCACAAATACATACAACATTCCACTCAGGATCAGGTCTCCCCTTTCTCTGTGCCCTCTGGAATGCCTAACCCTTAATTAACAAACTTACTTTGATATTAAACCTTTTTCATTTTTACTCTTCATTTTCTAGCCTTCACTAAAGCATGGCACTCCTCTGAAAACACTGCTTCCCTCACCACACTTTCCAGTATTGGTCACATTTAATCTCATGACACCTTTCCCTCATCTTCTTGGTCTTGGAAGTTAGAAAACAAGATACTCCCCATTTCCAAGTCCAGACTCTCCTATAATATCTTCACTAAGCAACTTCCGCTCATTTGAGGTTCACATGATCCAAATTTATCACGCAGTCCAAATTCTGATGACTGATGACTGCTATTTATAGATGCCCAAAAGATTTTCCTTCCTCAAGGAATTACATGCTTGCCTGGTTCCCCATATTTTTACTCCTCCTAAACTCCTGTCCTCATACTAGGAACCTTTTATATACATCTTAACATTCTCTCAGTCACCCTAATCTCCCAGTTGCTCAATCTATTCAATTCCTGTGATCCACTCTTCTCCTTGACCTACTCCACCTCATTGTACACAGAGATCGCCACACCCTGGAGGTTGCCATCACCCGTGAGTTTCATTTCCATGTTCATGAACTCTATCATTCCTTTAATAATGCTAACTATTATTTACATGGTGCTTTAAGGTTCGCAGCATGATTTAGAAATACTACCTTATTTTACTCTCGAAACAACCCTGGGATGTAGGTGCTCTTGTTATCCCCCTTTTACAAACGAGGAGGCCAAAAGCTATTAAGTAGCTTGCTCAGAATCACACAGCTGATAAATGAAGTAGGATTCAAGCTCAGCTATTCCTGACTCCAAGCCTGTGCCACCTAGCTTCTGTTATCTGATTATAATCTTTTTTCATTCCATCTTTTCCTATTCTTTCCATTCTAGTTCTTTCCCAAGATATCAACCCTGCACTGTCTACACTCTCTTCTCTTTCCTATCCTGTCCCTTAATTCATCTTCTCTATCCCCCACTCTTGATTTGCATTTCCAAAGTCTTTTATCAATCCTACTCTGTCAAGTTCCAACTCTGGATTACTCTTAATATCCTCCTTTTCTCTGCCTACTCATATGTTGCTGAATGAAGCTGAAGGAAATCATGAGATTGAGATTGTGAAGACTGAGCTCACTACAAATTTCTGTTAGTTGATATCAACTGAGTCCTCAATCTGCTCTCCAGCTCTCCAGCTCTCCACAGATGCTGTTCTGAACATTCTCATCTCTTCTCAATCCTGCCAATATATCCTCTCCATCCACCCTCTCAGCTGATATCACTGTTCTATATTTCACCATCAAAATGGCAACATTCCCCAAGAGCTTCCTCTTCTCCCTTCTCCTCACCTTACCTCACTTAGACATCTTCCTCCACTGTCTTCTTTTTGCCATTGTCTCAGATAAAGAAGTGGTCCTTTTGCTTGTCAAAGAAAAACTCTATATGCCCTTGATCTGAGCCCCTCTGTGCTTCTCCCATGAAGTGCCTCCACCATGATACTCACTTTGTGTCCTATCTTCAATATCTCTTTACCTCTATCTCTTTCCTTGCCACCTACATTCTCATGCCGCCTGCTCTCTTTGATAGGATAGTCACCACTAGCCATCCTTGATCTCTCCCAGCTTTTGTGGCTGACCTCCTGAGGAAGGTCACCTGCAAGCAGAGCCTCCACATCCTCTCCTCCCACTTTCTTCTACATCTTCTGCTGTCTGATGGCCAACCTCATCATGCAATGGAAACTATTCTCTCCAAAAATTACCTTGGTCTCTTCACTGTCAAGTCCAAATTTTCTCAATACTCCTCCTCCTTGATTTCTCAGCAGCCTTTGACACTGTCAATCAGCTTCTCCTGGGCATTCTCTCCTCTCTAGGTTTTCATGACCCTATTATCTATAACTTCTCCTCCTATCTGTCTGATTGTTCCTACTCAGACTCCTTTACTGTTTTTAGAGCCAGTGTGTGTCAGAAGTAGAATCTGAATCCAGGTCTTCTTGGGTAGTTCTATCTGCACCACATACAAAGTAAGTACTACCTGTATTTTTACCCCAATTATGCAGACATGGAACCTGAGTCCAAGTGAGGGGGTGAATTAATTGGTATCTAAGACAGGATTCAAATCCAGATTTTTTTTTCTGCCTCTGAGTACAGTCCTCTTTCCTTTGTACCATACTTTGTACCATACTACCTTAGTTCATTGTTATGCCTTGCCACTTTGAGGATGCTGTTGTGATAGGAAGAGAGACATATAGGACTTCACCAAAAGACAAGGCTGAGATCCATCAGGAAACAATAGCAATGTTTTCCTGGGCTCGTTCCAGAAATGCAGCAGGCCAGCCTTTTTACCCTCAGTTCTAAATTGAAGTCACCAAGACTCAATGAAAGCAGTGTTGGCCACATGCCCATCACAGGGGTCTATCTCAGGCAGCCTTATCTTGATCAGAGCAATCAATTACTAATTGTAGCTACATTGCTATAGCACTGCAAAGTGTCTCTTCTATATTAACCCATTTGATCCTGTGAGAGAGTGCCCCCATTTTATGGATGAAAAAACTGAAATGAAAGAGACTTGCCCAGGGTCACACAACTAGGAAGTATCCGAGGCAAGATTTGCACTCAGGTCTTGTCCATCATGCTATCTACCACACCACAAATCTGTCTCATAATTAAATGTTTTCCTAGTTTTTGCCCTGTTTTCAAGATAGGTGACTGTTTATTTGCACAGTATTGTTCCTTTGTAAAAAAAAAAAAAAAAAAAAAAAAAAAAACAAGCTGCCCTGGAGAGCAGGAGGTCAGGCTGGATGTGCTTGTGTATTAAGAGCTCACTCAGAAGCTTTAATGACCACCCAAATTGGGAACAGAAGAAAGAAGATTACAAAAAAATACAGGCAGAATTAAATGCTCTCCTAGATAGCCGGATGGTAATCATTAGCCAGTACACAGCTCCAGTAATGAGCTTGCGGTCAACAGTCCAAGAAGTCTCTTACCTGGGGATGGAAATGGAAGTTACTAGAAAAAAATAAAACCAACTTTCCTTCTGCTTGATGACCATCTGTGTGAGTGTGTGTGTGCACATGTGTGTGTGTGTGTATGCCGATGTCTGCAATCTCAGATGTCGATCTTCCAGTGGTCTTAGACATTGAATAAATAGATGACCGTCTATATGGTGTAATTTCAGGGGCACTAAGAAAGCTAGTTGCTCTCAACTCCCAACAAAATATCCCCTTCTCTGCTTCCTGATGTCCCCAATTCCACTGTTACAGTTTCATTCCATTAACTAGAGTTTTGATTCTAGTTCAAAGACAAATTTTCCCTGGAAGATATTATTATGAACAATAGGAAAATAGGATTTGGAACCTTAAGGATCATCTAGGATTATAGACATAGAGGTGGAAGGGACCTCAGAGGCCACCTGCAACCAATCTCCTCATTTTACAGATGAGGAAACTGAGGCCCAGGCTAGTGATGTTATTTGCCCAATATCACAAAGCTATTAGGAGTCAGAGGCAAGTCATGAACCCAATTCTTGCTAACTCTAAGTCTGGCCATCTCTTTAGACACTTTACCACAATTTTCCTTCAAATATTTTATATGAAAAGTCTATAAATGTGTCTGTATCTTGCTACATACATACATACATACACACACATACATATATCTTTTTATCTCTATCTGCATTTTAACTCTAGTCCGCCATTCAGCCATCTAAGAAGCATGCGTCAGAGAAGATAGACATGAGCAGGAAGACCTGGACTCAAGATCTGCCTCTGATGCACACTGGCTGCATGACATTGGGTAAGTCACTCAACCTCTTTATGCTCCAGGCAATTCTCTGTGATTCTAAGCTACAGAAAGGGGGTTGACCTGCACTATTGAAGGGAATGTCCCCTCCGGGGGATTCCCCATACCAAGGAAATCACAGGTCTAGTTCATATCACTATGTGTGTGTATATAATACATGTACATATATTATATACACCCACACACACATATATATATATATATATATATACTTACATTTTATATTTTTGAAGAAAAAATGAAACCTAGGAGAAACATTTCCATGAAAAATCATACCCTGCACTAATATGGTGGGCTATAAAACCATGCATACCCTTTGGCCCAATAATAATGCTACTAATTCTATATCCCAACGAGCTCAAAGGAAAAGGAACTGTATGTATGAAAATATTCATAGCAGTTCTTCTCTGGTGACAAATAATTGGAAATTGAGGGGATGCCCATCAACTGGGGAATGACTGAAAAAGCTGTGGTATATAATTATAATGGAATACTATTGTGCTATAAAAATAATGAGCAAGATGCTCTCAGGAAAACCTGGAAAGACTTACATGAACTGATGCAAAGTGAAGTGAGCAGAACCAGAAGAACATTGTACACAGTAACATCAATATTATATGATGATCATCTGGGAAGGACTTGGTTACTCTGATCAATGCAATGCTCCAAGATAATTCCAAAGCACTCATTATGAAAAATGCTATCTGGAAAGAACTGATGGATTCTGAATGCAGATCAAAGTATACTATTCTCCACTTTATTTTTTTTCATAGTATTGGGGGTTTCTGATTTGTCTTCTTTCACAACTTGACTAATATGGAAATATATTTCTCATGATTGTACATGTATAACCTGTATCAAATTGCTTGCCATTGGTGGGGAGTGGGGAAGAGATACAGGGAGAGAATTTTGAACTCAAAATTTTTTTAAAAAGAATGTTAAAAAAATTTACATACAATTGGGGGGAAATAAAATGATATTCAGAAAAATGTAAAATAATACCCTGTTCTGAGAATTGTGCAACTAAATATTAAGATGAGTGGATAGATGGATGGATGGATGGATGGATGGATGGATGAAAAAGCATTTATTAAGTGCTTTCTTGCCTATGCAACTCAGCATTCCCAGGTGGAGTATGATCCAAGTGCTAACCAGGTGAATTTGTCTTGTGTTCTTTCTTCCCAATTCTCCCACCACCCACTCCAGGTGCCCTGCTCACGACCTCTACCACCCAGGCATTGTTGCTGCCTCTGCTCACTGCTTCTCCCCCGGATCTTGTCTGCCAGACAGTTCATCTCATCAACCTATTTGTGCTTCTAGAGAGCTCCAGGTCTCCCAAAGGACTCTCATAATAATAGTAATAGCTCTCACTCATAGAGCACTTTACATACATCATCTCAGTTGGGAACATTCGCAACCAACGCCCCTTTGCCATGCTTAGTCAGTGTAGCTTCCAATCTGAGAGGTCATGATGCAGGGCTATTATGATTGGGAAGGGAGGAGAACAGGGTAACATCTTATCATAAATATCCCTTTCTGAGAAAATGGAAATATTGTTGAGTATCCTAGCAGGCATTTCCTAACATTATTTCTGGGGCCATCTTCTTTTCATCTCATTAGCTCCCATTAATTTAATTATTTCTTTACGTAGCTCTGGATCCCACATCTTATTTGGCCCAAGTCCCTCTCCTGAGCTCTAAATTTGCATCTCCTATTAGACCTTTATAACTGGATCCTCCCAGGCATGTCAGATGTCAAAAATGGAAGTCATATTCTTTCTCTGGAACTCTCTTCCTCTTCCAAACTGTCAAAGACCCCATCCTCCTTCGAATCATCCAGGCTCACAACTTCAGGGTCTTTTTCTCCCCAGTTCTACAACCAGTCAATTGAAAACTCTTGTCAATCCCATGTCCAACTAGTATTATTCCTTACCCCACCTCCCAAACCCTAGGAACTCTCCAGTACAGTGACACTAGCCTCTTTGCTATCTCATGAGCAGGACACTCCATTTCTCAGTTCTGGGCATTTGCTCTGTGTGTCCTCCATGCCTGTAACACTCTCCCTCCTCATTGCCACCTCTTGGCTTCCATGACTTTTTAAAGTCCCAACTAAAATCCCATCTTCTACAGGAAACCTTTCCCAATCCCTCTTAATCCTAATGCCTTCCCTCTATTGATTATTTCCTATTTATTCTGTACAAAATTTGTTTGCTTGTTGTCTCCCCCATTAGACTGTGAGCTCCTAGAAGACAAGGACTATCTTTTACCTTTCTTTGTATGCCCAGCGCATAGTACAGTGCCTGGCATATAGTAGGTCCTTAATAAATGTCTAATTACTGGCATACTATTGCTATTGTTGCTACTCTCAGAACCCTTTCAAGTTAGTGGAAAAGGCCAGAGTTTGCTCCCCATTGGTATAGCCTTCAGGATCGGCCCTCACCACTGTAAGGCATTGTAGTGCTTTGTAGAGATGGACAGCCTAAGCAATGACAGAACAATCTTTGTTCCTGATGTAAGGGAAAATCAACACTGGGAAACTGTAGGATGGTGAGTACAGGGACTCAAGCTGCTGGGAGCCCTCAGAACCTTTAGCCCAAAGTTTAGGGAGACTTATGGGTGTCCTGATCTGAAGGCCAGAATGGAGATTCTTTTGTTCCGAAGATGTTGTACACAGAGACATCTGAAATCCTGGTCCATCAGAGGCTCAGGCGAGAGTGGGGTGACAGCAAGGCTCCAGCTTCAGAGAATCAGTGATCCAGCCTAGGAATGGCTCATATACAGGGTAAGGTTACTGATGGGTGACTCCAGAGTGAAAGATGTTTGCCATCTTCCAGATGGCCATGTCTCTCCTTCATACTCTAGGCCCATTTCCCAAACTCAACCTGAGTGAAGCTAATGGCTTTGTATATTCATTATTGATTGTGTTCTGGTGAAAATCCTTTACCTGCTTGTGTTAATCCCAAAGACTTTCCTTTATACAGCATTATTTCCACACGCAAAAATGTTTAACCTCATCTGTTCATTCTATTCTAGGTATTTAATTTGTTTTCTTCCACAGAAGTATTTGTTTGTTAAAAACAAGAAAATCATCCCTCTTGCACGCATAGACAGGTAAGTTAAATAATTGGAAAAGAACCATCTGCCTTTAAAAACTTTCTCAAGGTGGGGCGGAGCCAAGATGGTGGCGTAGCAGCAGCAACATATCGCAGCTCTCACATAGCCACCCCAAAATACCCATAAAATAGGACTCTAAACCAATCCTAGAACTCCAAAACACACACAAAGATACTTTCCCACTAAAGTCAGCTCGGCTATGAGGAACCATATCAGCCCTGCGAACCGAAACCAACCTGGCCTGAAGCTGCGGCTGCGCCCCGGGGGTGGCTGGGCAGGAGGAGCGGAGGAGCCTCTCTGGTGAGCGGATTAGCAGCAGCTGCTAGCAGTGTTGAGAACTAGGTCAGTGGGACTTGAGGAGTTGGGAGGGAGGAGCAGTCTGGCCAAAAGGCCTCCAGAGTGGAAAAGTGAAAGGCAGAGGTTTTGCACCCGCCTCCGTGTTGCAGATTCCCACCCACGGCCAGCCCCGGGGGACTAAGCAATTGTTCTCAGGCCAGTTCTCGTGTTGAGCGGCCTGGATCCGGATCACCGTCTTGGGCCTCGGTCTTAGAGTCTTCACTATCCAGTCAGCCGGAAATAAGTAAGAAGAGTCCCAGCATCTTCCTGAGAGCTACGGCAGGGAGGACCCCAGCAATTTGGGACAGAGCTTTCCCTTCTGGAAGCAGAGCCCCACAGAGATTTAAAAAAAGAAAAATCACGCTCTGAACAACCATGAATAAGAATAAGCATAAGAAGCAAAGTAAGAATAGCACCCAAACCCTAGATTCCTTCTTTGGGGAAAAGAAAGATCATGGGAGAGAGAGGGAGGAGGAGAGTGCAGCCAGAGTGCCCCCACCAGGGGCCTCCAATAAACATGAAGAATGTCTTAAAGCTAGAGATGAGCTGAAGAAGGATTTTCAAAACCAAATAAGGGAAGTGGAAGAAAAATTGGGAAGAGAAATAAGAATGTTGCAGGAAAATCATGAAAAGAGAGTCAGCAATATGACTGAAGAAATCAACACCCTAAAAAAAAATAGATTAACTCAAATGACAAAAGAGGCCCAAAAAGCCAATGA
>CM053591.1:195542667-195558532 GCA_028646515.1 Pseudochirops corinnae
GGTTAATCATCTCATATAGAAGAGGCAAGGGATAACTGTTACAATGGAGGGGAAGAACAGGAAGGCAAAAGGGAATGGGTCACCCTTATTCTCATTGAATTTGGCTTAAGGAGAGATTGACATACACTCTAAAGTGGGTATCTTGCCCTACAGCAGAGTAGGGGGGATGGGGATGAGAGGGGATAGAATGGAGGGGAGGGGAGGGTGAGGGGGGAGGGATGTTAGAAGCACACACTTCAGTAAAGGGACAGGGACAAAGTAGAGAACAGAACAAGGTGGGGGGGGGATAGGAAGGAGGGAAATACAGTCAGTGTTACACAATATGTTCATTGTGGAGACGTTCTGCGTAACTACACATGTAAGGCCTGTATTGAATTACCTGATTTCCAATGGTGGTGGGTGACAAAGGAAGAATGGTATTTTTATGTATGCAATTATTATTATTATTGTTATTAACTTCATCCAACTGGAACTTGAAATACACAGGCACTGTGGTTGGGAGATCCATCCTGCCCTACCAAAAAGTCAGAGGGGTGAGGGGGGAAGACATAGGAGAGAATAGACTGGGGGAGGGGGGAGACACTGGGATGGCTGTTTTGGGGCAGTGGGTAGGGGAAAGATGGGAAGATAATATGTAACTCAAAATCTTGTGGAAATGAATGATGCAAACTAAAATAAAATTTAAAAAAATAATAATAATAATAGACATCTTACTGGATCCAAAAAAAAAAAGAATCCAGAATTTAAAGTTCTAAAATCAGATGATAAATATGTATAATTATTAATATTATTATTATTATTATTATTATTATTTACATGCAACTGGGAAATAAAATACACAGGCACTGGGATAGGGAGATCCATCTTACCCTACCAGAAAGTCAGAGGGGTGATGGGGGAGGATACAGGAGAGAGCAGATTGGGGGAGGGGGTACACAGTGGGATGGCTACTTTGGGGTGGTGGGTAGGGGAAAGACAGGGAGAAAATTTGTAACTCAAAATCTTGTGGAAATCAATGATGTAAACCAAAAAATAAAAAAATAAACAAAAGTTAAAAAAAAAAAAAAACAGTGTGCTAATGCAGCCAAAAAAGAATAAGTCCTATGATTTGAGGCTGCATGAAGAGACATAGAGTGTAGAACCAGAAGGTGACATTCCCACTGGTTGGGCTCAATCTCAAGTTCCAGCTAGGACAGACCACTTAAGAAAGGACAATGATACATTGGAGAGCATCCAAGGAGATTGACTGATGCTGGAAGGATCAAAAGAGGTAAAGAATGAAGTGAATTTTGAAAACCTTAAAGGACCCTGGAGATTCTAGCAATGAAGAGGAGGAGTAAGACTGGTTCTAAAAACTTCCCTCTAGAGAAGAGAAGTGCCATGTGGGAACCATGTGCTGGTGTGGCTTGTTATTTTATGGAGCTGAAGGACTGTCCCATGGAGGAGGCTCACTCTGCTTGGCCCCAGAAGGCAGAAATAAGGTAATAGCAGTAGAAGGGTCTGCCTTAAGAGATGGTAAGCTCCTCATCACTGGAGGTTTTCAAGCAGAGGCCAAGATATCAACCACTTTGGGGGCTGCTATTAGAGGGAATTCTTCTGTAGTCACACATTGGACTACAGAGGTCCCTTTCAGTTCTAGTAGTCTATGATAGAAGCTGTGACTTGAGCCAAGCAGCAAGCTTTGGAATCTGACCTTGGTCTTGCAGAGTGAGAGATGGGTCCTGATGACACCAATTAAGGGTCGTTGGACTCTCAGGTAGTGCATGGAACACTCATTCCCTTCTCCCCTCCCCCTGCCCAAACTGTGCTTTCTTGTAGCTGAGGCCAGAGCAGTCTTTTCAAAGTTCCATCCACCACCCCCTGAGTTTTTTCATCATAAACATAATCAAAACATACCCTTTAGCCAGGGATATATTATCCCAGCTGCCAAAACAACTGCATAGGATTTCCTACACGATAGCTCCAGAGAATATTTTGCAAAAGGCAATTGATTTCCATCGGCGTGCTCATTAATTTTCAAGGCAGCCAACATACATACATTTGGAGAACAAATAGAATTATTCATAATGAAAGATTCTTTCTACCCCAGCCTTGCTCCTGAGGCTCCGTTGTTTAACTAAAGTACCAGAGGGAACTGTCTGTGCCTTCAATGAAAAGCCTGGGCAAAGTCGCCATCCCAGCCTTAGCTCTGTTTTGTAGAAATGAGTACTGTCCTTGTGAAGAGCTCAGCAGCGAGGGCCACGTGTCTTTTTCTGGTCTGCAGCTGGAGCCAGCAGGTTGCATTGGACTGAGGACTCTGTGACCCTGAAGGGAAAATGCTTGCTCCTCCTACCTCAACCTTCTCACCTATAAAACGGAGATAAGAGCACCTGCCATCCCTCCTTCCCAGGGGTGTCTTGAGGACCAACTGAAATGATGTCCACAAAAGAACTTTTGTCAAGAGTTAAACAAACAAGGGACATGGCATATCCCATGGTAGTAGCTCTAGTTCTGGAACCGCAAGACCTGGATTTAAATCCCTCCTCCAACGTCAACTGTCTGTGACCTTGGGCAAATCCCTCAGCTCCCCGATCCTTAGTAGTCCCTCTGTGAAATGAAGGGATGGGACCATTTGGCCTCTGTGTTCTGAGTGAAATCAGCTAATGTCCTAGGTCACATCACTTCTCAGGAATCTATTGCCCACGGACACACCAGGCTTCTAAAATCTAGAACTGGAAGAATCTACAGAAATTGCTTAGTCTCCTTTATTTTATAGAAGAAACTGAGGCCAGTTCGATCTTGACTTGCCTGAGGTCACATAGTAGCAGATGGCAGAAGCCACATTGGAACGTGGCTCCTATGACTTCATGTGCAGCCCTCTTCATCGCACCACACTGCCTCACCTTCCCCAGATTCTACCCAAAGTGGCTAGAAATCCACTTGATACCATGCACCCAGCCAGCTTCTCTATCCCAGGCTTGGTTCAGTGGACCCAAAGTCACACCATGGTCCAGGAATCACACTCATTGCCTTGGACAAAGTGCATTCTCCCAGTTGTTTCAGCCATTCTGGAGTCACGTGCACTGCACTCAGCAGACCCAGCTGCAGGCAGCACAAAAGGCTGAATTCCTCGGAGAGAATGCACCTTCATCAACATTTCTCTAGGAGTGAGTGTGCAGAAGCTATACACTTTCCTGCACTCTTACTGAACCCTCTTCCTGCCTCCTTTGCTCTTCCTCTTAAGATCTAGAAGTAAATGAGAGGACCAGGATCACAAATATTTCCAAATCACTTCTGTTTGGCAAAACTCCTTGCAATTTGCAAAAGATGAAACATTTTGTCTGTTAAAAAAAAACCTAACAAGCCACAAGTAGCAACATTCTAGAGACACTCAGCTCTAGGTGACTCTACTCTAAAGCAACAAGACAGCATAGCATCCTTGACCCATGGTCAAATCCAGCCTCTGACAATTACTGGGTGACCCGAGGGAAGTCACAGCCTCCCTCAAATGCTCACCTGTAGAATGTGGATAACAATCCCTCTAGTCCCTACCTTACATAGCTAACATGAGGATCAAAGGATCCCCACCTTTCCAAACTCCTTTAAGCTCACTCCCCAACACTTATTCTTCAGTCCACTGACACTGGCCTCCCAGCTGTGTCTTAGCTCTGAATGTTTTCTCTGACTGTCCCCCACACTTAGAACATTCTCCCTTCTCCTCTCTGCCCCCGGCTACCCTGGCTTCCTTTAAGTCCCAGCTAAAATCTCATCTTCTGGATGTTGTTTTGAGGGCAGTTGGGGGGCACAGTAATAGAGCTTTGGACCTGGAGTCAGAAAGACCTGAGTTCAGATCTAACCTCAGACACTTACTAGCTGTGTGACCCTGACCAAGTCACTTAACTCTGCTTACCTCAATTTCATCATCTGCAAAATGAGCTGGAGAAGGAAAGGGCAAACCACTCCAGTATTTTTGGTAAAAGAACCCCAAATGGGGTCACAGAGTTGGACAGGACTGAACAATTCAACAACAACAAAATCCTGTCCTCTATATAGGAAGCCTCTTCCAATTAACCTTAATTCGAGTGCCCTCCATCTATTAATTTTTAACTATTTTTCCTGCATGCAGCTTGTCTGTATATATTTGCTTGAGAGCAGGGACTGTCTTTTTGCCTTTCTTAGCACAGGGCCCACCACATAGGAGTTACTTAATAAACTCTCACTGAGTGACTAAACTGAAATCACCAGCCTGCCAAGGGCTCTGCAAACCTTAAAATACTGTACAAATGCAGTGAGAATTAGCAGATCAGATGCAGGGCTTGGAATCCGGAAGACAGCTTCAAATCTCACTGACGACAGTGGCTGAGACTGATCTAAATGACAGCTGAATTGCAGTCTTCATTTGTGCAGGGAATTCCTCACCTGAATAAAAGTACAGATCACACACACACACACACACACACACACACACACACACACACACAATTTAAAGGGAAGCTAGGTGGTACAGTGGATGCAGCTCTGGACCTAGAGGCAGGAAGACCTGAGTTCAAATTTGACTTCACACACTTATTAGCTGTGTGACTCTGGGCCAATCACTTCACCCTGTTTGCCTCAGTTTCCTCATCTGCAAAATGAGCTGGAGGAAGGAAATGGCAAACCAGTCCAGTGTCTTTGCCAAGAAAACCCCAAAGGGGGTCACCAAGAGTCAAACTGAACAACAAAGATATCCTGTGATCTCCTTGGGTCTCAGTTTTTGCGAGTGCAAAATGAGGGGGTTTGGACTTGATAGCATCTGAGCTCCTTCCTCAGTCTAAGCGTGACAGGTTATGCAACTCCTTAGGGTCCGTACTTCACCACTTCCACGATCCGTGATTTCCTCAGTATCTCTGCTCTCCTTGGTGCAGATAGCAGCGCCTCTGCTCTTTCGCTAATGACCTACAGGAGGTGCTGTGGCTTAGAGATGGGATTCGTGGTGACTTTGATGATGACTTTCGAGCCTCCCTAGGATGGTTCTTAGGCCCCCCCTAAGGGGCCCATTCTTGAAGTATTTGGACCTGATAGCACTTCCCTGCCAGAGGCTGGGTTCCACTGGCAGAGACTCAGACAAGCCTCAATCCATTCTGTGCCGTAAGAAAGCATCAGAGGAAACCTTCTGTGGGGGCTAGTGGAAGATCTCCCCATCTCTGTCTCCAGGCCCAAACCCTCTGCCTAATCACCGGCTGATGTGAGTTCAGGTTTTCTCTCCATCTCCAAAACCCAGCATGATGCTTGGCATTTCTTTCAGATCAGACCTGTGACTTCATTGGCATCAAGAAATTCCTTCTGTTGGGGCAGCTAGGTGGTGCAATGACTAGAGCACCAGCCCTGGAGTCAGGAGGACCTGAGTTCAAATCCGACCTCAGACACTTAATATTTACTAGCCCTGTGACCTTGGGCAAGTCAATTAAACCCAATGCCCTGCCTTCCCCCCTCCAAAAAGAAAAAGAAAAAAGAATTCCTTCTCTCAATACAAGTGTTCATACAGTGTCAGAGAGTGACTTACCAAGGTCAGGAAAGCTAGGGTCATCAGAGACAGGATCTGAACTCAGGTATTGCTGACTCTGAGGACAGCTCTCTGCCTACACAGCTGCCTCTTGCCTGACACCTAAGAAACATGCAATAATTGAAATGAAATAATGAAGTGGGTACAATTTCAAAGGAGAAGAACTGAGAATTGGACGACATGCCCGGGAAGGGACTGCTGCCACGTTCTCCCCTCCCACCTTTGCTGGGAGTTTCCCTTCTGGACAAGCTCTGGGCCCTGCACTCCCAGGTCAGACTCCAGTGGAGCCACCATCTTCCTGGGTCTCAGGGCTGGCTTGAAGAGCCATGCCCTGGCTCACGGAACATGGAGCAAAGTTCCGTGGGAGACAATGAATTACGATTCGGTTGTTATCGGGCCTCCCGCATGCAAGGGCAGGGAGAGGTTCCTTGGGTATTGATTGTGTCCTCAGACTGCAGGGACTGCAGGGACTGAGCTATGCTAGAGTGGCAAGAGCCAAGGAGTGGGTAAAATCGAGGGCCCTCCAGGAAATGTTTTCCCTCTAAAAACCCTCAGTCCTTTGTCAGCTGGAAATTAACTTATCTCCTTTCCACCTCTGCAGGTTTGGAGCTGCTTTATCAGGATTTATAGTCTTTAAAGATGGGGGAGAGAGGGGAGGAGGGAAAGGGAAAGAGACAGACAGAGACAGACAGAGAGAGAGAGACAGAGAGACAGAGAGGGAGAGAGAGACAGAGAAAGACAAAGACAGAGAGAGAAAGGGAGGGAGGGAGAGAGAGAGAGAGAATGGGGAGGAAGTGGGAGAGGGAAGAAAAGAGATTAAGAGATAGACATCCAGAAAGAGGAAGGGAGATGAGAGAAGATGAGAGGGAAGGAGCAGAGGGAATGGAGAGAAGGCAAGAGAGCAAAGGGGAAGGGAGAAGCAGGAAGCAGGGGCCAGTCTTGTCTCCCTGGCTCTGAGTCTCTTTTCTCCTCCTTGACATTTGCAGGTCTTTCCTGATCTTTATAGCACTTACCCCTGAGGAAGTTCCATGGGAATAAGTGATGTTCAATACTTGTTTAACACAACAAATAAATTTCCCTTGACCACTCTGACATATATCCTGGGAAAAGAAGAAAAGTGCCATTTGATCTGCGCCATCCAGGGACTTACCATCTTTTTAGAAAGAGAAGAATAACAAGCAATATAAAAACAAACCAGAAAACTGAACAGTAGAAATCCACATATTTTAAGCTGACTACAAAAAGAGAGAGACAGAGACAAATAGACGGACACAGACAGATACTAAGTGGCAGGTAACCTGAGAGGGGAAGGAACTAGCAGCTGGGAGGACCAGGAAAGGCTTCCTGCCTAAGATGGGATTTGAGTTGAGCCCTTAAGGAAACAAGACCAAGAAAGGAGAACGTTCTAGCCTGGGAGATGACCAGAACAATAACACGGACCGGGAAAATGAAATGCCATGTAGGAGGGACAACAAGGAGGCCAGTGTAGCCAGCTCTTAGAACTTGAGGAGGGAAGTAAAGCGTAAAAAGGCGTGAGACTGGGACAGACCAGGTTGAAGAGTTACAGAAATACCAGCTATTAGTATAAATGTAAGATATCTTAATTAAGTGCCTGCATAAGGCATTGTAGTGGCCCCTGAGGATACAGACACAAAAATGGAGAACAGTGTCTCCTTATGGAGCACACATTTCGCTGGAGGAGATGAGCTACCACAAAGAACAAGATGGCTCATGCAGTGAGATTTGGGGTCAGGATGAAAGTTCAAATCCTGCCCCTGCCTGTGTGTCCTTGGGGGTATCACTTGAACTCTCTATCTCAGTTTCTTCATTTTTACAATGAGAACTTTGAACCAGACCCCCTCTCATTCCCTTCCAGCCCAGAGTCCCTGAGCCTAAATCAGTAGAAAGTAACAATAAAGTTAACCCAAAAAATGTCTCCTGAGGTAAAGCATGAACAAAGACTCCGTATAGGAGCTGGTCACACCCAAGCTGCAAGAGGCAGAGGGGAACGGCATGGGGAACAACATGTGCAAAAGACCTTTGTGAGAATCATTAACCCAGGGGAACAGATCTGGGAGGCAGGGGTGGGAATTTTGGCTCCAGTTCTCAGCAGCTTAGCTGCCTCCTGTCCTGAGGGTAATGTTCTAGGCATTAGAAGAGAATATAGCCTTCTTAGAGATCTGACCCTTTTTTGTTTTGATTTTTGAAGACAAAGCAAAACAAAAATAAAAAACAAAAACCACCCAGGCAGAATCAGCAAGTGAGGAGGAATGATTCACTTGGGCACAGTTATCTCTTGAATAGTTAATAACATTCTCCATTTTAGCTGGTCCCGATCTACCTAAAACCCATTTCAGAAAAACAACACAGTTATGAATAAGTGGCACAGCAGTGAATTAACCTGGAGAACCACGGAGACCAAAATGGCAATCTTAGAAAGACATTGTCAGGGCTGATAGATCCTCCAAAGAAATTATTCCAATCTCTGCCTCCCACAAAGACTGAGCAGGAACAACAAGTTGGGTGTTTGTGCAAAAAAATAATCTTTTTGGGTATTTATCCAAGGGCTATTTCACCCCAGGCTCCCAAATTGCTTTGTAATGATTAATTCATTCACCCTCACTGCCTTCTCAGGATGGATAGGACATTCTTATCTCTTCCATTCATACAGAAAAACTCACAGCATGAGCAGCAGCAATGGCAGCAGCACTGTCACCTTTATGACAAAAAAGCATTTATCAAATGCTTACTATATGCCAAGTACAATGCCAGCTACTATGGATACCAAGTCCAAACTCAAACAATCCCTGCCCTCCAGGAGCTTATATTCTGCTGAGGAGAAACAGCATGGACATAGTTAAGAAAACACAGAATATGTACCAAAGGTATTTGTGGATTCCCTGCCGGATGCCTCTTTTTTGTAAAGATACAGATCATTCAATATTATGGCCTTTTTAATACTTAGACATCTCTTCCACCAAAAGCCATTTCAGTGTCAAGTTTAAAAGCTTCTTTTTAAGAATTAATTAATTAATTAAATGATCGATTAGTTAATTAATTCCTAAGGTTTCCAGCAAAACATTCATGGTAGAAGGAAGGAGACTGAATTTCATAAGAGCCTAGATTTAGACATAAGCAGCATCCTAGAAGTCATTTATTCTAATCTCTTCCTTTTACAAATGAAGAAACCGAGTCCTGGAGAGGGAAAATGATTTCACTGAAGTCATAGAGGTGGTAAGAGGGAGAACTAACTACTATCTCTCTGCTTCTGAATATAAGGCACCTCATAGGAAAATGACTCTCCAGTTGACATCATGAGGGTAGATACTCAAGTCATTTGCCCAGTCATGACTGTAACACAGGCCTTTAAGGTTCACAAGAGGAATCTGGAAAAGCGCTTAAGAAAATGAAGTTGAGAAGTGTGGTTGGGCAAGAACACTCCAGGGAAATTCAGCCTTGAGGCACTGAAGTCTTACGAGCATTGAGAGGTCACTTCATAAGATGTTCCAAAGACAAGAAGAGACCAAAAGAAGGGGGAGGGGGGAGGCGGTGGATGGTATGACTATCCAAGAAGAGAGATCAAGAGAACACAAATAGGCAAAGAATTAGAAATTGAAAGAATGTCCATCAATTTGGGAATGCCTGAACAGGTTGTGGTATATGGTTGTGATGGAATACTACTGTGCTGTGAGAAAGGAAGAGCAGGTTAGTTTCAGAAAAATCTAGGAAGACTTATATAAACTGATGCAAAATGAAGTCAGCAGAACCAGGAAGACACTGTACACAGTAATAGCAATATTGTATGTGAATGACTTGGCTCTTCTCAACAATACAAGGATCCAAGACAATTCCAAAGGACTCATGATGAAAAATGAAATCCACCTCCAGAGAAAGAACTGATGGAGCCTGGATATAGATCAAAGCATACTTTTTGAACTTTATTTATTTTTTTGTCTATGTTCTCCTTTACAATATGACTAATATGGAAATATATTTTGTATAACTGCATGTGTATGAAGTACATGCCTCCTCAAGGAAAAGAAAGGGAAGAGAAGAAGCAAATATAGAGGCTCAATAATTATGAAAAATGAATGTTAAAATCAGTCTTTACATGTGATTGAGAAAAATAAAATAAAAAACATTCTTTAGAAAAAAAGAATACAGGGGTGGCTAGGTGGCAGTGAACAGAACACCGGCCCTGGAGTTGGGAGGACCTGAGTTCAAATCTGGCCTCAAACACTTGACACCAAAAAAAAAATTAGCCATGTGACCTTGGGCAAGTCACTTAACCCCAACTGCCCTACCTTCCCCCTGAAAAAAAATAAAAAATAAATTTAAAAATAAAAATTTAAAAAGAAATAATTCTATAAAAAAAAGAAAAAGAGAATATAGACAACAGTCAACCTACATGCCAAATGTCTCATCTCAATAAAATATTTATGAGAATGAGGCTAGCACAAAAAATTTCATTAAAAAAGAATAAGAGTAATAATAAACAACATTTCCATGGTTCTTTAAGTCTACAAAACATTTTATTTACTTTATTCTCATTTTAACCTCATAAAACCCTAGAAGATACCTGCTCTTATTATAACATTAACCACCATTTTACAGGTGAGGAAATTGAGCTGCAAAAACATTAAGTGGCTCATTCAAAGTCACACAGCTTGTGAATGCAAGAAGCCACATTTCAATTCCGATCTACCTGACTCCAGGTCTGGCAGTCTAACCACTGGACCACTCAGCCACTACATAGTGGAGACTGAAGAGCCCCTTATTGAAAATATGGGAAGAAAAGAGGCAAGCCTTTGCAACTGATTTCTGCAGAAAACCATAAGTTTGCTTTCATATTCAATCCAACTCCACTTCTCAAGCATTTATTAAGTGCCTGCTTTGTGGAAGGCACTGTGCTGGGCATTAGGGATCCAAAACCAAAAATTCACATAGCTCCTGAGATGAAGGAGTTTACATCTTACTGAGCGGGGAGGAAATTTTGAACATCAACACATAAAAGTGAATACAAGATAATTTGTGGAAGGAGGGAGTGCTAACAAATGGGGAGATCCAAAAGAACCTGTCATAGGGCATAGGAGCTGATACCTGAGTTGAGCTTTGACAGTGGCTCTATAGGTTGTCCATTTCAATCATATATCCTAACTTGAGCAATAAACACTCTTCATCCACTTGGTTTTACTTGTGTGGATGTCCACACCAACTTTTTTAAAGCAGTTACTCATCTCATCCAGTAGGTCACCTCAACCAACCCTTTCATTTTAAAGATGAGAAAACTGAGTCCTGGGGAAGAAAAGTGTTTGCACCAAGGCAATGGGGATAGTAAGGATCAGGTCTTCTGATTCCTAGTCTAGTCCTCTTTCTATAACATCATACTGCTTCTGAGTATAGGGGTCTCATGGGGAATCAGTCCATGGCTCCCACCATCAGGGCACATACTTTGAGTTATTAGTCCACTGCAAGTTTGGCACAAGCCCTGAGGAACCATAGGAGGAGAAGGAGAAGCACCTAAGACAAATTTGGAAAGACATGACCAGCAGTGCCCTTTGTGAACCAGAGAACCTCACCATTCTCAGGGAGTCCCTCTTCAGCTTGGGCTCTACTTTGGATAGCTGCCATCCCAAACTGAGTACTCCATGAATCTTCTCTGTCTCTTACCCCACAATATCCAACTGTGCTCTTCAATCAGGGAACTCTCCACCAGCTCTCTCTTACTGATCTCTCTGCCTGGAGCAGTTGAGAATACTTAGCACCCCCTAGACTGAAGGCCCCCAGCCCTTATTGCCACTGCACACTCTGCAGGGTGGGATTTGGAGAGATAGCTTCTGGGTGGCCAGCGAGGCTATTTGCATGCTTTAATTGCTCAAAGGAATGGATAATTCACAATTTCTCAAAAAAGGGGGGGGGGATTTTTTTTTCCATTTCAGGGGATTAAGATGACAGGGTTTTTTAAGAGGCTTTGCAGAGTCCTTCTTAGGTCAGGTCTCTGAATTGCTGAAGAATTAGCTCAGGACTTAGAGAATTTTCACCAACTACCTTTCCTTGTTACTTACTCCTGATCCTGGGTACCCACCTGTGCTCCCAGATAAATTGCTGGATGTCCAGGTTTGGCTGTGCTTAGTGGGTTTTTCATCACTGGAAGGAGTTGCCTGTGACATTGCAAATCATTCTTCTGGGTCCCTGGTGCATCTACCCAATAGAATGTCAGCTATTTGACCGAAGGTATTTTTGTTTTGTTTTGTCTTTGTTTCCCAGGCATCTAAGAGAGTCTGGCATGTACTTGAGTATCAGATGCCATGTCTTGTGTTTATTTAAGAAGCGCTTCTTGAAGTGAACAGAATTCCTCCCTGATTTGGCTTAAATGCCACTGTTTGCAAAAAGCTTTGCCCATCCCCCAGCTGTTAGAGCCTTCCTCTGTGAGGCCCCCTTGTATATGCTCTGAGCCTTGTACATGCCCATTGATGAAGAATTATGTCTCCCTACTAGAAAGTAAGCCCCTTGAGGGTAGAGACTCTGCTTTGGTTTGTTTTATCACCAGAGCTTAACATAGAGCCTGACATACATTAAAACCTAATGAATGATTATTGATTAATTGATTCACTCATTCATTTCTCCATCTCCTACTATGTCCAAGACCCTCCAAGGCAGGTTAGGGGGAGGTAACTAAGACCCAGCTCTGTCCTCAGTGATAGATACTCTTCTATTGTATCCTAGGCCAGATTTGAGGTTAAGTAACAACCTGTCTGATGTGGGTAGAGAATTTCAATAAAGAACTCTCTCCCTAAAATATTCTCTTCTTGCTATGCCTGAAATTCCCTTCGTCTTACTATGATTCTCTTTCCCAGTGAAAAATGCTCCAGGGGTGAGTGCTCTATTAAGTCTCCAATATAAAGATGTAGAGTTTGGTGTTGGAAAGGACTTTAGTCACCTCATCCAATACCATTACTAGATAAATAGATAGGTAGGTAGCTAAGTAGGTAGGTAGGTAGGTAAGTAGATAGACAGACAGACAGATGGACAGACAGACAGACAGACAGACAGACAGACAGACAGACAGACAGATAGATAGATAGATAGATAGATAGATAGATAGATAGATAGATAGATAGATGGATGGATGGATAGATAGATACATGATTACTATAGATAGATGATAGATGGATAGATGATGGATGATAGATAGATAGATAGATAGATAGATAGATAAATGGATAGATAGATAGAGACATGATAGAAGACTAGACTGTTGTATGGATAGACAGATAACTACTACCATATGCCAGTCACTGTGCTAAGCATTGGGGAGACAAAATCAGATAAGTCAGTTTTCCTTCTTCCTTCTTCCTTTCTCCAGCCCTGCTCCTGCCTTTGGGACTTCTTTCTCCATCATTTTCCAGCATCATTCTCACCCTGGAAGTTGTCTTCACCACCAGGTTCTAGTAACCCCCCACCCTGGACGATCGCTCTATCCCTGTGGCCCCTTCCTCAGATTGGTCATTTCATCCAGGAACCTCCATTTTAAGGAAGAGCCCCAAGACCACAGCTCACTCCTCCATTCCTCCATGGGCTCCACTCCTGGGCCTCCAGAGTTCTTTACTAGGCAGGGGAAACTTCCCTCTGCCCCTTTTCAGCTTCCTTTTCATGTGTGATCTTCTCCCATGAGGATGTAAGCTCTTTGAGGGCAGAGGCTTCTTTTTGTATTGCCAGCACATAGAAAGTTCTCAATAAATTTGTTCCTCTGACCCTGGCTGTGGGGAGGGAGGGTTTCTTTTTCTAATGGGGGAGACAACCCCTAAGGGGGAGAGAGGGGCCACAGTACATCATGAGTATGGAAATGGTGTCCAGTGACATGGAAACTCACTCTGGCCAAGAGAAAGAGCAAGCTCCCCCAGCAAAGCCCCAAGCCCCTAGAGCAGAGTCAAGGCTTTAGTGGGGAAGGAAGAGAGAAGGATGGACATGGTGCACAGCATCAGCAAATGGACACCTGGAGGGCATTGAGGTACCAGGACTGGGAAGAATCACAAGGCCTAAGTGAGGGGACTGGGGGAAGGCATGGGCACCAAAGAGAATCTGGCCTCCACCTCCATCACTACTGCTCCTTCACATCCAACCTGCTTGTGGAGGATTTGGGTCAGTTGTAGTGGGACAATAAGAAACAACAGAGATGAGGAAAACAAAGAAAGTAGTCCAAAGGGTAGCAGTGATTAAAATTTTACTCGAAAATTGCTTGAGTAAAATCACAGTCCATGTAGTCACATGCAAAATAGATGCAAATGCCTTGGACTGGGATGGAGGTGACAGCAGCAGGGTCTGAGGGTAGGGATGCTCCCAGGCACCTGCTCAAGTGATCATGCCCTGGCTGCTTCGGAGAAACGGGCAGAAGGCAAGAATCAATCAAAAGAATTGATTAAACGCTCCTTGCCTGCTACCACAGTGCTTCATACTGAGGTGCAAAGGAAAGCAAGCCGTGGTCCCTGCTCTGCCTGAGGGCAGGGACCTTAGGTTCTCATGGTGCGGCCAGGTTCATATAAGATATATGCAAAGTAGACACTGATCATCTGAGAGGGGAAACTGAGGTGGCGTCATGTGAAGGTGAGAGCAACAGGCCAGAGAACAAGGAGCTGGGCTTGCAGCCCAGCCCTGCTGCCCATGAGCAGGAAGATTTTCCACATCGGTTCACTTCTCTGCTCCTCATTTGGAAGATGAAAGGATAGTATTAGACAGACCCGAACTTCCCTTCCAGCATTTGTCGTAGAGTCTTCAGTCCTAACTGACTTGTTCATCCTAACATGGCCTTTGAGAAAATTTTAGGTGACTCCAAACTAGCCAAAGCTCCCTCTGCTTCCCAACACCCCCTCCTTCCCAGTCTCTGTAGCATCCCTCAGAGAGCAGCTTTTCTTGAAGTACGTAGTTTTCTCTTGCCCTGCCAGACATAGTGCTTCCCTCATGTGAAAGACAGGACAAAATAACATGGTGTAATTCCCTGGGCATGGACAAACTCAGGGTAGGAGGCATCACCAAGCAACAAAGAAAGGATAAATTCAAGAAGGAGTCTTGGATCCTGAAATACTTCAAGAAAGAAGGATTGAGAGAGAGAGAGAGAGAGAGAGAGAGAATTTGTTATTCAGTAGTTTCATGTCAAACTCTATGACTTCATTTGGGGTTTTCCTGGCAGAGACACTGGAAGGGTTTTCCATTTCCTCCTCCAGCTCATTTTACAGATGAGGAAACTAAGGCAAACAGGGTTAGGTGACTTGCCCAGGGTCACCCAGCTAGTAAGCTTCTGAGACTGGATTTGAAATCAAGGAGAAGAGGGGAGGGCGGAGTCAAGATGGCAGCGTAGAAGCAGCAAAACTCCACAGCTCTCCCCATAATCACCTCAAATACCTATAAAATACCACTAAACAAATTTTGAAGCTCCAGAACTCACAAAATGACAGAGTAACAAAGCTCCTGCTGAAGGCAGCCTGGTAGACAGATAGGAAGGGGTTCATCACAGCACACTGGGAGCCCAGACCAGCACCGCATAAACCTGAGGCTGGAGCCCTAGGGCCACCAGAACAAGCTGCGGCTAGAGCACAACTCACCAGCAGCTATGACGTTTTCCAGAATTACCAACCTATAAGAAATAAGGACTAAGTGAAAGGTCAGCAGAACTTGGAAAAATTTGGGAGAGAGGGTTCAGCTGACTACCCCAGGGCTAGAAGTGGCTGAAGCAGTGGCCCTGCAGCCTCTTCCATGTGGCTGTTTCCGAAGCTCCCAGCCTGCAGATTGCAGGGGGGCCAAGCAATCATTCAGAGGCTGAGTGCTCTTGCCTTGAGCTGCCTAGATCAAGATCACAGTCTTGGGTGATGGTCCTGAGGCGTGTTTTCAGTGAGCCAAAGCTGGTGGGGGCTGCAGAAACAGTGGCCTCCTAATGGCTCTGGCAGCTATGAAAACCCCAGCGATTTGGGATAGAGCTCTCCCCTCTGAAAGCAGAGTTCTACTGAACCTAAAAATCAAGTAATTGACTGGCAACATGAGCAGGCAAAGGAAGCAAAGCAAACCCAGCAGCGCAACTTTAGATTCCTTTTTTGGTGACAAAAAGGATCAAAGCATGGAACCAGAGGAAGACAACACAGTCAGAACTCCAACACCAAAGGCTTCCAAGAAAAATGTGGACTGACTAGAGGCCATAGAGGAGCTTTAAAAGGATTTTGAAAACCAAATAAGAGAAATGGAGGAAAAATTGGGAAGAGAAATGAGAATGATGCAAGAAAATCGTGAAACAAGAGTCAACAACCTGACTGAAGAAAATAACACCTTAAAAAATAGATTAACTCAAATGGCAAA
>CM053591.1:195559032-195607309 GCA_028646515.1 Pseudochirops corinnae
GGGGAGGGGGGACACACTGGGATGGCTGTTTTGGGGCGGTGGGTGGGGGAAAGAGGGGGAGAAAATATGTAACTCAAAATCTTGTGGAAATGAATGATGCAAACTATAATAAAATTTAAAAAAAAAAGAAAAAAAGAATGGATCAATTAGAAGCCAATGGCTCCATGAGACAACTAGAAATATTAAAACAAAGTCAAAAGACTGAAAAAAGAAGAAAAAATTAAGGCGTTTCATAGCAAAAAAAAAAAAAATGATAACTGACCTGGAAAAATTATTGAGGATAAAAGATTTAGAATTATTGGATCACCTGAAAAAAAAGTATAGGAACATAATATTTTCAGAAATCTTAAAAGAAAACTGCCCAAATCTTTAGAATATGAGGGTAAAGTGAAAATAGTAAGATTCTACTAGTCACCATCCGAAAGAAACCCTGAAATGAAAACCCTCAAGAAGAGCACAACCAAAATCCAGTGCTTCTATGTCAAAGAAAAAAAATACTGCAAACAGCCTGAAAGCAGAAATTCAAGTACCAAGGAGCCACAGTCAGGATCCCATGCAATTTAGAAGCCACCACTATCAAGAAAAGGAGAGCTTGAAATACTGTATTCCATAAATGGAGCTTTCTTTCTTTCTTTTGCTTTTTGGAGGGCAATTGGGGTTGAGCAACTTGCCCAAGGTCACACGGTTGGTTAAGTGTTAAGTGTCTGAGGCTAGATTGAACTCAGGTCCTACTGACTCCAGGGCCAGTGCTCTATTCACTGTGCCACCTAGCCACCCCAAATGGAGCTTTTCTTAAAATGATAAGTAGTACTTATCTAAAACCATCAACAATCATCATCTCTAACAGTAACATGCTAGAAGTCTTTTAAACCAAATCAGGAGTGAAACAAAGATGCCCGTTGTCACAACTGTTGTTAAATACTGTACTAGAAATGCTAGTTATAGCAATAAAAGAAGAGTGAGAAAAGGAAGGAATTAGAATAGTCAGTGAGGAAAGAAGACTATTCACTCTTTGCAGATGATATGGTGGTATATTTGTTGAATCCTAGAGAATCAACTCAAAAACTAGTCAATATAATTCACAATTTTAGCAAAGCTGCAGGATATAAAATAAATCCACATAAATCATCACCATTTCTATATATTATCAACAAAGTCCAGCAGCATGAGAGGAAAAGAGAAATTCCATTTAAAATAACTGCAGACAACATAAAATACTTGAGAATGAACCTGCCAAGATAAACTCAGGAACTATATGAATACAATTACAAAACATTTTTCACACAAATAAAGTCAGATCTAAACAAATGGAAAAATGTTAATTGTTCATAGGCAGGCTGAGACAATATGAGATGATAATTCCACCTAAATTAATTTAATTATTCAGTGCCATATCAATCATATTACTAAAATTCATTTTATAGAGCTAGAAAAATAATAACAAAGTTCATCTGGAAGAACAAAATGTTAAGAACATCAAGGGAGTTAATAGAAAAAAAAATGTGAAGGAAGGTGGCTTAGCTGTGCCAAACTATTACAAAGTGGTAATCATCAAAACAGTCTGGTACTGGCTGAGACACAGTGGTGGATCAGTGAAATAGATAGGGTACACAATGTGCAGTCAGTAATGATAATAGAGGTTTGGAAAAACACAAAGATCCCAGATCTTGGGATAAGAGCTTACTTAATGTTTGACAAAAACTGCTGGGAAAATTGGAAAGCAGTTTGACAGAAGCATCTTGTGCTGTATATCAAGATGAGGTTAAAATGGGTACATGATTTAGACATACAGGGTGACGCCATAAACAAATTAGGGGACGACAGAGTAGTTTATCTGTCAGATCTATGGATAAGAGAAGAATTTATGACCAAACAAGAGACAGAGATCATCAACAGCATGTAAAATGGAGAAGTTTGATTACATTAAATTAAAAAGGTTTTACCACAAACAAAACCAACACAGCCAAGAAAGGAAGGAAAAAAATTGGAGAAAAAATATTTATAGCAAATTTCTCTGATAAAAGCCTTGTTTCTCAAATAATGAGTCAAATTTACAAGAATACAAGTCATTCCCCAATTGATAAATGGATGAAGTATATAAACAGGCAGTTTTCAGGTGAAGAAATCAAAACTCTATACAGTTATATGGAAATATGCTCTAAATCACTATTGATTAGAGAAATGCAAATTAAAACAACTCTAAGGTACTACCTCACACCTTTCAGATTGGCTGGTATGATAGAAAAAAATGACAAGTGTTTGAGGGGATGTGGGAAAATCGGGATACTAATGCACTGTTGGTGAAGTTGTAAACTACTCCAACCATTTTGGAGAGGAATCTGCAACTATGCCCAAAAGGCTATAAAACTGTACATATTCTTTGATCCAGCAATACCACTCTGAATCTCTTTCCCAAAGAGATTCCTCCCTCACAAAAAAAAAGAAAGAAAAGAAAAAGGACTTATATATACAAGAATATTTATAGCAGCTCTTTTAGTGATAGCAAAGAATTGGAAATTGGGGAGATGTCCATCAATCGGGGAATGACTAAACAAATTGTGATATATGATAGTGATGGAATACTTTTGTGCTATGAGAAATGATGAACAGGCTATTTTCAGAAAGACCAAGAAATGATTTACCAGAACTGATGTATAGTGAAGTCAGAAGAACCAGTAGCAACAGTAACAGCAATATTATACAAGGATCAACTGTGAATGACTTAATTATTCTAAGCAATACAAAGATCCAAGACAATTCTGAAGGATTTATAATGAAAAATGCTATCCACCTCCAGATAAAGAACAGATGGAACCTGAATGTAGATCAAAGAATACTATTTTATACTTTTATTTTTTTCATTTTTGTCTGTTTTCTTTCACAAAACTACTAATATGGAAACATATTTTACATGAGTACACATGTATAACGTATTTATAACGTACATCATATTGCCAGCCTTGTCAAAGGGGGAGGGGACAATTTAGAACTCAAAATTTAAAAATGTTAAACATTGTTTTACATGTAATTGGAAAAATATTTTTAAAGAAAAAATACTATATTCTAGAATATAAAGAGTATAGCCTGACAGTCAAGAATAACTTAGCCCACAAAACTGAATATAACCCCAAAGTAGAAAAATAGACCTTTAATGACTTATATAGGTTTCCAGACATTTCTTATGAAAAGATCAGAGCTGCAGAGAAATATTGCAGTTCAAACAAAGATGTTGAGAAAAACATAAAAAGGTAAACATGAATGAACAGTAATAAAAATCTAAATAAGGATAAATGGGACAGCTAGGTGGCACATTGCATAGAGCACTGGGCCTGAAGTGAGAAAGACTCATCTTCCTGAGTTCAAGTCCAGCTTCAGACACTTAACTAGCTGTGTGATTGTGGACAAGCTGCTCAACCCTGTTTGCCTCAGTTCCTCGTCTGTAAAATGAGCTGTAGAATGACATGGCAAAGCACTCCAGTATCTTTGCCAAGAAAACCACAAATGGAGTCACAAAGAGTTCAAAGTGATGGAACAACAATAGCAATGACAAACAAGGACAAATAGCTTACATTCTAATATGGGAAGATGATCTATGTGTCCTCATGGAGCTCTATCATCATGAGGAATCATAGAGGGAGATGAATTAGAAAGAAGGCTTAAGAGCATTTACGTCTTAATAATCTAAGAGAAGAATAGAAAAAGAAGAATACACTGGAAGGAGGAGGAACATTAGAGAATATTATCTCCTATCATCACAGTATACAAATAAACTTCTATACAAGCAAGGAGGTGGGGTAGGGAAGGGAATCACTGACGCTTGAACTTCATTCTCATCTAACTGGTCAAAATAGGAGAAAGTATCCAAATAGACACACAGAGTTAGGTAAAACTAAATCTCACTCTAAAGAGAAATGAAAGAAGAAAGAAGGGAGAATTAGTAGGACAGTAGTTTAAGGGAGGAATTAGTCTCAAGCAAAACAAGCTCTGAGGCTGTGCAAAAAATAGTTATTGCTATTTTTGAGGTGGCAAAGGAAGGGAATCTGAGGGAACCCCATAAATTGGGGAATGGTTGGACAAATTATGGTATATAAATGTGATGGAATATTATTGTTCTCTAAGAAATGATGAAGGAGATGGTTTCAGAGAAATCTGAGAAGACATAGGAAGTGATGCAGAGTAAAGTGAATAGAAACATGAGAACAATTTATACAATGACAGCAATATGGTAAAGACAAACAATTTTGAAAGAATTAGGAAAGAACTCTGATTAGTATAACATTCAACTATGATTCCTGAGGATTAATGATGAAACAGTCTATGCACCTCCAGATAAAGAGGTGAAGGACCCTGAGTGAAGAATGAGATACATATATGTTTTAAACTTAGCCATTGTGGAAATTTGTTTTACTTTATTATATATGTTTATAATAGAATTTTTTTCCCCATATTCTCAACTGGCAAGTGGGTTGTGGTGGGAAGTAAAGAAGTTGGATTCTGCTAATTAAAAAATATGATTTTAAAAATCCTTAAAATAAAACTAATCCACCCCTTGGTTCCTAGTTTTTCTTAATTATCTTCCTCAACACCGCCTTGAAGACAGTAAAGTTATGTAACGATAGTTATTTCCTCTCCCTTTTTTATAATATTTGCACTTCGTAATCATACGGATCCTTCCAATTCTCCAATTTACATTTCTAAGTTTCTCTTCAATCCAGGTATCTCTTATCAGGAATGTGTGAAAATCCTCCCTTTCTTTAAAGGTGTGTTATTTCTCCTGTGGGATTACTGTCACTTCTGCAGGGTAAATTATTCTCTTCATAAGCCTATGTCGTTTTCATTTTGGAATATTGCATTCCTAGATCTTCTATTATTTAAAGGAGAAGATGCTAGGTTTTGTGTGATCCTCACTATGTTTTCTTTGTATTTGAACTCTTTTCTTTCTGGCTGCTTGTAATATTATTCCAACACGGAAGTTCTGGATTTTAGCTATGGCATGCAAGGAATTTTTCCTTTGGAAGTTTCTTTCAGAATATGATTATTGAATTCTTTCTGTTTCCACATTCCACATTGATTCCAATGGATCTGGACAGTTTCCAGGTATGTATTATTGAAATAATAGTGTGAAGACTTTGACGATGATGGTGATTTTCATGGAATCCAATGATTCCTAAGTTATCCCTTTGACCTGTTTTTCAGGTTATTTTTTTTTTTGAAAATTCAAAATACTTTTGATTTTCTTTATTTTTTTAACCTTTTGATTTTATTCTAATATTTTTTGCTGTCTCATGAAGTCATTAATTTTTGGTTTTTTTATTTCTTCTAATTTTGAAGGAGTCTGTTACTTTTATAAAATTCACTACTTCCTGTTCTAAGTTATTTATTTTCTTCCAAATCTTTATTGAGAACTTTTATTTCATGTGTTATCCCTTGATTAATTTCTTCTAAATATTCATGCATTATTCTCTTAGTTTTTAATATAAATTTTCTTAAAATATTCTCTAAAAAGTGTAAATACTTTTTTATTGCTTTTAATATTATCTATGTGGCTATCTTGAAGGTTTTAGTACCATCTATTTCCATGTATTCCTTGATAGTGAAGAGATTCTATAAAGCAAGTATTTCATAATTTAGCAAAGTTGCCTCTGTTTGAAACAAGCCAAGGACCATGCTTTTTTTTTTTTTAAAGTATTTTACTTTTTCCCCAATTACATGTAAAAATATTTTTTTTTAACATTCTTTGCTAAATTTTGAGTTCCAAATTCTATCCCTCTCTCATTGAGAAGACTATCAATATGATATGGAATATAGATTATACATGTGCAGTCATGTAAAACATTTCCATTAGCTGTTTTGTGGAAGAAAACTTGAAAAATGGAAGGAAGGAAAGAAGGAAGGAACCGAGGGAGGAAGGGAAGAAGAAAGGAAATAAGAGAGAGAAAGAAAAAAAAGAAAGGAGGGAGGAAGAAGGAAAGAAAAAGAAAGGAAGAAAGAAAGAAATGAAGGAGGAAAGAAGAGAAGGAGGGAAGGAAAGAGGAAGGGAGGGAGGGAAGAAGAAAGGAAGGGAGAGAAAGAAAAGAAGAAAGGAGAGGGGAAGAAGGAAAGAAAGAAAGAAAAAAATGAAGGAAGGAAGGAAGGAAGGAAGGAAGGAAGGAAGGAAAGAAGGAAGGAAAGAAGGAAGAGCAGGCTTTGATCTATATTCAGACTCCAAAAGTTCTTTCTCTGGAGGTTGATAGCATTTTTGATCGTGAATCCTTTGGAATCATCTTGGATAATTGTATTGCTGAGAACAGCTAAGACATTCACAGTTGTTCATCATTCAATATGCTGTTACTAGGTACAATATTCTGATTCTGCTCACTTCATTCTCTGTCAGTTCATGTAAGCCTTTCCAGAGAACCATGCTTTTTTAACTTGAACAACAGAATTGTCTTTCTTTGAAATGAAAAATGTTGATGATGGCACTTCTTAATTCTTCTTAGTATTATTGCACAGTTGGGAGCAAATGGTTAGAAATCTTGGTTTGTTTTCCCCAGTGCAGAATATCAAATGCTATGCTGACAGTTTACAGAGAATATGCTATAGTGCCTATATGTCTCCAGATATTTTATCAGTTTATTTTGTGGTGTTAACCAATAAGCTCAATGAATTTAAGGTGAATATTTCTTCATATAACAAACTACTTTAGTTGGAAACTTTATTTTAATCATACTTTATTATTTGCTTAATAGTTTTTATAAGTTACCTGCTCAGGTAACTTACTGCCTTCCAAATATAGCATTTGCATCATAAGCATAATTGTGATACCTCTTTCTCCCATATCCAAGAGCTGTCAGACAAATTCAAGATTGTAATTAGCAGTGTTGTTTTTTTTTTTCCTTTGTAGCACTAATGTTTAAATGAACATTCTACGTTTCCAACCAACCATTGTTGCCAGGGCATGATTTTGATAAACTTTAATAGATGCTGTGATTAATCAAAATTGTGTAGGCTGTAAGATTATGGATATATTTTCATTCTGAATGCTGTCATTTTATGACACAATATGGCCTTGTGTAGTTTTGTTCTTTTTGAGGTTTTTCCAAGCCTCTAAACTACTGTAGGCTGTTAGTGCCCCAAATGTTGGTAAATTTTCCTTTGTCTTTGTCTGTATTTTTGTTCTTGATGTTTTCTCAACTGGGATATCTCAAGATTGAGCTTACTTGGAGTGCATTGCTCTTAGGGCTCTTTTTGCTCAATTGAAATTAGCTGATATTCAGTTATTTTATAATACCTCTAAGTACATTGCAAAATTTTCCGAACTCAAAATTCCTTTTGTTTGATCACAGTGTGATGTAAATCTTTGACCTAAGCAGGCTGTAGACTTCATCCCAAAATAGAAAGCAATCCTATGGCAATCATTATACTGGAACCTTGATTCTAATAGTGTTTACTCTAGAATGGAATTCAATTTAAGAGAATTCTGTCTTGGACTCTCCCCAAGAAAGTTTACATAGTAAAGTGCCTAGAAGACTTCATTATGAGGAAAATTTGTGCTGAGTGATTCAAAAGCTCCTGTGCTGAGTGATTTTGAGATTAGAGCTGTTGGATTGAGGGATCATTTAGAAAGCAGACTTAAAACAGCTTGTTCTTCTGAGGAAAACTAAGACTATAACATTAATAACATTAAACTTAAGTTCTTTTAGGAGAAACTTATGACCTGTCAAGACAAATTCAAGAGTCCCCCAAATGCTGTGCTCTTCCAATGAACTTGTTACCCACAGGATGGATCCTGCTCAGAGCTGGGCATACGCCCACTGTAAGTGGCAGCAAAGATTCATTAGTTGCCAAACTGTGTGCGTTTCCCTCCTTGGTGAGAGAAGTTCATTCCATGTACTAGATATGGATGTTCTCTCACTCACACAAAGTTCACAAAGCTTTGTTTTCCTATTGGAAAG
Source organism: Pseudochirops corinnae (assembly GCA_028646515.1). Lineage (NCBI taxonomy): Eukaryota > Metazoa > Chordata > Mammalia > Diprotodontia > Pseudocheiridae > Pseudochirops > Pseudochirops corinnae. The sequence goes on from CM053591.1 coordinate 195,566,967, forward strand.
CTTAGGTCTCAGGCACATTTTTTGAGGCCATCACTGGGAAGATCCTTTGTAGTAACTGCCTTGTATGGTAAAGCTGTTAGATTCATTCATGAATTCTCTTTTTAACAAGCATGGGATATTTGGGGTTGCTAAAAGTGGTTCTTTGGGTTGTGGTTAATATCCTTCATAAATGGGACACACTAAGGTTAAAATGGATTGCATGTTATAACTTTGTAGTAGTAAGAGAGTATGGTGTTTGAAAATTCTTAGTTCCATTCTAGTATGGATTCATAAATATGTTTTAAAGAGAAGCGGGAGGTGGTATCAGTTAAAATGACATTGAATAGATCCAGTAATATTTTTCTAGTAACAAAGTTGATCTAAATCCCGGCTTTGAGGTGGATGCATCAATGTGTTTCAATATACCTTAAGATGCTTTCAATATTTTAAGATCATCAGAATGAAGGTCATAATTTGAATTTTATGTTTCACCGATAATTGCAAATGCTGGTGTTCTCATTAAACTCACCAAATTGTTGAAATCCTTTGAAATATAGGTGATGACATCATGAGCTATTATTTTACATCCATACTGTTATTCCTTTTTACTTTTAAAGTCTTGACAAGTAAAAATCAAGCAAAACTGAAGGCTAAAAAAAAAAATAAAGAGAATATCCAATTCCCTTTGAGTCTCTGCTTGCAACTGTAATGGAGTAATTCTCTCTTTCTAGGCTAAAATTTTAGATATCCCTGTGTATAAGCCTTTATTGTCCTCCATATCTTCTTGTATTTATGCACCTCTATAGTCTTCATTCCTGAAGCTCAGTTCTCTACCAGGACCCAGGTTTCATATTCTGCTCCATTACTGGGTGGAATGGTCCGTCTTGCTGGGTTTCAACCTGATTCACCTGGGTTCCTACTCTGTCCTCCACTTCCTGCCATTAGACACTCAAGGATCTTTGAGGTTCAGATGACTGGATCTTCAGGATCCTCTCTGGTGTCTCAAGACAGAGTTCTGAGGACCTCAATACCCCTGTTCCTCAGGTATCTAGGCCTGAGTGCTGCCATGCTCCAGCTGGTTGCTGCTACTGTTGGCAGCTTTCAAGGTCTATGCCCTTTCACCTCTCAATACCCCAAGCCAGTTTCTAAGACTATAATGTGAAGAGAAAGTGCCTCCCTTTATTGGTGAAGGGAATTACTCATACAATTAAACCACAAGTCCAACCCCAACCCTAAGGTATTACGTGCCTCATTTTATCTGATTCTCATAACAACCTTGTGAAGAAAGGACCATTCCTCTTGCACCAGTGAAGAAAAAACACAAAAAGGTCAGTTGCCCATGGTCACCTAGGAAGCATCAGAGACACCATTTGAAACACAGTCTCTCCTGGCTTTAAGGTCAAAATCCTTTCCCCTGTAGCATATGCAATGAGATGGGGTAGCTGGGTGGTAGTCAATAGAATGCCAGGCTTGGAGTTAGGAAGATGAGTCTTCCTGAGTTCAAATCCAACCTCAGACACATGTGGGACACTGGGCAAATCACTGAACTCTGCTTGCCTCAATTTCCTCATCTATACAATGAACTGGAGAAGGAAATAGCAAATCACACCAGAATCTTTGCCAAGAAAACCCCAAATGGGGCCATAGAAAGCCAGACCACAACTGAAAAATGACTGAACAATAAAAATACACAATAATATGTGTTCAGTCTGTCAGAGAGGGTCAGGCAATGTGTGATGTGAGGTCCAAAGGGGGAAATTCAGTACAGAAGGAGAGGAGGGCATTCTAGGATGCCCCCTATCCTGCTGAAGATGGGACACACTGGATTTCAATTTTAGTCAAACCACCTGTGTATTAGCTCTCCTTGACTCAACCTCTTTGGGACAAGGAATGGACCTGTGATTTAATGGCTTAGGGGACTCCCCCATGAGGAAATTCCTCTACCAACATAGGAATAACCCTTCTCTGAAATGTATAGTCTCAGAGCTGTCTGAGGTCCTGAAAAGTTACATGACTTGCCCAGAATCACACATCCTGCACATTTGTCAATAGGAGGATTTGAAGCCAGATTTTCTTGGCTTGAAGGACAGCTCTCTCTCTACTTCATGCCAGGCTGTGCCTCTAAAGATAAGTAATAATGATATGCAAAAAACAGTACTTCAATGAGCCAAGGGAGTGCATTGGCTAGAGAATAATGGTCCCTCAATGTCTCACTTTGGTCATGCCAGGTTTCTAAAAGGACCAGAGAGATCATTTTCTCCCTTTTCAAAGTGAGTGGGGTTAAGTAGGTCACAAGCAAAGTTGGCCTTTTGAAAGTCATTTCCAAATAAAATTCTGTCTGAAAAGCTTAGTGCTGGGTGAGGACAGCTGTGATGTGCTGTGGCTTGTAGTGAATCCTTCCTGGGCTGAGGGCTTGGGTGGGCAACTTTTCCACGTGTACCTAGAGGGTATTGTGAAGTCACTGACTGAGCAGAACCCAGGCCTCCCCTGGCAGTGTTTGTGGAAGGTTTCTTTTGGATTCGAGCCTACAGGAAGAGAGCAAGGCACACTGTGTATTTCCTCCCCTTGGGTCAATGACTCTAATTGTTCAAACTGCCCTGATCCATTGTGATCAAGGATGAACTCCGAATTTAAAGCTATAACAAAGCCACCTTCAAGAGAGCCTGAATCCCTGAATTCTGGACTGTGAGAAGTGAAAAAGACCTTGGAGAGAATCAATTCCAACTCCTTGATGTGGCAGGTAAGAAAACCACAGCCCAGAGGGGAGAAGGAGTGGCCCCAGGTCCCCCAGCACATCAGTGGCAGATCCAGAAGAGTCAACTTTTCTGGCTTCCAGCTGGAGTTCTTTCTACCACTTTGGATTACCTGTTAGCTGTAGAAAGATCAGAACTAGGAGCCAGGAAAACTGAGTCTGATGTCCAGTCCTGCTCTTCACTTGATGTGTGACCGTGGGATTTTTACACCAGCTCTCTGGCCCTCAGATTGCTTAGCCATAAAATAGAGACAATCATACTTGTTCTACCTGTGTCATGGGGTTCCTGTGGGCAAAGGGCCACATGGAATGGGAGATGTGGCCCCTGGAATCATAGGTTATGAATTAGAAGGAGCCTTAGAGGACATGCAGGATGCTCCATACATTGTACAGATGAGGAAATGGAGGCCCATAAAGGGAACATGACCTGCCTTGTCACACAGGGAATAAGTTGACAAAGACAACATTCGAACCCAGGTTCTTTGATTCCCAATCCATTGCTTGGGAAGATGTTCGCCTGTAGAACAGTTTTTTAATTGAGTATCAAGAGTTTCATGAAGAGATTTCAAGGAATTCAATGAACTTAGCTGTGAATAAAATATTTCTTTTCACTAGCCTCTAATTGAAATGTGGCATTTCCTTCAACTATTGAAAAACATTTTGAAAAGAGGTCCATAGGCTTTACCAGACTTCCCAAGGGGTCTAAGCCACAAAAAAAGGTTTCAGCACCCTTTTGCAGAATATAGTTTCCATAAGAACAAGAACTACTGCTTTTAATCCTTGATTGGGGGCAAATAGGCCTTCCCTAGGTCCCTGAAATCATACCCTATGGTCATTCACCTACAATACCTCCATGTAAGGCTAGTTCCAAGGAAAGAAGCCAGCTGAGATAGTATACCTGGGGAGGGAAGGCAAGTAGGAGAAGGCTTTTTGAGCTTCGATTTGGTCTCATGGGCTATAATACATCCCACCCCTCCTTCCAACAGCATCAAGGACTTTTGGTCTTTCCAGACAGACCTGGGCAATGCAGAGGCCCCAGGATGCTTACACCTGACCTCAGGAGGTGGGGAGCTTGGAATTTTCAGCAAAAGACCTCAGACTACTCACGTGTTCTGTTGGTCGTAGAAAACTGAGCTTTCTTTTTCTAGGCTCTCCCACCTGCCACAAGTCTTTCCTAACCCTTTCTTGTTCTCATTCTCTGTAGTCTCCCCTTCCTCAAATTATGTAGCAAGAACGTCCCCCCATTAGGTCCCTCGAAAAGATGCAAGCTCTTGGGAGGCCAGACCTGCTTTCATTGTTCATGTTTGCATGTCCAGCATGTACTACCTTCCCTTGCATGTAGGAAGATAATAAAGGAATGTCTGTTGGATTAATAACCTGGCTTGGTCTAATCTCTTTCTCTTTCACTTCTTCAGACCCAGCAGAACTCTGGGCCTGGGATGTTGCCATTCATCTCTAAACCATCTTGCTGCACCAAGCATCCCTTCTTCCATCCTCTCATTCCATCCCTTGTGATTTCATCCACACTACCCAGCTCAGGTTCATGTCCTGGTTTAATCCTGAATAAAGAAAAGCCCTGTGGAAAAGTAAATCCAGAAGGACTGGCAGGAGAAAGAGAAAAGAAAATCCCTCTCCCTTCGAATAAGTAGGATTGAGTGTGCCAAGCTGTTCACATGATAGGTTTAGGTGACTTGGCTAAGGTCTAGGGGGATTTAGCCTTTGACTCTGGTTGCATTAATACCATGATCTACTCAGCAGATATAGTGGCCACTTCCCCAAACTTTGCCATTAAATGTCAAGGTACCATGACTCACAGAATGGAATGGAGCCAGAAATGCCACATAAGGTCCAGCCCTACCACGAATAAAGAAAGGAACACACTGCCAAACTAACAGGGTTCACATTTCATCGTTTTATTCTTGGTTTTATACAGCTATATTTTACAATGCAGTGATGCGGTTTAGACACAGCCCAACCCTGTCTCCGGAGGACCTATATAATGCAAGCGTGAGGCAGCATGTAATAAGACAAACGTTCCCAAAGAGAGAGCTTAGTGAGTGCCAGCTTCAAGTCCCTGTGTCTGCCTGCGCCTCGAAAAGGAAGGGGGCTCATCTAGTCCATACATTGAAAACTTCCATGGAAAAAAGGCACCGTGAGTACACGTTGTACGGATATATACAAACTCAAAACTAGAACAAAATGACGCATTTTTTTTTCCTTCTGCAGCTTTTTTGTGTTTTGTTTTAATACACACTTTTGTAAATTGTAAACCTTCACTTGCAAAAAAATACAAATACACTGAGGCGTTTTAGACAAAATATCTTCTTACTTACACAGATGCAATACTTAAAATATTTTGTAAGGGCTCTGTCTCCATAAAGATTCTCAGATCCGTGTCTGCCCGCAGATACAAAATCGAGCCTTTAATGCAGTTTGATTTTTAATATATCTTTTTTGAGGTTTATATATATTTATTATATATATTTATATATATTTACAACTCTGCCATATATTCCTTCACCTTTGGTTAAAAAAATTAAAGCCCTCTCTTTTATAACATACTGAATTCTCTTCTTTTAAAAGAATGCACATTTACATACAAAAGAAACATCTGTTCCCACAAAACATATACATTCCTCATTTTTCAGAACGAGTCAAGTCAAATTCCAAAGCTTCTGTGCACTCCCCCCATGGGGTGATGGGTAAAATGACCTTTCTTTTCATTTTTCACTGATATAGTTTTCCTAACACATAGGAGATTGAGCTTTTTTTGTTCGTTTGTTTTTAAGTTACGTCACTGGGTGAGTGGGAGGGTTTATATGTTTCTTCCCCCTTTGTCGTTCCCTGTCCCACCCCGCCCCCCTCCCAAGTCCAACCCCCTGTATGATCTGCACAAACAGATGAGAAGAGGCACTGCATCATGGGATGAACATTTGTAAAGTGTTACAGTATCCTTTGGATGACTTCCAGAGAGGGGGCCCCTTTGCAACGCTTTCAGCAAGCCTTGGGTAGCTCCGGGGGCAGGTCGCCAGCAGAGACGCGGTACTGAACCTTGGTGTTGGTGATGGCGCCATGCTTCTGCCGCAGGTGAAGCCGCAGCTGGCTTTTGTGGCGGAAATGCAGGTTACACTTCTCACACTGGAGGAGAGAACAGAAGCAAAGGAGTCAAAAGACCTGGCTTGAGGATTTCACTTCTCTGGGCTTTCAGACAAGTTTCCTTGTCTGAAAAATGAAGAAGCTGCATTCAGTGACCCTACCAGCTCTAAAGCTGTGATCCTTCGAATGCCCCCATTAGCCTCTCCAAAGTCAATTCTTGTGGACACTTTCATTGTCGTTCTTACCTGTACCTTGGGACATATTTCCCACGGACTTGTCCCTGACAATCCTTTCCAGAGGAAAGATAGGACCGTCCTGAAGATGAATCTGAGTCCAATTTTCCACTAAGATTCGACCAGGGAAGAGGCAGCAGGCTGATGCTTCAATATAGCGACATTCCCCGAGGGGTTCGTCACCTAACAATTCTACACTCCTGATATCAGCCGAGGGGGGAAGCCTTTCAATAAGTTTCTTATAGAAAAAAAGACAAAGAAGTCCCTTATTCTAAGTCACAACCTGGGTTAAGATGAGGAATAGGAGCTGTCAAAATGAAGAGATCTGTGGCCTGCTAGTCCCCCTTCCTATCCTACCACTTGCTTCATGATCTAAGGTGGGACACAGACTCTCTGGTCTAACTTGCTTGCTTGTGATATTTACTCACTTAGTGTGGGACTGGGTCCCCTGCGTGGTGGAAATTTTACATTAGCTATCAGAAGGCAAAGAACTGGGGGATCAGTTAATCAGTCAGTCGACAAGCCTTCTATATACCACACTCAATGCTATTTGTCCTTTTCACTTCAAGAACTGAATCTATGAGTGGTACTGCTGGGCAGGTGGGCAGCTGGTGCTTCCCAATCTGGTGTGGCCAGCTTGAATGCTTGATAAACCATGGTCCCTTTACTAAGCCATGAGCAAAATATACATTTGAGGACCAAGGATTAAGCTCTACACATATGGATGTTTAGTAAATGTTTTTTGAACAAATAAATATTTTTTTAAAACTAAGTGCTTTCATTTTGTAGCATCAATATGGGTGCCCATTGATTGGGGGGAGGTGGCTGGGGAAAAAATGTCGCATGGATGTAAGGGAATCATAACGTGTCCTAAGGAATGATGAATATAAAGAAACGGGGCAAACCCAAGTAAGCAGAAACAAAACAACTTATTCAATAACCACAATAATGCAAAGAAAAATGATAAGACGTCACTTCTCAGACTGACGTGTTGATGCAGTCTTGACTCTGCAGGTCTGATCGTGCCAGTGCCCATGAAGAGCTTGATGAATGCATGCTGACTGATTAACTGTAAAAGGTGGTGGCCAGGCATCAAAGACGGCCCGTGCTACCACACGTGCTCAGAGAGTTTTTACCTAATTGTAATTCGTTGCACGCGGATGCCATCTTGGCTACTGGTGGTGGTGGAGGAGCATGGTACAGGGAAATGCACAGTGACATTTTTAGAAAACATCAATAAAACATTTTTCTGGAATGGAAAAGTAAGTGCAATTCACTGATATCAAGGTACGTCCCTTTGCCTGTATAGTTAGAATCTATAGCAAGACCAAATTCTGATAGAACAGAATTTGTTCCTGGTCAGAGGCTATGTCACTTTTATCTTGGTATCTCCAGGGCTTAGCACAGTGCCTTGAACATAGTAGTTATTTAATAAATGACTGTCAGTTGATTGATTGACTCCTAACCACTGTCTCTTTTTAGTCAGAACCAGTCTCTAAATTTATACTTCTTATATTCTCTTCAGAACTCTGCAGAGTCCCTTGACTTCTGGCAGAAGACCATTACCGTACTTGATTTCATGACTATGAGATCTTCCCTGCCAGACAAATGTAGGTTGTGTGGCTGCTGTGGCCACCTTGCTAATGACTATCCCTGAACTTAGCCAGGTTGGACCTTGGTAACAGGACAGCCCCCTGGGGGCCCATACTCTAAGGCTTTCCATCTGGGTAGAGCCTGTAAGAGCTTCTGCTTGTCTCCTGTGGCCTCTGAAGCCCAAGATCTCCTCCAACACCAGCTCCAGGAGCTGGATGAAAAAAAATTAGGGCAGAAGGGGACTCTGAGGAAGACTATGTAATACTCCCAAGTTAGGGTGGACCATGCCCATGGAAGGCTAACCTCCCTATTACCTTCCAAGTCAATAAACATTTATTAAAGACTTCCTAGGTCAGGAATTTTTAAACTTGGAGTCCATGGGCTCCCAAAGCTTCTTTGTACAGATTTCAGGGAGTTCATGAAATTGTATGGAAAAAATAGCATCTATTTCCAATAATCTTTTGTTTTCTTTGTAATCCATTCATTTTCTGCATTTAAAACCATTCTGATCAGGGTTCTGTGGCCGTTGCCAGTCTGCCCGAAGGATCCATGACACAAGAAAGTGTAAGGACTCCTGTACTAAGTCCTATTCAAGGGGTCAAGGCATGAAAACAGAAGGCAGAAGTCCCTGCCTTCAAAGAGGTTACAGTTCATTGGATGATCTGCTTGTCTCATGACAAGACTGCCTGCTTGGGACTCAGATGGGAAAGGCCATTCCACAGATTCCCAAAAGCATCCTTAGAGCTGGACGGGCCCTTAGAGATCACACATCATCGGAGCCCTTTAATTTCACAGACAAGGAACCTGAAACCCATCAAAACCAAACCAAACAAAGATGCCTTGCCCAAATCCAAGGTTCCTTCCACAACATGCTTCAAGAAGAGGCAAAACCCCTGCGTTCTTTCCTCAACTACCCCACAAACCCTATCCCAGAAAGTTTGTCGAACAGAAAGAACGGGGTTCACATACATGGTAGGGTTTTTCTCCTGTGTGAATGCGCAAGTGGCTTTTGAGGGTCTGCAGGTGCCGGAAACGAGTGCCGCAGATTTCACACGGATAGGGCTTCTCCCCAGTGTGGATGAGCACGTGTGCACGCAGGTGGGCCACCTGTCAGGGAGGAAGGAGGGATGTCAGTAATGTGCCAACAAAGGTGCCCCAAACAGAAGCACAGAGATGGGCAGACAGATGCAGAGCTCCCCGGCCACACAGACAGAGTCCTCCACTCACCTGGACGAATCTCGCTCCACAGGTCTCACACTTGTATGGCTTCTCTCCGGAGTGAATGCGAGTGTGGGTCTTCAGGTTGGCCGGCCGGTTGAACTGGGCTCCACAAATGTTGCAGCGATAGGGTTTTTCCCCTGTTGCCATAAGGAGAGAATGGAGATCATGTGGTAAGTGGGCAGTGCTAAGGCAGACAGGATGGCAGACAGAATATTCACTGGAGGTTAGGCTGATGAGGGTGAGATGAGAAAGGCAGGATTTCTGTCATCCCAAAGGAAAGGCAGGCAGTCTGTGAAGCCAGGAATCCTGACCCATAGCCTGCTGCTCCCCCCACAGGACCATCCTTTCCAAAGGCACCATGTCTGCCAACAGAGGCACTTCTCGGTGGGTGACAAGCTCTAAACAAGCATTTCCTTTTCTATAGACATTTCCCACTCCCACTTCCAATAGGACCCCATTTCTAAGGAAGGGATGGAGGGACACTGAACAAACACTTCCATTCAAAGGATCAGAGGATCTGAGACCAGTGGTTCTCAACCTATGGGTTATGTTCAATTTAAATACATCCTGCATATCAGATATTTACATTACAATTCATAACAGTAGCAAAATTACAGTTATGAAGTAGCAATGAAAATAATTTTATGGTTGGGGGTCACCACAACGTGAGGAACTGTGTTAAAGGGTTGCAGCATTAGGAAGGTTGAGAACCACTGGTCTTAGACCTTGAGCTAGACAAGGCCGTGTAGTCCAAACCCCCCATGTTATAAATCAGGACATTGAAACCCGGAGAGATCATAGCAACACTGGAGTTTAGACACAAGTTGGAAGGGAAGTCAGAATCACCCCCTTTAAATGGTCAGATAAGTTGAGGTCCATGCAGGGTGAGTCATGTGCTTAAGGTTACTAAAGCTTCAGAGGCAAGATCTGACCCCTGGTGTCTATCTTCTGGCTTCCAGGGCAATAATCTTTCCACTAAACCCATCTGCTTCCTTGGGTTTGGCTTTTGCCTTCATCAAATGTCTGTTCTGGAGCAGATAAAGAAACACAGATTGGGCAGATGGGTGGGTTGGGGGGAGCATCTTCTCTTCTTCTAAGTGGCCTATATCCCAGATCCATGGGATCTGCTCACTTTAGATAGAGGCCAGTAAGTCTTAGGGGTAGAAGGAATTTCAGGAACTTCACTGGTTCAATAAAGTGTTTTAAGCCCCCTGGGATAAAATATTTCAAGGAGACCTTGAGAGAGGAATCGCCAGATCCAGAGTCTAGGCCAACAGGGCCCAATAGCACTTTGGATCCCTGGGCTGTAACTTTGGCTTTGCTTCCTGCTAGCTATGTGACCATAAGATACAGTCTCTGTGCCTCAGCTGCCTGTCAGATACCAACCCTACCCACTTCACTGGGTTGTGGTAAGGAGCACTCCCTCTCATCAAAAAAGGGAGGGTTTTTCTAAATTGGAAAAGGCAGTGGGAGGGCAGAGCAGTCCCCTCAGTACTGCTAGTGGGGCTTGGGCTTCTCAGGCACCTCAGCCATTCCCCTACCCTGGCAAGCTGCCAAGCTGATCTGATAGGGGTAGGGCCATACCCGTGTGGACGGTCTTGTGGCTGGCGAGGTTGCCCTTGTAGCGAAAGGAGGCCTGGCAGCGGTCACATTTGTAAGGCTTGTCGCTGTGCGTCTGCAGGGTGTGTCTCTTAAGGGACGCCTCCTCGGAGAAGCGGCAGTCACACTCATTACAGAAGAAGGCTCCATTTTCTGGCAAGGTTGTGGGAAGGAGGGACCAGGTCAGCAGGGGGGACCCCAGAGGCCCAGCTGGCTCCCCCTCTCCCTGGTGCCATCCCGGCCCCCCTCCATCCCCTTCCAAGCATTCCTAGAGAATCCAGAGACTTGGGTTCAGAGAACATGAGAGAATTGCTGAGAATGAAAGGAGATGAAAAGAGAGAAGAGAAGTTGTTCCTGTCAGGACTTCCCTCATGAGGAAACTCCCTTCACCAGTGTAGGTCAGCACCTTCTCAGTGAGATATCTGGGACACTAAGCTGTTAAGTGACTTGCTCAGGATCACACAGTCAACATGTGTCAGAGGGGAAATGTGAACTCAGGCCCTCATGGTTTCAGTGACTCCTCCCTCTCCACTGTGGCACATGGTCTCTATCCAAGGCCCTCTGTTGAGGCCCAGGAAGGATGGACTTGTTCCAGTATTACACAGTGAAGCAGAACAAGAAAGAGGGGGAAGGGAAGAGGAACAACCCGGGTCTTTCAACTCGAGTTCACTGCCTCCTCCAAGCACTCCTGGGTGCAGGTGAGGGGATTTTTATTTTTTAATTAGAAATGGTGCAAAGACCATCTTTCTACTACTAAACACAGGTTGCCTTGCTATAGTCAGAGTAAAGCAAATGGGTGGGCTATTGCCTGGAAAACTATGGACTGTCCTCATGGTCTGCACTGCTCAGAGGCGCAGCCCCAAGACATTGCCATATATCTGTACTGCCTAGAGTAGGTACATGGACAATGATCCCAAATGCGGCACACTGACTGTGTGACACCGCAGGTGTTACCTGAAGGCGGGGGTGGGTTGGGGAGGCTATTTAGGGCAACTGAGATGATGCTCATGATCTCAGAGACCTGCCCTTGTCTTCAGAGAAGCCCAAGAAGCTCACATCTAGCAGTAGCCCCAAACTGGAGATATATGGGGAATGCCCTTTAGAAAGAGGGGGAAGAAGAAGGAGGAAGGAGGAGGAAGAAGAGGAAGAGGAGGAAGGTGACTTCGTGCTGCTGGGGAAGGAAGCAGAAGAAAGTGGGGGGGAGGGTGCAGGACCTGGGAACTCACCACAGCTGGAGTCCGAGTACTCAGACTGAGTCTCTCCCATCTCCTCTGGGAAGGTGGTGCCTGCGGCATGAAGGCACATCTCCGAATGCTGTGGCGATTGGGAGCCACAGGAGCGGCATTTGGATGAGGGCAGATACAGTGGAGAATGTCCCTCTGTGCTGCTCCGGGGAGAGCCGGTCAGGGACCTGGGGATGAGAGGGACGGGCGGCTCAGTCATGGCAAGTTGGGGCTCCCTGGTCATAGACCTGAAAGCAGGGAAGCCCTCTGGCCCCCATCTCCTTGCCCTGATGCTTGGGAGAGCAGCTCCTGATGGCTGGAGAGCCCCCATCCTCCTCTTCCTTTCCTTTCTCTTCCCAGAATCTCCAGGCCCCCCCTTCTACACAAGGCCTTCCTGATGGTGTTGGTTAGGGCAACCCATCTACCCCCTTTACTGGAGATACTCAATATCTACTTTGCATTTATTTGTCTCTCTAGGAGACTGGCAGCTACTTGAGAGCAGATGGATGACTGTTCATTTTGTCCTTGTCCCTGTCCTCGGTCCCCAGCACCTCGCCCAGTGCCTGGCACAGAGTAGATGTATTAATAAACACTTGCTACATTTAATCTAATCAGAGGTGAATGGTTCCTTTGTTGCAGGTTGGCCATACCCTAAGACTGGTTAGTGTCCAGTGACTAGTGATATTTTAGAGGCCCAAGTTCCCTGCCCTATAGAGAACTTGGAGCTGCCCCGAGGACTGGCATGGAAACTAAAGTCCACATTCTCCAGTCCTGACCCTATTGGCATAGCTGGATGAGCTCAGGGTTTGAGGCTTGACTCCAGCACGGCAGTACCAATTGTTAAATATTCAGGTTGCTATACCGGCAGCCATCACGAAAGCCCAGAGAGCACCCTGTGAGCTCACCTGGTGACAATGTTGTTGAGCCTGCTGGCCTGCGATATGGCAGAGTCCTCCCCACTCACACCCAGCTTAGTTGGAGATCGGATGTTGAGATTTTCTGGTTCCAAGGGCTGTTGGCAGGTAGATGTTGGGACATAAGCTCGAGGTGAGAGACGGCCCAGTTCAGCCTGCTCAGCCCCATCTGGCTTGGTGCTCTGGTTGAGAGAGTTGAGGACGATGAATTTGTACTTCTTCCAGTTGCAAGCCTTGGGGTCAGTAGGACTCTTAGCAGGGGGTGAGCCAATCCCCTGTAAGATGCAGGCATTCTTGCTGCTGCTGGACTCCGTGGGTGAGTTAGGCTGGCAGTCTGACTTCTGGGGACTCTGGGGGCTCACCAGGCCCTTGCGGTTAAGTGGTGCATTGGGAGGCTCGAAGTGTAGGCTGATCTCGTCCTCGGAGGAGGTCCTCTCCTCCTCCTTGCCAGGCTTGTCACAGGCAAAGTAGGAGTTGTTCCGGGCAGATGGGGCAGCCGGTTTGGGGCCTGCCTCAGTCATACTGTAGTGTGCCTCACTCCGCACCTCCTCAGGAGCAGCCTCTTTTGGGGAATAGATGCTAGCATGGCACATGTTGGCAGAGACCTCCATGATGGCCCGGTTGTAATCTGTAGGGAGGGGCCGGGTGTTATCACAGGAGGGCACCCGCTCTTTGGGGTACGGGTTGGCCCTGGGCAGATCAGCCATGGGCATCCGGACATCCCTCAGGTCCTCATCAAAGAAGCCATTCACGGGAAGGTGGCCATACACCGGATAGGAAGCTGGTGATGCAGTCAAGCCATTGTACAGGCTAGGAGCAAAGGCTCGTCCGTCACAGATGGGCCCATTCCGCAGGGGGCCGTTGCTGTCGGCTACTTCGCGGCTCCGATATGCCATGACTTCTTGGGGCAGCAGCATCCGGCCGGCCAGATACTCATCCCGAGGAGGCTTGACAGCAGACACCATCTCTGCTTCACTGTTTAAGAGAAAGGAAGAGGGACCAGCCCATTCCCCAGGAGAAAATGGTCACATGGATTCTTTTCTTCAAAATCATATATTTATAATTAAACCAGATAGATTAATTCTTGTCCTGGTGCTTCCACTAACTAGTTGTGTGAATTTAGGCAGGCCGTTGAAATGTGTTTCATCTGCACAGTTGATCTCTGTGGTCCCTCCTAGCTCTAAACACCACCCCCCCCCCTTCCCTCTAGCTGTCTGTGAAAAGGTAGTAATTGTTGGCACATCATCTTCTATGCCAACCAGAGGGTTTCTAAAACACTTGTACATACGCTAGTCCAGTCTACCCAACCAGATGATATGGTCTGTTCCAAGCACATGTGAAAGGGGCCCTAATTCTGGCTCTTTGGAAGACTCCCGTCCCTCCTCACCCAGTGCTCTGCGCCCTGAGTATGAATGAATGGTCTCCCCACTAGCTTCTTCCTCCAACCCAAAGCAGGTGCTTCCATATCAAGTCCTAGTGACTAGCCAGGAAAGGCCAACGCTGACCTCACCCTCTGTCCATCAATGCCCTGCCTCCACAAGTTCCCCAGTGTTCTTCAGAAAGCTCTGGGGCTAAACAGGAGACCAATGACCAGAAAGGATCCCAAGGGAAGGACCCTTCTCTGAAATAAATGGGGCAGTGTTCCAGCTGTGGAGTGGGGACAAGCAAGACTCACTTGGCTTTGATGAACTTTCGGCACGTGTCCACAACGTGTTCCATCTGCAGATACATGGCAGTGGCCATCACTGCCATGATATTCCCCTCCCGGAGGTTCAGGCGGGATGTGTACATGAAGTCCAGAAGGATACAGAAGCCCTCGGGATTGATTTCAGGGTCAAGGTTGATCACATTCAGGTTGCATTTCAGCTGGTCAGTAAAGATGCTATAGAACAGACCACTGCCAAAGCAGAGACAAATAGATGTAATGTTCTGCACTATGGGGTGGCAGCAAGGTGGTGTGCTGTCACAGTTCTGCTAGACTACATGCTATATACTTTGTAACATGGCATCATGCTAGAGGATGTTAAACCACATTCTATGTAACAGTATACTATATTATATAAAATATAACAGTATACTATATTACTGTATTATGGAATATAATAGTGTATCATATTATAGAATACATAATATTTCAGTAAGGTGAGGTCTGCATGTATGTATTTGGCCAGCCAAGCTACACTCTATAAGATACACACACACACACACACACACACACACACACACACACACACACACACACACATACACACACACAGAGTTTGGGGAGAAAAATCCCAAAATATTGAGCAGACACCCATTGTGACATGAGCACAAATGACATAGGATGTGGCAGACATGAATGGGTTACAATCTGCATGTCTGGATAGAGTACCCACATTAGTGAAATCACAGTTTGTGTGTGTGTGTGTGTGTGTGTGTGTGTATGTGAGTGTATGTGCATGTGAGTGTGTGTATGTATGTGAGTTGAGTGTGTGTGTGCATATGAGTGTGTGTATGTATGTGTCTGTGTGTATCTGTGTGTATATGAGTGTGTGTATGTGTGTGTGTGTATGCGCGTATGTGAATGTGTATGTGTATGTGTGTGAACAAGTATGTATGTTGTATATATGAGTGTGTGTATGTGTGTGAGAGTGTGTGAATATGTATGTATGTGTGAGTGTTTATGTGTATGTGTGAGTGTGTATGTGTATGTGTGAGTGTGTATATGTGTATGTATATGAGTGTGTGTGTGTGTGTGTGTGTGTGTGTGTGTGTGTGTGTGTACTCTCTGGAGGTCTTCTCCAGCCTCACTTCCATGCTGTGTCATGTGCCTAGAACCTTTACCCACTGCTCATCCAGGAAACTCAGACTCTCAGTCTCTGCTCTCCAGAATCAGAAAGGGCAACAGACTTGTGAACTGAGCCAAATGTTAGAAGAGGTAAGGGGATTGGTTGACCAAAGAGACCCCTTTCCCTCGCGAACTAGCCCCTGGCCTTAACATCCTAGGCTTGGACATCTACTCCATCAGATCCCCACCTTCCAAAGTGTAGCAGACGGACACTCAGAGTCCCATGCTAGAGGGGAGTGAGCACTGGGTTCTGGCCCAGAGTACCTGCACTGAAATCCCATCTCTGCCAGAATCCCTGTCTGCCTGGGCCTCCATTTCCCCATCTGTAAATGAGGAGGGTGGACACGAGTGTCTCCTTCACCCTGGAGCACAAGCATCCAACCTACACAAGGGTCTCTCCAAGCTTAGTTAGGGCATCTTGTTGGCAGACATCCTGTTGCCATTGCCTTACCAGCCCCAGCGTAGGACCCTGAAGAGCCTGGCTTTGGCTGGAATAGCTTTCGAAGACCTGGAGGCTTGGCTCTGCCCTGGCTCAGTGTTGGGGACTCTATTGGGGGCCAATGTGTTCGCTCACTCAAGGGTTTATGCCGGCCCTGAATTTGCTCCTCTGGTTCCTAGACCCCTGTGAGAGTGTTCCATCAGCCTTGGGGCCTTTACCCCTCCAAGGCTAGCTGGCCCAAGCCCTGTTGCCCTCACCCCATCTCACCTGCAGGCCATGAGAACGGTCTTGTGGGCCCGAAACTGTTCCCGGTTCACCACAATGACAACATCCGTGAGGATATCTCGGCTCCGCAGACGGTTAAGGTTGAGGAGAACATCACTGGCATGGCGGGTGAACTGGATGCAGCTATCTGCCGGCGAGGCCATCCTATCTCCACCTGAAGAAGAAGGGGATAGGGGACCATGACTGGTTTCAGGAGTGTTCAGGTGTCACTACCACAGCTGCCACGAGGGGGCACAGTTCACTCAAGAAAGGATCTGCAAAGTCAACCTTTTAGAGTTCCAACCCAGGGTCATTCCATCCCTGCCTTAGGCCTGAGGTCTCTCTATCACTCGTCCAGTCACATTTTCTGAGGTATCCCTCTCTCAGGTTGGGTGACACTCGAACTTTTAAGTGGACCTGTGATTTCATAAGTGTGGACCCTGTCTCCAGTTATGCAGATTGCCACTGAACCAGGCCTGTGTGTCCCATGGGATTTTTGTCCACATCTTCCCAGAAATCCCTCACAGTCTACCCAACATGCCTTGGTCCTTCCTCTATGTCCCTTGAACTTAGGTGGGCTAATCAAACTAATGCCCAGATATCCCAAGAGTCATTTGTTAAGACACGTCCCAGACTAGTGAATATGCATTTCACATGCAACCTCTAATTGGTGGGAAAAACCAAAGTCCAGAAAGAAGAGAAGAGGGAAGGACTCTTCTCCTCACTTCACGAAGGGTAATTTACTCATTAGTACAACAAATGTTGAACCCCAATCCCACTAGCCCTCAGTAGGCTGATGTGAATCCACATGTTGACCAAGGCTAAGGGAAACCTTTTGGCCATAAAGTATCAACTGTAAGAAATTCAATTTACATACCCAAAGCCTCAATTCACAGTTGAAGACTTCTTTTAAAACCTATGGGAAAGAGAAAAGAGAAAATGGGAATTGATTCAAGGCTGCTAATCATTCAGTATAGTCTTATGTAAGAACAGCAGTTTTTGTCATTCGTTTAGATGGCCAAGCAGACTCTGGCTGGGGGAGCTTTCCACACTGACCCTAAGCACGTTCTCCAACTATTTACTCTCTGTAGCAATACCAATAGGCACACCACGGTTCTTCCTTACCCCACTTAATGAGAGTCTCGCTCAAGTCTAAGAACTGGGCAGCATCCAGTAGTGACTTACAAACAGGGAGCAGAAAGCAGACTGGCCAGCTTGAAAGCACAATTACAATTGTAATATCATCTAGTCCTTAGGAAAACCAAGAGAGGTAAAGCAAGGCAAGCATAATTATGTCCATTTTGCAGATGAAGTAACAGAGGCCCAGAAGTAGGAGATGACTGAAGCATAGTCAGACAGCTAGATGTGGCTGGCACCAAAACTTGAATGTCTGGACTCATTCTCTAGCATTCTCTTTTCATCATACCGAAGCTGATGGGAACCAAGGCATTAAAGGCCTAAAAAAAAAAAAAAAAAAAAGACTCCCCCATCCTATCAAGTTTCCAGGACAGTTAACAGCCTCTCCAGTCTCAAGTCCTATGATACAAGCTACTTTTTTCCTTCCCTTCCCACCCTGGCCTAATGTTGAATACAGAGCTTTAGGCTATGGTCTTGTAAAGCATTGCCACCTACTGGTTCAACTCCGGGTTGGGGGGGGGGGGAGGGAAAGAAACCCCTCCTGTTCCGGGAGGCTTTCTCCTTTGCCTGCTAGGTTCATAATTGGTCCTTTTCAAAGGGTGGCTTAAAAATCAAAGAGATAGCCAGAGGCTGGGGGAAAGAAGTAACTAGGAAATGTTTTCTGACTGTGCCTCAGCTGAGCACTAGAACCTTCTAGATTAATAAAGTCGGCTTATGGGTTATGTTCAGCATGCCAATTTAATTAAATTCCTCTTCAAAATGTCACAGAACATTAGAACTGGGAGGGATCATGGACACATAGAGTCAGTACTAGAAGGTACCTCAGAGGCCATCTGGCTCAACCCCATCATTTCACAGATGAGGAAACTGGGTCCTAAGGAAGTTAAATGACTTGTCCAAGGTCACACACACACACACCTTCATGTTATAGACAAAGATGCTGACATCCAAATATCTTTCCCTTTTTGCCTAAAGGAAATTGGTGACTGGCAGAATCAGGATTAGAAGGCTTTTTAAATTAGTGATAGAAAACCCAAATGATATGGAATCTTCCATAGTAACCTGACTACCAAGCGAAAAGTAGAGACTAAGCTGTTTTCCTTGAGCCTTCAGACCCTGGTATCTCTGTATTCTCCAAAGAAAGCTCTGGGCTCTCTCCCAGTTTCAAAGTGTGGGTGAAGAGGGCTGAGGATAGAAAAGGGAGACCAGAAAGCCACTAAAGAAAAGTTAACATTTAACTATCTGTCCCCCATTATATGTCCTCTGCCCACCCTCACCATCTCCTCCCAGGGTGGCAACACTTAGGTCTGGCCAGAAGTATAGCAATTTCCTACAGAAATACACACATCAAGCAAGTACTAAATTCAGTGCTCTGCTTACTCATGAAATCTATTTATATGATTTCTGTCCCAACTGTAGGAGATCCCAAAGCAGCAGGTTAGGTTCTGTTTACATGAAATGGCAAAATAGGGTTTCCCTGGGTCAGGTCTCTATTTTTCGTCCCTCTCTCCCCTTTCCCTAAGAGGCAACTAACTCATCAGGGGGATTTTCCAGACTGGAAAACATTCCCAAACCAAAGTTCTACAATGACCCCACACATAATCGTTAGGGGTGGCCAGTCTTAGGGCAGCTCAGTCTTTAGAGGTCCAGGCAGTTCAGGAATGGTGGGCTTCAGCTTAGCCGCTGCCCAGGACTCAGCTTTCCTGAAAGCTTCCAAAGCAAGTCCAGCCAGAAGGGCTGCTCGATGGAAAGGACTTCCCTAACAATACTGCAAAGAGGGAGAAGGCCATAGACAGAGTCAAACTCATCCTTTCCATCCTCTCTCCTTCCCCCCACCCCGCCCGCCCACCAACACCTCCTTCTTCCTCTCCAGTGTTTTCAGGGCATCAAAGATAGGATTTTTAGGAATTCTCTGTCTTTAATTCCCTTTGGTACCCAGAGCCCCTCCCTGAATTTCAGCCCCACAGGGCATCTACATCTCCCACTCCCTTCTTTTTTTGGTAGGGTAAGCTGTGCCCTGCAGCAGCAGACCAATGTCCAAGTCCCAGAGCTCTGACCTCCCGAATTCCACGCACAACCCTCTTCTCTAGGCAAATGGACGATGCCAATACTTCCCTAGCTCTCCCCTCCGCATCCTCCCCACGCCACAGTACCTGGCTGCCAGTCACCTCCCACCCCCGGGGTTCTGCCGGCTCGGTATCGCAGCCGCTGGCTTGGCAGCGGCGGCAGATCCGCGGAAGGAGCTGGGCTAGTGTGACATAATTCTCTCAGCCTCAAATCAAACTTTTTGTGCATTTTTTTTCCTCCCTATTTTACCGCGTCAAGCCGGGGAGCGGTGGGGGGCAGCGAGGGGAATGTCACAGCCGTCCCATTCCCGGAATGGAGTTGATTGAAACTAGGCGGATTTCAGGGAACCCTCCCCGCCTATCTCTAGCTCCAACCAGAAGTAACTTTCCAGGAAGTAGCCAAGGTTTAGTCGTTAAGCAGGCTAAGCCGGCGGGCAGCGGGCAGCGGGAGCCCGGGAGCAGCGGTGTAGCAGCTGCCCCCACCGCTGACCTTGGGACTCCCTCTGTTCGTCCCTGTCCCTCTGTCTGTCTCTCTCACTTTCTCTGTCTCTCTGTCACTCTCTGTGTCTCTCTCTCTGTCTCTGTCTCTCTGTCTCTGTCTCTGGCTGTCTGTCTCTCTATCTCTCTCTCCCTCCCTCTCTCTCCCTCCTCCTTCTCTCTTTCCCTCTCTCCTCCCAGACTAGCCCCCAGGGACGGCGAGGCGGGCCCCGCCGCCAGCGGATGCATGCTCTTTCCCAAAGGAAATGCAAGAGCTTCCTAACGGTTTTGCTCCTAGCCTTAGCTGGGATCAGACCTAAGGCTTCCCCGTATTCTGTCTGGAAGTGTGTGGGGGCGGGGGACAAGGGGAGAAGAACGAACTGGGAGCGACTTGGGAGCCGGGGCGGATCTGGAGCCCCCAAACCCCTCATGTGATTCTGGTTCTAAGCTGCGCTGCAAAGTGCAACGCGAACCACGGCGGCCTGGACCCGCAACTGGCGGCCTGGAGCGGACCTGCGCCAAAGTCTCCTCCCGCCTACATTTGCTAAGAGGCTGGCGATCGCCTAAACTAAGAATTAGCACGGCCCACCCCAGAGGCCCTTCGGGATCTCCGAGGCTGATTTCCCCGAAATCCTGGCCCTCCGGCTCAATCTACAGCGGGCCAGCAGAGGGGCTGGCATTCGGCCAGTCTCCGTGCCAGAGGCATTCACGTTGCCATAGCTTTCAGGGTTAGAGTGTGGAGCCAGTGGTCTCACCACCCCCATTTTACAGACAGGCAACTGAGGCCCAGAAAGGCTTCCTGACGGGGCTGGCGCGTTCGCGCTGCCAGAAAACCGCCAGGCCCTGATTAGAAGTCACTGAGCCCTAGGCTCTTTCCAGCGCCGCCTCCAGGCGTCCAGCTACCTCGGCTCAGTCCTTTCTCCTCTTGCACGGACCTTTCACCTTCCATCGCCCCTCCTCCCCCCCGCCTTGCACCAACACACCACAGACCGCGGTCTGTCCACGGCAGGCCTCGCAAAGCCAAGGCCAATCAGCCTGGCACCGGCATTTTCTGGACCGAGTCAGGACTTGGAGGAGGGGGACGCAGCGCCAGCGCCTTAACCCATTGCCCCGACCTTCTCACTTGGGAGCCGGAGTCCGCACGCTGGCAAGGCCAGCCCGGGAAAGGGTCGGCGCAGGGCTTTTCCTCCACGGAATCCCCTCTGCCCTAGGCCAAGCCTGAGAGCTAGAAATGTGCTGGGTCTGGGGACGGATTAGGAGGGAGGGAGCTTGAAAAATCCCAAGACCAAACTGTGGTAGGCAAAGAACGGCTACAGAGCTCGGAGGTGGGGGGAGTTCCAGGGGAGCTTCCCCTGAAGTCCACAAGGGGCCGCTCTTCACCAGGCACTGACCCATTCCACAGCCCCCTTCCTCTTTCCCCTTTACTTTTCTCATCATGCTAGTTTGGAGCAGGGACGAGTACAGCCAGCCTCAGATCTGTCATCTTCTGGCCCGAAATGGTTTGGGCATTTTTTCGGAAAGAATCCCGCATTGGCCGAAACAGGCTGGAGTTAACACAAAGTGGAGAAGGAGCACGGGGATGGACAGGGGCTTTAGAAGGGGGTGTGTGTGTGTGTGTGTGTCAATACACGCCAGCTGGAACTGGCAGGCTCCAAGATGCCAGCTGGAGGAGGGGAGAGTCCCCAGACCCGGCCCTTGCCTCAGGGCAGCTGCTCGCTTTTCTAGTGGGCTTCGATATTCCCAGGGTCTGAGTTAAATCGTGGTCTTGCTTTGGCTGGGGAGAGCAAGGTGGCGAACGCTCGTGGTGCCATCGGGAGCCAGGAGTCCCAGGAGCTGGGGAGAAAGCTGCGGAATGCCAGCCACTGTGAAAGGCTGCTCGCCCCCACAGCCACTCAGTCCTGTCTCTCGGGTCTGAGCTCACGTTCCCTGCCGCCAGCGGGGCTCTGGGCGCTTACTGCAAGCTTCTGGGAAATGCCATAAAAGAGGGATGGGTTTTAGCAGCATCCTCTGGAGTTTAGTAAGTGGAAGAGCCGCAATCCCACTCTCAGACGCCTGAAGGAGGCACCACCTTTCAGGCTGCACTGCCTAGGCAGGCTCGGACTTGGCCCGCGCCGGCGGGGCAAGTTTCCCTCCAGTCGTTCTGCCTACTGTATAAAAAGGTGAGGCGCACGAATTGTAACCCCCGCCCCATTAAAGTGCCTTTTAAATTCTGTTTGAACAGAAGCTTGCCAACGTTTTTATTATTCATATGAATGAAGATAGAAATCAGTAACTGTACTAGGAAAGTGATGAATCGACCTTGCCAGGGTTTCAAAAGTGTCCATGGATTAATTTCCAAATAGAGTACAAGAGCATTTCTCCTCCACCAAGAAGCCTCTCATAGCTAGCTGCTCACTGGGCTAGCCTGTGCCATTGTTCCGGTGCGTTTGGAGCTGAGTGGCCTTGGAGAGGAACTGGAGCTGTCTGGGCACTGGGGCCAGGCCAAGTGGTCATGCTGAATGGACTGGTCTCTAACTCCTGGGGGAGACACTCCCCATCCAGACAGAGCTGATACCCAGCATACAACCACTAAAATAGTTAACAAGGTTAGAAAGACTGCTAAGAGAGGTTTATATAAACCTAGAAGCAGTTTCTATAAAGACACATCAACATTTTCCACTTAGTAGATCCTAAGCACACACTCTCCCTCAATCATCAAAGTACAACGCGTATGTGTTAGTTCAGCACCCAGTGGACGAGTTGCCCTGTTCAGCTCTCTCTTTCTGCATAGTGTCCAGAACAGATAATTAAGAACGAATAAATCAAACAAAAGATGATCAGACATCTTACAGAAGTGATCTTTCTTTTCCGAAAAATTAAAAGGGGGAAATATGCTGTACTCTTCTCTTAGACGAAAGCCAGGATTTGGGTCCTAAACGCAGGGGTTGAAAGAAATAATACTCATAAAACTAAGCTCTGTGCTCGGCACATAGTAATGGTACGTAACCTACGTCAATGAGATTCATTTCCGCTCCCGCTCCCATAGAAGTGGAAGGGGGGGCAAGTCGCCAAAGTTTTCACTTATTTCATTACTGCCACCTCCCTGACACATTTTCCCCACATTACCAATCTCATTTTAAAAAGAATATTACAACCTTTTACAATCTCCCCTCCCCCACTTCCACTGCTCCCTTCAGGGGTAAGGGAGAGCTCCAATAGTGATGAAATGCGCTACGCTTGAATCTGAGCACTGAGTCCAAATACTCGCTATTGGCATGACCTTGGGCAAGACAACTTCTTGTCCGGGGCTCAGTTTCTTCCGCTGCAAAACAGGAGACAACTGCACTGGGCCCCTTCCAGCCCTAAAGTTTAGAATGCACCTGGCAATGAAGCCATGGCCGCCCCAAGTCTTTTGGCAGCTTGAAGGAGTTGAGGAAGGAGGAAGCCCCTGCGTCTCATGGGACTACGTTAGTCATTCTAATGTCACGTTTTCTGGTATGGGGGACTACTCCTCTACTTTCGACCCTCTAATGGGAGTGAAAATTTTTATTAATTAGGAACCCCAGTTCTCAAGGGGTTTTTCTCCTTGCGGCCCACCCTCTTGTTGAATCCTGTTCCCGAGTTCCCAGAGATGAATTAGTGAAACATCAACTCTTAATGACCACTAGATGGCAGACAGAGACAAGCTCAAAGAATCTGATTGGGGGCGGGGTGGGAGAGGGGAAGAGGTGGGGGCAAATCTAGGCCCAGATACTATACTGATTAGCCCTTTAAAGGCCTTCGGAAGCATGTTGGTCAGGAGACTGGAGGTGGGCTATCTATATAACATTTCTGCCTAGTTAGCTGGGTGTATTTGGAAGGGGGATGGAGAGGATGTTTTGCTTTAAAAGCAACGATAGACTGCTGTTAGATTTCATTCAACAGTGCCAACAATTCAATGGCTTGTACCCTGGGTGAAACAGAGAATCCAAAGAGACAATGGAAGGCCAGCTCCAAAACACAGCATCTACACCCCCGGAATCTTTCTTCACTTTCGGCCCTAACCACTAGGAATAGAAGGGTAGGTGGTCCACCAGAAGGGGACAGCTCATTGGTAAGGAGTTGGGTAGGGAATGTGATCATCCTCAGACTCTAGGAAGAAGGTGTTCAAGGCATGGGCAGTGGTTTCATCAAGCAGGACCTTCCTCTTACAAGATCTCCAAGGCAAAACCCTCCTGGCTCCCTGCACCTTCATTCCCACCTGTTACTCAAAACCAGAAAATAGACACACCAACAACTTTGGCCCCTGGTCCTTTCACAAGCAAAACCATGGCCCCAAAGAGCAACCAACCACTCTACCTGTCTAGTCCTGCCAGCTCTTTAAGAGGGAAAAAAGGGGTGTGTATGTGTGTGTGTGTGTGTGTGTGTGTGTGTGTGTGTGTGTGAAACCGCTCCTTTTCCCACCAGACATAATTACAGTTCAACCAGCAAACCGACATCAGCATCTTGGGCCAAGACAGAGACTACAAATGAGGAGGTCCACTGGGGGACAGGGAGAGGTGAACCCTACCATGCTCACACATTCCCACAGAGATCGTTCCCACCATCCCCCTTCTCCTCCTAGAGCCTTTAGTTTCCATCTCGGCAGATCCATGGCAGGAATATTTTTTTTTTGAAATCAGTTTCGTTCCTTATTCCCCATTAAAAACAACTCACAAGGCTTATTTCACAATTGCTCCAAAAAAAACTTTCTTTACTCGAGTTCCCAGGACTGAAGGCAAGGCTGCATAAACCAACCAGAGGAGGGCGCTGCTGTCCCAGATACTGGGACCCAAACCGCTAAGTTTTCACAACAAAGTTGTGTGTGTGTGTGTGTGTGTGTGTGTGTGCGTGCGCGCGCGCGCGCGTGTGTGTGTGTGTGTGTGTGTGTGTGTGTGTGTGATGAGATGGAAAGCGAGAGAAGGAAGGAAGGATTTTGACATCGAGTCTCGGCAATCACTTACTCAACTATGTAACTGGAACTCTTCAAGGGGGAATCGGCCTGGGGGGTCCCAAACTTGACCTGGCCTTGGCCCTTTTGCTTTCTCCCCTGATGACCTCTGGGATTTACAGAACACTTTCTTGGGGCACTCTCTAGTCTGCCTTGGGGAATGAGGTAACATGCACGTGGAGGGGGAGCGAATGAAAAACACCGTCTGCCCCTTGGTGGCCCAGTTTCCATGCTTGGGCATATTTTTATGCACTCCGACCTCACATTCCTACCACCACTCGCGGCTGCTCGGGTGTGAGCCGAGGCAGACCAGCCAGCCTCGGTTTACAATTGCTAAAGTCTTCCAAATGGGATGGCGGAAACTTCTATTTATAAGTGGCTGGGGGGGGGCGGGTAGGGAAGGAGGGGAACAAACCTTTCACGTCGGCACGGAGCCGCTGGCTATTTTGGCCCAAGGCCTCCGTTGCGGGGGCCTTTTGCAAAGGGGTCGATCCCTAGCACTTCTCCTCCCCTCTCCCCTTCCTCCTCCCCCAATCCTTTCGGGGAGTTGGCAGGCTGGAGTCGCCCCTCCCCAAAACCCGGGGCTGCCGCCAGGAGTACCGCAAGTGCGGCTGCGGATCCACAAGCCTGGCTCTCCGTGCCAAGGGCCCTGCTCGGAAACCCGGAGTAACACAAGGAAGGCGGCCGGGTGGTGCAGGCCAAACCCGGACGGCAGACGCGTCCTCTGCTCAGCCTCCCGCTGCACATCTGGGAAAAGGGCTTTCTTGCACCCCCTTCGGTGATGAGAAGTTAGGGGGAGCCAGGGGTCTCTCTCCTTCAGCGCTCTGAAACCTAAGTCTAAACTGGCCTTTTCCTCCTCTCCCTCTGCCTTTCTCCTGCCTGCCCGCCCCACTTTTCAGGCGGCGTAAGAGAGCTTGTTTACATTAACCAAAAAAAAAAAAAAAAAGCAAAAACGCTTTCTTTCTCGTTACTAGGAATCCGCAGCGAGCTTCCCTGCCCGGGACCATAAACTAATTGAAAAATCCATAAAAGATTAAATCTGCTTCCTCGGAATTGGGGGGGGGGGTGTGGAGGAGGAGGAGGGTGTGCGAAACTGAAGGGAGAAGGCTGGGAGCTGCTCCCTCTCACACGCGCCACCGCCGCCGCCGCCCAAACACACAGACAGTGAGCGCCACAGGCTGGGGGGGGGGGGTCGCCCCAGCTCCGAGCCTCCCACCCCAAGCCCCCTCCCTACTTTTCAATATGAGGGCAAGAGCCCCGAGATTTTCTTAAGTGGCTAAGAGAGTACAGCGGCACTACCTCCAATCTACTTTTCGAAATCATAGTTCCATTTTCCAGCAGCTGCTTGGATAACGACGCGTGAAAGCCTGCACACCAGAAGCCAGGTTTCCCTACATTTCCCAGACTAGAGACTGGGAGAGTTTGCCTTGTTCAGGTCCAGAAAGACCAATAGGCAGACATAGAGGAGAGAGAGGGTGAGAAAGACAGACAGACAACATAGAAAGACACATAGCAGGGACAGGGACCTAGGAAGAGAGATGAGGAAGAGACGAGGGACAGACATTTAAGAAAAAGAGAGGTAAAGACAGAGAGACCATAGAGAAAGGGGGGGGGTCCCCAAGAAAAAAGATCAAACGCGGCGAAAGAAGACGCCTCGATTTCTATGCTGTCTGTTGCAAATCTCTCCCCATTGCTGCCTCTCCGCACCTTTGGTACCCCGGGGATCTATACGTCTATCCACAGGTTGCAATTACTACCAGCCTCGTCGGTAGTTTTGACAAAATCCCTTGCATTGTCAGACACCAATCGCTCGGATCCCCCGAGGAGACCTCCGAGAAGCTTTGCCCTCCCTCTGTCCCGGGGTGTCATAGAGAAGAAACACAGTCTTCCCTCCCTCCCCCTACAGCCCAGAACTACTGTTGGTCTGGGCATTCTGAGGCTGGGGTCGGCTGCGCTCAAGGTCGTGGTTTTTCTGGTGGGAGTTTGCATCTTACAAAAAAAATAGATGGCTTCCCCCCCCCAAAAAAAAACAGCCATAGGAGGAGCCAAGCCCAAGTCACGCAGGCCCCAGACCCCCGCACCACCGGCTGCGAGAGGGATAAGTTCTCTCCGGCGCCCCAATGCCCGCAGAGCTGGTGCCAAGGCTCCAGGACCTCCCCCCCCAATACACACACAAGTCAATTCCACCGCAGGTGCAAAGGCTCACCCCCTTTTCTTCTCTCTCCCCCCAAGCGCCAGCCTCTCATCCAGCCCTCTGCTGAGGGTTAGAGTACGGGGAACAGGAGCTTGGGGGGAGGTCGTCGGGTTTCTTTGAATGCAGCCGAACAAAAACTTTTTAAATGTCTGGAATAATTTTTTTATGCGAGAAAAGCCCCAATAGAAATGGGGAAAACACCCAAGTTCAAAAACAAAAACAAACACAAAAAAAACATTCGTTTCTCTTTAAAAAGAACCCGGCCATGAAAGGAAATCGACACGACACTTTGTCTGGGTGCATGACAAAACCAAAGGGGTTTGCTTGCACATTTTTTCCCCCAAATCTCGGCTCTGCCCGGTGTCACTTAATCTAATCTCCACGGCTGAGGCTTGTGGAAGAGAGCCAGGCAGCCTGGGCAGGCAGCGAAGGAGGAGGGTGCAGGCAGACCCAGCCAGCAGCTCTCCTTCCTGAGTTACGGAGGAGAAGAGAGAGAAGGCAGGAAGAGGAGAGAGAGTGTGAGAGAGAGAGAGAGAGGAGGGAAGGAGGGACCAGGAAAGGGGGCAGGGAGCTGCGCGGGCCAGGGAGGGGAGGAAGGCGGCCCGGGAGCCTGCGGAAGGGAGAGGGAGCCAGGGAGAAAGAGGGCAGATTGCTGCAGACGAAAATCAAAGGGTGAAGGAAGGAATGGAGGGGGGATTACAGCCCTGTGCAAAAAGCCACGCAAATCCAGTAAGACCACAAGCCCCAAGGAAACAAGCAGCGGCAGCGGCAGCCCGGCGTGTACTCTCTGCCCGGCTCGTGGCAGACACCCTACAGACAGACAATCACAAATCACCCCCAAACAACACCTCGTCCTCTCTCCTCTTACCTCCCGCCAGCCCCCCTCCCCTCTCGCCTCTCCTAGCCTATCCCCCACGGCTTCTGCGAAGACCAAAACAACAGGGGGAGGGGGAGAGGCAAAACCGCCCGA
The DNA here is from genome assembly GCA_028646515.1 of Pseudochirops corinnae. NCBI lineage: Eukaryota > Metazoa > Chordata > Mammalia > Diprotodontia > Pseudocheiridae > Pseudochirops > Pseudochirops corinnae. The sequence continues at coordinate 195,594,902 of CM053591.1, forward strand.
TCCGCTCCAAGAGCAACAGAAAACAGGGATCAATAAACATATAAATATATATAAACAGATCAAGCTACGTCCTAGAGCGGGAGAGAAATGGGGCTAATCGTCTGCATTTATTTTAACACCTGACAAAGAAAAATAAATAAATATATATTTATATATCAATAAATATACATCGAAAACTTGGGGCCAAAGCATTTGGCAAAAGCAAAAAACAGCGAAAAAAACCAAAACAAAACAAAAACAAAAGGCATTAATTAGAGGGCAAAATCATAAGGGTCATGAGCGGCGGCGGCGGCGGCAGCGGCGGCGGCGGCGGCAGCGGCACCGGCGGCACCGGCAGCAGCAGCGGCGGCGGCGGCGGCGGCAGCAGCAGGAGTAGCAGCGGCAGCGGCAGCAATAATCACCTGGTCTCCGGGCTTTCCTAGAAACTCCTTGCATCACCACTTCTAAGAACCCCAGTTCTAAGAATCAACAGAGCTCAATTCTCGGAATTTGAGCTGCCGACTCTACCACTGCCGCGCGGCAGGGGAGGACCCCCAGTCACCTCCGCGGCCCGGGGGCCCCGACTCCCCGCCGCGCGCCCCTATGCCTCCCGGATTCTGCGAGCCTCGTGGCTGTCTCGGGGTCTCGGGGTCTCGGAAGCCCTCCGCTCGCAGGGTCCGGCCGGATCTCCGAGGGGCTCGGGGGGCGGCCTCCCCCCTGTGCTGGGGAAGATGGTGCGTTCCCCTCGGCCGCGGTCACGTGGGCGCCTCCTCTGTGACGTCGAGCGCTTCAATGTAGCAAAGCTCGGCCTCTGGAATTCTGAGAACTAATTTGCTATTCGGTGACATAAGAGGGGGGAGCTTGCGTCGCCTGCCCGGGGTCCGGGGCTCCTTCCCTGTCTCGCGCCCATAAACACCACCACCACCTCCACGAGCTCAGGGCACCCACCGGGGGGCAGGGGCTCTGAGCCCCCGGAGGGAGCCCGCCTGCCCAGATGTAGGTTAGGCAGCTCGAGCCAGACAATAAACACGCGTCCAGGGCACGGGGAGAGAGGACACAGCAGAGAGGGAGAGCTTCCCAGCTAGACTCCCAGCACATTGGCAAAGCCGAGTTTGGTGGGTCTTCGTGGTCTGGGGCTCTGGGGTGGGGGGAGGTGCTGGCTGGGGTTCTTTGGGGACCTAGCTTTGGCCTTTGGGTCGGAGGCGTGGGGATGGAGGTTGGGGTTTCGTAGCTGGTGGGCTTTTTGTTTGTTTATGAGGGGGGGTTAATTTTTAATTTTTTGCTTTTAACTTGGCCTCTTGCAAGTTTCTGCCCTGATATTAAAAAGCCCGTGAGCCCCGGGTGCCTTTGGATCTCCTCTGCGGGGGCTGTTGTTGGGTGTTACTCATCGTTATTATTTTAAAGATAGGCTGCTTCCAGCATTTGAAGGGGACTTCTGTTAGGTTGTAACCTTCTGGAAGAAGCGTCATTTGGGGTCGTAGATGGTGATCTTTCTGCCCCCTCCCTCGCCCTCTCTCCGAGGCCCCCTCCCGTGGACAGATGTAGTTTACGTTCTCATCCTTCCAGATCCCGCTGCTTCTCCCCCCTCCCTCCCCCACCCCGCTCTTTTTTAAAGGGGGAACGTTCTGCTCTAGGATCACAGATTGAGGATTAGGGCTCTGTTCTCTTGTTCCTTTTCAGGACTGTAAGTGGTAGGTTTGCTCTTTTACTGTTTTTGTTGACTCTTGTGAAATAGATTTCATGTTGTAATGAAGGGGGAGGGGGACGACAAATCACGGGAACAAATAAATTCGTCTCTATTTTTGGTTTCTCTTGGTTATCCTGTGAATCAAGGGCATTGTAAAAAAAAAAAAAAAAGGAAAAAAATCAGTTGAGAGAGAACAGAGAACAGTGAGAGGGAATTGTCCAGGCCTGCTTGGCCGGGATCTAGAAGGCTGAGCATGGATTGGGAACAGCCCGTGCTCTTCGGCCGCCGAGCCCGGCCCAGCTCAGCCCCGAAGGGCTGTGCACTTTTTCCGTAAGATTTATGGGAAGGGGGCTTACGGCAACTACTTATTATTTTTTTAAAGCCAACTCGCTGCCCAAGTGCACTGTGGGGCCTGGCTTGTTTTTGTTCTTAGCTGACAGTTTCTCTATTTAAATGTGGTTGGGGTTTTTCCCCTCCCACTCATCCCTAGATGAGGGAGATTCTTCCTTGATTTCTGTCTCTGTTTCTCTCTACATGTGGCAACTAATGATATTTCAGATTCCTCAACACTTAATCCCAAATGCTCAGACCAGCAGTCCCCGTAAGAGGCCGAGGTGTACCCTGCTTCAGCTGATCCCAAGTCCTATTCCTTCAGGCAACTCATTGAAAAACAGAAATCTCTGAAGGTTTGTAGCCTTTCTACAAAGTTATACCCATGTGGGTTTTTCCCCCCTAATAAAGTTAGAAAAAAAAATCCCTTTATTTGGACTTGTAAGGGGGCAGGGCTACGAAAGTGAAAGCTCTGGACTTTTTTTTCCCTGGCACATCATGCTCTCTCTCTCTGTGGCTCTCCCTTAAGAAGTTAGGCATCAAAGAAGGCTTAGGACGTTCTCTGGAGCCTTCACCCCAATACCTGGCAGATTGGGCCAGGCTTGGGGTTTTAGAAAGGATCAGAAGCTCTTTTGGGAAGACAGTGGTGTTTTCTACAAGGGCCAGAGAGAAACAGATACATCGCCTGGGGTGTGACCATGTGAAATCCGAAGAGTGGAATACTTATTGACAGATGGATCTCTGAAGAAAGCAATGCTTTGTAGAGTGTTCTTTGGGAAATGCAGAGGCCTAATCCACCCACCGTTGTTGGAAATAACATTCAGGCCATCCCCCCCTGCCACTGCCCCCTCCCCCCAAGCCCTAATCAGCTTTTCCTGGTTGTCCCTTCAGCACTTATTTTCTTGGAATTTCAAGTAGATTTCTTTCTGCGCCAGAAATAGGGCATTTTTAAGAAAATATTTTTTTGCTTCTCAATAGTTTATGTTTGCATTCTTTTCCCTTGCATCTTTTATCTGCAGTGTATATTTGGAGATTCTTTACTAAAGCAGGTGAAGACAGACCTTTGACTATATCTATACCTGGTCACTCCTCAGCATTTTCCCACCACCGTACTGATTTTTAACCCATAAAACTCCCTGCAGGCCCCACACCGACCTGCTGCAAGTCCCCTGCACCTTTTCCCTCTTGCCACTCTGGGCTCAGCCCCATGGGGGCACTGCAGAGCAGAGTGAGAGCCTGGATGCGCGTTCTTCCACTCCAGCCCCCACATCCTCAAGCTGAGGGACACAGGGAGGGAGGGAGGTTTGGGGAAATGAAATCCACCTTTCTATCACCTCTGTTAGTCATGGGTCTGGGCCCTCGGAGGGACAGCAATGGCCAGGTTAGAAGACTGGCCTATGCCCACGTCTGGCAAGATCCAAGGGGCTGCTCTTTGTTTTGATTTATTAAATTTCTAGTTGGACCTTAGTTGGGGGGTGGGGAGAAAATGGGAGGATTGGTAGGGAAGGTAGGTTATTTGTTTTTAAAAAGATATTTTAAAATTTAGAAAATAATTTAAGATACTTGCTCAGCTCAGGAAGTGAGCTGACTTCTCTTTACCTTTGGAACTAAGAAGAGCCCTGTGGGCTGTGGAGTGAGCACTCCGGTTTGAAATACTCACACTAACACAGATTCTGCCATCTCCTGAACTCTGTTAAAGGCCCTTGACCAAGGCGATCTGCCCCTCAGCCCTTGCAAGGCCTAAATACAGATATTGGCCATCCTGTTCTGTGGAAATTCGTTTCAGAATTTCCTCCATTTTCTCCCTGCTAGAAACCACCAGGGAGGAGGAGTTGTTAATAGCGCACCAGAGCAGCCCCTGACACCTCAGGAGTGTCCAGGCACTAACACTTGAGGAGGGGCTAGAGGTAAGACAGAAAGTACTTTTAGATGGTACCTGGACATCAATGGGCTCCCGGTCACCTGCTCGGATTGGGAGGGGGGTGGAATGTGGGCTCCAGTGTCAGGAATTAATAGTTGCTTAGCACTGCCACTCAAAATAGAACAGCAGAGAGCAGTTCCTGGGGGGGGGAGGGGAGGGGAGGGGAAGGGAGGGAGTTCTATTGGGTCCTGCTCACAGCTGCCGGGTAAATATAAACTTTGATACAAATGCCAATGGGCTACTCCTAATATTACATCTATTTAAAGAAAAGGACAGATTTTCACATTCAAGTTTCTTTCTTTCAGCACCTCCTGAAGGTAAAGTTGCCTTAATAAGAGAAACCCACCCTGGTCCTAACCATGAGTCGTTCCCCGCCACATTCTTCACCAAAACAAATAGAAGTGCGACCTCCCGTCAGATAGATCCCTAATAACAAACATGCGCCTTCAGACTTTCCTTCCTCCTGCCTCCCCTCAGGATGTGCCAGTTCTCAAGCCTTTTCATCCTTTCAGCTCCCCTCTCACGGTGAGTGGCACCGTCTCGGGAGCCATTAAAGTAAGGCTATGTGCCTCGGCATCATTCTCGGGGAAGAACACTCACATTCTTATGGGAGTGCCAGTCTGCCAGTAGGTCGTCTGGGTTTCCACGTTTTGTGTTATTTGCGCATTTATTTGGCGCCCAGGGCTGCAGCCGGCATCTGCCCTTCTGATGACGGTTCAGGTTCGGAGTCTATTCCCTCCTCTCCCTCCCCTCCCCCCCCCAGCAATATCATTGCTTGAGGTGCCTGGTTTCAGGTTCTGCCCATTCATCCCCTTGATTTGCATGAAATCACATTTCCTCCCCCCCCCCCCCTTTTCCATTATCATAAGCAAACTTCAGCATTGCCCCGCTGTCACTTGGAAGTCAATGGTTTGTTTAAAATAGGCTTTAGACCGAGGTCGGCGGACAGCAGCACACACTGGGACTGGAGAGCCTGGAAAGAGGATTGAACTTGATTTCAATCACACATTTTGCCTCCTGCCTTGAGCTGGATTTCTTGGAGCGGGTTGCGGGGCCCTCGTGAGCGTGTGTGCGTGGTTTTGTTTTTCACAAACCCTCCCAAGCCAGTTTTCCCCAGTGTATTAATTTTCCAAAACTTCCCAGGACTTATTTATGAAAAGGAAATGCATGGTGAGTGCTTAAAATAGAGAAATAATTAGGAAAGGGAGGGAGCGGGGATTTCTTGTTTGTGGCTTTAGGGCCCTGGCTCTTCGGATAACAGGGTTATCTTTGGCTTCCAATGAAACCCTAGCATGAGGCAAGTCCACAGCGCAGGGACGCACCTCGCTGTTTGCAAACCAAGCACGCTGGGGCCTGGCCTGCAGGGCTCTCTACGCAGACACTGGCAGTGGAAAAACTGGATTTGCGTGTCGGGCCTGCCTCTTTTTTTTTTTTTTCCCTTTCCTCTGCTTTCCTCTTCGCACACGCCTTCTGTACACCTGACCGTGCGGAAGCCTATGGGAAGGAGCTGCCGATTGCACGGAGGGCTGAAGAATGTGCCCAGAGACGGCATTGGTATTTTTCCACTGGCAAAGCCACAGTGACTTGTTTATTTCACCCTCCTGTAAGGAGTTGTTCAGGGGCCTGAAACCCTAGTTCTGGAGTTGCCCAGGCCCCAGGAGATGGACGCAGCAGGGCAGAGAGCAGCACTATCTGGGGACCCACGTTCGTGGCGCCTGAGGAAAGACTGCAGACCTAGAACCTGGAAAGGGGGAAGGAGAGGGAATCTTTGGGGCTGGAGGGGAGGGTGTTAAAATTTAAACTGACAAAGTCAAGTCAAAACTGGCCTCCCCTCTATCAATTTTTAACCAATTGCAGACCAAAGTCTGGGATTGTGCTGAGGGGGTCAAAAAGCCGCTGGAAGATAAAATAAACCCCAAGGTGGCAGGGGCAGGTCGGGAGACCTTGTACCTTGGATCTCCCACAACTGCCTCAAACAAAAGTGACAGTTGGATAGGTTTTCCTGCCCCAGAGCCCGGTTTTTGCAAACAACCCAGGAAAGGATTGAGGATGCCAAAGTGAGGAAAGGGCAGGAGCCTCGGCAGAAGCTCCCAGGCTCTGGGTGTGGGCACTCAGAAGCATGTCACAACTGTCACGTGGCTTATTAAAAAAAGAAAAAAAAAACCTAGAGAGAAATTCCTAGTAAGAAACTTAGAGATGGCTCAGCCCGGCTGCATTCAGGGTAATTATTTGATGTCAGAGGAAATAGCAGATCAGGAGTATACCTTCCTTCCTTCAAAAGAAAAAAAAAAATGCCTTCATCAGCCAGCACTAACTCAGAGCAAAGAAATTCATATCAGTATTTCCTACACTTTAAAAAAAAAAAACAACCTTCTCTCTAAAGACAAAGGCTGAAACTCTCTCACTTAATTGTCTTATCCAAACTGACCCAATCCCATAGCAGAGATGAAATATTGGAGGGGGTGGGGAGGGAAAGAAAAAGGCAAAAACAAAAATCTTGTGCCCTTATATCATTGTTTAGGGAAAATTCAGTTAGGGTGGGAGTGAGGAGCATCCAGAGACACTGAGAGACTATTGATAGGGAAGCAGGTGCCTGGCCAAGGAGAAAGAGGCTCATCTGGAATGGGGAAGGGGAATTGAGGGATCCAGAAGGAGGGGAGGAACAGGGGGAAAGGGGAGAAGAAGAGGGGAAGAGGGAGAGGGAGACAGAGACAGAGACAGACAGAGAGAAAGCTCCATGTGGTAGCTTTCTCTTTTTTCACTGATTCTTCTTGGAGTGGTTAAAAAGCTGGCTTCTGAGCCAGGAAGCCTTAGGACCTAGACTGCTTCTGACACATACTGACTGGATGACCCTAGGCAAGTCATTTAGTGACTCTCATTGCCCAGGGCAGTAAGCAAGTACCAACATGAATTGGGCAGGAGGCATTGAAAGTTGCTGCACCAATGAAATCATTTCCCTGACCCAAAACAAGAAACTCAAGCACAAATCTCAGTGGTTTCTAACTGAAGAAGGAATGCTAGAGCTATGAGCCCTCTAAATTTGAGAGCCCTGGGGCAAAGTTCTAGTCACCATGCCCTAGTTGCATTCCCTGCCCCAGTTTCATCTGTGCTTGTTATCTGTAAAACACAGGGAGTCCCTTCCAATTTTTTTTTTTTTTACCAGTTTCTTTGCAACCCTGTGAAAAATATGGCTTCTATGAAAACCAGAGAGGGGAGAGGAGACAGAGCCTGACTCCTCTGGCTTTAAGCTGCCCCCTTGCATTAAAGTCAAAGAGGTTTGATAGAAGCTGCATTTTCTCTGTTGGGCTCTGGAGGCATAGTAAAAGCGTTGTTTATTTTTGATGGGCTTGGCATTGCTTTGAGAAGCACAGGACTAGGGCAAGATGAGGCCAAACCTCTGTCAAGTTCATTTAATTGTCACGGGCTCCATAGTGTCCATTCATTGAGGCAGGATTTTTACTGAATGCCTGATGTGGACAAGGCCCTGGGATGTCTCTCCTGAGCCTCTTATACACCAGTTTGGGGGCCCCTTCTGAGGGGTTAGGAGCCCAGAGGAGCCAAATAGCCCAACTTCTTGGACCTCAGTTTTCTCATCTGTAAAAGGGGATTATAGGAGTATAAGAAGATTCTTTGTGTCTGTTGATCCCGTGAATAACTAGATCATTGATCCCCTGGAGACTGGCTTTCAGTGATCATCACCTCCCACTACCACGGAATCCTACACCAGAATAAGAATCTTCTCTACTCCATTCCAACAAAGGCTTATCTAGCCTTAAAGACTCCCAGGAAGGGAGCACACCTCTCCTCCCAACTTTGGGATGTGGCTCGCTCTCCTGGTAGACAGCTCCAATTGTCAAGAGAATTTTCCTTACTTATATTGGGCCTTAATCTGTCCAGACAACTTTCACCCATTGTTCCTCATTCTGTCTTCTGGAACCAAATGGAATTGGTCTAATCTCTTTTGCAGGTGAGGACCCTTTCTTAAATCTTCTCTCCAGGATAAACCTACTCAGTCCCTTCAAGTTTTCCTCACATGGAATGGACCAAAGACCTTCACTATGAGATTACACAGATAGACGGTACATAGTGCATTTACTACCCTACTACATTTATTGTGTGTCAGATACTGTCTTCAGTGCTGGAAATACAAACAAACCAGAGTCCTTACCCTCAAGGTGCTTAAATTCTGCTTAGGGGAAGATAGTACATGAAGGTGAGCTTCAAAGGGGTGAGGAAGAGTGGAAGCCTACTTGGGCTACAAGTGAAGATAGCTCAGAAGTAGCACAGATTCTTGGGCAGAGAAGGGAAGAAGGTTCACCTACCGAAGCCCAGAGCCCACAGAAAGTCAACAGTGAGATAAGTTTTATGACAGTCCTGCTTTGACAGAGCACTGTGTGAAGAGCTGCTAGGGCTTGGTAGGGGGCCTGAGTGATATTAGAGCACAGGCAGCATGGGGTCAGATGGCCAGAACTCAACTTCCTTGATGCCAGGGACCGCCATTTTTGTTTTCTCTATCCCCAGCAGGACCTCAAACACAATAGGTGCTTAATGAATGCCTGTGGATGAACAGGTGTTTATTGGTTGTCCTCCTCTGGACATTGTCCAGTTTATCAATGTCCTTCCTAAAATGTGGTCCCCTGAGCCATAAAGAAGCATGGTGCTCTGGATGTCATGGGACTGGCCCGGAGGCCATGGGGCCGTCACCTCTCTAGGCCTGGATGCTTGGCTCTTAATCTTGCTGAAGATCCCATTAAGTTTTTCAGTTGCTGGCTTATTTTAAGCTTGTCCTCCTCACCCCCCACAATCCCCCCAAATGTCCAAGGCTTTTTCAGGCAAACATACTTCCTCCACCATGTCCTTAGGAACTTGTTTTTGTTGAGTGCAGACTTGACATTTTGTACTCTTCATTTTTGTATTATATTTGGCCCAATGTTCTAACCTGTCTAGATCTTTTTGGGTCCTGCCTCTGTCAGCCAGTAAGATAGCTATTCCAACCAGCTTTGCAAGTTCAATAAGACTGTCATCTATGCTTTCATTCAAGGCACTGATGATGGCAAATAGCACAGGCTCTCTTGCCCTGTGGACCTGGCACAGTTCATTTAGACTGGTTGCCAACCCCACAGTCAAGATCCTGAGTTTTTGCTCCCACATAACTTAACAAATCACTTAATTGGGAGAACTCTAAGTACATCCATGACTCTAAGCAAGATGGGTACAAAAGAAAAATATGGGAAACAAAGTGCTCTAAAAACTGAGTCCTAATTTTTCATTGAATTACTTGGTAATAATAACTCACATTACCATAAGGCCTGCTCATCACTACCCCAATTCTACCTCTTATTCCAGATATGGTTTGATTCCTTTCTGATCAGTCATCACTACATAGGGACCACTAACACATCTCCCCTTAGATCTATACTCAAGGAGGCACCACATCCACCAGTCAATTCCCACACAAAAGGAATCCCTGACTCCACAGAATGCTGGGCAAGTGGTCATCCCCTCTCTGCTTGAAGACCCCCAAGGAAGGGGAAGCCACTCCCTACCCATGGCAGCCCATTCTATTGGGGGCAGCTCCAATGATTAGGAAGTTGTCGAGGTTTTTTTTTCCCTAGTGTCGATGGACCTCTTTCCAGCTTCCATGTACCACTCTTGGTTCTGCCCTCTAGGGCCAACAAGAGAAATGCAATCCCTCTACCACATGATGACCTTTAAAACAGTTGAACAAAATTATCACATGCCTCCTTTGTCTTTCCTTCTCCAGCCTGAGCATTCTGTGTCCTCTGCACCGATCCTCAGAGGACATGGGGAGGACTTAGGGCCCTTCTGGTTGTCCTCCCTTGGACATCCTCCTTATCAATGCCCTTCTTAAACCAAACCATGCCCAGAACTAAATACTGCACTCTAGATGACACTCAACAGGGACAGGCTACAGAGGGACTTCAGCTCCTTACTTCTGGAAACTCGGCCTCTAGAGATGCCAGCCAAGATGGCACCAGCTTTTGTGACTGCTGTGACATACTGCCCTTCACTTGCAGTTCACTAAACATCCCCAGATCTTTTTCAGGCAAATTCACTGTCTGAATCTCCCTGACACATTTTGGACATGCAGCATTGCTTGTTTGGTACCCAAGTGCTGGATTTACATTCATCCCTGTTGGAGTGCATCTTGTTAGATTCAATCCAGTGCTCCACCCTGTCCAGATCCTTTTAGATCCAGACTCTGGTGTCTCTGTATCTCCAGCTTTGTGTCAGCTTGCCAATGGGTGAGCACGCCACCTATGCCTTTGTATTTGTTGTTGCCAAAGTTGTGACACAGCACAAACGCGGGTCCCTGGGGCACTTCCTGCCATTTTGACATTGAACCAGAACCAGAACTCATTAAGTGCCATCATCCAACCAGATCTGAATCCAGCTGTCTTTGTCACCGAGGCATGTGTCTTCATATTATCTGGTGGAATGGCATGAGGAGGAGATACTTTAGCAGAAGTATGGTTCAAGTCCTGTTAAATAGCACCTTGCTGTCACAGTAGTTATGTAGAACTTAAGAGATGTGTTCATACACTTGGGTTTCCCAAAGGTTAACATTAACAATTGCCCATGATAAATTTTATTATAAGGCAAACAGTCCTCCCTATACAGCTCTGTTTTGTCAATTCAAAATTTTGCATTTGGTAAAAGCCAGACTGTTGTGCAATCTGACTGAAAGAATGGATGGTAAGAGGACTCATGAGGAAACCTGTTCCCAATCTCCCGATCAACGAAGAAGGTAAGAGCTCAGAGACAAAGTGAGGCACATGAGGCTTTGGCCAGGACCAATGACAGCTTGGGTTTGCTTGACTATACATGCCTGTAGCAGGTTTGGATTTGTTTAATTCTCAACTGGGAATGAGGCTGGGTTGGGAGAGTGAGAAGATAGATTTGTTATGACTGAATACACACACATATAGAGTGTGTGTGTGTGTGTGTGTGTGTGTGTGTAAGTATGTGTATATATATATATATATATATACATATATGATATATGTATACATTTATTAAAGGGTATGGAAAGACATTCTGGAGGAGATACCTCTAGACAGACAAAAGAGGGTGTGATTGGGGGTCAGAGGCTATAGTTTCAAACCCTAGCTCTTCTTACAACCTACATGACCTTAGGCAAGTCAATCTCTTAGTGTCTCAGGTGCATTCTTTGTAAAATGAGAATGTTGCAGTAGGTAGCTTCAAGGTTATGAATCTCTGAGCCCATGAAAAGGCTATCTTTCACTGAGACAATAGGTCAGAATTCCAGAAGCTCCCAGCAGAAGGTGACTTCAGTGGTCACCCAGTCCAACCAGGGCTCAGCAAGTAGAACTAGGCCCAGATCCAGCGCTTGCTCAGATATAGCCAAAGGCAGCTCATTCTACCCTTTTATCTTTTTAATTTCAGGAAGCATTTTCTGCCATCAAGTCCAAGTCTGCCTCCTTGGAAGTCTTGTCCATTCCTCTGAGGATGCATCTAACCCCTCCTCCATGTGATAACCATACCAGTAGTTCCATATTCTCAGCCACCATTATAATCTCTCTGCTGTCCAGGCCAAATGTCCCTAATTCCTTCAAAACACTCTCATATGGCATGACCATATGACCTTTTGCTCTGCTCATGCTCTGTGTTCTTCCTCCATCTACACTGCCCCTCTTGAACCATGAGCTAAAGAGGACTTCTTTTACATGGAGCAAAAAATGTTGCTGGAGGGGACAAGGTCAGAGAGCAGTCATGTCAGGGGAGCGGAATTGCCTGGCTCTCTAGAGAGTTCATTCAGCCTGGGCTCTAAGAAGGCGGTACCAAGGGATGAAACCTGCTCTGCTCCCAGCTGAGTATCACCACCCTGGGACAAAGGCCTGTTGGCCCCTTGTTAGGTTAGTGCTCACATGTGGGGAATTGCTCCCTCCATCAGGACCATCTCTTGCCTCTTCCTGGATGCCATGGAATGTGGCATGTAATACCTGGATTCCTGTAATGCAGCCTGGCATTGTACAAACTGAAGCAAGTGGCCATAGGAACATTGTTTGGTCTTCTCCCCTCCCCTCTCCTCTCCTTCCCTCCCCTCCCCTCTCCTCCCCTCTCCTCTTCTGTCCTGTCTTCTCCTCTCTTCTCCCCTCCCCTCCCCTCTCCTCTCCTGTCTTCTCCTGTCTTCTCCTCCCCTCCCCTCCCCTCCCCTCCTCTTCCCTCCCCTCTCCTCCCCTGTCCTCTCCTCTCCTCTCTTCTCCTGTCCTGTCCTCTCCTCTCCTCTCCTCCCCTCCCCTCCCCTCTCCTCCCTCCCCTCCTCTCTCCTCTCCTCTCCTCTCCTCTCCTCTCCTCTCCTCTCCCCTCCCCTCCCCTCCTCTCCTCTTCTCCTCTCTTTGTCTCTAGTTGCGTGTCTTCTTTGGTATTGGCACTCCTCCACCTTCCTTTCACCTGCATAAGGCAGCCAAACACAAAGGGTTTCTTGCTTCCTGAGCTGCACTTGTGA
>CM053591.1:195607809-195642388 GCA_028646515.1 Pseudochirops corinnae
CTGTAAAGTAGGGATAATAATGAAACCTCCTTTCCAAGGTTATTGTTGAGGTACTACATATAAAATGTTTAACAAACCACAAAGCGCTAAATAAATTGTTTATTATTATTAACCTGTATGCATGTGTAACCAGGGAAACACTCCCAGGAGGAGGAGAGTGCTACATTCACTAATTCCTTCCTTCCTTCATTATTTCATTTATTCGACAAACTTTACTGAATGCCTACTATTTGTTACTCATTCTCACTGGCTCCATAATTACTCAGAAGAGAAGATTGTAGTAGGAAAGTTACGGTGTTCTTTAAGTTTCACATATTATGAACCAAAAGAGTCACATCTTTACTATTTCACAACTGAAAAAAAAACAAAACTTAGGGAACATTCCTTTATGCTTCACCTTTGTTTATCACAGTCAAACAAAGGCCTGCCTTGCAGGCTCTTACCAGAAGGTGCTACCAGAAGGTGCCTCATATCCATCCACCAATCAATATCATGCAAGGTTGCATGGAAGATGTAACAACAAAAACATCCCTTTTAAATGACTCCCTGATCATCTACATCAGGTGAGAAATACAACAGGAAGTTGAGTTTTCACTAAAGGTACAGGTGGTATGAACTGCTGGGATGGAGGAGGTCCAACACCGAACCCAAGGCTATTTCCACACTATCAGGCTAGCGGAATTGCCCATGTCTGCAACAGGACAAGATGTCTCTTTGTTGAAATTTACAATCTCTAGTTATCTACAAGGACTCATATCATCAGTGATTTCCCAATATGCCCTTCCCCACAGAACTCTCCAAAAGCCAAACCAATGGTGACTATGTCTACCAGCACAGACAGCCTTTTATATCCATGTACCATGATCTCTTTATATTATATTCTTATAATCAGTCTTATATTAGCTATGACAAACCCAATTAAGATTGTATTCCATCCTTCATCACAATCTCCACCTCTCCAGATGGAGTAAAATGAAGAAATCCTCTCCGAAGGGCAACAAACCAGTGATTTTTGAATTCTTAACAGTTTCCTTATTTGTTATGGGTAATGGCTATGTGCCTCATGGTGACTATTTAGATAATAAATATGTTGTGACCTAGGCTAAGTCACTAAGCATCCCTGGGAGTCCCCAGTCTTCCCTCTCCCCCCTGCCCCCCTCACCCTGCAAAATGGATTGGAAGCTGGACTGGATAACTTTTAAGGTTTTGATCTATGAGGCTATGGGGCATAATGTATTTTTCACCAAGCTAATCTATAGGAGCTTAAGTAAAACAATAAAAATTTTAAGAAAGGTAATAGAAATAAGAATTCCAGCAAAAGAAAAGCAAACACTGGAGTTAATTCAAAACAGAGATAATTAGGCTGAGCTTCATTAGCCAGGTTAATCCCTCATTGCCCTCACAACGCATTCCCTTTGGCCTAGGGACCTTTGGTGATTCTGCTCCCCATCACTGGATTCCTCTTCCTTTCTTCTCCACCTCTCCAAACCTCATCAGTCTTTTAAGGCCATGTTTATGTGCCTCATCTTTTACAAGGAAGGCTCCCCTCAAAATCTGTTGCCTATGGTTCACTCCCATCCCTGAAACACTCAATTGCTTTTCTGTTTTGTCCTCCCTGGGCATTTCTACACTTTCTCCTGATGATGAGTTTCATGGGTGTCTTCACATTAGAGAGCAAGTTCCTTGAAGGTAACCATGCTTTCCCCTCTTTATTTCATTCCCTCTTCCATGACTAGAATTCCAGAACTCATTACCTCTCCCTTGGACTATTGCAAAAATCATCAGTCTCTGCAGTCTCTCCAACACATTCCTGCCAGATGAAGCCTTCTTTGCATACATATGACCTTGCTCATACTCAAACATTGATTACATGCCTACTGTATTCAAGGCACTCTGTTGGGGATACAGAGATGAAAAACAACAGTCATTGTCCCTGAGGAGTTCGCTACCTACAAGTGTTGGGAATGAATAGTTGTTGATTGATGGTAAAGATAGAGCCTGCCACAGATGAGGTTGGGTGATAGAGGCCAGGGTGAGCTCCAGACAAAGTGCTTTAGGAAAATCAGGGATTAGAGAAAAGTCTACGGAGGGAATAACCCCAGAGCTGAGCCTTAATGGATAGGAGTGATTTTATCCAGTGTTGATGAGAAGGGAGTGAGTCCATGGGAACTGCCTGCCTAAGTCCATATTGATGGCTCTGGTTCAGGGAGCAGCTCCTACCCCAGTCTGGCTGGAACATAGATGGCCATTTGGGAAGCAGATTGATGTGTAACAATATTGCAAAGAGAGGTTTGAGCCCAAGCTAGGAAAGCCTCAAATGCCAACAGAAGGAATTTATATTTTCCAATAGAGGCACTGAAGTGTTTTCAGTGAGGAAGGCATGGGCAGAACATTCAGAAAATCATTTTTTTCTGCTCTGGGAAGATGACTCTTACCAACTCTTGGAGGTCAACTACTAAGGCTTAGCATGGTGGCCCTCAGCAATGGCAGAGAGTGCATCTATACCAAAGGAAATTGAAGCTTTCTGATGTGAAGGAAGACTGACTAGAAGACTGACTAGAGATTAGAGGATCATAGATTTGAAATTGAAGAGAACTCAAAGACAATGATGAAGAAGATGAGGCCCAGAAAGCTTCAATGAGATACCCAAGGTCACACAGGTCAGTGGCAGAGTCAGGATTTGAACTGGGGTCCTGTGACCGCAAGTTCAGTACTATGCTGCCTTCCCCTTGGCCCAAAGATCATTACAATAGTTCAGGCAAGAGGGGAGGAGGACTTGAACTAAAGTGATGGCAATGAATAGAAAGGAAACAGATTAGAGAGATGTTGTGGATGTGGAAGCAAGATGTGGGGACTGAAGGACTGAAGTCAGACTCTGGCCAAGGTGATGAGGGCTAAGATGAGGAGAGACAGGGAAGTCGGGAGGAAGGGTGGGGCTTAAGGACATAAAGATGAATTTAGACACGATGAGTTATATTTTAAATAATATTTTATCCCTCCATTACATGTAAAAATAATTTTTAAGATTCATTTTTTAAAAATTGATTTCCACATTCTCTCTCTTCCTGTCTCCCCTTCCCCTGCTCAGAGGGGGTAAGCAACCTGATATAGCTTATACATGTATATCACATAAAACATTTCTGTACTAATCATTTTGTGGAAGAAATGAGCTTTATTTTATAACTGAATTTAATTTTAGATCCACCATCTCTCCCTCTAACCTTCCCTGTGACATGCTAAGTGTTACGTATAAGTGGGAAATCTAGGTGGGAATGTCTAGCAGGCAGTTAGAGATACGGGACTCAAGCTCAGGAGATAGATTGGATCTGGATGTACAGATTTGCAGGTCAACAGTACAGAATTGATGACTGGACCTCAATCATTAACAGCCCTTCAGTGGCTCTCATTGTCTGCAGAGTAACTTCTAGAATCTTATTGCTATAGATAATTCCCCCCTTGGGTACTACTCTACCTGTCTAACCTTGGCTTAGATTATATATCACCTCTAAGTTATCAGAAAGCTGGATTGATTATTTACTGTTCCTGTTTCCTCCCTAATTTCTATCCTTTCCTTATCCATTTGGTTCCTTCACTGCTGCCTTCAAATTTGTCTAGATCATTTTCATCTTTAAGAAGTTCCTTAAGGCAACTAGATAGAGCAGTGAATAGAGGGGAGGGCTGGCCCTGGGGTCGGATGGATGTAAGTTCAAATCCAGCCCCAGACACTAGACCTAACTGGCTGTGTGACCCTGGGCAAGTCATTTAACCCCAGATTGCCTCACACACACACAAAAAGTTCCTTGATAGACAGACTACTATGCCCTCCACCTTTAGTTCTTTATCATCTCTCCTCCCTTTCAGAACCAAATTCCAGGAGAAAGTTCTCTTCCTTTCTTGCTTCCAATCTCACTTCCTACTCCCTTGTCAGTCTTACAGTCTGGCCCCCATCTCTACCAGCATTCTTCCCATTGTCTCTTCCTTCTTGACCCATCTGGAGCATCAGACATTGCTGACCACTCCCTTCTTTGGAGTCTCTCTCTTCATGACACTGCTAGGTACAGAGTCAGTATTTACTAAATCCTTGCTGATTGAGGAGGCATCTAAGGCCCAGAAAGTTTATGTAACTCACCTGAGAGCAAATACCTGAAGATGGCCAGATTAGAGCCTAAGTTTCATGTGTCACCATGGAGATCCATTCCACTAGGAATTTCAAATGACTTATTCATTTGAATTCTATTCTAAATTCTATTCCTACATGATGGACATTTTTCTCAGTCTCCTTTAGGGGTTTATTATGTGTGTCCCACCATTTCATGTGGGCATGTACCCCAGTCCTAGGTACTCTCTTCTCCCTCTGCAACATCTCTCTTGGTAAACTCATGAGCCCCCATAGATTCCATTATCCTGCTTGTGCAGATAACTCCCAAAGCTAGATTTCCTCATTTTTCTTGTGAGCTCCAGGTGTACATTACTAAATGCAAGCTGCACAGTGGCACTTGAATCTCCCATAGATGTCTATGAGATACCCAACACTTCCAAACAGAACTCATTCCCTTTCACCCCAAACTTAACATCTTCCTAACTTCTTTTACTTTCAAGGGCTCCATCAGTTGCCTTGGTTCACAAGCCTAGAAGTCATCTTGGATCCTTTCCTCTTATTCCCCTTACCCCTCCTCTGCCATGTCCAATCAGCTGTGCTTCCATTTCGCCTCTTCAACATCTCTGGAACCACTTGTTTCTCTCTGCTTATGGCCCACGAATCCTGGACCAGGACCTCATCACCCATCACCTAGGCCACTGACTATAGTAACTTCCTAGTTGGTTTCCCTGAAGCCATTCTTTCCTCTTCTCTGGATCCACCTCCACACAGCTGCCTCCTTGCATTCCTATAGTACAGATCTGACCCGGCCATCTTCCTGTTCTACAGAAGGATTGCTTCAGTGCTTTCTCCTTGCTTTTAGGATTCACATTCCAACTTCAGTCTCCCTTTCCAGGCTATTTACATATTATTTGTCATCACATGTGCCCTCTGCCAGCCAAACGAGCAGATTGGCAGCTCCCTGGATGTGATGCTCTGTGACTTGAACTAGTTGTCTTTTACGTCTAGGATATCCTCTCAAATGACCCCCGTTAGGGCTCAGCTCTGAGACTGCCTCTTCCAAAAAGACCTTTCCCAATTCCTTCAGTTGGAGTCTTCTCTCCATCGCTATATATTTATTTGTCTATAGACTTCAGTGACTTAGCTCTGAACAAACTGTATACCACCCCCACCTCACCCCAGTGGAATACAGCTCCTTAAAACCAGGACCCATGCCTTGCTGATCTTTGCATCTCTCTCAGCATCTCAAGTATAGTGAGAACTTGATGAAAGTCTGCTTTCACATTCCCTTTTGTGTGTTTAGTATAGTGTTGAGCACCGAGTAGTCTCCATTAAATGTTTTCCAAAACAGAATATGTCTCTCAATCGCCTTCCTGGTTCATCCACTGGAGCCACTATGCTGTTGTCTCCAAGCAAATTGCAGGAACGGGCAAAAGAAAGGTCCTGAGGGTAGACAATTGAACCACTTACTGCCTTTCTTAGGAAGAATTTTGAATGAAGACTAGTTTCTTGCCACTAAGTAAGGGCTTCAGCTATGGAATCTGTTTCCTGTTTGTGACATAATGCAAGTAAAGCAGCTCTCTCTAGGGATGTTAAGCCTGAAGATTTTGCAGTTGTTGATTATAAGGGTGGGAAGCATGAATGTTGCTTTTAAATATTGGAAGAGATGCCTAATATAAGTAAGAATTCTTTTGCTCAGCCACACAGGGTAGAATTAGAGGTAATAGGTGAATGTTAGAGAGGCAGACTTTGGTTCAATGGTACTGAAATTGTCTTAACTTATAGAACTGCCCCAATGTGAAATGGGGTGTTTTGGGGGAATTGAGTTCCCTATCACTGGAAGTCTCCAAGTAGAAGTGAATATCTGCTTGTTAGGGATCACACAGAGGAGATTCATATGGCAAAGCAGTAAGAAGGATCAGTTTTCTTCTTCTGGAGTTTGAGGGGTTGGGAAGTCCTTGTCCTTCAGTCAGTGTTGGCTGCATTGTGGTTGGTGCTCCTGAAGCTACTACAACCCCTCTTGGAGACCATCCCAACCAAAAGGAAGATGAGCTCAATCCTGAGTCTTACTTCTAAGAAAACTTGGGTCCTTGAGGACAAACCGTTTGGACAGAGAAAAGCCAAAGTAAGGGAGATGCTTATTCAACAATCTAACTAGATTCAACAATCTAACTAGATGTATATCTTAACAGGCATAACTACCAGGTTTTCAAGTAACAACCTTGGAGACATAATAGGAGTTACCGGTTATCACAGCATGTTTTGAGTATTTATCAGTGTGTGCATATGAGTCTTTTGTGGTGTGTGGCAGTGCTTTTACAGTGAAGAAAATAAATAGCTACCCTGTACCTGATCTCCATTGTACAACAAATGCCTACCCTGCCACTTTTGGAGAGACACTAGATTTAAGCAAAGCCTAAACTTTCTTTGAAGGATTTTTCCCAGAAAATCACTTTGAGATAGGTGTAAAGAGCTGGAGGTTGCTGATCCTTGTCTCTTTTAATGCTGATGCGTTTCCTCTTTGTTATCTCCAGTTTAGTCTGTGTATAGCTTGTTTGTACATAGTTGTGTGCAGGCTGTGAGTTCTTGAAGCAGCAATCCTCTTTTGCCTTTCTTTGTAACACCAGTAGTTAGCACAGTGCCGAGCACGTAGAAATTACTACGTAACTGCTGGTGATTTCTTGATTCAGCTCCCCTCAGGACTGAATATGGTCTGCATGGGCCTAGAGCTAGAGGACCCATTGGCGGGAGAGGGCCGGTCCCCCATCCCCCACTGCTACCTTAGGATTGTTGTTGTACTTACGTCAAGTCTAATGTGATTTTGCAACTCTCCACTTTGCTCCTAGTTTTTAATCCTTTTCCACCACAGCATTTCAAATTCTTAAAGACAACTATTATATACCATAGGGCTGTTTCCTTTCCTCTAAGCTAAAGATATAGAATTCCTTCAAATGGCATCATGTAGCATGCTCTTCAACGCTTCCAGTGTCCCACTCATACTGCCGCTGAGGTATTTCAGCTTGTTGGTTTACTTTTGAAAAAATGGGGCACATGATATTGCATACAATACTCCAGTAGTGGTCCAACCAAGGCAGAGTACCTGAAGACAAACACTTAATACCGGGCATTAATGCCTTGTGGAATGGAAGCTACTGCCAAGCTACCTTTCTTACCTGTCATATAATATCAACAACTCATTTTTCACTTGAAGCAACCTATACCCTCCTCCTCAGCAAAATATTTCTTCACAAGAAACATTGTCTTTTGCCAGATACCCCCAGTCTTGTACTTGTATATTTGATGTTTCGAACCCAAGTTTGCATGTCCTTTACATTTCTCCCTCCTCTAGTCCATCTCGTTAGACAACCTATACCTGGAGCATAAATCCCTTCCACAATGTCCATTTTACATGGTCATCCAGTCTCTATTTAAAGAACTCCAGGGACAGGAGACCATTGCTTTCAGGTTAGGTTTAAAGGGCTTGGTTGGCATAGTGGCAAGGCCACTAGTTTTACAGTCAGAGGAGCCAAGGATCCCAGGTCCATCATCACCTGTGTGCCATTGGGTTTTTTAACTTCTAAAATGAAGTGATTGACCTCTCTAACATTTCTTTCAATTCTAAATCTAACATTTTATGGAGGTAACATATATCACCACCTCTATATAGAGAGAGCTGGGGTCCTCCCCTACCCATTTCCTTCTATGTTTTATGTCAGGTACTTTGCTCCAAAGCCTTTCATCCTAGGATGAGCATTGGGTAGGCTGGAAATTTCCCACCACAAACCAAAGAAGAGTTCTGACAATGTGTGCCAAGTGAGTGCAGACAGTTGCACATTTGGCTTCTTAACTACCTGGGTTAGATTTCATTTTTTTCAATAGGTAGGCACTTATTTGGGGGGTGCTTATTTGGGAGGCACTTGTTTGGGGGGTGCTTATTTGAAGGATGTCTTAGAAGGGATTTCCGTGATGTCAGTGTACCTATGTAAAATGAGGAAAATGGAGAATTTCAACTTTTTTTTAATAAGCCTTCCTTATTTAGGTTTTCCATTTCCTCAACTTGTGAGCATCCAAGATCTGATCGAGCCTTTCTTCCTAGTGCTAGAAGTGAGTTTAGTTCTCAGAAGGCGAGTGGTAGAGGTTTACGTTCTCTACTCTCTTCACTCATCATCCAAAGTCCCAGTCAGAGGACCAGGGACAGCCTGAAGAACCTGCAAGTACAAACCACTGGCCTTTTCCTGGAAAGCTCTGGTGGTGTTATTCTTGGAATGACAAAGAGGGTCACACAGACAAGGGGCAGAATGCTGTCCTTCCTTTTCATTGTAGCCGCTCACTCAGACTGCATTGGTCAGTATCACTTCCCTTTTCTCCCACGCAGACTCAAAAGACTAATATCTGGGTTTCCCAAGTGATGGAAAAAAGACTTAAATTTCTTCCTCCTACAACTCAAGAAGACCATGTTTCTACACATTAAACAACAGCATCAAAAGCCACATCCCTAGATTCTTTTGGTTATGTTTTCTGATTTTTTTTTTCATTTTAATGAGATAGAAATCTCCATCCTTAGCCAAGTTGTTAATGTCTGTTTTCTACCATGAAAAAGAAGGTCGCAGTGACCTAGGAAAGAGGACAGTCCAAGTTCCCAGTAGTGTAGTCTTACCAGGCGTATGCTGGTGTAGCAGGAAAAGCTTAGATCTAGGAGTGCATCAGTAGACATTCATTTGGATTCTCTAGTTCAATCCCGGTAGGTATGGGTGCCCTTGCTACCTACTCAGGAGCTCAAAGTGCTCTACAAAGTCCTAATTTGGTTCCCCACTACTTGGGAATCATGGTTCTGTCCATTTTAAACACACCTATGCCTTAGATACTACCAGCAAACCTAGATCACTAGCACCATCAGAGTCCCATAAGCCAGTGTAACAATGAAGGGAACTTAATGGAGAAATAAATGGAGAAGCCAGAATCAAGATAAGAAGCTTCTTTGGTTGACTTTCTTCCATCCCCTTTGATGGCTCCTCAGTCACCATCTACATGCTACAATTCCCCAGATCAAATGAAAATTCAGTTACGTTACCTGAAGTGGACAGATAACATGAGTGTTTCCTTATGGGTGGAGCGTCCTCACTTGCCTTGATGATCTGCCTGTTGCCCTGAACAGATCCATCATCCACCTGGGCCACCTTTCCAGTTGTTTTCTCTTAGCCAGATCCAAGAAAGCCCAACCTTGCTTTGAATTAGCATGGACTATTATTACCCAGTGTGGGAGCCCAGAGCAATGTATGCATAATTACACTAATCCAATTGATGCAGGTTCTGTTGGGAAATACTTCATTTTAAGGAAGTGCAACCTTTTAACTTCTCTGTTTGAGCAGGCAATGGGCCAAGAAGAGGAGCTCTGGATTAAGTCATAGAAAAGTCGATGGCCCCGTACAGACACACACAAACCCACAGCATTCCCAGAACACTTAAGATCTTAAAATCTGCGAGTGCTATATAAATATTATTATCCTAATTAGTATTTTTCCCCATGACAACTCTTCAAACACTTCAATATTCCTCATATGTCCTCACTAAGTGTTCTTTTCTCTAGACTAAATGTCCTCAATTTCTTTGACTTTTTCTCCTGTGATTTGAGAGAGCCCCACAAATCCCCACTCAAAAATCTCCCTATTGCCTCCAAGATAAAATACAAGCATCTCTGTTTGGCATTTAACCCCCTTTCCAAGCCTGTTCTAGCCCATTGTCGCAGGCTTATTATCCATTAAACTCCCTCACAAACTACATTTTAGCAAATCTGGCTTATTTGTCGTTACCTGCAAATAGCAGTTCATCTCTTTCCTCCATGACTTTGACCAGATTGAATTATCCCCCTGGGAATGTTTTCCCTCCTCATCTCTGTCGCTTGAAGGCTCTTCTCTTTCTATGGGTTCAATGGTCATGTCTACACTGATGACCCCCACACTTATATAAGCAGTCCTTAATCTCCCTCCTGAGTTGCATGGCACTTGTGTCTGGAGTTCTTATAGTATACTGCCTTCTTTGCATATAGTAAGTGCAATAATTCTTTCCCATTCATTTGCATTCCTGCTTTACAAAGAACTGCCTTTTGACATAGATGATATCTCCTAGGCATCTCCAAATCACATGTCCCAAAGAGAACTTATTTTCTTTTCTCCAAATCCACTCCTCTTCTTACTTTCTCTGCTTCTTTTGAGAGCACCACTGTGCTTTCAGGCACCTAGGACATCCTCTCAGTCATCCTATATTTCGAATAGGATGCCACATCTTGTCACATCTGATCATCTCTCTGCCCACAACACTGATTGCCTCTGGCCCTTTCTCTTCCCTCACACAAATACCGTGATAATTTAGACCCTCACCAATTCCTCTCTAGACCAGGAGTCAAGCAAAATCTAGCCTGCTGCCTGATTTTGTATGGCCAGTGATCTAAGAATGACTTTATATCTTAAAAATACAGTAAAACTTTATTTTAAAATGTAAGCAAACAAATGAACAAAAGATGTCCCAACCTTTCTTAGCTTTCTGATGTACTTGGTCCACCAGCTGTGGTTTGTCAAACTCTGCTCTAGACTATGGCAATAACCTCCTAATTAGTCTCCTTCTTCAAGTCTCTCTCACCCCAATCCACTCTCCACACAGTAGAAAAAGAGGTTTTCCTAAAGTGATGTTCTGATCATGTCATCCCTTCCCCCAACTCAATAAATTCCAGTGGCTCAATGTTACCTTCAAGATAAAATAGAGAATCATCTCTCTGGCATATCTGGTCCTTCACACAGAGCCGTAGCTTGTTTTTAATGATATTACTGTACATTATTTCCTTCAATCCTTTCTACCATCCAGCCATACTGGCCTTGTCATTCCTCATAGCTGACACTCCATTTTCCATCTCTGTGCCTTTGTATTAATTGTTCCCCAAGCCTAGAAAACACTCTGTTCTCATATCACCCTCTTAGAATCCCTGATTACTTTCCAGACTCCAATACATGCCACCCTCCGCATGGAACTTTTCCTGATCTTGAGTCTTTCTCCCCTCTTTCCAAAGCTATAATGCATCTATTTTTTTACATGTTTGGCACATTCCTATATATGCACAAGTTTTCTCTTCCATGTAACTGAATGTAAGCTCCATGTGGGCAAGAACTGTCTCATTTTTGCCTTTGTATTCCTAGTGCCAAGCACAATGTCTGAATCACAGTAGGCACTTAAAAATAGTGATTGACTAGTGGATTATGACCTCCATACTTCTTTTGACATACTTATTTCTTCTGTGAAGTAGGCTAGCCGTATAGTCTCACTCTCATTTGATCAATGAACCAAACCACACACATACTTCCTCCCTCTCGAGGGTTTTCTATCCCTTGTGAAAACCGGTTTTGGATCACATGTGCCTTTGTGTGAGCAGGGTGATTACCATTTCCCATTTCTATAGCCTTTGAAAGTAAAGTACCTTCCTCACAGTATTTCTGTAAGGTAGACACTTTATTCTAATCTCTGTTTTAAAGATGAGAACTCTGAGGCTCAGTGAGGTGTTGGCACTTCCCTATAAATGCACAATTGGAAGGTATCACAGTTGGTTTTTGAACCCACATCTTCAGAATGTAGGATCTTCTCATTATGGCTAATTCTACTCACCACCAGCAGCAACAGTGACAAAAAGCCTTCTAGCCAGTGGCCTAAGTTTAATACTCAGTTCTTGGCATTAAAGCAAAACCAAAAGCAGGCACCATTTCCATTCTGTTACTTACCTACTCTCATGTCCCTTTTCCTTCCATTCATGCCTCCCCTTGTCCTTAGCCACTAGTGGTCTCTTTCCACCCCACCTAGGGTCAAATGATGAGATTTCTGAGCATTTAATTTTCAACCTGGAAGGAACCATAGAAATAATCTTGTTCACTCCATCTCCTCACTTTGCATACAAGTACACCAAGTCCCAGAAAAGTAAAATGACCTACCCAAGGTCAAACTCTCAGGAACAGAGGCAGTATTGGACTGGAGGTCATCTAGCTTAGAGATCAGTGCTCCTTATGTGTCATGGCACCACACTAGGCCACAGCACTATTGTGGGAAGGAAAATAATCAACTAAAACTCTTTTCAGTTTAAACATACAAATGAGTAAGTCTGGCAATAGACTCACAAATGAGGCCCTGGTTGATGACAGTTGTCTCCTCACTGCTGACACTTAAGCACAAAATATACCCTATTTCATGTGATATGCACGTAGGAAAAGAAATCCATGTGGCTCTTATCAACTCAATGACAGTATCTCCCTCAACAGTCAAAGCTTCCTGATTTTAATAGTGAGTCAGCCAATCACTCTTAATTATCATCAGCTTCATTTCCTCTTCTCAGGGGTGGCTTCCCGTATCTTGTACTTTCAGGTTTGTCTTGTTGGTCACCTCTGCTCAGCCAGCTAAGGTTCCTAATTCTCCTCCTGCTCTGTCAACCAAAAATCTTCAATTCAGTCATATTCTATACTGAAGCAGTTTTCCTTCATGTCACCAAAATCTGGTTCCTCTAGCCCTGAAAAAGACAGGAAAAATTTCCCCTTTCCCTTAAAATGTTTCTAGGCTCAAGCAGACAGACTTCATTTCAGTTGTATACACCATGCGTCACAAAATCACAGAATCATGGCATCTCACAGTGGGAAGGAATCTCAATGACCAGTGAGTCCAACCAACTTAGATCTCAACAGATTAAGGTAATTCTTCATTTTTTTTTAAAAAAAAAGCATATTTGACAAGTGGAGTTACAAAATGAGAAGGATGCCATGATCTCACTGAGGCTGCTGCTTGCACTCCCAGAGTCAGTTGTAATTAGGTCATTAGAAGCATGTTCTTTCCATCTAGTTTATATCTCCTTCTTTGCAACTTCTACTCATTGCTTTGAGTTCCAAGGAGGAAAATCCAATCATTCTTCATGGGATAGCCCTTCAAATATCTTCAAGACAGCTCCCCATGCCTTCTCTTCTTTAGGCTAAATATTCTTAGTTCCTTCAATTGATCTTTAGAAGACACAGTCTTCAGAATTCTCACCATCTAGGTCAATATTCTCTGCATGTTCTAATTTTTCAACATCCCTCCTAAAATTTGGTGTCCAAAACTAAAATGTCTTTCTATCTGTGGTCCAGTCAAGGCAGAGCCCAATGGGATAAGAATATCCTTCTTTCTGGATGCTATACTCCTCTTAGGGCATAAGACAGCATTAGCTTTCTTGGTTGTTAGTCCATACTGCTGTCTCATGTTGAGTTCCCATCTTCTTACACATTAATTTTCTTCCTCCCAACCCCACACCTACAGTCTAGCCCTACTGGCTTTCTTGAAATTCTGCCAGGCAATGCTCCATTGGCAATGTCTGTACCTTTTAATAGTTATCCCTCACTTCCAAACCAAGGAGGCAATCCTTCCCTCTCTTGGAATCACTGGTTTCCTTCAAGACTCAACTGGAGCACATGA
Organism: Pseudochirops corinnae; assembly: GCA_028646515.1. Lineage (NCBI taxonomy): Eukaryota > Metazoa > Chordata > Mammalia > Diprotodontia > Pseudocheiridae > Pseudochirops > Pseudochirops corinnae. Next base: position 195,621,380 of record CM053591.1, read on the forward strand.
AAGCTTTCCTGAGCACTCCCATCTGCTAGGGTGTTCCCTCTTCAAACTACTTTGCATCTGCCTACATATGTACAGGTTAATGTGCACTCCTGAAGGCGTGGATGATTTCATTTTTGTCAAGATCCTACCAGTACTTAGCACAATGCCTCACACACAGTAGGAACTTAAGAAATGCTTCTTGACTGATAGATGGAAGGATACTAAAACTATTATTAAACATCGTTCACATGAACTGCTGTTCAGTCATGCCTCTTGATCTTTATCTTGGGACCTTGGATTTTTGAACCCAAAGATGAAAGAATTCTCTTTCATCTTATTTCCTTTGCTCCATCCTAGTAACTCTTTTAATTTTTCTTTTGAATCCTGTCATCCAATATGTTGGTGATTCCACCTAGCTTCATACTGGTGAAAAATTCAATATCCAGGCCATTTATGACTTCTTCAAACTTATTGATTAAGAAAAACAAAAGTTGAACAACCCAGGTCCAAAGACAGTTCTCAGGGGTCTTTAACTAGAAAGCTTTCTCCAAGTTGATATGGTTCCCTTAATATTAGATGTCTTTGGGTCCAATCCATCAACTGTTCCAGATGCATCAAATTATATTTGTGCTAGCCTCCACATGTCTCTCTTTTCCACAAGACTAGCATAGAAATGCTACTGAATGCTTTGCTAATATCTCAAGAATTTTTATCTAGAACATTGCTTTAATCTTCTAATACAGCAATATTGTTGAAAAAGGAAAGAAAGTTAGTCTGACTTGAAGTAAAATTGAAAGGCATTATTACAGATGTTTGACAAAAACAAATAAGCAAATATATAAACAAATTTGTCACCCACTTTATTTGGGGTCCAGCTCTAAGCTGAGGAAGGGGCTTGATCCCAATTTGTTAGTCAATTGCCATGCATTACTTGAAAAATTGAAATGCTTGGAAGCTTGAACTTTTGTTTCCTCAGTCATTTCATCTTTGACCTGCCACATATCACTCATAAAACCGTTAGCATATAACAAAGAAGAATCAAATAAATTAACAAGCTAGAAAAAAACCAATGTAGTTGTCTTTCCCTTTCCAGGTAGCCAGTGGCAGAGCTAGTATTCAAACCTTGGCCATCATTTCCAAATCCAGCACTTTCCAAGACATGCTATCTTTGATGTTTCTTCACTGCTTCCTTTTTAAGCCGCGTACAAAATGCTCACTGCTTCTTTGTCAAATTGCTCACAAACTAAGCCTTTAATGACATCTACTAGAATTTTACCAGATATTGAGCTAATCAATTTATAACTTATGTGAAATAAAATTTCAATTATCAAGCATTCACTTTTTTCTCCCCTTTCCTCTACTCGCTGAAAAAAAAAAGAGAAAGAAAGAAAAAAAAAATAAAGAATCTTTCTATTACATAACTATGGTTAACCAAAAACAAATTCCCACATTGGCCATGTTCAAAAATGTTTTCTTTCTTTCTGAATAGTAATCCATCAGCTCTCTGTTACCAGGTGGATAATATTCTTCATCAGCCCTCTGAAATCATGGCTGATAATTGCATTGATCAGAGTTCATAAGTTTTAAGAATTGCTTGCTTTCATAATATTGATGTTACAGTATAAATTGTTCTCCTGTCTCTTGCTCACTTTCCATCAGCTCACAAGTTTTCTTAGGTCTCTCTATGAAATCAACCCCCTGATCATGTCTTACAGCACGGTAGTATTTCACTACTTTCATATACCATGACTTGTTGAGTCATTCCCCAACTGATGGGTACCCTTTAGTTTCCAGTTCTTTGCCACTACAAAAAGATATAATATAAATATTTTTGTAGGTATAGGCCCCTTTCCTCTTTCTTTGGTCTATTTCCATTATAAGCTTAGTAGTAGTGTCACTGAGATAAAGGGCATACACAGTAACTCTGGAGACACAATTTTACACTGTTTTCTATATGGCTGGGCAAGTGGATGCAAAGCTTTACCAACAAATGCATCCTTGCACATGTTTTCTAGCAGCCCCTCCAACATTGGTTATTTTCCTTTTTTCTCTTGGCTCCACCAGTCTGATATGTGTGAAGTAGAGCCACAGAACTGCATTAATTTGCATTTCTCCAATCATTAGTGATTTGGAACACTTTTAAAAAATATGCTATAAATAGTTTGGATTTCTTCCCTTTCGTGTTGCCTGTTCACATCCTTAGACCATTTAACAATTGAGAAATGCCTCTTATTCTTAAAAATTTTAATCAGTTTTTTAAATTACAAGTGAGATGTTTATCAGATAAACTTGAAGAAATCTATCTATTCTATCTCTCCTCTTCCCTCGTTAACTGTTTCCCTTCTAATCTTAAGAATATTGGATTTGTTGCACAAACCTTATTAATTTTATGTAATCCAAGTTGTTCATTTTGTCTTCCGTGAACCTTTCTATTTCCTATTTGGCCATGAACTCTTCTCCTGTCCATATATCTGAAAGGTAATTTCTTTCTTTTTCCTCTCATTTGTTTTATGTCAAGGACACATATACATTTGAAGCTTATCTTTGCGTAAGGTATGAGATGCTGGTCTAAACCTAATTTCTGCCCTGTTGATGTCCAGTTTTCCCAGATATTTTGATTAAATAGCTGAGGTCTTTGGGTTTATTGAACACTAGACTTGTTTTCTTCTATGTTTCATACCTGATCTGTTTCATTGGTTGATCTCTCTGTTTTGGCAACGAGTACCAAATACTTTTGGGAATATTTGCTTTATGGAGGAGCTTGAGATATGGTGCTGATAAACCCCCTTTCTTCTTCCTTTTTTTATTTCATTATTCCCTTGAGATTCTTGATCTTTTCTGTCTTCAGATTTTTTATCATTTTTTAAACTTATACAAAGGAATCTTGCTAGTTTTGTTGCTATGTCACTGAACAGTAAATGAGTCAGGTAGCGGTTTTTTTATGTTGGCTTTATTTGTTACATTTATTTTTTATAATATTAAAAAAGAAATAACCAGTTTATACTTTGAAGATTCTTTTCCCTTTTTAAAAAATAGGTACGTTCGCTTTTTTCCCAGCCCTATAGCACTTCTCCCACTGTCTTTGCTTTTCCAAGGTTATTGACATCTCAGCAGTCATGTCACATAGCTCTTCCAGTACTCTGCAGTGCAGTTCATACCAGACTGATGACTTGAACTCACAGAGGGCAGCTAGAGGCTTTCTAACTACCTCCTTATTTCTTATTGTTTCCAATTCCCCTTTGAACATTTTTGTTTTATCCTCTGCAGGTCAGAGACCCTGACCAGAGCAAACAGAAACACAACTAGAGCTGTTAAGACAGAGAACAGTCCTGCTTTCTCTATCTTATCAATTGTGGCTTTGTCATTCAGCTCCAAGCTGATTTTTCCCTTTGCTCTCAAGATGACTTTAAAAAGTCATTTTTCTTGTCATTTGTCTTTTTCACTAACTTCTCCTGGTTCTGACCTTTGGTGCTGCAGAAAGAATTCTTCAAAAATTGTACCAAGCTCCTGGTTAACAGGGCCTTGATCTCACCATCTAAACCTTTCTTAACATCTTTGTCATTCAGTGAGCTTCCTGTTTATCCAGACCAGTCTCTTCCAACACCTTCCCTCTTCTTCTTTACTGAGAACATTTGGGTGTGTGTTCCTTGAAATTAATATTCCATCCTTCACTAATCCTATTTCCAATTTATTCTATATGTAACTTATTTGTACATAATTATTTTCATGTTGCCTCCCCCATTAGATTGGGAGCCCATAGACAGCAGGGACTGTCTTTTGCCTTTCCTTTTATCTCCAGCACTTACATGGCATATAATAGGTACTTAATAAATGTTTATTGATATTGACTAGCACCCCCATTCAGTATTCCAGAGCTCCCTATACCTCATCACCTCTACTTCTCGAAATCTTTATCTGATCATTCGAAAGCAGGCAGCTGTCAATTTGTTTCAAAGATATGTTATTCACTGTCACAATATAGTAATGTTAGTATTATGATGTTACATAGTATAGTAGAATATAGGAGTGGTATAGTTTGTAATAGGTAACAGGATAATTTTTTTGTACCTGTAATCATATGTCTTTTATTATACACGTTTAACTATATTATTCTGGGAAGGGTCCATAAACTTCACCAGATTGCTGAAGGTAGAAACAGCAACACTAACAGCAACACTTAGTATTTATATGGCACGTTAAGGTTTACAGAGTCTTTTATATTTTATCTGCATAACAACCCAGGGAGGTGGGTGCTATTCTTACCCCCACTTTACAGATGAGGAAACTGAGGCACAGGTAGGTTTATTGACTTGCTGAGGGTCTCATAGCTAATAAGACTCCAAGGCTGGATTTGAACTCATTTTTGCCTGAACAGTCCTGATCTGTTCTAATGACTGAGATCAAGGTGCCACCTCTTCAGAGCTTTCCTTGATCTCACCAGTTAATGCTTGCCTTCTTCACAAATTACCTTCCCTTTGCTTCTCTTTCTGAGCTCTCAGGAAATCATATCTCCTGAAATCTGTCATAAGAGTCAGACTATGCCTGCCTCTCTTCTCTTCTCTCACACTTTCTCAGATGGGATAGTCATGTGCCCTCCCAACTCCCATCATTTTTCTTCAGCAATAAGTTCCTCCTTGCTGGTCAAAATTGGGTCTAAGATAGAAATTCCCTCATTGCTTTCTTCAATTTTTGAAGGATGGAATTAGCATAAAGGCTAGTGGGGAATTTCCTCAGCAGTTCCCCATGTGCCCAAGAGAAAGCTCCAGCAGCTGATGTCTTCCCTCACTACCAGGTCAGGCCTCAAGGACAGGGGTGTGGTCTAGTTCCTAAATTCCTTGTTTATTTTCTCCCTCTGCTGAAATCATCTTTTGTACAAGCCGCACACAATAGTGCTTCTGTTTTTTGGGTGGTTGATTCTCATCCAAATGTTTCCTGCTATATTCCTCCACTGTGATTCCTGAGTTTCCTCAAATGAGTAGATCTTCTTAATCAGTGTAACCTGTAACCTTCTCTTGTCCTCTCATTCACAGGGGATGACCACATGTCAGTCACATTCCTGAGGGGATGCTTTTTATGTGTGTCTTGGACTCAACAGTCCCTCCCAAATCTCAGATTCTGTGATTCTGCCAGGAGGGGAGAGGTTTCCCTATACACCATGCACCAAGAGGAAATGAGACTGAGACATGAGGGTCCTAGAAAGAGTCTGGAATATCAAAATGCCCTCTCCAGGACCATGTCAACTTGGCTAACCCCAAGGTCCGTACCTGGTCTTGTGCTCTTTAATATTCTATTATCCCCTTGAATAAAAGAACAGAAATTATTACTCATCAGATCTGCAGATGACCCTGGGCTGGGAAAAAGGGCTAGAATGCTGGATGGCGGAGTTAGGGTCTGAGATGATGCTCTTGACAGACTGGAGCTTGGTAGGGGGAATATGCTAGCTATATTCAAGAAGGATTGTCATATGGAAAAGGCAACTGACTGGTTATACTGGGCCCCACCAAGACAGACTCACATGGAATTTCCAAAGGAAAAATTTAGACTCAATGTTGAGAAAAATTTCTTAATGAGAACTGCCCCACAATGGAGTGGACTGCATTGAGAGGGGCTGCGTTTCTTCCTTGTTGGAGGTCTTCAGGCAAAGGCTGAGGGACCTTTTCAATATGTTAGTGGGCATTGCTTCTTGCCTAGATCAGAATAAATGGCCACTGGGCTCACTCAGGGCTTTGTTGCAGGTTCTCTTCTCTGAGCTCCTCTTCCCTGTGTGTCTAGCCCTCTCTTCCGCTTCCCTTCTTCCTGACTTGTCCCTGCTGCTTCTGCTCTGTCTTTGAGGCTCAGGACTTCATCATCCCTCATCCTGCATTGTTTCCTTATCCTTTGTTCTCCAGTGACTCAGTGGCAGCCATTGGTTGTTATCTGATTTGGGCAGTTCTCTGTCATAGGTCTTGAAAGATAAAAAAGACATCTGTAAATGAGGGGGGTGGCCTCAGTGGCTTCTAGAGTCCTTGTCAAGTATAAAGAAGTAGTGAGTGATCCCATGTATTTAAGAGTGTTTCTGCCTATGTCGCTTTGTAAATACACACCTAGACCTGGCTGGTGTCACCGGGGAGCTGAGACGACCGAAGGAAAGGGAGCCCCTTTATCTGAGCTCTAGCTGAGTGACAGCCATTCATGGTGTGACACATTCCTTGAATTGCACTTTGTTATTATCTGTACTATCTGTACTAATTATCTGTACTAATAGGGTGACATTTAATTCATTAATTAACTCAACACATATCTATTAAGTTCCTACTTGTTATTGCTGTTTGTCCTTCACCCTTGGAGAGGGCCATGACATCAGGGAGGGGATGCTGTGACATGCAAATGAATTGGGTTTAAGTGAGGCAGGGCTGTGCAAAGCCACCAGCCTCACTTTCTCCTCCAGAGCCATCTGGGTCCAGTGGTGATATATAGATCAGGACGAATGGAGATGGCCCCAAGTTCCTACTCTGAATGCTAGGCATTAGAAAAGGATTTATTTAGAAGTAGTAATGATATACTTGATCAGAGATATAGAATATTTTTCAAACCTAGAAGGAAGGATGCTTGGTCAACAGAGCCAGCCTTAAGCATAAGAAGATCCAGGGTCTCACTCCTACCACATAGTCAAAATTGTTTTCCAGTATGACTCCCGCTGACCTACCATGGTGCCCAGTGTTCCTTCCACCAGATTTGGAGTCAGAGGACTTCATTTGAATGTCAGCTCTGTTCTTAGCTGCTTGGATGACCTGGAGGAAAATATTTCTTCTCTCTGAGCTCTAGTGATGACTTTGACCCCTAATATCTCTTCCTGTTTTAAACCTGATGATTCTCGGAAGCCCTCTCCATTGGGAGCTATACTTCTAGATAAAGCATTGTCTCCAGGAAGCCTCAGGATCAACAGAGATCAGTTTATCAGAGTAGAGAAATGTCACCTAACAGACAACCTGGTCCTGACACAGTTATACAGACCCATTAAGCATTTGGTTATAGGGATGAGGAAAGGTAGATTCTGTTTAGATTTGGGGATGCAGCCTCTCTAGGCAACCAAAGGGTTTCATGGGAGCTTTGCTACTTAGAGGTAGGCAGGGTGAGACAGTAAGAAAGGGCAGGAGAAGGCAAAGGGCCATTTGGTGATGGAAAAAAACCCACAAACCTCACTGTATCTCCCTCTTGCCTGGCCTGTCCACATCCAGTCACCTGCTTTCCCTTCGCATTTTCATATGAACTGCTGATGTCCCCAGAAATCACCAATTCAAGTTATCCAAGGGGCTTAGTGTGCTGAGAAAATGGAATGAGGCATCGTCTCTGTCTCTGCCAGCCTGGCCTGCTGAACTATCATCTTCTCTGCTGGCTGCATCCCCCATCTCGTAAAGGGTTTCAATAAAAATGGATATTGACTGAGCTTTGAGACTATTTATAGTAGAAACCCAGCCTTGCTTTCACCTTAGCCTCCAGAGCGCAATCATACTCTTACCCAGAACCTTAGAGACCCAGAGTCTCCACTGGCTTTGTTTAGCTTTCAGAACAATAGATTTTTCCAAAGACTTCAGAATGCCCTGGAAGGGATCTCTTATTCCTGCATCTTCACCAATTTAAGGAACTTACATTGTTCCTCTCTAAGTGCTACTGTCCAAAATCAGCATATGTCTTGTGAATCCTTCTTTCTTTTCTGAAACTACTAAAGAGAATGGTATATTTAGCTGAGAATCAGTTCTCCTGGTTTCAGTCTAGAGATTGCTTCACTTAAGCAGAAATACACACACACACACACACACACACACACACACACACACACACACACACTACAAATGGAGGCCCAAATGGGTCATATGACTTCTATGCCACACAGGTAATGGCAAAACCAGAATTTGAAACCAAGACCCCTGACTTCTTCCAATGTCATCAACCCAGTTAGCTCTTTTCTAGTTGGTTGATTGAAAAGAATCACAATCGCTGGCATTTATCAAGTGCATTTTATCTACATTATCACCTCTGATCCTCACAAGAAGGATATAAGATGGTCAAAATGAAGCACATTTTTATCCCTGACGATGAGTCTTTCTCTGAACTGAGCTGGGATAGTCCTCAGATGACAGACCTGGGAAATCTTTGCATCTTGGTGTGATTTCCCAAAGTTCATGCTCTGCTGCCGCGGTCTTAGAGAATGCTGGTTCCCCCATGCCATGATGAGGCCTCTAAGAGGGACTTTTGGCAGTGGGGAGACAGGTAAAGTGATGCCCTCATTTCACATTGTTCCAGTTGCCAGTATCTTTTGGGGGTGGCAAATTTACTGATAATTAAAGGATAACATTGTGGACTAGAAAAGAAGACATTGAAGTCCCATTGAGTCCCTTAAAATATGACCAATGAATTAATCAAGAGTTTGCATGAATAATCCTTAGACTCTGGTGTAAGGTGAGACAGTGTGGTGTTATGGATAGAGTACCAGACTTGGAGTCAGAAACACCTGAGTTTGAATTCTGCTTCACATACTTGCTGGTTGTCTGACTCTGAGCAAGGCACTTAACATTTCCCAGAGTTAGTTCCCTCACATGTATTATGGCAATAATCCCTGCCTCACAGAACTGTTGTGAGGATCAGTGAAATGACATGTAGAAAGCACCTAGCAAACATTAAAGAACTGTCAAAATGCTAGTTATCAAAACCACCACCATACCACCATCATCACCACCACCACCACCATCACACCTTCATCACACCACCACCACCACACCATCACCACATCACCACCACCGTACCACCACCACCATCACCACCACCACCACACCACCACCGCCACACCACCGCCACACCACCACCACCATCACCACCACCACCACCACCACACCACCACCATCACCACACAATCATCATTGTCAATCAGAATTCAATGAAGGAGACAAGTTTGCTATATGGTGGCTTTTCTGTACATCCTTTTCTCTCCTTAAGGTATCACCATTATCTTTCCTTTGAGACTTTGGGGAGCAGCTTTCATATCATCTTTTTATCAAAATCTACTCTCAGGAAAGGAGTGATCTGTCATTTACAACTTAGTGTGTGTGAAGTCACATCAATGTGTTATCTCTCCCAAGGATACTTTTATTTTAGGTATTTTGTAGGCATAAGGTATTGCCCCAGCCAAGTAGGTGATTAAAAACAATGAATGAATAATGGAAATGCATTTATTAAGTCCTTACTATTTATGAAATACTGTGGCAAACTCTGGGTAAATAAACAGAACAAAATAAGACTCTCTACTCTTAAGGAACAAACACTGTAATTGTAGAACGAAAGGTTTGATTTCTTGTTTATAGAATGTTTCACGCTAGGGAGCAGGAGGGGGGGCAATTTTTGACAGGTGTGCCTCCTTCAGGGAATATTAGTGGCCCTACCAATTCACAGATCTCATTGCCAGTTTTGTTTAAAAATCACAGAACCTCAGTGGAGGCCTCCACAACAAGGTGAGAGTTCTGATCTAAATCTCAGAAGGTCATTGGGATAAAGAGAAGGCCACAAAAGGCTGAACTGGGATTTTTCAAGCTTCTAAAATTTTTGCTAATTCACAATCCAACTATTTCCATCTAAAGGAGGCCTTTCCTTTATGGTTGGAAATGTTCTATGCTAAGCAATTTTCTCAAAGTGACTCCTTTTTAAGTCTGAGGAAAATCTGTTTTGTCACATTTGGGTCAATTCTTCAGAGACAGCATCCCGCCTCATTAATAAAGATCTACAACAACTTTAGGGTCTGTTTTATATATGGAAAAGACTTACACTTTGAAAATATAAATATTATAATCATGGATTTAAGACTGGAATGGAAGAGAATTCAAGTACAACCTTCTCATTTCCTAGATAATGAACCAGAGGCTCCGAGGAGTTCAATCTTTTGACTGAGGTCGTAGGAGAGCTGGGATTCTGATGCAGGGCCTTTGACTTAAAATCTAACAGTCTGTCTATTGCACCATGTGACCTCAATAAGGCATAATTGTGGACCAAGTTTGAGGTAAATAAGGTTTAAAGTAACTGCAGCTAAAAATTATTCTTTGGAGGAAATGGTAAGATACAGCTTTTAGAAACCTTAAATTTTAAGCTATGCATCTTTTTCTATTTTTCTAATTTAATGAAATATGGTCTATTTTCTAGATTGCCTATTATGTTAAGAGATGGGAAACTAGCTAGGAAAAAGGTCAATTAATGGGCTAACAAGTCAGATCCCATAGGAACACAAATACTGAATGGAGGGCCCCACACTCAACTAAACGAGCAATGGTCTTGTTACTGAGACAAACATGGAAACGTGAGCAGGAATGGGTAGATCTGATGTTTGGCAGGTCTGCTCACACACTGCAGAAGGAAGGGCAGGAGAAGTCTCAACAGACTCACACAGGAATAGGAAGGACTCAGGAATTACTTTTCAGTTTCCTTCCTGTAAAATAAAAGAATTGGATTAGATAATGTGTAAAGTCTCATTTAGTTCTGAGATTTTTTTGTTGTGGTTTAATTGTTTCGGTCATGTCTGACTCTTCATGACCCCATTTGGGGTTTTGTTGGCAAAGATACAGGAGTGGTTGGCCATTTCCTTCTCCAACTCATTTTACAGATGAGAAACAGAGGCAAACGGGGTTAAGTGACTTGCCCAGGGCCACATGGCTACTATGTTCAAATAACTCTTGTAACTCTTATGACCCTTGCATCTTTAATATTCTAGGTTTCAATCATTCTATTTTCAACCTATAAAATTCTACATTGTAATGATTTCCTTTACAAGCTCTAATATTCTAGGTTGTAACCATTTTTCTTTTCAAGTTCTAAAACTCTACATTATAACCATTCTATTTTCAAAGAATCATTTCTGCAGCAACATTCTATGTTTTAACATTCTATATTCTATGTTCCCTTTCAGTTCTAACATTTGATGATTCTATGATTATCCTTTCCCCATCTCCTACTGGAAGTGAAGTAACAGCCTAAATCTCTTTTGGTTTTGGTGTGACGTGGATAATTAAATGTATGCTGAGCGGAATATTTTAGACAATTTCAAAATGTTAAAAATAGAAAGGCAAAGTGACGATCCCACAAATGTTAATGGCAAATTTGAGGATGTTTATCACAGATAACATGATGTTGGAATATTGGAATGATGTTGGAACTTAAAAGAAATGAAAATATTCACACTCGCACTAACTTATCCTCATCTGCATACATGAAATACATTTCTTAAAAGATAAATTCCCAAGTATGCATAATAAATCACACATGTGCTAAATTACTGCGACAATAATGAAAATGCTACTTTTTTCTGGCTCTGAGATTTAACTTGGTGGCTTTGAGCTCACATTATGGTAGCAATCCATAGATTTCTTTCTTGATTTAAAGAGAAAAGGTGTTTTTCATAACCAAAGAAAAAGAATCTGCTCAGAGCTTTCTTACATTTAGGAAAATATGATTTCTAAACCGTAGGTCACGGAACAAGAACGAGTAAGTCATTTGAAATTCCTAGCAGAATGGAGCTCCATTGTGACCCAGGAAACTTGGGCTCTAATTAAGCCATCTTCAGGTATGTACTCTCAGGTGAGTTACATAAACTTTTTGGGCCTTAGATACCTCCTCAATCAATCAGCAAGGATTTAGTCAATATTGACTCTGTACCTAGCACTGTGCTGAGTACTTTAAAATAGGAATGTTGGATTAGATCTAGATTTCTTAGTACATTGGAAAGTCTTGCCTGGCATATCCCCAAACAGGTTGACATTCCACATCTTTCCCTCTTCTTTGATATCTTTACATGGTTTATTTTGAGGGAAGGGAGCATGACTTTGCACTCACTGGACTCATACACTCTTGCATGAATAAGTCAGTATCCCTGCTGCCCAGAGGCTCCAAGATGATCAGTTATCACAAACCAAAGGGGAAATGAAGTTATTCATCCGAATTAAAAACAAATGGCACTGGATGAGCTCCAAGTTCATTCCTGTCCTAAAATTCTCCAATTCCAAGTCTAACTTATAACAATAACAACAACAACAATAAACTAACCAGTATTTGGAGAACAGTTCTATTGTGTTCCCCATTTTAGATGGGTGTCATAAGAGAAAGAAAAGGATAAGATGAAATCCCTGCTGGATGTGTGGCCTTCACCCTTAGCTGCAGTTGCCATAAAGGCTGAGGTAGACAAACTGCTTGAGCTCAGGAGTTCTAAGCTGCAGTGGATTATGCCACTAATGAAGTTCCGCATTAGGTTCAAGATCAGTATGGTGAGCACCTGTTAATGGAAGTCTACCATGTTGTTCAAGGTGGGATAAATGAGCCCAGGTTTGGAACAGAGTAGGTCAAAGCACACATACTGATCAGTAGTGGGCCCATGAGTAGCCCCTGCACTTTCAGCTTGGGTAAGATGAGGAAGAGAAGGACGAAGAAGGAGGAGACATAATCTATGCCTTAAATCAGGAGAATGACAACCAGAATTGTGGTTCAGTAGAAAGAAAGTTGTATTTGGAACCAAAGACCTTTGTCTGGATCCCATACTTGTCACTTGGTACCTGTGTCATCTTGAGCAAGTTACTTCCTCTCCGGGACACGGTTTTTTCCATTGTAAAATGAGAGGCCTGGGCTAGATGACCTCTGAATGACCTTCCAGTTATAAATCTTTGATAAGTTTGAATTACAAAATGGTTTTAAAATGTAATCTTTAACTGAGATTCTCAGCCCTGAGAGCACAGGACATGAATCTGATCTGTGGGCTCTTTCTTGGAGAACAATATCGATGACTCATTCCTTCACCCAGGGTCTTCCCTAGGAACCTAGGAAACATGTCCCCTATTTTCCAATATCCATGATGTCCTTTCTTCAGCTCTCTCATTCCCAGCAAGAAGTGAGGCTAGCAAAGTATTAAGAAAGAACAGGTTCACTAAAGTATAATAACAACAAGGTAATAATACAGCTCTCCTTTCTAGTCTATATTCCTTCCCCTGACATCCTATACCATGTACACAACTCACAATCCAGATAACAATTCCACTCCATCCTAGTGGATGTAAATTCCTTATTTAAAGAGTAGCATCTTCTGGGCACTCATGCTTCTCCTAAAGGAAATTCACTCCAGGTTATTGCCACCATGATAGTTTATCTCTCTTTGACCAGTATCTTGCTTATAGTTTTGTTGCTTTCTTGGATCAATTCCCATACTAATTGTGGCTGGCTAGCAACACTTTTGTTGCCCTACATTATCTTAGAACATTCCTTGTGGCTGGTTAGCAGCACGATCCTCAGAATTATAGACCTCTGGATCTCTATTCACTGGTGGAAGTTCCCTCTGTCCTTCAACCCTTCCTATATACCTCATTGCTCTCCCCATCCCCTTGAAGTGGATAAGAAAGTGAGTCACCTGCTGGGAAGCCCCATTCTCCCTCCTCTCTTCTCTTACCCCCTCCCCCCCACCATGCAAGGACAGAGAAAACAAGTAACTTGTTGTTCACCTTCCCTCCCTTTTCCTTCTCATCATTAAAAAAAACAAAACCAAAACCCTGCAGTCCTTGCAATACTCGTAATACAGTTAAACACTAAACAACAGGTACAGATTCCTCAGTGCCACAGAGGTAACCTCTGGCTCAGGCTTGCAGCTCTGAGGACACATGGGCTAGATCTGAGCTGGAATAACTTTCTTTTAATGATTGCTGTGGCTCAGAATTAGCCCAAGGTTTAGCTCCTGGAAATGCTGAAATTTGACTTTTGCCCATCTCTACATAAGAACTCTCCCCTATCCCTCTATATCTAGCAAGTGCTGGATCTATTAAAACATTTAATGAAGGACAAGTGAATTAAAACAGAAATAACAGTAACATGCATAGAAATAGTTCTCACTGACAGCTCCCTTCCCTCCAAGGCTCACCACTATTCTAGAATTCACTTAGCAGCTGTTGATCTACTGTTCAGCCACAGTAAACTTGAGGGCTTCAAAGAATGGTATCTTCTGGTTGCTTGCCTTCTTCTCCCTGAGGTCTATTGGCTTGCTTTCAACTACTGATGGTACTGTGTTGGCCACTCCATATAGCTACTAAGTGCTTGTTGGTTGGAATTAGTTCATAGTCTCTATGATGAAGTGTAACTCCCCTTCTGGGCTCACTCTCCCAACTCACACTGAAATGTCATTATTTTTTGTCCCCAAAAGGTGACTGATTTTTGCTTCTCTCAGGATTCTAAGGGTTACTGATAGGTGGTTTCCAAACACTGTCTTTCATGAACCCCTACTGATGTGCTCCTCATTCACTACTAGCCAGACAGTCTTAATTAGGTTTTAGAAACAAATGTGTAACAAAGTGGCATAGTAAATCAGTTAAAATAAAACACTTCTCCCACAAAGTCTTGGGGATACTCTTCCACAAGTACATAAAGAGAATAGAAAAAAAAAAAGTAGGCTTAAAGCTTAGAGAGCACCTACTACCTAACGGTATCTCATAGCTCCTGGTCTGATGGAAGTCTTCATGAGATACTACTTAGATGAGTGTAACTCTCAACTGGGTTCTGAGAATTAGTGCCTTTTATAAACAAACAAACAAACAAACGAATGAACGAATGAATAAATAAATATACATACACATATACATACATACATATGTCTGTATGTACACACACACATATTCAGTTCCACATTCTCCCTTCCTTCACCCCTCTCCCACCCATTGAGAAGACAAGAAATATAATATACACGTATGGTCATGCAAAATGTGTTTCTGAATTAGCCATGTTCTGAATAACAAAAACAAGAAACAATAAAGGGAAAAATGTGCTTCAAATGTTCTTTCTTAGTCTATCAGTTCTCTATGTGGAGGTGGATAGCATTTTATATCAAAAGTCCTTTGGAGTTGTGGTGGGTCATTGTGTTGATTAGTTCTTGAGTCTTTCATGGTTGAGTTTTCTTCTGATATTATGGTTACTATTTAGACAATTCTCCTGGTTCTACTCACTTCACTTTACATCAGTTCATATAGGTCTTCCCAGGTTTTTCTAAAACCATCCCATTCATCATTTTTAGTACAAAATTTTATTTTCAGAGCTTAACAATTATAAATGCTTGTGTACATTTAGTCAATCAAAACTCAAACCTCAGTCTAAGCTACTGTATATACACATTTAAACAAAAAGTACAAATCATGAAAAAAATGCTTGTGAGCTTCTTTACCATAAGGAAATAATTAACTATCCTGCACATTGAACATCATGAATTGCAAAGTCAGTATTTTATATTACTGATTTTATTAACTTCTTGAAACACAACTGCAGTTGAATATTACAACAAAAACAATGGCTAGTAATGAGTGTGTTAAGATGACTGCAGTCCTTCACTCATTCACTATTGCATACAAAAGCCAGCATTACAATGAAGAGTATTCACTGCCCCTCCCCATTAAGAGGTCTGACACTGAACCCCACCTCTGGGATGAAGCCCATCATCCTCTTAAGCTTCTGCATTGTAATGGTGAGATGGGTCAAAGGCCACCAAGTCTGCCCAATCCATATCGTCAGCTTCCTCTATTTCCTTTCTTTCAGGCAATATTTTTTTCCAACAAAGATAACTTGTCTGATGAAAGAAAGCTGTTCTCTGGGAAGTTTACCTTAAATTCAATTATTAGAATTCCTGTCTTATAAGGTCAGTGATAAATGGCCTTATCTTCATTCAGCACAAATTTGATATCTCCAAGTTTAATGATCTGACCAGGATGAAAAGTAAGGACTATAGTTCTATTGTAAAAAGTAGTTATTAGTTTCTGATAGTCACTCAATACTTCAACCAACTGGATGTCCATACATGTGAAAACGTCCTCACCACTTCAGATCAATATAGCATTGTCCTTCTGATCCAAAACAATGGTCCAAGTCTTTGTTCCTGGTCTCCTTCATCATGGAATGTAATCTTCTGACCATCTTTCATGTTCTTGTCAATGTGAATCTCCAGAATCTTCTTCTCTCAAACAATATTCTTTCCATTACAGCTTTTACGTCTATCTTTAGAGCTGATTTGTTCCCCACGCCCTTGGCATTCCATGCAAGCTGATCGAATTTGCTGAACCATTCCAGGTCCTATCTGATGAGTTCTTATTTGCATTCCAGTACCTCTGCAACTGGGACAGCATTCTACAGCTCCTACTACCCCGTCCTTCCACAAATTACATTCTTTTGCAAAGGTAGTTTTCTTATTGCACCATTATATAAATCTTCTAAGGTCACTGACAACTGAGGAACAACATTTTTACCTCAGTTCTCTTTGTATTCTTCCACCTCCTCCAAAAAACACATCAAAGATATCCATTGGAGAAGGAAAGCCACCACCAGAACCTTTCTCTTTGATGGCTTGTTCTCCACCTTTCTCATATAAGTCTCTTTTTGCCTCAGAAGGCACTTCGGAAGCTTGAGAAATCTGCTTGAACTTTTCTCCTTCATTTGGATTCTTATCTGGGTGACATTTTAAGGCTAGTTTTCTACATGCCTTTTTTTAGTTTTGTCCTGGGAGGCATCGGCTTTTACTCCCAAACATCCTAGGAAGTTGTTTCCTTCACCATTTTTTATAGCTGGGGAGCAACACTCGCGGTACCACCTGTGGTGCCCACGAAATGTCCACGTCCGGGGTGGGGGGACCGTCCAGAAGCCTGTTGGGAAGTTGGAGGATTGAAAGGAAGAAAGAGAAGAGTTCTTGTGCGCCCTGCTGCCCTGGGCTTCTTGCCTAGTGTTTGGGAAAGTGCCCCCACTTCATCATTTCTTTTAGCAGGATAGCATTACATCACATTCATATACTATAAGTTCTTTAGTTGTTTTATACACACACACACACACACACACATACACACACACACACACACACACACACAGATTTTCCTTCTTCTTTGATCTCCTTGAGGTAGAGACCTAGTTGCAGTATAGCTGGATCAAAGAAATATGTATAGTTTGCCTTTGGTCACAGTTCCAAATTGTTCTCTAAAATATTTAGATTAGTTCCCAGCTCTACCAACATTATTTTCCCACATCCCATCCAGTACTTGGCATTTTTCTTTTTCTGTAATCTTAACCTAGCTGACGGATATAAAAGGTTACCTCACAGTTGTTTTAATTTGCATGTCTCTAATTATTAATAATTTAAAGTTTGTATCCTTTGGACATCTATCAATTGGGAAATGGCTCCTATTTTAAAAAAATTGGCTCAGTTCTTTATATATTTGAAGAAAGGGACTTTTATTAGAGAAACTTGCTGCAATTCCCCCCCCCCCCAAGTTTCCTTCTCTTCTTCTAATATTGGTTGCATTTCTTTTATTGTGCAAAAATTATAATTTTTATAAAATAAAAGCATCCATTTTATCTCCTATGAACTTTTCTGACTTTGATTAGTCATGAAAATCCTCGGTATTCTGATAGGTAATTTCTTCCATGGTCTTCTAATTTGCTTATGACATCCCCTTTTATGTCTAAACCATGAACCTTTTTTTTTTCTTTTTGGAGGGAGGAGGGCAGGGCAATTGGGATTAAGTGACTTGCCTAAGGTCATACCACTAGTAAGTGTTAAGTGTCTGAGGCAGGATTTGAACTCAGGGTCCTCTTGACTTCAGGGCTGGTGCTCTATTCACTGCACCACCTTGCCACCCCACTATGAACCCATTTTGAGCTTATCTTTGTGCATAATGTGAGAGATTGGTCTATGCTTTGTTCCTGCCAGACAACTTTCTAGTTTTCCCACCATTTTTTGGTCAAATACTGAGTCCTCTCCCCCACCCCAGTAGTTGAATAGGCCACTGTGCTCATTTGCTTAAATTCTCTTCCATTAATCATCCACTTTGTTTCTTATCTAGTGCCAAATTCTTTTGTTGATTACCAGTTTTTAATACACCTTGAAATCCGGTACTGCTCGGCCCTTTCTTTTACATTTTGCCATCGATTCCCTTGATATTTTCGACCTTTTGTTCTCCTAGACAAGTTTTGTTATTATTTTTCCTAGTTCTATAAAGTATTTTTTTTTGTACTGAGTACATTTTTAAAATAATTTATTTTGTTGCATTTCAATTTCTGAATTGCCTCCCTACCTCCCCACACTGCACCAGAAAAAGACAGCATTCAATACAGATTTATGAGAACATGTAAAACCATACCATGTGTACTTATATTTATTTGTTCTTTCTCTGGATGTAGATAGCATCTTCCTTCATAGGATCTTTACAGTTGATTTGAGTATTTATGGTACTCACAATAACTTGGTTGTTCCCAATTATTCTTCAAACAATATTGCTGTTACTGTATACGATGTTTTCTTGTTTCTGCTCACTTCTAAAATCAACCAGCTCATCATTTTTCCCAGTGCAGTAGTATTCCATCACAGTCACATACCACAAATTGTTTAACCATTCTCCAAATAATGGGCATCCCCTCAGTTTCAATTCTTTGCCACCACAGAACTGTTATAAAAATTTTAGAACATATAGGTTTTTTTTTTTTAATTTCCCCTGATCACCTTGGGAAACAGACCAAATACTGGTATTTCTGGGTCAAAGGGTATATACAGTTTTGTAACTCTTTGGGTAAAATTCAAGATCGCTCTCCAAAATGGTTTGGATCAATTCTCAATTCTACCAACAGTGTACTGATGTCCCAATTTTCCCACATCCCTTCCAATCTTTGTCATTTTCCCTTTCTATCATTTTAGGCACTCTGATAAGGTATGAGATGATGTCTCAGAGTTGTTTTAATTTGCATTTTTCTAACCAGTAATGATATAGAGCATTTTTTCATATAATATATAGTTTTAGTTTCTTCATCAAAACCCTGACTGTTTATATCCTTTGATCTATAAAGTAATACTTTAGTATTTTTATTGGTATAAAACTGAATAAACAAATTAATTTAGGCAGTTCTGTCATTTTTATTATTTTGGCTCAATCTACCCATGAGTAATTAATATTCTCCACTTATTTAGATCTGTCTTTCTTTGTGTGAAAAAAAATGTTTTGCAATTGTATTCCTATGGTTCCTGTGTATGTCTTGGCAGGTAGACTCCAAAGTATTTGACATTATCTGAGTTATTTTAAAAGGAATTTTTCTTTCTATCTCTTCCTGCTGGGTTTTATGGGTAATAAATGGAAATGCTAATGATTTGTGTGAGTTTGTTTTATATCCTCCAAGTTTGCTAACATCGTTAATTATTGCAACTAGTTTTTTAGTTGACTCAGGTTCTCTAAATAAACTTTCATGTCATCTGCAAAAAGTGAGTCTTGTTTCTTCATTGTTTATGCTTATTCCTTCAATTCTTTTTTCTTGTCTTATCACTATAGCTAGCATTTCTAGAACAATTTTGAATAGTAATGGTGACAGTGAGTTGTTGTCTTTGTAGACTCCTGAAGCTTCCTGTTCTCAGGTTTTTCTCCCTCAGTCACTAATGTAGGATATAGGACTGCTAAAGTCACCAATGGGAAGTCCAAATCTTCCAACCTGTCAAAGGTCATAAATGTTCTCCCTCTCCTCCTGCTCTTCCTCCTCCTCCTTCTCAATGTAGGAGAGAGGAGAGAGACTCCTCAGTGCTCCCTGTCACCACAGCCCTTGCTGCTTTATGGTTACAGGGTCAAGGGTCTGACTCATTCAATCACTCTCAAAGCTGATGCTAAATGCTCCTCTTGGAATCTTGTTCTTTTGACATCATAGGCCCAGAGGTATGCCTGATTCCTTTGACGAATCTCAATCACTTAGTCACCTGACGTCATCTAAGAGCTGGAAGCACTTTTCTCCTCACCTTATTTAAAGACTTGTTCATGCCTAGTTTACACCTTTGATTGATTGGTTCAATCAGGTGCCTAAGAGCTGTTCATGCTCATTTTACTCCTTTGATTGATTTGATTCTGTAACTCCATCAAGCAAGTGTTCTCACCTGATAAACGTATCAGGATGTAAAACATCTTGTTTTTACATTAATTTAGTTGATAGGTGTCTGCATTACTATTACATTCATCAATTTCATGATTCTTAAAGCTGTCTAGCAATCTGTTACCACGCCAGCCATTCTTGCTATGTCTCTTGTCCCAGAGTGAACTTTAGTATTTTTTTTTTTGAAAGAGAGGGGAAGTGACCTGTTAAAATGAGCAATTTGGTGTGTGGGATGGAGAAGCAGGTACCCCTCCTCAATACCTGCATGTTAGTTCTCTTTCTGTTCCATGGAAAAGGAAGGAGCAGAGGATGCCTGAGTGAGCCACTTTGGCTCCTTCCAATCTATACAAGCCTTCTGCTTTGAAAGAAAGGCAGTCTTGTGCCTTTCAAGTGCATCCATTCATCTAAACTAGGCTAACAAAATACTTGTCTACTAGACCTTTGAAGGCATTGCTTTAAGAAGGAAATACAACTGTCTGTAATTAACATAGCAGATACTTACCCATTTAATTAATAAGAGCATGCTGAGCCCTCAGCAGTTGTCTTGACTTTTGTCTTACCACTGATCAATGATAACTTTGGACAAAAGAGTGAGGCTGATGATTGTGCAACTCTGCCTCACTTATATCCAATTTGTGGCCCAAGTCAAGACATCATCCTCATGATACCATTGATCCTCTTTGAGAATGAAGGGTCAGGGGGGCAGAGCCAAGATGGCGGCGTAGCAGCAGCAACATATTGCAGCTCTCACATAGCCACCCCAAAATACCCATAAAATAGGACTCTAAACCAATCCTAGAACTCCAAAATGCACACAAAGATACTTCCCACTAAAGTCAGCTCGGCTACAAGGAACCATATCAGCACTGCCAACTGAAGCCAGCCTGCCCTGAAGCTGTGGCTGTGCCCCGGGGGGGCGGCTGGACGGGAGGAGCAGAGGAGCGGATTAGCGGCAGCTGTGAGCAGCGTTCAGAACTAGGTCAGTGGGAACTGCAGGGAGAAAAGCATCTGGCCGAAAGGCCTCCAGAGTGGAAAAGTGAAAGGCAGAGGTTTTGCACCCGCCTCTGCGTTGCAGCTTCCCACTCACGGCCTGCAGACAGCAGGGGGACTGAG
>CM053591.1:195642888-195679551 GCA_028646515.1 Pseudochirops corinnae
GCTGACTGGATAGTGAAGACTCCAGAACCGAGGCCCAAGATGGCGAACCAGATCCAGGCCGCTCAACACGAGAGCTCTTGACCTGAGAACAATCGCTCGGTCCCCCTGCTGTCTGCAGGCCATGGGCGGGAAGCTATAACGCGGAGGCAGGTGCCAAACCTCTGCCTTTCACTTTTCCGCTCTGGAGGCCTTTCGGCCGGACTGCTTATCTCCCCCTTTCGCAATCCCCACTCACAGCTGGTGCTAATCTGCTCACCTGAGAGGCTCCTCCCACCCAGCCACCTCTAGGGCACAGCCATGGCTTCAGGCCAGGCTGGTTTCAGTTTCGCAGTGCTGATATGGTTCCTCGTAGCGGAGCTGACTTTAGTGGGAAGTATCTTTGTGTGCGTTTTGGAGTTCTAGGATTAGTTTAGAGTCCTATTTTATGGGTATTTTGGGGTGGCTATGTGAGAGCTGCGATATGTTGCTGCTGCTACGCCGCCATCTTGGCTCCGCCCCCTGAATGAGTGAGAGTATAGATGGGTTACTATCAGGCCATTCCCACTGTTGGAGTAAGAAACCTTTGGCTGTGCATCCCACCAATGGAAGGAGAGAGCCTTGCCCTTGAGTAAGAGGACTAAGACTGATTGGCCACCTGAATATCGCGAAATGTGGTTATTTGACACGTGGTTTTACAAATGGAGTTAGTTGTGTTTTAGATTAAAGGGAAGGCAGGTGGGACAGGGGCAAGAACTGATTCTTCAGATCAGGACAAAAGTAGCTACTTACTGGAATGGATGAATCACTTCATCTCCCTGATGCTCATTTTGGGACTCTTTGGACTCTAGGGTCTGTTCTAACTCTGCAGCTATGATTCTATTGTAATAGGTATATTCCATAATCCTATGTCAGCTGACTTCTTTATTGATTCAATCAATTACAGAGAGGTGAACTAAATGTGAACAAGGCCTAGGTGTGTCTAATGAGTCAATCAAGGGTATTAGACCAGGTGAGAAAGCCTTGATTAGTTTGGGAGTGAAAGTCATTGGAAGAAATGGAAGGGCACTCCACAGGCAGTGTATTGGGATTGCCTGAAGAGACTTGGCTGTTGCATGTCATAATTCTAAGGAATACTAAACCAGTTCACTACTCAGCACTCCAATGTCAAGCTTTCAGTTCTAGCCAAGGGAATCCCTTGGAGGAGAGTAGAAGAGCCTACTTTCTCCACCCTCCCACTCCATCCCCCTTGGACCTCTGAGAGCATAGCCTTTAGAACTCTAAAGGATCAAAGAATTTGAACTTCTTTTCACAATCCTGGCAATGTCTCTGCAGCAGCAATGATGAGAACTAAAGATAAACCAGATAAACTGAGGAAAGGCAGCTTCAGGATCCTACAAGAAGACCAATAAAAAAACTACAAAATACCTAAGAGAAACTTTATGAGACCCTCATGAAAGGGAGGAAAGGGCTTTGAGTAAAAGGATTTCCTGGGACTGTGAGTTACCTCCCTTTGTGACATGTTCTTTCTAAACTTGAGCCTATGTTCCCCTGGACTTGATATGTACTTAGAGGAAACTGTGACCTTGGTTTGTGGGCATGTTTGTAACTGTACCACTCTAAGAAATACCAATATCTAAAAATGAATTGTCTGACTGAGGGAGCACAGTGGTAGGAACTCATGACCTGCATAGCACTGACAAGCAGCAGCAGCTTCTCCTGGTCCCCTAGGATACTGAGGGGAGAAGTTGCACCCCTCCTTGAGAACTCCAGCTACCAGTGGCATTGAGGGGCTGGGAGAATGAGCCCATACTATGTACCACACTATGACAAGAAAGAAATGTCTCAAGGAAATGTACTTGTGAAAAACAAGTCATTTACTTATGGTTTGCATATAGGTGATTGAGTGCTGGGCTTATGGTTGGGAAGACCTAGGCTCAGACCTCACCTCTGATCCTTAGAATATATGTGATTATATATGGTTAAGTCACAGCCTCTCTGAACTTTGGGCAACTCCATGGAACTTCTCCACTGAGCCACAGACCATGTGCAATTAGTCTGCATTGGTGGAAAAGTGCCCATAGTGGGAGACTTTGAATAGAGACCAACCTGTAGACTTTTTGCATATTGATTTTTTAAAATACTGTAATCCTAAGATCAATGGCCTTGGGTGAAATCTCTGTAGGATATTGGTGGAGATCCTGATGGATGTGCATAGATTAGGTACATAATTATAGAAGATGTACTTAAGTAATTTGGATTCCAGGGTGGGAATTTTACTTGAAAATTCATCCTTGATTTTTAAAATCTTTAACATCTTTAATCTTATAAAAACTGAATTTGGCATGAAGACAGTCCCTATTGTAACACTTTATCAGTCAGAGGACCTTGGATTCAATGGTCTCTATTGTCCCTTCCATCTCTAAGAGGCAGGATAAGATAGAGAGAATGTCCTGGCTCAGACATCAGAGGATCTCAGTTTGAAGACTTCCTTGGCTGCCTATTACCGAAGTGACTTTGGATGAGTCATTTCACTTGGCTAGGATTCATTTCCCCCACTTTATAAGTGAGAGGGTGGATTTGGCAGTCTCAAGGGTCCCTTTCAGCTAATAGCTACTAAGACAGTTGCTTAAATATAGAAGATTGCCACATGTAAAAAGAATCACAAAAGATCAGTGTCATAATTTTCAATGCCAAAGGTCTATTGACTAAGAATGGAGTCCAGCCCACAAGTGTTGTCCCCCTCAAGCCAGGCACAGATCTTCTGGGGGCCAAACAACCTGGAAATAGTCCTGGGCACCCAGGGTGGGACAAAGGGAAATTCAGTGCCAATCAGTGCCCAGGATGTCATGACTGGCTTGGATGGCTCAAAGGGCAGCTATTTTTAAATGATTCCTGTTTGACGTGTAAACTGGGAGCAAGAAGTGGGTAATGGGCACATTCAAGCTTAAACCCACATGTTCACAGTCCTCAGAATTCTGCATCTCTCTCCAATGTCTCCCATCCCAGGCAATGACCCATGTTGTTATTTCTCTAATGACATTGACCTTGGGGGGTTTCTTTTACATTGAACCAAAACATTTCTTACTCTTTCCTTTCCCATTCATCAGTAGGGTTAGGGGTGATCCTGAGCCCCTATTAAGCTCAATAGACATGGAGTTGAGTTTTTACACTGGCTAGGTCAGTAATCTTGGAGAAGAATCAGCTCTCTGGGCCTCAGCCTCCTCATCTGTGAAATGGAGATAACAATAACTGTACTACCTGCCTCATTATGGAGAAAACACTTTATAATGCCTGCAGCACTCTACAAATGACCGGTAGTGTCATGGTCATCACCGTCTTCATCACTGTCATTGCTAATAGAAGACCAAGTGAGGCTCTGTTTTGATTTTTTTTTAATTAGGAAAGTCAAATGGTCAGTTTAATAGTGTTGGAGAAGAAAGATGTCTTAGAGGTTCCTTTGCGCACCCCC
This sequence comes from Pseudochirops corinnae, assembly GCA_028646515.1. Classification (NCBI taxonomy): domain Eukaryota; kingdom Metazoa; phylum Chordata; class Mammalia; order Diprotodontia; family Pseudocheiridae; genus Pseudochirops; species Pseudochirops corinnae. The sequence goes on from CM053591.1 coordinate 195,646,337, forward strand.
TTCACTTTTTAGATGAAGATGCTGAGAACCAGAGAGATTGGAATCCCCAGCATCCTCCAAAACACAGCCCAGGGGGCCCTTCCCCTGCACCCCCACCCACGTCCTCTCTCCATGATCACCATCTCCCTCTGCAAACCCCTGACATGACCTTGAACTTCCTTTTACAGTATATGTCTGTGCAGCTGCGGTGCCCCCTCCACAGAATGCTCGCTTCTGGAGGCCGGGCTCTGCTCTTTGTGTCTCTGTATTCCTAGCCTCAGAACAGGACCTTACACATAATGTGCAGCCATGGCTGCTGAATTGAAATGGATGAAAGTGCTGTACCCGGGGCAGCCTCAGTCAAAGTCATGTCCTCTCATTCATGGTCTGCTGTGCTTCCTGCTGTCACCAATTGCCTCCGAGTCTGCCCAGAGTAACTGGGTAGCTGGGTGGTGCAATAGATAGAACACTAGGCCTGGAGTCAGGAAGACCTGAGTTCAAAATCTGACCTCAGATACTCACAGCAACATGACCCTGGGCAAGTCACTGAGCACCTGTTTGCCTGAGTTCCCTCATTTGTAAAGTGGGATAATACCCCCCATCTCAGAGCATTGTAGTGAAGATCAAATGAGATAGTAACTGTAAAAAGCTTAGCACATGGTAGGTGCCATATAAGTGTCTGCTGTCATTATTGTTACGATTGTCAGGTCTGCTTTGGGTGTCTTTTAAGCATGGTCATGGGACTTGGACTTTAGGCCCTTAAGAGGGGAGAAAATATCTTGGGAGGGTCCCTTCTTCTCTTCTCTTCCACTTGTGGACCAAGGACAGTCAGCGCCACACCCCTGCTTCTATGTTTTGTGGAAAGATCAGGAGAAGATGGCTAAATAGAGAGGGTGCTTCTACTGGGAGAGGGCATAGGAGTGTTTATTTTGTTTTGTTTTTTCAAAGAAAAGCTTCTCATCTGAAGATCAGGATAAGCCAAGCCTCAATTACTGTAACCACTGAGGCCCATAATATCTTTGTCTTTGTCAGGAAACTTTGCCCGACCAATCCCCTCACCCCCAAATAACGAGGGGGACAGACACCTACCTTTAAGAACCATTTGGGTCCCAGGATGTAAAACACTAGATCAGGACAGGCCTTAGAGATCATCTATTCAAGCAACAGCCATTGGTAAGCACCTACTAAATGCATCCTAAGCTAAGTGGGAGGGATACAACAAACAGCAAACAGTGCTTCCCCGAAGGGAGCTTACAGTCTAATGGGGAATACATTTTCAGAAGCATTATAAGGCCTTGGTCTTGGGGTCAGGCAAATCTGAGTCCAAGGTAAACATAAAGTAATTCAGATTAGGAAACTGATACCTGGAGAAGAGAACAAGATTTCTTTGGGTCAAACAAGTAGTGATTGTCAGGACTGGGACTGAAACTCTGGTCTCTGCCTCAATAGTCCAGCACCCTTGATCTTGTTTCTTTATATGAAGAGTTTTCAGCTGGAAACAGGAAGGGGATTGGGATTCCTGCCTATTTGGAGGTAAAATGGAACTCAATGGGGCACCTGAAGGGGCAGGGCCTGGAAGAGGAGGCTTTCTCCTCTGCTCTGGAGGACAGACTGTCTTGGAAGGGGAAGAAAATCAGGGATCTTTCTCCCAAATCTGGAGAGTCTGCTCCCACCCCTACTTGGGTGAAGACAGTTGGATTCTTGAATATGGAACCCCCAGAAGAGACTTTGGAACAACCACGGAGTCCAACTCCTCATGCAGCAGACCAACAAACTGAAGGCTGGGGGAAAAGAGATTTGCCCAGGATCCCACTAAGTGACATGACCAGGACTCCTTCCCCTCACAACGTTGCACAGCCAAGGTCATGTGGCCTCTGAAAATGTCTCTGGTCTCTGCTTCCATCTCCCTACCTTGTATGACCCTTTCTTCCTTGGAAGGCTAGAGAACTTAAGCAATTGCCCATCAAATGGGCATTCTGGCTCTGACCTTGAAGAAGGAGGTATCAATCATTACTCGTGACACTTGGGGGTCATGCAGGGAATTGCTTCTATTGGAAGGCTAAAATACAAGGGATGCTGGACAACAAGGTGGGGGAGGAACAACTGATGCCTCCAATCATGCCCTTGGTGTGGACCAATTCAGCCAAGCTGCCCCTGATAGACAAACAGTAGGTACAGGCTAAAGTGGGTGTAAGCTTTGGGGGCTCCTGGTCTGGTCCAGGGCAGTTCCCACCCTCTGAGGTCTGAATTTGTTTTATCTTCAGTCAGCACAAGCTATTTGAAGAATGCCCATGAACCTAGTGAGCTTTGTCAGATGATCTGGTGGTTTAGGGAACTCTAAAACTAAGACCCTTCTGAGAAAACAGAAAGAAGGCACCAAGAACATGAAAGGAAATTAGACACATTTGGGGCACAGTCACCATATGGTCTAAAGGCATAACCAAGGGTTGGTACAATGAGACCTCAGAACCTAAAATATCTTGTCCAAAGGAATGTTGCCAAAGTATTCTGGGCTGCTAACCTCTCCATTGGGATTCCAAGGGCAATCTGTGCAACCCTGGACAAGTCCCTTAAATTCTTTATTTTTAAAAAATGTTTAATGTCTTCATTTAAAGTTCCAAATTCTATCCCTTCTTCACTTCACTTAACTGAGATGGTAAGCAATCATGTAAAACATTTCCATATTAGTCATTTTGTAGAAGAAGATTTGAATAAAAGAGAAATGAAATAAATTGAAAAATAGCATGCTTCAGTCTATATTCAGTCAATATCAGTTCTTTTTCTGGAGGTGGATGATATGCTTCATCATTAGTCCTTTGGGATCATTTTGGATCATTGTATTACTGAGAATAGCTGTCACTCACAACTCTTCACTAAGCAGTATTTCTGTTACTATGTAAAACATACTCCTAGTCTTGTTCACTTCACTATGCATCAGTCCATGTAAACCTTTGCAAGTTTTTCTGAGATTATCCTGCTTGTCATTTCTTACAGTACAGTAATATTCCATTACAATTATATACCACAGATTGTTCAGCTATTCCCCAATTTATGGGTATGCCTTCAATTTCTACCACAAAAAGAGTTGCTATAAATATTTTTGTGCAAATAGGTCCTTTTCCATTTTTTGGATGATTTTGAGTTGTGGACCTATGTGGTATTAGTAGATCAAAGGGTATGCACAGGTTTGTAGTTCTTTGGGCATAGTAACAAATCGCTCTCCAGAATGGTTGGCTCAGTTCACAACTCTACCAACAGAAGTGCATTAGTGTCCCAGTTTTCCCATGTCCCCTCCAACATCCAACATTTTCCTTTTTTGTCATATTGGCCACTCTGATAGGTGTAGGTAGTATCTCAGAGCTGTTTTAATTGGCATTTCTCTAAGCAATAATGATTTAGAACATTTTTTTACATGACTATAGATAGTTTTGCTTTCTTCATCTGAAAACTGCCTGTTCATATTCTTTGACCATTTATCAATTGGGGAATGACTTGTATTTTTTATAAATTTGTTTCACTTCTCTATATATTTGAGAAGTGAGATCTTTATCAGAGATACTTGTTGCAAATTTTTTCCCAATTTTCTGCTTTTCTGATAAATTTTTTTCCATCAGCTTTGTTTGTGCAAAAAACTTTTTAATTTTACATAATCAAAATTATCTATTTTACATTTTGTGTTGCTCTCTATATCTTCTTTGGTCCTAAATTTTTCCCTTATCCATATGTCTGACAGATAAAATATTCCATGCATTCTTAATATACTTATCATATCAACCTTTATGTGTAAATCATGTACCCATTTTGACCTTATTTTGGTATTCAGCGTAAGATTTTGATCTATACCTAGTTTCTACCATACCATTTTTCCAGTTTTCTCAGCAGTTTTTGTCAAATAATGAGTTTTTGTTCCAAAAACTTGGATCTTTGGATTTATCATACTTTAGATCAGTGTTTCTCAACCTGTGGGTCACGACCCCTTTGGGGGTTGAATGACCCTGTCACATGGGGTGGCCTAAGACCATTGGAAAACACATGTTTCTGATGGTCTTAGAAACCAAGGCACTGCTCCTCTATCCATCTCCAGGCGGGTCCGCCCACATGCAGATATGCCCATATATGAGTATTAAAGGGTTAGGAAGGTTGAAAACCACTGCTTTAGATTGTTATGGTCATTTGCTATAATGTAATTTGTACCTAATCTGTTCCACTGATCCATCACTCTATTTCTTAGCCAGTAGAAGATTGTTTGATAATTACTACTTTATAATACAGTTTAAGATATGTTCTTTAGCATTTTTCTTCATTGTTTCTCTTGACATTCTTGAGCTTTTGTTCTTCCAGATGAATTTTGTTATTATTTTTTTTCTAGCTCTATAAAATAATTTTTGATAATTTGATTCTAGGGCACGGAAGAGATTAATTTATGTAGGATTGTCATTTTTATTATATTGGCTCAGCCTACTCATGAGCAATTAATATTTATCCAACTGTTTAGATCTAATTTTATTTGTGTGAAAAGTGTTTTATAATTGTGTTCACATAGTTTCTGGGTATGTCTTGGCAGGTAGACTTCCAAGTATTTTGTATTGTCTACAATTATTTTTAATGGAATTTCTCTATCTCTTGTTGCTGGACTTTGTTGGTAATACATAGAAATCATGGTGATTTATGCAGGTTTGATAAAGTTCTTAATAATAGCAAGTAGTTTTTTTAGTTGATTCTGTAGGATTTTCTAAATATAACATCATATCATCTGCAAAGAGTGATAGTTTTTGTTTCCCCATTGTCTAGTCTAATTCCATTAATTTCTTTTTCACCGTTTATTGCTAGAGTTAACATGTCTAGTACAATATTAAATAATAAGAGTGATAATGGACATTCTTGCTTCACTCTTGATTGTCTTGGGAAGGCTTCTAGCTTATCCCCCTTACAGATAATGCTTGCTGATGGTTCTGGATAAATATTACTTATCATTTTAAGGTAAGCTCTATTTATTCCTATGCTCTCTTGTGTTTTTAATATGAATGGGTACTGTACTTTGTCAAAAACTTTTTCTGTATCTATTGATATAATTTTGTGGTTTCTGTTGATTTTTGTTATTGATATGGTCAATTATTAGTTTTCCTAATATTGAACCAACTCTGCATTCCTGGAATAAATCCCACCTGATTATAGTGTATGATCCTTGTGATAAATTGCTATAATCTCTTTGCTAGCATTTTATTTAATTTTTTGCATCAATATCCATTAGGGAAATTGGTTTATAATTTTCTTTCTCTGTTTTGGCTCTTCTTGGTTTAGGTATCAGCTCTATATTCATGTCATAAAAGAAATTTGGGAAGACTCCTTCTTTGTGGTTTTCCAAATGGTTTATATAGTATTGGAATTAATTGTTCTTTAAATGTTTGGTGGAATTTGCTTGTGAATCCATCTAGCCCCGGGGATTTTTTCTTAGGGAGTTCATTGATAGCTTGTTCAATTTTTTTTTTTTTGAAATGAGACTAAATATTTTATTTCTTCTTCTGTTAATCTGTGCAATTTATATTTTTGTAGATATTCATCCATTTCATTTAAACAGTCAAATTTACTGGCATATAGTTGGGCAAAATGGCTCCTAAATTTTTTCTAAATTTCCTCTTCATTGGTAATGAATTCACCCCTTTCATTTTTGATACTAGTCGTTTGGTTTTATTATTTCCTTTTTTAAATCAAATTAACTAATGGTTTATTTTATTGTTTTTTTTTTCATAAAACCAGTGTCTAGTTTTATTTAGTAGTTCAATAGTTTTCTTTCTTTTAATTTTATTAATCTCTCCTTTGATTTTCAGGATTTTTAATTTGTTCTTTTTTCTAGTTTTCTTAGTTGCATGCCCAATTTATTGATCTGTCTTTTCTCTATTTTATTGATCCAAACAATTAGAGATATATATTTTTCCCCAAGTACTGCTTTGGCTGCATCTCATAAATTTTGGTAAGTTATCTCATTGTTGTCATTTTCTTTAATGAAATTATCAATCATTTCTAAGATTTGTTCTTTGATCCACTTATTTTTAGGGTTAGATTATTTAATTTCCAAATAATTTTTAATGTCTCCTTTGGTTGTTCATTATTGATTGTAATATTTATTGTGTTATGATCTGAAAAGGATGAATTTACTATTTCTGCTTTTCTGCATTTGGTCATGAAGTTTTTATGCCCATTACATGACCAATTTCTGTGTAAGTGCCATATACTGCTGAGAAAAAGGTATATTCTTTTCTATTCCCATTCAATTTTCTCCAGAGATTTATCATATCTAACTTTTCCAGAACTTTATTCACCTTCTAAACCTCTTTCTTGTTTATTTTTTGATTAGATTTATCTAGTTCTGAGAGGAGAAAGTTGATGTCACTTCTCAGAGACTTAGTTTCTTCCTCCATAAAATAGGGATAAGAGCAACACCTACCTTTCAGGGTTGTAATGAGAATCCAAGGAGATGCTACACTTAAAAGCACTTTGTAAACTTTGACATGCTCTAGAAATGTCTGCAATTATTGCTCTTATCCCCTCATTTTAGAGATACAACAAGGTACAATGAATTGTCCAAAGTCATTCAGCTAGTAAGAAGCACATGAACCTACACCAAATGTTCTTGTCATGATCCCACCCCCTACTATGCTGGCTCTTCACTTCACTGGGCCTTGGCCTCCTTCTCTTGAAAATACTCATGGTGACCTAGATGATTCCTCTTCTCACTTTGACATGCTCTGCTTCTATAAATCAACTGGTCTAGGATTTCAAGGTCAAATCTCTGAAGCCAACTTCCATTGCATGGCCTGGGCATCAGAGCCCAACATTTCTGTATCTTCACCTCTTAGAAAGGTGAAAAGAGGTCACTCTACCCCACCCCCATACTCCATGCTTCCAGTACCTTGATTGACCTCAATCTATTTGTGACAGTAATACATTCAAATGCAGCAAGTTCACATCTTCCAAGAAATTTTTAAGAGCTTGCAATAAACTCGGCCAAAGCCATTCTTCATGGAACTGCAATCACAGATGTATTATTGGAGTGACTATATTTGGGCCATCTTTTAACCCCAGTGACTTTCTCTTGGAATCTGGCATCGGGTATGGATCAACGAAAGGGACTGTTGAGTTGGCATGTCTGGGATGATGTCATTTCTTCCCAGTTTTAATTCAGCATATTCCCTCAGTGGATACCTCATCCATCGAGACAGGCACAAGCTGACATGATCATATAGATTTCCCTTTCTGCTAGATAGTTTATTTTGTTTTTTTAATAAGCTTAATGAGTTCAGTGTCATTTTGGAAGACTTATGAATTAATCTCTTGCTGAGACAGCATGGGGCACTGCAAAAAACATAATAAAAGACTGATTTGGACATCAGACCACTCAGGTTTGGATCCCAGGTCCGTCCCTTACTGTGTGACCCTGACCTAGTCACTGCTAGCTTTAATTTCCTTATCTCTAAGAAAATGAATAGAACTAGAGGTTGTTTGGCTTGGAAAAGGGAAAAACTGGGGCAGGGAGGGCTGCCTTGTGGAAGAATGATTAGGCTTTTTCTATTGGACCTCAGAAGACATTCTCAGGAGCATGTGGAGAAGTTTAAAAAGATCAATTTGGTCTGGAGGTCAGAAAAATCTTCCTAACAATTAGAGCTATCCCAAAGGGGAAGGTACCCTAGGATGAAGCATAACCCTGGACAAGTCATTTCACCCTATTTACCTCAGTTTCTTCATTTGTCAAATGAGCTGGAGAAGGAAATGGCAAACCATTCCAGTGTCTTTGCCAAGAAAACCTCAAAATGACTTTACAAAGCTTTGGATATGACTGAAAGGACTGAACAAAGTGGAACGATCTGCCTTGGCAGCTGTGTATTCCCCTTAACTGGGGGTCTTCAAGCAGAGGCTAGAGTAAGTCCTAGTGGGATTTCTTTAGGCATGGAGAGGACTGGATGGCCTGTAAGAGCCCTTGCTAATCCTGAATTCTGTGGTCATCTTCAAGGTCCCTAAGCTAAGGAATGATGGCATAGGGTGCTGGACCCTGAGCCACAAACCCCAGGTTCTGTCCCTTCTTCCAATGCTTACTTTGTTGTATCCCCCTGAGCAAATCATTTAATGATTCTCCATTTCCTTTTCTGGAAGAGGGAGAATGGCTAGATCACCTTCAACATTGGAAGGCAACTTGGTCCATTGGAAAAAAGGATTGGATTTGGAGTCAGAGTTCCAAACTCCAACCCTGACTTTGATGGACAGTTACTGCTTCTGAGACTTGGGTAAATCATCCCATACCTCTGGGCCTGCTTTCTCAGCTATAAAATAAGGCTGAGGGGAAGGTTGAACTCAGAGACCTTAAAGGTCCCTCCCACCTCCAGATCTTTGATCCCACAATCACTCTCAGGTCTGAAATCTCCTCCTCCCATTTCCCCAGGCCTATGGTCCCCGGGGCTCTAGTTGGCCCCCACCAAGCATTGGAGCAGAGAGGCCAGGATCCAGCTACAGGCTTCTTCAGGCTCAAAGGTTTGTTTTGTACAAGAACTCCAGAAGTTGAGATACTTTGATTTATTTCTTCTTCCTGAGGCTTATCTGATTTATTCAAGCTGGGGAGGGGAGAACCCAAGGCATTTTGGAGAGAACCGAAAGCATTCCCTGTCTCCTTTGTTTTTTAAGCCCAATATGTATTTTGAAGAGAAGTCTGATCCACATGTTTTTTGCTAATTTCACAATTGAACTCACTAAGCTGTTGCTTGGCAAGGGCCCTTGGATGGCCCAGCGCCTCCTAATGGGCTTTGACATCCCAGGGGAGGAAGTACACCATGGAAAGACAAAATTAACATTGTCATCACTGTTCCATAGGTCCCTGAGCATGGCAACAAGAGAGGCAGTGTGTGGTCCTAAAGGTTGGCCACCCAAAGAAGCTCTATGGATTCGATGCTGAAGGCTGAGTAGGGGGTTCTTCTACCAGGCTTCCACACCAGCTTGTCCTGACCATCCCCTGTTCCAAAAGCTCTGTCAGCTGGAAAACAGCAAGGTCAAGAATCCTCTTCTCTCTGGAAAACAATAGAGCTTGGCCTCACATTTTTTTTTTACACCAAGAACTATTTCAAAATGTTCTTTAAAAAAAGGAAAAAAAAACCACCAGTCCTGGCCAAAACAGATTATATCACATAACAAAAAAAATGAACTTTTAAACTTTGGAAACCAGACAGAAACCCCCACTAGCAGCCATTGCTCCACACCCCACCTCTGGCTAGAGCTCACTTCTCTCCCAAACAGAAGGCGCCCTGTGAGCAAGGCCTTGGGCAAAGTTTGTACTCGGCTTGAATTCTAACTTTTGTTTACCAAGGTAATAAACCGGTCTTCTTTCTCCTCCAGGTGTAAAACGATTATGAAAAGCTATATTTGTATTTCACCCCACCTCAGATGGAGGTATGTGGAGCACCCTGGGCTTGCTTTACTGCTCTGGAGAGGGAGGGAGACAGCAGCCACATATTCACACACAGCCGGGTACAGGGGAGTGCCTGGAAGGAGACAGAGGTCCCAGGTACCTTGGGGCCCCTGGGAAGCTCCCATTGCAGCCCCCTCGAATCCTGGGGCCCAGCAGAACCAGATCCTGCCCAGGGTACCCTGCTCTATATCTCCCAGGAGTCAGCCCTGCAAGCTAGCTCTGCCCAATGCCCTGGATTTTCCCACCTGCCTGTTCCAGGCGCAGCTTGAAAGAAGTAGCAGTAAGACACTTAACATGGGAAGGTTTGGCTTGGTTCAATCCAGGACAACCAGAGCACTCCAGGTTCCAACTCTCTCTCTCTCTCTCTCTCTCTCTCTCTCTCTCTCTCTCTCCTTTCTATCCTTCATACGATATGATCTAGTCACACCTCAGTGGTTGAGAAAACTTTCACCCAAATCTCAGACTAAGATAAGTGGCACCCTGTCCAGAAACCACTCTGCCCACCATCCTTAAGCCCTGGCACAGGAAGTAGTCAATGTGTGTGGAAAAGGGCATCCCGAGGCCCTTGGGCACTGATATGAGGAGCTCTGGTCCTAGGGAAGCTGGAGAGCCCTTGGCAAAATCATTGTAAGGTCTTCTTCTCTCAGCCTCCTGGCAGAGCACCCCAAAGCTTTCTCTGAGAAAGCTGCATCCTACCTAATTCCACCAAGACCTCTGTGTGTGTGTGTGTGTGTGTGTCTCTGTTTCTCTTTCTCTAATTTTCTATTTCTGTCTCTCCTTGTTTCTGTCTCCATTTCCTACTTCTCTGACTATTTCTCTCGTTGTCTCTTTCTGTATCTCTTGTTTCTGACTTAATTTCTATTCCTCCTTCTGTCTCTGTCAGTCCATCTTTCTGTCTATCTTTGCCTCTAGCCTACAGTTGGACTCCAGGGCCATCAGAACCCAGATTTTGATTAGGAAGATGACATGGCATAATGGAACGGATCAAGAATCTCTCCAAAGATGCTGTGAAAACCTGGTTAGGGAGGAGATGCCCATGGGGCCAGGGACATGCCTCCCACTTGCCTCTGGCCTAAGATGAAACATGGGCTTCTTGAAGGTGGAAGGCAGGTTTCTGGAGGGGAGAAGAGGGAGTGTGGGTCCCCATGGTGAGCCCAGTGCTCCAGGCCAGATCTGCTCCTGTCCGCAGCCACTCCACTGTAACCAAATGCCTGCTCCACAGAGACATGGCAGACACTACATTTTTGTAGCTTTCCCATCATGGTGGTTGGGAGAACAGGAGCCGGAAAAGAGCAGGGGAAGAGGTACTGAGTTGACAGATAAATTCCCAAAATGTGTTCCTGACTGAAAGTTTCTAAAAATATCCTCTGCAAACTGCTTTCAGGGGAGGAGGCAAACTCTGAGTCTTACCATCCAATATTAATGGTGGCAGGATTAGGGATGGTATTTATGGTCTTGTAACCTGAGGATCTCGTGGTTTGGCCAGGGATGGGTGGAGGGATAGTGAAACAACAGGGTGAGGTGAGTGGGTACCACCCAGAAGGGGGCACTCAGAAGTCACCCTCTAACCCTTCCCCAAGATAAAGTTGGGGGTGGGCTTGGAAAGGGAAACTCCAAAAAGAAGAAGAAAGGAGGGGGAAATAGAGTTCTACTCTTGGCTAGAAAGAGATGGCAGAGGGGAATGGGGGCTGCTGAGGACCATACAGGTATGCGTGTGGGAAGGGGGGCCAGGGGGCTATAATACAGCAAAGACCAGAGGCCTCCACTGTCTGTCTTCTGCCCTCCATCATAATAAGGTGAGAACTAAGTCTGGTAAAGCATTAAAAGCCTTTATGTGCCTTGATGGACCCTGAGGAGGCACCAAGTGAGAAGAAGCTGGATTTGGAGTCCAAGGATGCAGGCTCAAGCCTCAGCATGATCATCTCCCACCTGTGTGACCTTTTACAAGTCATATACCTTTCTGGGCCTTAGTTTCTTCATCTGTGACATGAGGGGCTTGTGCTTAAAGATGGTTAGTTTCCTTCTAGCTCTAAGTGTATGAGAATGTAATGGGTTCCCTTTGCTCAACAAGCATCTGCAAATACCTACTGTGTTGGAGGCATGGTAGCTGCTGGGGAGACAGAGGACTGAGCCCTGCCCTACTCACCCACTGGAACCCTAGTCTGGCCGGGGGAGACCATGGGTGCCAACAGAGGGACAGAGAAATAGATGCCCATGGAGTCTTAGGACAAGACGCCAGCCACTGGCAGCTTCAGGAGAGGTCTCGTGTTGGGAAATGAGGGATTCCTTATGGACTGAGTGCAAATGGCAGTATCTGTGGTGTTTCCATTTAAGCGACAGACGTGGAATGAAAGAGAACCAAGTTCTGATCCTACTCTGGAGATTTAGCAGCTGCGTGACCCAGGGTATGTCACTTAACCCCTGTCTGCTCAGCTTCTTCATCAGTAAAATGGGACTATTAATATCACCGTTTCATAAGGTTGTTTTCAGGATAAAATGAGATAATATGTGTAAAGTGCTTTGCAAGGTCTGAAAGTATTATTTAAGTGTTTACTGTAATTATTAGCTATTATCCTGTCTCTTCATGGAGTATCTTAAACTTAAACATCTCAGGTGATTGTCTGGGAATGGCTGAGATGGTTTATTTCTGGGATTGACTCATCCATGTGTGTGTGTTGGTGTGTATGTGTGTACATGTATGTTGGTGTGTGTGTGTTAGGTATGTGTTTGTGTATGTACTCTGTGTGTGTGTGTGTGTGTGTGTGTATGTTGGTGTGCTCTCCTTAGTTCCCGGGAGCCCCAGAGGAAAGGATGCTCTTCCACTCAGTGCAGAAAATCACGGAGAGATACACTGCCAGCTGTATCTTGTGACACTGGGTCTTCCCAGGTCCAAAGGTGGTAGGAATGAAATGATTCCTTCCACCCTCCACCCTCTCCCCCCCCCCCCCCCGCCCAAGCCCAGCCCTTGCCCATACACCTTTTCCATTCCCCATTTATCTCTAGCTGGCCAGTGAGTGGGTTAAGTTTCGAGGGCTCATGAGTGGGTCTCTTTTGTACATTTAGTCAGAGTGAAACATGAGAGGTGCCACCCAAGGGGACGGACAAGTTTCGGTTGAGATCACTCTCCTCTGATCATTTCTAGCCTTCTCAGTCACACTCATCACCCCCTACACTGTCAGTGATTGCCAACTGCAGGGTCCTCATGGGGAGTGGAAGGCACGGGAGCCACGCCCACTCGGTCTTTGGCTCCTCCTGAGTCGGGCAATTCTCCTCTAGAACATCAGCTCCTGGAAGGCAGTGCTTACTCACTTCTTATCCTCAGTTCTTACTGGTGCCTGGAACATAGTGCATATGCATGAATGTTTACTAGAATGAATTAAACTGGAAAAAAAGTACATGTTCTCTCTTCTCCTCATGATCGTCCTAAAACATCCATGAATTATCTAGGTGCCCAGAGGGCTTCTATGTACAGTCTGGGATCAAGGGGGCCATGTCCTACCCTACAGAAAACCTGTAGAAAAGGGGACTGGATTTTCAACCACGATACCTGACCTGAAGTCCCCCTTCCCTGTGGGGTCCCTGTGGGCCCAGCTTGTCCCTGCCCTGAGCCTCTCTTTCCTCATCTAGAATATGGCACTAGTGTTTTTATACCTTCTATTTCAGGGTGGTTGTGTGTAGGCCAGCATTGGGTAATTCTTAAAGGCTCGAAAGTGTGGCTATTGTTATTGATATACCATGGTCATGGGCCTCCACAGTCTAAAGCAGAAATGCATGGGTGACTAATCATTTATTTGGCACCTAAAATGTGCTAAGTGTAGGGGATCCAGATACAAACACTCCATAGTAGACTATCTGAAGGGGCCTAGACCTCACTCTCAAAGACCCAAGATTCTCACATGGCTCTGGACTAGTCCAAAACCTCCAGGATTAGGCTGCATTGTGTCCCGAACCAGACGTCTCCTCCTCCCTCAGTGGACAGTGGAGGTTCTTGATCCACTCTGCTTTTGATTTCATTTTCTTGGGCTTCCCCTGAGCCCAGGCTACATGCTTGGGGGATTTTCTAGAATGGGCCACACTCTGGCCATCCACCCACTTCCAGGCCAGACCTACAATGCTGGCCTACCTGGGCAGTGGAAATGAGGTGGGAGCTGATTTGGGTTGGGCCACCTACCCTGGGCTACTCAGCATTCTGTCAGAATTGGGCAGCACAGACCTCTGCTTCAGTGCCTGACTCCTAGACACAGCACAAATTAACTGAGTGTTTGTTCACTTACACAAGGACAGCCCAGCCTTCTGCCCAGAGTAAATGCCTCAGAGTCAAGTTCATTGATCAGGTCCATGGGGCCAACAGTAAAGAAGAGAAAGCTGAGAAAAGAATGTCCTATTCATAGGGCATTTCATCTTACCAGAGAAACTGTAACCAAAGCATTGCAGAATTAAAGAAAGCCCTGGAGCCAGTGCCATGGAAACATTTCCTGATGACACAGCTTCCTCTCTGCTGCTGCTATGGCACTCTTGTCCTCCCCAGACCAAGAGCAAGTCCCAGAGGAGAGGTGCCAGGCCTCTGCCTCATCCTTTCCTGCTGTTCCTCTGGGTCCCCAAAGCTTTTCAACAGAGTTTATCAAGAGGGTGTTGAGGAAGGAAGTCAGCTGCAGGCTCTGGGGAGGCCACATTAGGTGGACAGGATTCCTGCTCTTTGAAGCTGGCTGACAAAGTCCCAGGATGCTAATACTGCTGGGCTATGGACAATTGAACAAAATGAAGAAAGAAGGAAACCATTGCCTGGCTGCTTTGTTTCATAACAAAGAGAGAAGAGAAATGAAAAGGCAGCAACCTAAGGGAGACATCGTCAAGGCAAAGGAAAAGGCACAGTGGGCCTTACTAGACACCAGGATCTCTACAGACCCTCTGAATTCTACAAGTCTAGGGACCCAAGTGGGATCCCAAAGGTTTTACTGCTTCTCAAAGGGAGAGCAAACAACACTAGAGAAAAGCAGGGAAGACTGTTCCACATACATGGAGAAGGAAGCAGCTAGAAACAGGCTTTGGTTCTCCAGGGAGCAGCGGTATAAACCCAAGATGGAAGCAGCTGAGGCTAGACAAGAGAAGGGGCAGCTAAGTCAAGATGGGTCAGGTCAGAATCATATTAAGAGCTTACTAGGTTCCCAAGCCATGTGGTAGGGCCTGGAGATACAAAGAGAGATGAAACCATCACTGCTTCCAAGAAGGTAGCAGTCTGTCCATCCATCTGTCCATCTATCTGTCTAGCTAGCTAGCTATCCTTCCATTCATTTGTATATACGTATACATATAGATGTACAGATACCTATATCTTTGTGTGTTTATCTATCTACACATAACATATGTTTGCATGTATATATACTAATATGTAATATATATACAAACATTAAATAAATGCAAAATAAAGTTCGTTTTTTGAGGTTGGAAAAGTAAGCAAAGGAGGCAAAGATGAGGAGGAGATGGTGCTGGAAGTGAGTTTGGAAGGGAAGTGGGACGGGTGGCAATGAGTAGGGAGAGAATTCCAGACATTGGGAATGGTCTGTCCAAATCAGAGAAGGGGGTCATGGAATGTTGTGCATGAGGAACAGCCAAGCAGTCACTTTGGATGGATTATAGAGAAGGGGCTGGAAAGGAAAATTAGAGTCAGATGGTGAATATTTCTGGATGAGGGAGGAAATGTTCTAATCCCAAATTCTAACCCCCAGTCGGAGCTCCTCATCTGTCACTCCCAGCTCAGAAAGTCTACACAAGTGCATGCATGAGGCCCCTCATTTTCCTGGTCCTTCCTGGGAAGGCACAAACCCATACAAAGGCTGCACTAGCTACGAGTGGGTAAAAGCCACTGATCTCATCGGATATGTGCTTAGAAGAACTTTCTTCTCACTACGGTGGCCTAACTCGGGAAGCCGCTGTTCCTTCACCTGCCGTGGAATCTTAAGCAAGAAATTGATTCAGGTTGTGATCTGAATCACATTAGAAGATGAGCTCAGAATTCATGAAAACTAAAACATAAATAGATTTTTTGTAATTCGTCTTTTCAAGCATCATTACAGAAGTCTTTCAGGGAATTTCTCTCCTGCCTTATGGAGGATAAAAAGCTTCTCTTAATGAAACACAGCATGGTACAGTGAGAAGACCCTAGGACCGGAATCAGGAAACTTCCACTCAATTCTGGTTCTACGGCTGGCTGCAGTGGACAAGTCATGTCCTTCCCCAGTCTCATTTTCTTCAGCAATTCCATTCTATCCAAGCACCTCTGTTTATCCAGTGGCAAAAGGGAAGTGTGGAGAGATAGCTTGGCCTAGTCGACAGAGGATTGGGCATGGTTTCAAACTCTGCCCCTGAGTGATCCTGGGCAAGTCCCTTAACATCTCTGTCCTTCAAGAAGTTCTGTAGGAATTATCTGCCAAGCCCTAGATGGGGTGTTGATGTTCAGGGAAAGTCTGTGGTCAAGATCCAGATTGGGAAGGGCTTCACATGCTGAGAAGAAGAGGATGCATTTTGTCTTACGGAGGTAAGAAGAGGTTTCTGAGGCTTCTTGATCAGGACACTGACGTGGTTTCCTGTGTTTTAGTGATAACAACTTGGCAGACCTGTGAAGGATGGACTAGAAAGGGGAATGGTGGGCACAGGGAGGCCAATTAAAAAGCGTTGCATCAGTTCAGGTGAGGTGATGGCAGTCATCGGAGTGAAGACAAGGATTCAGATGGGAGTGAAGAGCTGAGCTAGATGCTAGGGACATAAAGACAAAAAAGAATCAGGCTCTGTCTTCAAGAAGCTTGTTGTTTTGAGGGAAACAGCAACTGCAAAGAAAATTAAATGTGAAATGTTTCTGAAGGAAAGTTCTGGGGGAAGGCATCAGTCACAATGGGAAATCCAAAGTGGCTTTCTCATTGATGGTAACATCTGAGCTGACCTAGGGATTCTATGAGTTGGAGGTGAGGAAGAATGTGAGAGGGCAGATGATCCAATGATTCTGATTCTGGCCTCTGGGCCTCAGTTTCCTCATTTGTAAAATGAGAGGGGTTGGAGCAAACCACTAGATAATCTCTCAAATCCCTCCAGCTCTGCTGATATTCTATGATTCTAGCCATTATCCCTGAACTGCAAAGGATTTCCCCTTTGGGTTCTTCTTCCCAGAGTGGTCACCAGTTTGCTGGGATCCATTCCCACTCTCAGAATTGGGCTGTCCTGCTTTCTAAGGACCTGTGCGACTCTTGACCAGGGTGAGGATGGCAGCCAGTATCTGTAGAAGGGGAATTTTGCCCTGATCTTTCCTGGGAGGACATCTCTTTCCTTGGCCTCATTAGGTGCCTGCTCCAACCCACAGAAGCAGCTCAAGTCTGAAAGCAAAAGCTTTCTCCTGAAAATGAAACTGTGCTGAGTGACATCACCTGAACACACAAGTTTCCTTAGAGGAGGTGCATTACTGAAAATACTTCGAGTTCTTGGAACTGAAAAGGGCATTGTTTTTCCTTAATTGAGTTTTCATAATTTCTTCTATTGGTTTTACTGTTTGTGTTTTACTGTTTCTGAAACTGGATCAGACCGTCAGACTTTCTAGGTACTCGAGGTTTCCTTCACTTTCTGCGTTGAGGCACTTACAGTAATAGCTCCTCCCCATCCTTCATGCAGGACAGATTTCACCTTCTGGGCCAGAGAAGTGAGAGAGGGAGTCAAAGTCACATCCTCACACACAGCACTATCTCTAAATAAGATGGAATAAAACTCCAAGGGAAATAATGTCAGTGAGCATGGGAGGTGTTTGGCTGGTTGATCCATCTATCCATCTATCTATCTATCTATCTATCTATCTATCTATCTATCTATCTATCTACCTATCCACCTAATCTGTGCTTGTGATTTTATTGGTATAAAGAATTCTGGAGGGGCAGCTAAGTGGCACAGTGAATAGAGCACCAGCCCTGGAATCAGGAGGAACCAAGTTCAAATCCAGCCTCAGACACTTAACACTTACTGGCCATGTGACCTTAGGCAAGTCACTTAACCCCAAATGCCCAGCCTTCCCCCCGCCAAAAAAAAGCAAAAAAAATTTTTTTTAATTTAAAAAAAGAATTCTGGGTAGAAGCCTTACCTGCCTATGCAGATCTCATCTTTAAATGAATATCTTCTTCAGTATTTTTTGAGGTCTCCTTTAGCAGGCTATTGACTCATTTTTCATGCATCATTCTCATTTCTCTTCCCAATTTTTCCTCTACTTCTCTTACTTGATTTTCAAAATCCTTTTTGAGCTCTTCCATGGCCTGTGACCAACTCATATTTTTTCTTAGAGGCTTTTGATGTAGGAACTTCGACTTTGTTGTCTTCTTCTGGTTGTATGTTTTGATCTTCTTTTTTACCAAAGTAAGATCTTATAGTCTGATTTTTTTTACGCTGTTTGCTCATCTTCACATCCAAATGCTTGACTTTCTAGTTCTCTGTCAAGGTAGGATTCTGCTTCCAATGGGTGTCGGGGTGGGTGTACTGTCCCAGGCTTCTAGGACTTTGTATCAGCCACCAGATCCCCCACCATATGTGGGCCCAGAGCTCTGGAAGCAGCCACTACCACTGCCCCAGGGGCTGGGGCCTAACAGCATGTTCCTTTTTCATCCAGGTCCTGTAGACTTCTCCCACTGAGCTTCCATGCTGTTCTTGGCATTTGTGGGTTAAGAAGTCTGGAAATCTCCACAGCTACCAGTGATTCAGTTCCCTTAGGCCTGCTCCAGCCCCATCAGCACCCAGTACAGCCCACTCCAGACTGTGCTCTGCTCCCTACCTGGTGTGATATACCCTTCTTGTCAGCTTTCCTGGTGTCTTGGGCTGGAGATGAATTTCATTCTGTTATTTTGTGGGTTCTGCAATTTTACTGTTTATTTAAAGTCATTTTTACTGATGTTTGGAGGGGCTGGGGGTCAAACTGCAGCAAGTTCCTGTTTTAATCCCCATCTTGACTCCGCCACTTTAAAAGGATACCTAAGAGAGTTGTCTGGGATACCAGAGGGCTAAATAATTTTCCATGGTTACCCAGTTAGCATGCACGTGACAAAGGTTCAGCTTGAACCTGGGTCTTCCTAGCTCCAAATCTGTTGGGTTTCCATATTCCTGCATGTCCATTCTGCCCAGCTGTATCTTGGGGAAGCTGATGGTCCCTTCTACCTAAGCTTTTTATTTTAGAGATGATGAGGTTTTTAAGATGAAGGCTGGACCAGAAAGTGTCCAGACCTTCCCTTTCATTTTATAGAACTTAAAACTGAGGCAGGCAGAGGTTAAGCTTCCTTCTGGCCAACTCATTCTTCCTCTTCCAGACTTATTCTGGGCTGGGGCTCCTGCTCTTGAGACACTCTTGATTCCCATCAAACTGGCTTGGCCACTCTTCCTTCTACATCACATTCCATCTCTTGGCATTGAACCTTGCCTAGGTGCCTTCCCCCCATATCTGGAATGCACTCCCTCCCTCCTGACTTGGGCCTCTTAGTGACACTGGCTTCTTTCAAAGCAGGACCAGGTGCTGCCTCCTACTCAAAGTGTCTCCCTCTCACCCTCCCCCACCAACTGTTAGGGCTCTTCCTCTTGAGATGACTTTGTATAGACTTGGTGTTTTCTTATCTGGGCACAGAATGTGTCCCTCCAGTCCCATGATGATTTCATTAATGTCTGTGCACCTAACCGCATACTTTGCACATAGCAGACATTTGCCAAGTGTTTGAATTGAATTGAACTGAACTGAATTAAT
Source organism: Pseudochirops corinnae (assembly GCA_028646515.1). NCBI lineage: Eukaryota > Metazoa > Chordata > Mammalia > Diprotodontia > Pseudocheiridae > Pseudochirops > Pseudochirops corinnae. Next base: position 195,665,521 of record CM053591.1, read on the forward strand.
TTACTTCCAATGTACAGAAAGTAAGTGGAGAAAACATGAGTCAAGGAGGGGGTGGGGCATGGAGCCTTACTCTGCGCAGGTGAAATTTATTTTCTGGTCCCAAAGTGAGTCATGATTGAATCAGTCCAGAGGCACAAGGTGTAAGACTTAAGAATGAGAAGAGAAGATCTTCAACAACCCACAGGTTCATAGATAGCCTAGGTCTTAGCTGAATTCCCGCTGTGTGCTCAGGACTTGGCTCCGGTCTGTGAAGGGCATGTAGACTTGCTTGATATCGCCAGACGGTGTGCAGGCCTGCATTGAGGCCTTCCTGAGCTTGCATTGCTCAGGGCAAACTACTGGCCTTCCTTGCTGACCCCTCTTAATTCCAGGATCTTCCTTCAGAGATTATTCCCATTTATTCTTCCTAGAGCTTGATTGCACGTGGTTATTTGCTTGTGTTCCCCCATTAAACTGAGAGTTCATCTAGATTGGTCTTTTACCTTCCTTTGTATATCTTGGTTTAGCACAGTGTCTGGCATGCAGTCAGTTCTTAACATGGCCTAGCACATCTGGATGGCATAAGAAGTGCAGGGCTTTCGGCCTTCCTTCTGGCTTCTAGTCCCTCCGCACATTCTCCACCTCACTACCAAAGTCATCTTCCTAAGGCACAAATCTGACCTGAAACCCTCCTGCTCAAAATCTGATAGCATCTCCTGATTGTCCCTAGAACCAAATTCAATGCCCTTAGCTTGGCATTCAAGGCCCTCCATGACCCCACAGCAGCCTACCTTTCCCACTTTATTTCACCTTTCTCCCCACTACATACTCGATGTTCCACCCAGTCAGTGCCTAAACCTATGTCAGTTCCAACACTAGCCCAGCCTGGCTCCAGGTGCCTGGAATGTGCTCTCTTCTCATCTCTGTCTTTCACAATCTTCCTCTGCCTTCAAGACTCATCTCCCAAGCCACCTCTTAAGTGAGTTTGTCACCATCCTCAATAGTGATGTGACACTAGGCTCTATTGCTCTTTCTCCCCTCAAGCGCCTCCCCTCAGGCCATATTGATCCATGAGGAGTGTTCCCCTTAAGCGGTCTCTGTTGCAGTCCAGATCCCCTGTTGGGTATTCCCCTTCCATTGGCTCTTGCCTCCTTGCCTTGGCACATGTGGTCCCCATGGTGGAAATGCTCATGTCTCCTCTTAACTCCCTCCAAAGCCCAGCTCCCCCATGAGGGCTTCTCTTATCTCCTCTCCCTCCTGTCCCCTCCCCAGTTAATCGAGACTCTCTTTTTGTGTGAAATCTCTTTGTGTGTTGCTGTTCACTCCTTCTAGTACTGTCTGACTCTTTGCAACCTCTTTTGGGGGCTTTCTTGGCAGAGATCCTGGAGCGGTTGGCCATTTCCTTCTCCAGCTCATTTTACAGATAAGGAAACTGAGGTTAACAGGGTGAAGTCACTTTTCCAAGATCACACAACTAAGTAAGTGTCTGAGGCTGTATTTGAACTCAGGAAGATCAGTCGTGCTGACTTCAGGCCCTCCACACTGTGCACGACAGGCCACCCAGATGCCCAAGAGTACAATCCGTATTTACGGATGTACATACTTTCCATTCACTTATCTACAGTAGAATGTGGCCTCCTTGAGGGTAAGGATGAACTTATTTTATCTTTGTTCACCAATTCCTAGTCAACATCCAGAAACAGGGAGGGCTCTTTAGAAATCTGGGGGTTTGATTTGTTTGTTTGTCTAATTTCTTTGAATTGGATTGAACAGATGATGTGATTCAGATAAAACGATGTCTTTGACCACTCATAAGTGTGGGTTTTGCTTGATGGAGCCCATTTTTCAAGGAGTCAAGTGAGGGAATCCCTGGACCACGTTGTGCAGAAAGGGGCTGCCCCTGGGAACCCATCTGAGTCGTCCCACCTGGTGACTCTCCACCTCTCCCTGGAACTGGGGTAGCCAGCACTGAGCGCTGTCCAGGCTGTCAGTGTGGAGGGAGAGGTTTTCTCGGGATAAACAGTTGAAAGTGCTGGGCAGCTGGTCACCCTCTGATAACCTCAGGCCCAGGTGAGTCTGCTCTGCTCAGCATGGCTGCACTTCTTGTGCTGGCAGCGCCAGGCCCTGGCACTGCAGCTCACCCTGACCACACCCAGATCCATCCATTGATCAGTCTGTTCACTTTCTATCTACAGACAGTCTCTGGACAGGAGGTAAAACGTTTCCTCATGTGGAAGGACCTTCCCCCCTGCCAGGTTCACACAAGGCAGAAGAAGCATGCTCCAAGTCTGCTGACAATGACAGTCCCCTGCCTGACTCCCTCACTCTTTGCATTGGCTTTCATTGTTAAACACTCAGATCCACAGATTCAGCTCCTGGGCAGCATTGGGAGACAAGGCCTTGGCATTCTCTCCCCCAGAGCTGGATGACTCTGGCGAGTCACTCCACATATCTGTCCTCAGTTTGCTCATCTGTACAGTGGGGATACTAAGGGCACCTACTTGACAGGGGGTGTTATGAGGATTCAGTGAGACGCCATGTGTCAACTTTGCAAGCCTGAAAGCCCTCTATAAATGTTATCTATTATTATTATTGATGATGACCCCCTCCCCCCCAAACCAGGCCTCTTTCCAGCCCCACCACACCCCACTCCTAGTTTCCTAATCTCCAGAGGGCACCTCCCGAACTTGGATTGACCCACACCACTGACCAAGGAATGAATGACTGCTCCTTGTGAGAGCCAGAGGAGATTTGGCTGCTCTTGAGCCTCCCTCATACTGGGGCTGGATGCTGCAGACCACAAGTCATCTCTGCATCCTCCCCCATTCACCCCCCCCTCCAGGTTTTGAGCCTGAGCGGCTGTCTTCATTACACCAGGGCCAATGCTGTAAGCAGAAACACATGCAGAGGGCAAGTACAGGGCTGCTGGTGTTTGTACTCACTGGAGGGTTAGGCAAGAGACAAAAGCTGGTCAGACCCCAACGAAACCACTTACTGTGTAATAGTGTGGCTTTGTGTGGTAATGAAATGGTGCCCGGGGCACCCCTACCCTGGATTAGCCAGGCGTCCCCCTGCCCTGCCATCACCCAGAGCAGAAGGAGGGAAGGCCATAGCCCCAGGACAGAATTGCCTTCCCTCCCCCCTGGGAGTGCTTTGGACAGAACCCTGCCTTCACTCTGGGCTGCCAAACCCCACATACACATGCATACTTGCACTCGTACTCATATTCACACTCATACCCTTGCACACACACTCACGTACACGTGCACACAAGCATATACATATTCACACATGTGCACACACACAGAGGCAGTTAATTAATTGCACAGCTAAACTTGACTCTCATAGGAGAAAATTTAGGGGTTCAAACTAAAGATATTTCTACATTAAGTGACCTTCACTTACTCTTCCCTCTTTTACAGGACAGGCATCAGAACTTGTAGTCTTACAACAAGTAGAGCCTTACAGATCATCTTGCCCAATCTCGGCATTTTAAAGGTAAGGCAACTGAGTCATAGAGAGAATTAGTATTAAACAGGTACAAAGTTACAGAAGCTGGATTTGAACCTCTATCCTCTGATTCCAGGAGGAGTTCTAGGAGAGGGTCAATGACTCAGTGGAGGGAGCACAGGGTCTGGAATCAGAAAGACCTGAGTTCAAACTGAGCATCAGACATTTACTAACAGTGTGATCCTGGGCAAGTCATTTAACCCTGTTTACCTTGGTTTCCTCATCTGTAAAATGAGCTGAAGAAGGAAATGGCAAACTACTCTCATATCTTTGCCAAGAAAACCCCAAATGGAGTCATAGCCAGAGTTGGACATGACTGAACAACAATCTGATACCAAATCAAGGGCTTTTCCCACAAAATGAAACTTTCATCTGCCTGCATTAGGGAGAACTTATAGGATACTTAAGGTCAAGAAGACTCACTTCCTTTCAGTTCCCCCTCTCCCCAACCCAACTCTTTCACAGACCCCAAGCCTGGGAAGCTTCTTTCTTTGATATTTGGCCCTCATAGACTGAATTTATCAGTTATACCCACTCCTTCTTATGCTTCAGTGTGGATCCACTGATACCCTATGCTGCTCTTCTATGATTTTCCTCACCTTTGGAGATATGGGGTATAGGTCTTTCAAAAATCTTCATAAGAAACTCAAGAACATAATCAATAGAATGTAAGCTTCTTGAAGCCAGAGACCAGTTTCTTTTTTGTCTTTGTATCCTGAGCATAGTGCTTGTCATATAGTAGGTACTTAATGAATCTTGGTGGAAAGAAGGGAAGGAAGGAAGGAAGGAAGGAAGGAAGGAAGGAAGGAAGGAAGGAAGGAAGGAAGGAAAGAAGGAAGGAAGGAAGGAAGGAAGGAAGGAAGGAAGGAAGGAAGGAAGGAAGGAAGGGAGGGAGGGAAATAGATATTCATATCCACATCATTAGTCACCTCTTTTCAGGCAAAATGATTCAAAGAGACCAATGAAAGAAAAGTCATTTCTAAGAAGAGAGGAATAACCTCATCAGTTTCTCTCCTTAAACCCACTCAGAATCCCCTGCTGCCTCACCTCCTTCTTTGCTGATAAAGACACCAACTGTCCTCAAAGTTTGACCTAAAGGTCCTGTGCTGAAGAGATGAAGTTTTACTTCTGGACCCACTCCTAGGAGAGGAAACTCCTCCTATGCAAATTGGCATTTTTATCTGTCATCTTAGAGACTTGTTTGAGGTATTGAAATCATATGATTAGTAGCAGTTCCCACAATTCAGTACATGTCAGAGGTAGGATTTGAACCAAGGTCTTCCTGACTCCAAGATGCTCACTTTCTGTCTGTCTGTGTCTCTGTGTATCTCTCTCCCTCTCTCTCCCTCCCTCCCTTCCTCCCCCCCTCTCTCTCTCTCTCTCTCTCTCTCTCTCTCTCTCTCTCTCTCTCTCTCTCTCTCTTTTTCTCCATTTATCCCATTGGAACTGCCACAATCTTACTAGATGCTCTATCTTGAGCTTCCTGGGTGACTGCCAATACCAAGGGTCCTCCTGGAAAGAACACCTTTGTTGGCTGCTTGGGGGTCTTCTGGTTGTCATGTTTACCCAAGGGCCCAGGGTTGGGACACTTTCAGTTGATTCCTCTGTAATGAGGGGCTAGGGTGTGGCATTCCAGCAGGGTAGAGGAACTGAGAAAAAGTGTTACCTGTTTGTTTAATAATAAACATCTGTCATAGTTTCAATCAAAAAATTTTGTTCATATGCCCAGAATCCTACTTCCAACCCCCCTCTCTTAGCCTGAAAGAAAAGCAACCCTTTGCCTTTGAATTCAAATGGCTACATCTCCAGCAGGGCAGGTGGAGCACTCCCTAACTATTGATCTTTATATATATAACTAGCACTTTTTCAAAGGGAGTAAGTTTTCTCCTAGTCTTTGCGTTTTCCCAATGCCAATTGCCTCTGATACTGTTGATGCAAGAGGAGCTAATAGGAACACTTACTTCTTAACTGTTGAACCTAATGTATCTGATTTTGGACACTTGGACTATATTTCTGCACACATGCTTCAAATCGGTGATAATTGCTTTGATCTGGGCTTCTATTCCAAGAAGAGTGATGACAAAATCTCAGTTTCCAGCTTCCAAGCATAATGTCCCAATTCTCAATGCATTTCAAACTGGAAGAGGCTTGGAACGAACGTGAAGAGCTTTGACTCTGCTTTTTCCACTTTATCAGTCAGCCCCTAGATCAAGCTCCACCAAAACTTACTCTCCAGTAAAATGTGCGTGTATGTATGTATTTTTATACATGTTTAGCCACACATACCACGTTAAAAATACTATAGAATGCACAGAGAACCAATGGTATGAGTCAAAAATGAGCTGAGGTTGAGAAGAGAAGGTCGCTAGCTAATATTTTATAACACTTGAAGGTTTGCAAAATGCTTTACATGGGTTATCTCATTAATCATCACAACAGCCCTGGGAAGGAGGTGTTTTCTTCTTCATTTGGCCAATGAGGAAACTGAGCCTGAAGGAAATGAAAAGACCGCTCTGTGATGGTGCAGCTGGCAAGTGTTGGGGGCAGGACTTGAACTGGGGGCTTCATAGCTAGCTATTAGTGAAGCACCAGCTAATGTTCTGGCTCCCCACTAACTCCCAATATTAAATGGAACAGCTAGATAAGAATTACAATGCTTAGTTGCATACTTTACAAGCGAGCTTAGAGTAAGACTGTGGGAAGGTGGGGTAGGTAGAGACCAGATGCTCTTGTTAGACCATGTTCAGGTCTAGATGTCATGTTTGATAAAGACATTGAAGACCCAAAGAGTTACCGGGGCATTAAAAGGATGGTTAACCGCGTCAAACCAGGTCTGTTTGGAAGAACTAAGAATGTGGAGCCCAGAGAAAAGAAGACTTGGGGATGGGGAGGGGGTGAGAGTTATCTGCTAATATTTGAAAGATTGACATGTGGAAAAGGACTTCAACATTTTTTTTTTTCTTGAACACAAGGGTAAAGAAATAGGAGAAACGTGGGGCAAGTGACTGACTGAGTGGCAGATTTTGATTTCATGCAATGCAAGATTTCTCAACAATTAGATTTACCCCCAAGTGGAATTCACTATTCAGGAGAGAGTGGTACCCTCCTTCCAGTAAGTTTCTAAGAAGAATCTGAATGACCACTTGTAAGAGTGGTCACATGTAAGGACAGTTTGGCCTGGATGGTCTCTGGAGTCCCAACCAGCTCTCTGGGAGGAGGTATCTATTCCCAACAGAAATAAATAGGCCAGAAAGTCTCTATAATCTGTTTCTAGCTTAGGAGCAACAGGAGTCAGGACTGAGCTCCTGCTGCTATGGAGAGAAACAAGAGATCTGTGAATGACTATGAAACAGGCAGTGATGAGGATCAGAGATGCAGCCACAAGGGAAAAAAAAGAAAAGAGGCAGCCTAATGAAAAAATGATGATGATGATGATGGTGGTGGTGGTGGTCGTGGTGGTGGGAGTGGCAGTGGCGATGATGGCGGTGGTGGTGGTGGTGATGATGGTGGTGGTGATGGTGGTGGTGGCAGTGGTCATGGTGGTGATGGTGGCGGTGGTCATGGTAGTGGTGGTGGTGGTGATGGTGGTGGCAGTGGTCATGGTAGTGGTGGTGGTGGTGATGGTGGTAGTGGTGGCAGTGGTCATGGTAGTGGTGGTGGTGGTACCTGACATTTGTGTAACATTTGCAAAATGCTTCATAAATATTACCTCATTTTATCATCACAACTACCCCAGGAGACAGGTGCTATTGCCGTCTCCATCGCACAAATGAGGAAATGGAGGCTGAGAGTGTTGAAGAGCATGCCCAGGGTCTCTCAGCTAAGCTATACTTGGGCTCAGATCTTCCTAACTGAGCCCAGCATTCTCTCACCATTATGCCACCAGCCTCTGCCCTTACTTAATGAGCCTAATGCTAGCTCTGACCCACCTGGAGAAGGTGGGGCCCTGCAGACACCACAGTAGGAATGCTTTTCCTAGGTGGAAGATGAAAACAATGCTGCTGAATGGGATGTTTTCTTTGCTACCCTTGCAGGAATGCACGCAACCAAATCTGAGGCTGCATTTCAAGAGTTGGAGTCTTTTTTTGTCAGGTGACTGGAAGCATCTCTTTTCCCTGCTTCCTTTACAATGGTCTTCAGTTTTAAAAAAAAGGAAGACCCACTTTAAATGGCAAAGAAGTAACTTACCTCCCCCCACTGCCAGTCGTCCAGTGATAAGTACCATTAGTATCTGTTGGTTAAGGAAATGAATGATTGCCCCCAGAAAGCCTGCATGCCTCCCTGGCCCTCAAGGTCTCTGTGGACCACAAATTGAGAACCATTCCATTGAGCAATTTCTGTTTTATTTTTTCCCAAAATATCTCTGAACAATTTCTCCTAAGATGTGATTTCTGGAGCCCTCACTGACCTGTACACTCTCTTTTGGACACACCCCAATTTATCAGCATCCCTTGAGGATAAGATGTTCCACTGGAAATGTATGTAAACATTTCCTATGATTCCTGGTCAGTGCACAGTATCTGGCAGCATTTGGAGTCCTGTTTTTACTATATACTGATCATGAAATAGATTTGAGAGCTCTGTGAGTATGGGCAAGGCCCTAAACTGTTTGAGCCTCACTGGGTTCAGCAGTAAAATGACGGTTAGAATCACTTGCACAGTTGTTGTGAGGATCCAAGGAAATCTAGTGTATCAATAGTATGTTTACTTTGAAAATCTTCAGCCACCATATTGGATCAGCAGATCATGGATGGAAGGCTGGAAGGGAGCTCAGAGGTCACTGAATATAACCCCCTCATTTGAGAGGAAGAGGCTGAGCTTCAGGGAGACTGTGACACATCCAAGTTTATGTAAGTTATAATTGTCCAAGCAAGATATAATCCCAGTTCCTGTGTTCTGACAACTAGTCCTCTTTCCATTGGACTGTAATAGCTGCTCTTATTATCTTGTAAGAGACTGCAAATCCTTTGGAAAAGAAAATGGGTATAAACACAGACAAATCCACCACCACTTTCTCACCCCTTACCCATCTGAATGCTTGCCTTTTATGAACACCAACAAACCATGAATTTTGTCCATAAAGTAGCTATGACTATCAATTCCACTTCCACTTACCTAAGCATATATTCATATATAATTGTACAGATTTGACTTAAAGTTTATTAAACAAGCATTTATTACATAGCTCTATGCCTAACAGTACCTGGGGCCACAAAGATGCAACAGCCCTGCTGGGAAACACACAGGTAAATAATGACAATCACAAAGTAAATAGAAAGTCACTTTTGTTGGGAGAGAGACTTTACATTCTACTAGTGGAAATAGAGTACATAGCTAAAAAAAAAAAACAGCAAAATATAAAATAAATACAGAGAAATTGGAGAGAGGAGCATGAGGGGGGAAGAATACTAACAGCTAAGGGTCTCTCATAGGAAGTGGCATTTTATCTGATCCTAGCAGGGGACTAAGGATTCTGAGAGGAAGAGATAGACAGAGACAGAGATGGAGAGGGAAGAAAGGAGATTGAGATAGAGAGAGAGAGAAAGAGAGAGAGAAGAAGAGAGAGAGAGAGATAGAGAGCACTCTAGGTAGTAGGAGCAGTCATTTCAAAGGCACAGTGATAGGAGACAAAACAAAGATGGTAAGCCTCTAGCAATGAAAGGGGAGGAGTGGAGAAGAGGAGGGAGAATTATCAGACTGCCAAAGGAAGGATGCATGGGCCCAACTGGGAAAAATGGAGCAGGTCAAAGCTTCTGTGCCAATCAATCTTGAGTTTGGGTCCAAGTGGCTGCTGCACTTCCAATCAGGGTGAGATGCCGAGACCTAATCTAAAAAATTTTAAAAGGCAGAGCCGAGATGGAGGAGTATAGTTCAGGATTTAGGTGAGCTCTTCCAACGTTCCCCTCCAAACAAATTTAAAATAACTTTTCAAATCAAATGTTGGAGTAGCAGAATCATAAAAGGGTCAGAGGGAGACATTTTTCCAGCCTAAGACAACTTAAGGGGTTTGTAAGAGAAATCTGCATCACCAGGATGGGTAAAGGCCCAGAACACAGGAGGAGCCCCAGCAGTGGTCCTTGGAGGCACAGCAGCAGCTTCAGGAGCTCTTAGCCCGGAGCCAGAGAGGGGGGTAGACAACTGGTCAGAAAGAGATTACAAGGGACCTTTTGCTGGCACTGGGCACAACTGTCACTGATTGGCAGTTCTCTTGCCCATAAGCAGTTCTGATTTGCAGTTCCAGGGCAGAAAGGGTCACTGGGGATTGGTTACAAGGGAGTGGGGTCCCTGTTCACATTTCCAAGGCAAAGAAAATAGCACAGTAAACCAGCAGCCCTTCCTAGGTAAAGACCAGAGCACAGACCAGGGAAGCAGTAACCACACCTCTCCCCAGATCACACCACCTTGGAAGCATCAAAAACTTGAAGACCCCCAGAACCAGCTCTTAAAACAACAGCATGAAAAAGCTTGAAGCTTGGGACAGTGCCTCCCCACCCCTAGGTGAGCAGAATCTAACTTTAACATAAATTTCAAAGCCAAGAAATTATCTGGAAAAATGAGCAAACAAAAAAAAAACTTACCCACGAACAGCTGCTATGGTGGCAGGAAAGACCAATACATAGACTTAGAAGTAGACAAAAATATGAAAACAGCTACAAGCAAAGCCCCAAAGAAAAATGCTAATTGGTCTCAAGGCCAACTGAATCCATGAGTTCAATGAATATCTATAGGTTTTACTATCTATGGTAAATTTCCCATCCATGCCTCTCTCCCAGGTATCACTCTGAATCACCAATTGTCTTTCCCCAACAAAATGTCCTGTTAGGCAACTCAAATTAATGTCTCAAACTGAGCTCATTATCTTCTTCCTCTAAACTTATCCCTTCTACAAACCTCTCTTTGTTGAGAAAACCATTCTTCCAATCACAGACTTGGCTCACAACTTTGAACTGAGTCTCCCATCTCCCCTTTGCCTCATTGTTCACATCCAGTCAGTAGCCAAATCTTGCCCCCTTCTCTCTATCATACAGCCACTGCTCTAGTTCAGGCCCTCCTCTGGGCTCACTTGAACTCTTAGCAAAAGCTTCCAAATTGGTTTCCCTGCCTCCAGTCTTTCTCTTTCCAATCCAGCCTCCACATAGAGGATTTCCTAAAGCACAAATACAACCATGTCCATCTCCTACTAAGGCAGCCAGGTGACTAGACCTAGAGTCAAGAAGATCTGAGTTCAGATTAGAAACCAGATACTGACTAGAGCATGTCACTTAACCTCTGTCTCCCTCAGTTTCCTCAATCATATAATGGGCAAAGTAATAGCACCTACCTTGAAGGGTTGTTGTGAAAATCTAATGAGATAACATTTGTAAGGTGCTTAGTGGAGTTCCCAACACATTGTAGGTGCTTAATAAATGTCAGTCCTCTTCCTGGTTCAAGAAACTTCAGGAATATCCTATTACCTTTCAGATAAAACACAGACTCCTCAGGCTGGAAATGAAATTCCCTAGTGATCTGGTCCCAGTTTACCTTTTCACATCTTGTGCACAAGTTCTCTTCACACACTTGATGCCCCAGCCAAACTGGGCTACTCACTAATCTCTGAGCTCTGTGTTTCCTCTGCTCCAGCTGGGATACACTCCTTTATGCCCTCTTCCTCTTGGAATCCCTCTCTAGCTTTCCTTAAACCTTGGTGCTGGTGTCATTCCAGTGTATTGTACAAAGTAGTTGTATAGTCAATGTTTCATAAATTAGACTTGTAGGGATGAGGAAGTGGAAATGGCATTTCAGATGAAATTTACAAGAGTGGCTATACCTAACCAAGGGCATCCAATCCTTACTGGAGGCAGTGCAATTTTAAGGAGTTCAATAATCACTTTTCAGGATATCTTATGGGAAAGAATCCAAAAGATTAGAAAAGTCTAGGTTTTGTTATTGCTCTCTTCATGTGATCAGCACACATTTGCTATTACTGACTTCTATGTCTATTGTCTTAAATCCATCCAGTTTTCATGAGAAAGATATGGCACATATATAAAGAGAGAATCTGGTGAAAATATTAGAAAGAAACAAGTAAGTTTTCATAGGCTATTTAATTCATATAGCCACAGCTTCACAATCACCCATACTGGAGGTATGGAGAATAAGAGCTCCTACTGAGTAGAAGCATGTTTTGGCTAGAGCATGATTTTAGGAACTGAGGAGACTTGAGTTCAAGTCTGAGAGATATTTGTTCTGTGAATCAAGGGAAGTCCTTTAGCCTCTAGGTGTTCTAGGTAACCCTTTATAACTTGCAGAGAAGATCCCCACCTGCACTAATAGAGGAAGTTTCTTCATCTGGTAACATCCTGTATAAATGAAATCACAAGTCCAATTTCCATCCCTATTACCAAGAAAAGAAAAACTTTTTTTAGTTATTAGAGCAAATTGTATCCTAAAAAATTTCTTCTAAAACAATCTATTTCCCATGCACATATCACCTGTATATCAACTGAGCTTCAGACCTGACACAATGAAAATGGTTCTGGGAGCTCTTAAAAAGCAGAATTGCAGATCTCTCCAAATCTCTGGCTCATACCTCTATTTAGACAAATAATGGAGACATCAATATCTGATGAGTTTGCTCTCTCCAAAGGGTCCTTGACTCCCCTGCCATCCCTTAGAATAGCAAAACATAGAAAAGAGGGGTTAGAGTACTTAACCCCAAAACAACACAAAATGGGATGGTGCCTTTTCTCCTTTCATTTCTGGAGGTAAGCCTTCCTTGTAGTTGGCACCATGTTCCTTTTGGAGCCATATTAGTCCTTCACTCTAACAGTCTCTGGTTCTGAGACCTCCCTCACCAGTGCCAGCAAGGACAAGCTTTATGGGTTTTCTCTTCCTCACTCTGGCTCTGTGCCTAATCTCTTAAGTGGCTGTGTTGTTCCCTGTTCTTCATGCTCCTCTCTTTTGTGTTTCTGTCACCTTTCCTCCATCTCCATCTGGCACTGATTCCTTGTTGTATTGTGGGTCCCTGGAGGGGTCACGTGTTTCCCCTGTGTGCAGTTCCCACATATACCCAAGCATCTCCTCTTCCTCTTTTATCTACAACCTGAATGATCCCTCTTGTATCTTGCAGCACACATGCTTCTTTGTGTATGTCCTAACAACCCCCAGGAATGAGCACTGAGAGGTTTACCCAAACAAGGAGAGACCAGATTCCATGCATGCTCTCTCCCCATGTGTTAGAAGACCACAAGATTACTTGGTAGATGCTTCTCCAGAGATAAAACCTTGAGGTGTCAGCTACATGACATCAGGGATTATTTTAGTTTTTGTCTTCATAGTACCAACTCCTGCTACACTACTTAGCCCATATTGATGCCTAATAAATTCTTGTCGATGTATTGCTCGATCAAATTCAAGCACAATTTCAAGCAGGAAGATAGGTGCCCATGAAAGATTATTGTCACTGAGGCCTTTCTCTTCTGAGTCTAAATGAAGGAGGGATTTGCTATTGAGGATGGCATCTTCTGGATGTTATTGTTCATGGGTGCCTCCATGCTAACTGCAGAAACCTATAAGGGCATTGTCAATTATATCCAAGGCTACTCAACAGAGCTTGGCTTAGCCATGCACACAGAGAGAAGGAAGGCAGACCTGATTCCAAACCTCCTTTAGGAACAACTTCAAGTTGGAAAAAGAAGAAATCTTTCTTACAGAATGTAGGGGAAACTGGCTCCTCAATATGCTGGATTTCCAGCTTGCTTCCCTAGAGACTTCAGGAAATTTCCCCTTGGGTGAGATTGGTCCACTTTTGGTTGAACAATATATATGAAAGTGTGTATATGTATCTACATATGCTTATATAGAAAAAAACATCCATCAGCAGAGGCAGCATGACATAGTAGATAGAGAGATAATGGGCATTCCAGTTCCAGGGATGCCAGGGCATAGATCCTTAATCTCTCAGGAGTGCAAGCAACTTTCTCAAACTTCAAGTTGCCAAGAAGATTCCAACCTGCATTAGTAGAAGGAGTTTCCTCACATGAGAGTTCCCTATGTCAGTAAAATCAATGGTCTAGTCTCTATCCCTTAGTATACAATTAAACACATGAGACAAAATATATTCTCTGGTACACTTTTAGTGCAGACGAATCTGACCACATCCAATGTTTCCTACATTTGATTTCTCGTCTAAGTCAGAATTTGTCAGAATTCCAGAAATGAACTGAAAGTTTATCATTCATTAACTGCAAAACTGACTGGAGTAAAAAGATGGCAAAACAATGTTTACAGTATTGAAGAGAATCATCAACTTTTAGTTCCTCAAATGTCCATTAAATACTAATAGAACGTAAGCTCCATGCAGCCAGATTCAAGATAGCAGGGGCTTAATAAAGTCTTACCAACCACTTTTTTGTTTTCTCTTTGCTGCTGACCCTTCATTCTCTTTTTTGCCTTCCTCTTTTCCCCATCTATTGTAACAATTATCTCTTGCCTCTTCCATGAGATGCTCAACCCCATTCTGACTCTCCCTGTGTCCTCTCAATCTAATCCTCTCTCTCCTCA
>CM053591.1:195680051-195692208 GCA_028646515.1 Pseudochirops corinnae
ATTGTAAAGCAAAGTTGGCTGCTAGTGTTAATGTGATCTTGTTTTATGTTCTATTTGTCACTCCACCCCCGTTGCCCTCCCACCCCAGCTGAGATTAGGAAGCTCAATGGATCAGCACGGACAGTTCTCAGGGGATTTCACTGCCAGCTCAGATTTCCTGGGTCCTTCCAAAGATGAGATAACCCAAGTAAGCTTTCTTCTATCTGAAAGGGTCTGACTGCTGCCACTAGGTCAGGGTTCAAGGCCATTCAGGAATTCAAAGCATGAAGGCTTTCAACACTCAGTGATCTTACCGTCCCCAAGGCCTATTTTTCAGAAAAGAAAATAAAGCTCCCAAAGATTTGAGAACGCTCTGGAAGGGGATTATCTACCAGTTCCTAAAATGGGCTCCCCATCCCTTATGGCCCCCAGGGAGTAGTAAGAATGTTCAAGAAACAAACTTTCCAATGTTTGCACAGCTATTACCTTTTTTGATCCTTTCACCAAGTCTGGGAGTTAGAGCAAGCAGTATTTATTTATCTGTTTTACAGGAAAGGAACTGAGGCTCAGGGAGGCAGGGGAAGGAGCTCTGGTCTTAGAATCAGAAGGCTCAGGTTTTTTTTGGCCCAAAGGGCATTAGCTAGGAGAGCTGAACAGAGAACCCCATATATAGGATACAGAAATGTTAATATATATGTGTGTATATGAGATCTTATCTATGATTTACAGGATATATTTTAATAATCTATATTTATGATGTGTTATATATGTATATGAGTATATATATGTACATATATATCAGAGTCTCAAAGTCAAGTGGGCTTGCCTGGGAGCTGATCAACTTTGAAAGCTACAGGCTGAATTTAGAGATTTTAAAAGAAAAACACGTCACCACATGTAGCTATAGTGTCATGTACAATGTTATTTTTTCCTGTTCTACTATGTATATGGAAACGATCATTTTATTTGCTATTTGTTAAGTTTAGGCTCTTTTTTTTTTTTTTTTGGAAAATAGAATGTAAGGAAAATTGTTGGCTTGCAGTTAAAATTTCAATACTTAGTGTGGTGCCTGTTGCATAGTAAGCTCTCACCTTCTTTATTGTTCATTCGTTTATTCATATACTGCTCTTTGTTCTGTCCTTTGGGGCCATATAGAACAAAATTAATCCCTGACTGACATGACAGACTTCAAATACTTGAATCCAGCCATCATTTCTCCCCCAGCCCCCCAGTTTCATCCTTTGCCACAAAGTCTTCACTTCAGCACCAATTCTTATATAGTGAGATACCAGTCCTATCCTCATCCTGATGATTATATCTGGATTTTGTTATTGTCTCCTTTAAAATTAAGTGCCCCAAAATGGCCATGAAGCTCTAGAGGTGGACCAGCACAGTGCTCATGCCCAACACTTAGCATAATGCCTAACACACAGTAGGCACTTAATAAAGGCCTGATGATAAATGACTGATGACAGCAGAAACTGCAGAGAACTCACTCCTTTCTCAATTTCAGAACTTAAATGAGACCTCAGTTTGGTCTCTCTCAAAAGCCACCAAATGCTTCTTTGGCTGCCATGCAATGTTGTTAATACATATTCAGCTTGTCATCCATAAAAACCTTTAGGAACTGTTATACGATCATCCTCTTCCATCCTATACTTTTGTTATTGAGTTTTTGACCCAGGGAAGATGTTTACATTTATCCCAAATAATTTTGATGTAATTCACTTAGCCTGGATTTTTAATGTGTTATTCTTATTGGATTATTTTAGGTTCAGGATCTGTTATCCAATGCATTAGCTCTCTCTCTTTGGGACTCTCTCTGTCTCTCTCTCTGTCTCTGTCTCTATGTCTGTCTGTGTCTCTCTCTTTCCCTCTCTCTTTTTCTCTACTTCTCTCTGTTTTTCCCTCTGTCTTTATCTCCGTCTGTTTCTTTCCCTCTTTCACTCCCCCTTCCTCCCAGCTCTGTGTTGACTGAACATTTGTGAAGCATATAGTCTATGCTTGTGTTTAAGTTGTTGATAAAATAAGTGATGAGCACAGGACGAAGTATAGATTATCTGGCTCACTTTTCAAGGACACACTCAAGGGTGATATCAATCCATAAATTCTACATCACTCTAGAAAGGGTTACACAGCCCTTCACTTTCCCTGAATGAACTCACCCACTGCATGAAGAGCCACCAGAAAATTGTAGGTAAATCAATACTAAGCTGTGAATTTGACTATCACAATTCAGTTCAGTTCAACAAACATTGATTAAACACCTACTATGCCTAAGGCATTGTAAGCCTTTGGACACTTCCACTATAACAGTCACCCAGCCTTTCCTATGCAAATAGGATGAGTTCCCATCACAGGCTTGAATTCTTAAACCATGGAATCACAGACAAAAGGTCAGAAGAGGAATAGTAACTGATCTAGAATAATGCCTTCATTTTATAGATGAGGAGATGGAGAATTCAGGGACAAAAAATAAAATTACTAACTAAAGCTGATACAGCTAGAAAGAAGAATCAGAATTTGAACTGAGGTTATCTAACTTAGCCTTCCCACAACATCAGCAAATCCAGGATGTGAAATCTTCATTCTTCCTTCTGCAAGTTGTTGCAGGCTGTTGTTTTGCACCACTTATAATGCCTGCCCACTACATCTCTGACCATCCAAATTCTGACCAACCTTCAAGGCTCAACTCAAGCCCCAACTTTCCAACCTTGAAGACAACCTCACAACTTCAAGAAATCATGTGTCTTTCATTTCTAGTTGATAGGCAGTGGGGAGTTTTCTGTAAGTACACATTTCTCAGAAATGATGACCATCAGTTGAGAGCAAGTCCAAGGTATGCCTTGGCTTCCCAGAAATCAGGGTTTTTAAGAGAGTTGTTTGGACATTACACAGCTAATGTGAGTTCAAATGTGCTATTTGACTGTTCCCTCTGAGGAGATGTATTTTAATGTTGTAAGTATCAACCCTTCATGAAGAGATGAATCCTAGATGTTGGTTGCAAGGAATAGGGTCCAACAATGACCATGAGAACAGGGGAGAAGTTACATGGCATATGATAGTAGAGATAAGATGTCCAGCAAAGAACAATGGTGACATCTCCAGAGAAGCATCAGATAGATATATAGACATTCAAGAACCTCCAGTCAATGCACTATCACAGATACTCACATTATGTAGATTTCAATATATATATTCTTTGTCTTCTGCCATTTGAACGTAAGCTCTTTGTGAATAGAAACCAAGGTAACACATAAACCTATATGTGCTCTTCTCCTTGGTCCCAGAGTTTCCCAATGAATTCCTCTCCATTTATGCTCCCTAGTCACCTATATTCCCTACAAATATGTTCTTCATATGTAATCCTTGGTTATGTTTGTTCACTGTGATGGTGCCCAGAATGACATCTCAACCTGTGGGAGGATATTCCTAGCACGTATATGGAGAATGAATCTTTACTTGCCATTTGATTTGCTATGATGTTTGTTTAAATGAGTGAGGGGTTTTGCTTTGTTTTTTTGGTTTATGTTGTTGTTTTATTGAATGTGTCTCCTAGCTTTGCTGTTAAAAATACCTGTATTGGTGGGCACATTCAAGCTACAGTGCTGATTAGATACTGACACAGGCTTCCTTAAGACTGGAGTAAGTTCTCTGGAAGATCCAGATGGGAACCAGTGTACCTCAAGGCTTATGTTTGACTCAATGAATTTCCTCTTTTTTTTTTTTTTGGATAAGATTTTGGAAATGCATTAGACTTAGCACACCTGCATTCCACCAAGACGTTTGATAGGATTTAATTATATTCTTGCTGGCAAGATGGATAGATAGGAACTGGATAAGATGGGTTTAGAACTAGTCAAATCAATGATTGAAAGAGTGGATAATAAAGGATTAATGTCAACCTACAGGCCTGAAAATATGCTTTTGTGTTGTAACCACTGATATGGAAAGAGAAGCCCATTTCAGAGATTCCTCAAAAGATCTAAGCCTTCATTCATTGGTTAAATAAGAAGGATATTTGGAGATAGAAGGTGAAGAAATAAAAATCATACAATGTAATGTAAATAAGTGACTTCTGTATCCATGCTTTACAACTCTTCAAACCATACATGTATATGAGTCCTTTGGAGTCGGCAACAGCCGTGTGAAGTGTTATAGGAAGCCTGATGTCTCCATGGACAGAGCACAGGACCTGGAGCCAGAAATATCTGAGTTCAAATCCACTGTTACTGTGATGCCCTGGGTAAATCATTTAGCTTCTGCCAACTCTGTTTCCTGATCTGTAGGACTGGAAAAATAATAGCATCCACTTCTCGGGGTTGTCATAAGGACAAGTGAAATAGTATTTGTAAAGTTCTAGCTATTGACATGAAGACAGAGATAGAATAGAGGCAGAGATAGGTTATCCCTACTGCACGGACAGGGGAACGTATTAGTGATTTGCCCAGGGCCATAGAGCTAGTGACTGACAGGCAATATACCACGGAGCATGGCAGAGTTTCATGTCATACACAACTTGGGGAGATTGTTTGATCCAATGGACAGAATGCAGGATATGGATCAGAGGACCTGTTCTGCATTTTGCCTCTATTTCTCGCTTTCTACCTATTGACTTTGGCAAGTCACATACCTCCTCAGGCTTTCAGTTTCTTCACCATTGAAATGAGGAGTTTGTATTCAGTGATCTCAAATGTGCTTTCCAAATCTCATTCTGTGATCCTACTACATAATTGCATGTTGCTGGATCTATAATTTAGTTTATTTTACACATACTTTAAGTAGAATGTTAGCTTCTTGAATGTAGGGACTATTTGTGTGTGTGTGTGTGTGTGTGTGTGTGTGTGTGTGTGTGTGTGAGAGAGAGAGAGAGAGAGAGAGAGAGAGAGAGAGAGAGAGAGACTTTGATTCATCAACTCCTGGCATGCTGTTGGTACTTAATAAATGTTTGTCATGTTGAGTTTCTTTTCTAGTCACACATGTCCTCAGTGATGGTTTTTAGCCCAGATTTCTCCTACAAACTCTTGTTGCTCATATATTTTGGCTTACTATCACCATAGATCTTTTCATTGTCCTTTGGATGGTATGGGATATTAATTCATCTAACGTATGGTTCTTGAATTCCCAGCCATGTAGCATCATCAAAAAGGTGTTGATGTGGAAGAGATTGGCTTTGGTGTTAGTGAGAAGCCAATGATAATAGGCTTTTGAAGGTGGTGTACTGCTTCCCAAATTTGATTTTTTTTTCAGTCTAATCTCCTAGCACTCTGTTCTGGACCTAGCTCCTTAACTGTCTATGACTTGCTCAATAGTTTTCCATACAACTACATACACAATTGTCAATGTGTCATTGTCTTCTATTTCGTTGTTCCCACGAGGTTGGTTAGATGATCCTTTCTATATTATTATGGATTGGACTAAGGAAGTTGGAAATTTGTATATTATAAATTTGTATATTATAAATATAGACTAAGCTCCCACAGTAAAAGATAGTAATATAGTTGAGAGGTAACGTTAAGTAATGGAAAGACTCCTGGCCCCAGAGTCATCAGAAAGGTCAGATTGAATCCTTGCTTTTAATGTGATCATGGACAAATCACATCACCTCTGTGATTCTCAGCTTCCTAATTTGTAAAATGGGAACTATGGTACCAACACGAGGCACAGCAGCCCACCAAGTGCCCTCAGACAGGTGCAGTGCAGGGACAGTAACACAGCAATCAGAGGATAACACTGAACATTATTTAGCAGATATTTTCACATAATATTTAACTGTGATGTACTTATATTAAAGGAAATTGATATCTTTTACTTTCTTCACCCACATTAGTCAGAAGGCCATCTCTTGGAAAAGAATAACAATTAATAATAATAATAATGGAAAATTGTTTTACAAAACAAATCAACTGAGTATGATGACATATTCACTGTCCATGGGCTTCCATTTCTGCAAAGAAGGAAGGTGACATGCTTTTAAAAATTATTTTCATCTCTTCTGTGAGACCAAGTATGGTCATGATCATTTCACAGCATTTGGTGTTGTTTAGTTTGTGGTCATTACTGTCCTTTTACACTTCTCTGGTGATTTTGAATGTTGTTTTTCTGGCTCTGCTTACTTCACTTTTCATAGAATTTTCCGTGTGGTTCTGAATTCCTCCTTATCTTTTTTTCTTACAATACAGTTGGATTCCATCACATTCATGTACCATAATGCATTTGTCCACAATCCCCAATGGACTGAGATTAAGCGCATGACCCAAGGTAGCTCACAACCTGAATCATACAAACACAATGTGAACAAAAAGATGTGAGGAAATGAAGACACACCACAGGACCTAAACACCCATGGAGGGCACTTCAGAAGGAATCATCAGACATGTGGACACTTTGAGACCACTAAGTTTTAAAAACTGAGTTCCTCACTTCTGTTAAGGGACAGGGAGAAAGTAGAGAATAGAACAAGGAGAGGGCAAGATAGAAAGGAGTGAAATACAGTCAGTGCTACACAATATGTTCATTGTGGAGATGTCCTGCATAACTACACATGTATGGCCTGTATTGAATTGGTTGTCTTTCCACTGGGGGTGGTTGACAAGGCAGGAAGGGAAAAAATCTAGAATTTAAAGTTCTAAAATAATATGTTTATATGTATATATTATTATTATTATTATTATTATTATTATTATTATTATTATTATTAATTATTTACATGCAACTGGAAAATAAGATATACAGGCACTGGAGTAGGGAGATCCATCTTGCTCTACCAGAAAGTCAGAGGAGTGATGGGGGAGGATATAGGAGAGAGCAGATTGGAGTAGGGAGTATACAGTGGGATCATTGTTTTTTGGGGGGTAGGGTAGGGGAAAGATGGGGAGAAAATTTGTAATTCAAAATCTTATGGAAATCAATGATGTAAACTAAAAATAAACAAAAATTATTTTTAAAAAAATACTGAAAAGAACTGAGTCCTGATTGGGTAGTAGTGGCCAGAGAAGGGAAGAAGGAGTTCACACTTGCTTCCACTCATGCAGGAGCTCTCCACTAACCATTTTCTATCTCTCTACTGTATCTAGGAAATAACTTATTCTATGTGCTGACAGATGAGGCTGTCGTAGTTTTCACTTGCTCATATTTATTCTTTTAGGCATAGACAGGGAGTCACCTTCTATCTCCTACCTAATTGTCCTGATCCATAATATAGAGGTCATGACACTTTTCCTTAGGGAATGGATCCCTAAGGTATCTCTGATCTCATTGGCATGATTACTTACTCTAATGATATTGATCACAGCCTTTCAATGAGTTAGTTGAGAATCCTTAAGAAATATTGGAGCTAAGGCTTTCATGACCTTGTAGCCAGTCTGGTGAGACTAGGCTAGTTGGGACTTCAAGCAATAGGCATCCAACAAGTCCATAATACAAGAAGGTTTTTTAGTTTGATCATGCTTCCCAGAGTTTATGTTATGCCATCAAGAATGTAAGATCACCAATGCATCACTATGATAAAAGAAGGAAGACCTGATAGAGAGGTGTGATAGGATTCCAACTGAAGATATTCTCATTCTGATATTAGGGTTAGAAAACAGGACTAGGGGCTCAACAGAAAATGGATGTATGTGCCATTAGATCAGGGTTAGAGGAATACTAGAAGACATAATGAAGGGAATGAAGAAAACCCAAAGTGAATAGCACTTTCATGTCACTTATAATGTGCTTTAAGGTAAACAGAGCATTTTGCTTCTGTTATCTCCATTTATACAGACTACCTGTGAGATAGATGCTATTATAAAACCCATTTTACAGATGAGGAAACTGAGTTTCAGAAAACTTAAATGACTTGGCCACAGCAATGCAGCTAATAAATATTTGAGAGAAGGTTAAAATTGATTTCTTCTTGACTCCAAGGCCATCTTTCTATTCCCTGCAACATCTTGTTCGCTGCCACTTAGAGACAGACAGATATTATAGACAATATTGATTTCTTTTTTAAAAATAATCTTAGGAATCTTTACTTCCTTATCCTTATTACACCTTTACCTGGCCCATACATTAAGGACAGATTAAGATTAAGAGGCAGTGGACAGAAGAAAACAGACTTTTGAGGAGGAACAGGACAAAAGGAAAGAAGGAAGGAGAAAGTGAGGAAAATAGGATGAACACAGTCATCATAACTATATGTGTGTCCTTCTGTTTCATGTGTGCCTGTCGTAAACAATATATTGTTTGATTCTAGTTTCTAATTTATTCTGTTATCTGCTTCCATTTTATGTGTGAGTTCACCCCATTCACATTCACAGTTGTTTTTCCACTGGGATATTTGATATTTTCTTCTATTTTTATTCATTCTTTTGACTTCATTGCATTGTTCTTTGATTTCTCTTGGAGTCGTTAGCCTCCACTCGCTCAATTCTAATTTTCCAAAAGTTCTTTTCTTCGGTGAATTTTTGTG
Organism: Pseudochirops corinnae; assembly: GCA_028646515.1. NCBI lineage: Eukaryota > Metazoa > Chordata > Mammalia > Diprotodontia > Pseudocheiridae > Pseudochirops > Pseudochirops corinnae. The sequence continues at coordinate 195,688,483 of CM053591.1, forward strand.
CCTCTTTGGTCAGTTCTATTTTCTAAGTTGTTAATTCCCCTCATTTGATAAAAATAGAAAACTTCTCATTCTCTTTTCATAAGTTTCTTTTTTAATTTTACTTTTAATTTATTTAATAAACTGTAAAGAGAAATTAAGCGATTTGCCCCAAGTCACACAGTGAGTAAGCATGGAGCTGGAATTCAAACTCACGTTTTGTTATTCCATGGTTCTCATTCCATTGTACAATGCTACCCCATATAAAAAGAAAGGTCCCAGAGAAAGTGACGGTGGATGCCCATTATTATTATTATCATTAATTATTATTAAAGTAGAGTAGATGGGCATCTAAGTGGAGTGATTTTAGATGTGTAGGGTTTTGTTTGTTTGATTTTTAGAAGTCCTCACTCTTCCTCAAATCCTCTCTTACTTCATCGATACATGAACTACCCTTAACAGGAGAGATGAAGTTTTTCATCACACATACACACACACACACACACACACACACGTACACACACATTCCTGAGTTCAAATCCAGCAGTGTAACCCTGGGCAAGTCACTTAACTCTGTTTGCCTCAGTTTCCTCATCTGTAAAATGAGCTGCAGAAGGAGATGACAAACTATTCCAGTATCTTTGACAAGAAATCCCTAGGTGGAGTCACAAAGAATTTGACACATTGAAAATGGCCCAATAACAATAACTATATGGGTCTGGGTCCATATATGGTTTAAAGAAAAAAAAGTGTGTGTGTGTGTATGCATGTGTGTGTGTGTGTGTGTGTGTGTGTGTAGTTTAAAGTAAAAAATATTCTTTGAGACAAGAAACATATCACCTTCATTCAGCTATGTGTATAGCTATGTGTATAGCTGAGATGCTATAATTTCTTGAGGATCCATTTTGAAAAGGAAAGAAGATCTTCTAGTGGAAGCTAGTTGACCACATGTTGGCCCTGCTGGAGAGGGAGGGGATTCCTTTTCAGATAGAGATGGCCCTTAATGACCACTGAGCTCCTTTCAACCTTGACTGTGATTCTATGACAGAGACTAACAAAAAGTGAGAGCAGAGACAAAAGAGAATCCAGAAGGTACAGGATGGCAAAAAACACTGGTCAAACTTCCCTAGAAGCCTGGACTAAGCCCTGAAGGAAGGCCTGGACAAACGACCTGGACCTGGACCTAGCTCTTTCTCATCACCACCAGAATGCCTGTTACAAGGCTCTTTCCTCTTGATCCTTTTGTGAGGTAGACCATAATCCCTGTCATTTCCCAATAGGACTTTCAGATTTACAAAGCCCATTGTGTATATTGTCTCTCCTACTCACACACTGAGCTCTGGCCAAATGGACCTTCAGGCCATTTCTTGAGCTTCTTTTTTGGGGAAGAATGTGCATGGTCAGCTCATCATCCTTAGAATTTTTCCTCCCCTTTCAGTTCTGCCCCTCCAGAAGCTTTGGGATTCTTTGGAGCTTTATTTTGGGGCCACCTCCTTCAGGCAGCCCTTCCTGACCTCTCAGTTATTAGTTCTCCCTCATATTAATTCTCTTGTATTTCTTATTAGTGTATAACCTATAACCTCCTGTAGAATATAGATTCCTTCAGGGATGGGACTTTTTCTTGCTTCCCCATTTATGAAGATAGTGCCTTGTACATTACTTTGTGCAACTTAATACACTTTAGCCTAAACTAATATAATATGTTATGTAAGAAAAATAAATATTTGTCATATTACTTCACTCACTGTTCCCAACTTGTTCAAGGTCACTGAGCAAGTAGCAGAGAGAAGGTTTGAACCCAGGTATACCTCACTCAAAATCCAACTTGTTTTCTCCTCTGCTGTGTCCTTCCATGGTACCACATGTGCCCCCTTGGTAGCCCAGTTCACTAACTCCTGACTCCAGGTACCAATCCAGAGACTAGGGTTCATGATTCTCTAGTTGGCACTGAGGGTCAGACTGTGACAACTCCTCTTGTGGCCATTGTGTCCAGCGGGTGCCAGCTGGGAATTGTCCAGCACAAGAGTGATCCTTGATAATAACCCAGTGCTTGGGGCTCCAAAACGTGAGCCAAGAGGGAGTTAGGTGTTTGTTAAAATCATGGGTGAGAGAACAAAAACATAACCTAGCAACGACAAAAAGCCAAACACTAGTTCCCAACTCTGCCCTTCCATGTGTGCTCCGTACCCTTCTAGCAGCTGGAAGCAAGAGGTTAGAAGTGTCCTTAGGGGAGTCATCCAGCCCAACCCATATACTTTATGAATAAGGAAACTGAGACCCAAAGAGACTTGCCCGAGATCATACGTGTTGTGAGCAGCAGAGTCCAGATATGAATCCAATTCTTCTGACCCCAAGAACAACATTCTTTGTACTATGATGGAGGATCCCAGGACCATCCATTTAGAGCCAGAGAGGACCTTCAAAGCCTTTGACTCCAACCTTCTCATTTTATAGTTGACAAAATTGAGGCCCAGAGATATTGCCTACAAGTCACTAGTCCAACCTTCTCATTTTACAGAGGATGAAACTGAGGCTGAAAGAACTGGACTATGAGTCATCTAGCCCAACTTCTCAATTTACAGGAGGTAAAGCATATGCCTAAATATATTGAGTAAGACAAATTTGGCAGCAGATAAACAGAGCAGAGATTCAAACCCATGTCTTTTGTCTTAACATTGGAGCAGCATGAAACCATATAATTATAGACTCAAAGCTGGAAGGGACCTGCAAGCCCTTTGAATCCAACCCTCCCATTTTACAGATGGTAAAACTGAGACCCATCGTCATCCAGCCACTAAGTGTCTGAGGCAGGATTTGGAGCTAGGTCTTCATGGTTACAAGTCAGCAACTTATCAGCTATACCCTCTGCCTTTGCCACTACAGTTCATTGTTTCTATTCCAAGGACTATGGGGAATCAAAAATCTAGATGTGAATCCTGAATGATGGACAGAGGGAATAAAATAATTATCAATGGTACTAAATGTAACAACCAGCTTTTTATAGCGCTTTGCTGTTTGCAGGATCCTCACAACAACCCCGTGAGAGAGGTGCTACTATTAGCCCCGTATTCTAGAAGAGGAAATGGAGGCTCAAAGAGGGTAGTTGACTTGCTCAGGGTCCCACAGTCAGTGTCCAAGGAAGGCTTTATGTCATCTTCTTGATTTCGCGTCCAGCATTCTAACTATTGCTCTACATAGCCAATTCATAGTGCCCCAGATAAGACATTTCTAAGGGATGATATTGAATTAAGACGTGGCCAGCTCTGTCAGATATTGAATGAATCTCAGAAATATCATTTTCCTCTTCTGTCCTTGCTGTGTGGCCCACCAAAAGATGTTGGAGAGGCACATTTCTGGGATGTGAGCTTTGGTGTTTAGGAGAGATGAAGAAACAATGATCTTTGGAAAACTCATAGCAGATTATAGGGAACCCTGTGTCCTTGGAAGCCTTGACAGGCAAGACAAACACACTCAGTGGGCTTGGAATATGAGCCTTGTGATGGGCTCTCTCTCGCCTACCCCAGAAGAAACCTTACTGAGTTGTGTGAGACTCAGCTCTTGACTGACCACTGAGCAATGTATTGTTTTGCTCACATCAACTCTCAAAGACAATCTACTATACTCTGGATGGCTTTAAATGGGAAATTTCATCCAACAAATTTATCCCATGTTAAATGAGCCCCTGGAGCTGCCTAATCTAAGCCAAGTTTGTCGGCTTTCCATGTGCCCATAACAGAAGCCTTGCTATCT
>CM053591.1:195698782-195724232 GCA_028646515.1 Pseudochirops corinnae
CCCAGTTCTAATAGAGTTCTACACTGACCTCTTATTTTTTCTTTGACATTTATGGGTTGATAAATCTGGAAATCACCACTGCTGCTGGTGATCCACTCTCCAGAAGTCCACTGCAGCTGCTGGTTGGGGCACCCTGGGGTTAAAACCATGGGCTCATGCCAGGCTGGGCTAGGCTCCCACCACAATGCAATGGACCCTTCCTGTACTCCTGCTGGACTGCCTTCAGCAGGAGATTTGTTTCTCTCTGTCACTTTGTGAGTTCTGCAGCTCGAAAATTTGTTTAGAGTCATTGTTTATAGGTATTGGAGGTGGTTGTGGCAGGAGCTCATGGAGTTTTCTGCTTCTACTCCACCATCTGGGCTCTGCCTCTAGATAATTCTAATGATTAGAATGTTTGTTTCCACTTTAAGTCCAAATTTTCCTCTTTGCAATGAATGACCAATGTTTTTCCTTTGGTTCTTTGGGGCCTTAATGAAAATTGACATGACAGCCCTTCTAATATTCAAAGACAGCAATTGCTCATAATCTTCTCTAGACTGTGTATCCTGTCTCCTTCAGCTAAACCTCTGAGGTCATGATCTCAAGACTTTTCCCAATATTGACTGCCTTTCTCTGGTCATTCTCTCCAGCCCATCCAGGTCCTTCCTAAAATGTGGCTCCTAGAACTGAACTCAAGACTTCAAATGTGGTCTTGTTCTTTCTCAACCAGATTTTCTTTAAGGGTGAAGGACAGAACCTTCAGCAGTGTTCTAACTCCTTCTGCCCCTTGATCTCTCCCTCCAGTGTGTGCCCTGGCTTCCTTCAAGGCAACTCAAATCCTACCTTCTCCAAGAGGTCTTTCCCACTTTTTGCATTGCTACTGTCTTCTCTTTGAGATTATTCTCCATCTTCCTTTGGTTGAATTTTCCAATAAGGATTTGGTGTGATGTGTGGAGGAAAGTTTGTTAAAGTTTGTGTGTGGGGGAGCTAGTCTGTTCTTGCTACTCCAGCATCTTGATTTTGTCTATCCTATAGGTAGTTGCATACTGTCTTCCCCATTAGAATGCAAACTCCTTGAGGGCAGGAACTGTATTTATGCCTTTCCTTGTACTCCCAACATTTGTTGCAATGTCCAGCACATTGCGAACACTTGGTAAATGTTTGCTGATGGACTGGCTTGCTTTCTACAGTTGATGATGACTTAGAAATACTGGGATCATGTAGGAGACTAGGAAGAATGGACGAATGGCATCTGTGCATATCAAGTGTGCCTCTAGGGCGGCTGAAGCTTCTTTAGGTTTTATCTTCATGGGCAACAAAGCATGACCAAGCTGAGTGAAGTAAGCAAGTGACTCCATATCCTTTTAGCTGGTTGAATGTGCCACAGCTGCCCAGTAAGGCCCTTGTTTCCTTCAGGGACAGCTGCTTGCTTGACTCAGCTGAGGAGTCATCCTTAAGCTAGTTAGCCACATAGGGAAGAATGTATGGAAGGAGAAGGCTGGGGCTTGAGAAGACCAGCTGTTCCTTTGCTCCACTGCCATTACCCCTTCCATCCCTGCACAATCTTTCTCTCCTCCATTCACAAGATTTTGATGTCAGAATCATTGAACCAAACTCAGGGACGAGTTTGGTTATTTCAGGGAGAGTCAAGTCTCTTTGGAAGCTGTGAAACTTGCTCTGGACTATTAGGGTACTGTTAGGGTTCTGAGACCAATCTTCAAACATATTGCCCCAATGTTTCTATTATGAGAGGAGAGAAGACAGAGTGGATGGAGCACTGAACTTAGTTAAACCCAAGGCAGGTGGAGATGAATTCAAATCTTGCCACAGACATTTCCTAGTTTTCTAATCCTGAGTGAATCTCCCTGACCCTTAACTTCCTCATCTCTAAAAAAGACACAATAACAGAACCTCCCTCCACAACAGAGTTGTTGTGAGAGTCCAAAGACATAGTACATGTAAAGTGTTTTCTAAATCTTAAAGCATACAAATGTCGGCTCATTGTTATTTGATAGCATCCTCATGGATAGGTCAAGGTGTTGTGGTAGAGGGAGAGGAGGAAGAGGAAATGTGCCCAGTTTGGGAAGCACATTGTGGACTGTAGACATAACTAGTGAAGAAAGAAAAGAGAAGAACAAGTGAGGCAAAGGAAGGGAGACCAGCACACCAAGCAGTATGTTCCCTGGGGGAGCTTCCCATCTGTTCCTCTTCATTCTCACGGTTACAACTTTGGTGCATGCAGGCCCTCTTATAAAAAAAAAAAGGTTTTATGGGTGTGTTTTATGTTTACATTACAGGCATTTCCAGATCACTCCCGTTCTATGATATGTAACAGAATAAAAACAGTCGGACAAAACTAGCAAACTAAATGTCTCTTACACATTCCACACCTGTAGCACCCCAACTTCTGAGTTTCCAAGTTTTCTTAATGGAACAGAAATCTACTTTCTCTCTCTCCCATTCACCACCTCCGAAGAAAGAGAAAAATGTCCCTTGTAACAAATGCACACAATCAAGCAAAACTGTGTCAATTCTTACAAGTTTCTCCATGCCTCTTTGAAGTCACCTGTAGCTTCCTTTCTCACAGTACAGTACTACTCCATCATATTCATAGAACACACTTATTCAGTCATTCCTCAAATGATGGTCATTCCTTTAGTTTTTTTGCCATCAAAGAAAGAACAGATAATATTTTTTTTGGAGGGGGTACATACAGGGCCTTTTCCTCTTTTAAAAAAAATCTCCTTTTGGCATAGACCCAGCAGTAGTATATCAGAGTCAAAGGGCACCCATTTTTTTAGTAACTCATTATTTAATAATAAATGAATAATTGTTTAATAATAATTTGTGTATGATTCCACATGTCTTTCTAGAATGACTGTACCCATTCACAGGCCTATTGTATATCAATGGTGCCTCAATGAGCCCGTTTTCCCACAGCTCCTCCAGCATTTAGCAATTCCTCTTCTCTCTCCTGTATGATGACATTTGTGTCCTAGTTGGTCTCTTTATTTTTAGTCTCTTCTTTCTACATTTCACTCTGAACATGACTGCTGGAAAAATTCTCCTTAAGTATAGGTCTAATGGGAGGAAGTGTGGCAAAGCAAAAAGATCAGGAAGTCAGGGGACCAGGGTTCAAAGTCTGGCTTTGCTAGTTGTTACCTATATGAAAGATAGTCACCACCTCTCTGGCAGTAACTTCAGCCGTAAAATGAGGGGGCTTAATGAGGTGTCCTTGAGGGTCACTTTACACCTAAATCTGTGATTGTCATTCATCTGCCCCCAAGTTACCATTGGTTCTCTCTACTCTGAGTCTTCTTGTGTCTGGTGCCTTTGCATGGGTTCTTTCTCCTACAAGGACCCCCACCCCTAGCCCATCTCCACATGTCAAATTCCTTCTCATCCCTCACAGACCAGTCTCTTTTGGGAGACAGACAAGTAGAATAATAACAACAGTAATGACAATGATGATGAGGATGATATCTCAGATTTGGAGCTGAGAGATATTCCTTGAGCCCTGGCTCACCTGCTTAGCAGCTGTGTGACCAGGGGCAAATTAGTTTCTCTGGAGTATGGGTTGCTCATATATTGAATGAGCATGCTGGAGTAGCTGGCCTCTAGGAGCCCTTATAGTGCTTAATCTATGATCCCAGAAATGCCATCTCCTCTAGGAAGCCTTTTTGGATACCTGCACTCTACCACCTCTGAACCCCTCCACCAATGCTTTGTGCACAATCAAAATGTTTCCCCTGCTTAGTATTCTGTGCTGCTGGTTGTATTCACTTTGGTCTGTTCCCCTGGAAGACACTGTTTTCTTCTTTCTGGATGACTCAGAGGAGTCTTTTGGCATTTACCCATCTTTCGTAACAGTTCTCTCCGCATTTGTCACAGCCCCCACCCCACCCCACCCTGCCCAACACACACATGGTTGAGTTCCTTGAATAGTAATAATGGCACCAATAATATCAATATTTATGTCACATTTTGGGGTCTGCAAAGCACTCTACGTGCATGACCTCATTTGAGCCTAACAACAACCTGGCTTTAGTGGTAGGTGATACTATCGTTCCCATTTTACAGGTGGGGAGACTGAAATTAAGAGGAGGTGAAGTTACTTTCCCTGACTCACCCAAGTAGTAAATGTCACAGGCAGGATTTGAACCCACACCTTCCTGATTTCAAGTTCAGTAGTCTTTCAGTCACTCCAAATGACATCTTACAAATAAAGAAACTGAATAAAGTCACATTTATTTTTGGTTCTCCCTTAGCACCCAGCCCCTTGTGTTCACACATAGTAGAATGAACAAATAAATGAGTGAATGGGTTAAGAATATTGGATGAATAGATGAATGAATGAATGAATGAATGAATGAATGAATGAGTAGTACCTGAGTAGACTGGAAAACACAGGTATAGAACACAAGCCTAATGAGGGTGTCCTGGAGATTTCCCAAAGGGTCGCAGTTTTCTTTGAGGAATATTCTTCCCTGGGAAAGTCAAAACTTTGAGTCCCAGCAATGGGTGTCTGGGATGTCTGCGACTCAAGCATTTCATCAGCTTACTGTTTGAATGAATGAGAAGTAGACCACTCTCCCCTGTGGCCTAGTAAATCCTGTCAGGCCAGAAATATTTCAGGATTTTAACACACACACCCATTTTGCAAAGGCAGATTCAGGGTTCTGAGATTCCAGATCTGCCAAAGAGGGGCGCATTCCTGACCAGCACCTGGAGCCTAGCTTCTCCAATAGTGAGATGATGAAATGACCAACACTGACCATTCATGTCTAGGACTCAGACTTTGTCTATTTCAGAACCAGGAAGACCAAGGACATGGAGGGAGGGGTACTAGTTCCATGACCCACAGTGTGTTATGGTTTAGGCAGTGGGTTCCAAGCTGCTGGCATCTGCCTCCCTGGAAGGCACTTGCTGGGGGTGGGTGTGTCTGCTTCCTTGCATTTTGGAGAAGTGTCAAAGACACTTCATTTTCACTTTCCTGTTTCACTTCTCTGGCACCACTTAGGTCTTTAGATGTTACATTTTATTAACCTCATCACTCTCACCTGGGTGAACCAGACTGAAATACTTTTCTAAGCTTACCATTCTCTCCCCTCTCTCCACCTCATGTCTCTGGCTGCCTGTTTTCTATTTCCCTCTGTCTCTGTACCACTGTCTCTATCTGATTCTGTCACTGTCTTTCTATTCCTCTCTTTCTTTATGTCTGTTCCTATCACCATTTTTCTGTGTCTTGTCTCTCTGTCTCTGTAATCGCTTGTTAACTTTCTCTGTCTGTCTCTGTCTTTCTCTGTTTCTGTCTTTGCCTCTCTGTATCTGCCTCTCTCTGTCTCTCTGTCTTTCTTTTTCTGTCTTTGTTTCTCTTCTTTCTGTATGTGTACAGAAGTGAGTCATTCAGCCTTTTGGCTCATCTCATTTTCTGGGAAGAGAAAAAGGATTGGGGTGGCTATGGGGGGAATCCCAGACTTGAAGAATTTCACAGAAGAGCCCACACTACTAGAGAAATAGAAGGGATCTGTGTGGTCATAAATAGGAGGGTAGATGGTGGTGGAGGATTGGTGGGGATGGGAAGAAGATGGAGGTCAGCTTTCTGATGACAGACTCCCTGACTTCTACTCCCTGACTTCTACTCTACTAGACAATTCTGGGCATCACACAGGTCCTGAAGGGGCTTTGGGGGACCAGGCTGAGATGAAAGTGGCAGGCTTCCTCATTTGCTTCCAGGACTGTGGGCAGGAGGAAACCTCCATAGTTCAGGGTACCACCCAAAACAATTATGTAAACAAGAGGAAGCGATCCAAGGGGGTTGAGATTGGCTCCCCAGATCTGGAGATCTGGACTCTAGTTTGGGTCCACAGACTACTAAGCTCCAGAACCCCCTCATCACTCAAGCTGTCTGGGTCTCAGTTTTCCTCATCTGCTAAGTGGGAATGATAATAATTTCTACTCTGATCTAGCATTAGGCATGACCAAGAACTAAGAAGATTTTCAATGACAGGAGCTCAACAAAAGATGAACAATAACATATAGTGAAGAGAAGTCTGGACTTGGGTTCAGGTAGACCTGGAATCAATGGTCATCTCTCATGATACTAGTTTTCATTTCCACCTTACTGTGAGACTTCCCTGTATGACACTTGGTTAGTTACTGTCTGAGCCTGGCCTCTGTCTCCTCAGCACAACTTTGAGCTTCATCTGTGGAACCACAAGGGGCTTTGAATGGTGAGCTTTTGCTTTCATCTGACCTGGATCCACAGCTCCACCTCATTTCCCAGGCATCCTCACACCATGACCTCTCTGCTCCTCTCCCCTTCCTTCTTACTTCCTCTTTCCATATTTTCCTCCCATTGAATGAAAGTTCTTTGAGGGCAGGGACTGTCTTGCTAGCTTGTATTTGTGTCTCAGCATTTAGTACAGTGATGCCTGGCACATAGTAAACACTTATAAAAAACTGTCTCTCTCTCTCTCTCTGTCTCTCTCTTTCTCTGTCTCTATCTCTCTCTCTGTCTCTGTCTCTCTGTCTCTGTCCCTGTCTCTCTCTCTGTCTTTGTCTCCATCTCTCTCTCACCTATCTATCTATCTGTCTGTCTGTTTGTTTGTCTATCCAGAGGTTGGGAAGAATTATGGGGTTGCATATTTAGAGCTAAAACAGACCCCAGAGGTCATCTACTACAACTCCTTTATTCACCAGATGAGGAAGCTGAGTCCCAGAGTTCCCAAGATGTGCCTAAGGCCACACAGATAGTAGGAAGCAGATGCAATATTTGAATGCAGTTCCTCTGTCTCCAAAGGCAAACATTGTTCCTCCATATCACCTGGTGCCTAATTCCCCTCCCCTCCGCTGAAAGCAAGTGACCTCCCCACCCTGTTGCACCTTTAAATCACTGTACTTTCACAAAGCTTTCCTTCTAGTAAGTTAAAATTCTTCTGGTGCCTGTTTGTGCCCTTTGTTCCTATTTCTGCCTTCTGAGGCTAAGTAGAAAAAAGTTTAATTCTTCTTCCATCATATCACTTCCAATGTGGGAAGGTGGGCTTCAAGCTCTGCCTCATTCCCAGTCTTTTCCCAGCACCTTGGGGTCCTAGAGCTGGAAGGGCCCTCAGCAGAGACCATTTAGTTCAAGCCTATCCTCTTGTGCCAATTCTGAGGGAAAGGAAATGACTTGCTCCAGGTCACATAGGTAGTGTCAGAAGAAGGATCCGAACCCAGGAACTCTGGCTCCAGATCCAGGTCTCTTCCCACTGTACCAAGTTGATTTTTGATAGCTAACTCTCATTTGTTCTCTGCTCCTTCCTGGTTGGTCATTTCTCTCCATATGATGCCATCCTTGTGAATCTTGAAGTGATCTAGGAAGAACACAGTGCCATCAGCTCACCTTTATGTATGACTTTGTAATTTCCATTTACTTATCTATGTTGGTGCTGTATCTCCCCAAAAGAATGTAAGCTCTCTGAGGGCAGGGACAATTTTGCTTTGGTCTTTGTGCAATAGTGGCTGGTATATAGCGATTCTCATTAAGGGAGAAATGGGAAGAAGTGAAGTGCAAATGTACACACACACACAACATGTATGGAGCAGGGGCAGGGAAGACCAGGCAGACTCATGCTTTTGTATGTGTGGGGAGCTACTGAGGAGGGAAGTCTCTAACAAGGCACATCTGCTACCAGTTCAGCAACTGAAGCTCAGAGCATTGCCTGAGAGCACTGAGAGAGTGAGTTTCTTGTCCAGGACCACACAGATGATGGAGGGAGATTTGGATTCAATCCTTTCTGACTGCAACCCCAGCTATCTACCCATTCCAACATGCAGACTAGGATTACAGGTACCAGTCAACTCAGTGGGGCAGTAGATAGAGTACTGGTCCTGGAGTCAGAAAGACTTGAGTTCAAATCCAACCTCAGACACTTACTAGCTGTGTGACCCTGGACAAGTTACTTCACCCTGTTTGCCTCAATTTCCTCATCTGTAAAATGAGCTGGAGAAGGAAATGACAAACCACTTCAGTATCTTTTCCAAGAAAATACTAAATGGGTTATGAAAAGTCAGACATAACAGAAACCATTGAACAACAACAATCTTGTATGTGCCTCCATATTTACATGTTGCCAGCTACATTAATAACATGATTTCTTGGAGAGCAGGTACTTTTTGGTTTGTTTTTCCCTTTTCAAAAATCCTTAGCCCTTATCCCAATGCCTGGCACATAGTGAGTGTTTAATAAATACTTGCTGATCAATTAATCAATGAATTCAGGAGCTTAAACCAATTCTCCATTTCCCCAGTCTTGGAATCAGCAGGTGTCAGTTAACATGTCCTGGTTTTCACTAGGATCTGTGCCAGTAGAAGAACGTAAGAGCCATTTGTAGATGACCTTGAAGAAAAATGAAATCTTGGTATTCTCCAGGGCTGTTGGACTTTCCAGTGGAATGCAAGCAACTGGAACGGGCTTTCTGCTCACCAGATGGAAAGAAAGCTCCTGTGGCCAGAAATCACACAGAAGCTTCACTTGAACCAATCTTCCCAGACCTCAGAAATTTGGGGGCCCTTCAGTCTGCTCTGGTTGCAGATGTCGTCTAGGGTTCAGGGGAGGGGAATACTTGTGCTTCCTCCCTTCCCTGGAGCAGCCCTGGAGCATCTCCTCTGTCTCTCTATCTGGGCAACTATCCTCAGGTGCTGTTCAGTCTCTCTCTCTCTTCATCCTCTTTCAGCTCATTCAGACTATTTTCACCAGGCACTTTATCATTAGACCACAATTTATTCTTCCACAGAAGAATTCTGTAAAAAGTTAATAAGGAAATAAAAAGAAGGAGGTAGGATTAATCGCCTTCAAGGAGGAAGGAATGTTTCCTTGGCATTTGGGGCACTGAGGTAGAAGAGAAAGGAGCTTTGTAATGCAACCTGTCTCTGTGGCCCTTGGATGGAATATTTATGACAGATGGGTCGGACTTGGGGTTAGTCATCCACGGCTTAATCTCCCTCACGATCTCTCCTCTCCAGGCTGGGGACAATCCCAGACTCAGGGAGCTTGGCCATCACAGCACAGTCCAAATGTTGTTCTGGCAGGTGGGTTTGAGCCTGCCTCTCTCTAATGTAGAAGTCTGAGGCAAGGCTGGAAGGGAAGAGCCTTGAATGGGGCCTCAGCAGACCTAGGTTAGACTTTGAGCTTGAACAGTGGTCTTGCTGTTTGGTTGTTTTTAGTTGAATCTGATTCTTCTTTGGCAAAGATACTGGAGTAGTTTGCTATTTCCTTCTCCAGCTCATTTTACAGATGAGGAAACTGAGGCAAACAGGGTTAAGTGACTTGCCTGGGCTCACACAGCTAGTAAGAGTCTGAGGCCAGATTTGAACTCAGGTCTTCCTGATTCCAGGTCTGGCACTCTATCCAACAGCTAGCTGCCCTAACAGCTAAGGACTCTGCCAAAGCCACTTCCCAAATTCCTGCCATCTCAGAATTGTAAGAATCCAAACACCTATCCAGTCCAATCCACATCCAAAGTAGAATGCCTGTTAGAACACATCCATTAAGGATTTCTCTTGCTTCTGCTTGAAGACCTCCCTAGGCAGCTCCATTCCACTTTGTGCTTTGTCAGCTTTCATTTTTAGGAATCTTTTTTCCCTCCAAATTGTTCTTTGGTCCTTCTGACACCAAGCAGAATAAGCTGAATTACTCTTCCACAGGAAGCCCTTCAAATACCTGAAGATATATGTCACATCCCTATGAATGCCCTCTCCCCTGGCCAAATCATCTCTCTGAATCAAGTTTACACTTGGATTTCTGAAACTCCAATTTAAATGCTTTCCCAAGTAATGTAGCATTTGACATCCACCTGATATTTTGGCTTATAGTGCTTAATGGAAAAGTTAGACCACCCAAATCCCTCCACACATTGTATTTGTAACACAATATTAATTGTACTATGTCCTGCCAACCAAAAGGCAAGGACTCACTTGTCCATTGGTGTAATAAAATTCAGCCTACTACCTTTCAAAATTAGCCTTCTGCTCTCCAAATGGCTTCATCCTATCATGTGCTCTCTAAGAAATAAAAATGTCCGTGTGGGGTTAGGCAGTCCTGCCTCCACTTCCCAAACCTCATGATTGCTGGCTCTGGAGGAGAAAGTGAGGCTGGCGACCTTGCACAGCCCTCCCTCCCTCAAATCAAAGTCAACTGCAAATCATGTCATCATCTTCCTTGATGTTATGGTCCTCTTCCAGAATGAAGTGCAAACACAGTCACCATTAACAGCAAGAGGAAGGAAGGGCCCCTCCCTGGACTCAGACTCCATTTGTATTCCCCACCTAGGAGAGGGTGGTTTAGCAATGGTTCCTTTCCTTCATGCCCATACTTGCCCACCTTGGACTCCCACTTGTAAGGTGAGCAAAGCTAAGGCTGATCTCTACTCCTTGCATATAATAAGAAATAACTAGGCTTTGTGTGCAGTGACATAGAAATTCCCAAGGTGATCCTGTTGGATGTGCTATTCTCCAGGTGTGTGAAGGATGGGATAGGGAGTGACCAGGTTAAGGGATAGGAGGAGGAAGTTAATAAGGAGAGATCAGGTTTTCCAAAATACAGAGCCCATCGTAAAGTCAGCTCCTTGGTCAAAAGCTGAACAAAGCCATAAATCAATTATCAGGTTGTCAGTTAACGGGATTGTGAACTCTTGCCCAGCCAGACTGAAACTTTAGCCTTGTAACCTGCTCCTTAGGCCTGTCTCACCTCACATTCCTAGATACTGCCAAGGTCTCTTACAAGAAATTAGGTCATTCACAATGGGTGCTGTAATGCTTGGATGAACCAGGGAGACTGAGGCATACTGCCAATTCACCATGTACTTTGGGTGTCTTGAAAGTTGATGTATTTCAAGTCATTCAATTTGCTTAGAAAGAAAAAAAAATATGATACTCCCCCACTTGTATTATCCTTCAATGCCCTTTTATACACGAGGTTTATCTTAGGTACATGATGATTATGGCACCCAAGCACAAGGAGCAGGCAGGTCTTAGCAAGTTGGGAAGACTTTGATGGTAGGTATAGAAATGGCCTTTGGGTCTGTCATTGAAGAATGAGCCTATTTGGTGCTGAGAGTCTTGTTAACCACAAGGGACTCCACCAAGGGAGTAATTCTTGAGGTGGTGGTGGCAATGCACAACAATTCTTGATGACCCCAGTAAAGAATGAAAGGATGGGGTCTACATCAGTTACAGGTTCTGCTAAATATCCAGGGGAATATGTTTGTAGCTAGAGTGCAAAGGATATTGGGCTGGTCCTGAAACACTGTGCTGGTCCATTCTGGAGAATGGAATATCTTGGAGTTGAGGATATACCCTTGACATGAAATTTTCCTAGGGAAGGTAATATCATTGTCCAAACGACCTATTTCATTTTGGGATCTTTCTTGAGGTGATCAGTGAATTCCTTCTACGCCAATTTTGCTCTCTGTTTGCAGGGTATCAGGGCAGTTTTCCTTGATAATTTCTTGAAAGATGTTGTCCAAGTCTTCCTTTTGATTTTGGCTTACAGGTAGTCCAGTGATTCTGACATTGTCCGTCCTGGATCTATTATCCATATCAGTTGTTTTTTCCATGAGGTATTTTATATTTTTTTGTATTTTTTCTTTCTTTTGAATTTGTTTGATGGATTCTTGATGTCTCATAGAGTCATTAGCTTCCACTTGCCCAATTCTAACTTTTATGGAATTGTTTTCCTCAATTAGTTTTTGCCCTTTCTTTTCTATTTGGCCAATTGTACTTTATAAGGAGTTGTCTTTTTCAATGGATTTTTGTATCTCCTTTTCTACTTGGCCAATTTTACATCTTAAGCAGCTGTTTCCTCTTTCCAAGCTATTGACTCTTTTTTTCATAATTCTCTTGAATCATTCTCATTTCTTTTTCCAATTTTTCTTCTGCCTCTCTTATATGATTTTAAACCCCATTTTGAGCTCTTCTGTGAGTTCTTTATGGGCTTGAAACCACTTCCCATTTTTCTTTGGGGTTTTGCCGTTAGTTGTTTTGACACTGTTTCCTTTTTCTGAGTTTGCATTTTGATCTTCCCTGATACCATAATAAATTTCTATGGTCAGATTCTATGTTGTTTTTTGCTCATCTGTTTTCTTTTTTTCTTTTCTCCTTTCTTGTGAATTTGAGCTCTGCTCCAGTGGTAGAAGGGGCACTGTCTCAGGTTTATTGTGTTAGGGGCTGCAGGCCTGGGCCGTTTACCAGGTGCTTCACTGATGCTGCTCTCAAGCCCGTGGGTGACCTATGTGTTTGGTGCTGTGCTGAGGGGGTAGGGTAGGGGAATGACTGCTATAAATTCTGGAGGCCACCAGGGTCCTGAGGCTGGTGGGGTGTTTCTGTGTTTCCCAAGGGATACACTGAAGCATAGGGCAGTCTGGACAATGGCAGCTGCTTGTTTGCCCAGGGCTACGCTGAAGCATGTGGAGGTTCTCAGAACTGAAGTCTGCTGGTTCCTCTGGCTATGCTAAGGCATGTGGGGGGTCCTAGTGTTGGCATTTGCCTGCTCCTCTGTGCTGAGGTTCAGGATCTACCCCTGGTTTGCTGAGGTGGGGCTTGCTGGGAAGATTGCTGTCCTGGACCGCACTCCCCTTTACCTCAGCAAGACAGGTCTTTCCTGCCAATCTTCCAAGTTTCTTGGTCTCAAAGATTGTTTCAAACCATCTTTTTGCTCTTTCTGCTGTTCCAGGATTTGTTTTGGGGCCCTATTTTATGGTTGTTTGGAGGTGAATATGGGAGAGTTACAGCAAGTTACTGCTTATTCCATCCTTTTGGCACCTGGAAGAAAGGCCAAAAGATCAATTTTCATTCCATTCACAGGGCCACATCATGTTGTTTGAGGATATCTAGTCCAATCCCCTTTTAACACATGGGGAAACTGAGGCCAAGACAGATAAAGTTATTTGTCCAAAGTCATGGATGTAGGAAATATTGGGATAGAATCTTGATTTGAACTCATTTTCTCTCAGTGCAAATCCAGGGCTTTTTTATGGTACAGAAAAAAGCCATTAAGGACCTACTTGGAAAGGTCTTAAATGCCAGGTTAGGGTTTGGGATTTAGGTTTTGGGTAGTTAGAAGCTCACAGATCCCCTTGTTAGGGCCCCTCCTTTGGTGGAAAGTTGGCTTAAACTACAGAACCCCTATGTCCAGGGGCTGGGGGCATAACTACTCAAGGGAATGTCCCTGCCCTAAAGGAGCTCCCAACTTCCCACATCAAATTCAGCTTACAGAGGCACCCAAGTGTTTGCCACACAATGGTAACAGAAACAGATAATGAAGGCTTTGCATTAACCTGGCTAGGATAAAGCCATATCTTCACAGCTGGCAGCTGTCTCTGAAATCTATCCCTGAGTCACACTGTTACTGAATTTTAGGTCATTGCTTCAATCTAGTTTGTGATGCTTGGTGAGTCAGCAGTGTTAGCAAGGACAGCTGTTTCATAGCCTCAGGGAATGAGTCTGGGGGCTTCTCAGTCAGAAGCCAAGGGATATAAAAACAGGTTGATTCAATAGGCCTCTTGAGAATAAAGAACAATGTTGGAAGGAGGGGAATCCCCCCACTCCCTAATCTGACTCACTTCTTTTTAGTCAGGAATGAGGCTGACTATCATTTACACTGATAGGACATTCCTTTTGTGGAAGGCAGGAGAACCAAGAACCTCAAATATGGGCCCCATATCTATATTTGCCATCAAATCTGAACTCTATCTGACAAATAGAAGTTGACAGGTTCCAGCTCCTCTACTAGATGTTATAAACTCAAAAACAAAAAGAATGACCCTGATAGTTTCGACCAAATCTCTCCTAAAGGGATGGGGTGGAGTAGCCCTCATTTCTACCAAGGCACCTTTTCTCATATCTCTACCCTAAGCAGAAAGCCCAAACCTTGGTCTGCCATTCAAGGTCCTTCCAAGTTTGGAAGGAAGAAAGGGAGGGAGAAAAGTGGTAAGGAAAGAGAAAAGGAGGGTGGAGGGAATCAGGGAAAGAGGAGAAGAGTGAAGGGGGGAAAGAAAGGGGAAAGGAGGAGGAGGAAAGCCTTTCTCGAATCTCCCAGGCAGTAGTTATCACCTCGGCCTTCAAACACCTCTTCTAGTTCTTAGAATCTGTCTTACCCATTTGTATGTAACATAGAAACTTAACAGTAGAACATAAGCTTTTTGTAGGCAGAACTTTTTTAAACTTTTGTCTTTTTTCTCTAGTTGTCTAGGAAAATACCTGCACATGGTAGGATCTTACCAAGTTCTTATAGAACTAGACTTGTGTGAGAAGAGGATGGGAGAGCAGACCAGACAGCCTTGTCTTGAGCATTGTCATTTCAGGTACTTCTGAGATCTTATTGGCCCAATTCAGTCACAAACTTCTCAAGGACAGTGACCTTTCTAAAACCCTTTGTTTATGGATCACAAAGTTTATAAGATACTACCAAGCATCAAAGGTCTTGAATAATGTCCTTAGTGTTGCCTGTCTTCTGTCTGAAGACCAAATTTCCTAAGAGACACTCATTACTGATTAAATCACAGAGCCATGAAGTTTGAGGGCCAGTGAAACACTTGAAGACCATCTACTAAATGAGAGAGACATTATGGTCTGTACTGGGGAAGGAAGTGCCTATACTAATAAAATCACAGATCTGGATAGATGGAAATATTTAAGGACAAGATCCATGCCTTCAACTCCCTTGATATTCTCCCAGTGCCCTTCCCAGTGCTGAGTGCCTAGCATACTCCCAATAAACACACACTCTCATAGATTTCATCAATTATATCATCAACTAGTTGAGCAAGTTGGTGGCAGTGCTCAAGCTGCTATGGCAGAGCTGTGAGTGTAGAGATACTTGACCTAATGGCATGGTGCCCAGTCCCTATGAAGGTTATCGATGCCTCCCTTTGGCAGTCACTGAAACTGTGGCTCACTGATGCTTCATCCAAAGGGAAATTCCTTGAACCAATCTTATGTGAAAAGTGAAGATGAAGGGGAACAGAGGCAAGGCAGTTGCCCATCTAGCTTTGGATTGAAGAATTTATCCAAGATAGATCTTTAGCTGGGGGAGAGGTGCTGAAAATTATAACAAAGGGTGTGCCCAAGAAGAAACTGGCAAGGCCCACCTGTATCCTTCTGTATTTCCTTAAGGAGGTGTTAAATTTCCTTGTTAGATCAGATCTTGCACAAGATGCAAATTTGTCTGGTCTTGGGTGCTTCCCTTGTCCCTTTAACCCCACTTTCAGGGAGATCGATTTGCTTTTCTAACTTCAAAACTATGAACAGAGAGATAGAAAACAGGCAAGGAAATGAAGGTTGGGGAGGTATGGGAAGGAGAGGGGGTGCACCCCAATAATAGAGAGACTCTGATGGCAGCCAGCAGCAGCCATTCATCTGTGAGGATTTCCTGGGCCAAACTTTGAGGATGGTATGAGTACGAGGAAGAGTAGGAGGCAGGCACATTCATTGTTGGAGAGAAATGCAGGAAGAGAACTCTGTGAACCAGAAAAGATTAAAGCAGTTAGAACTTGGTGAAAGGTGTGTGTGTGTGTGTGTGTGTGTGTGTGTGTGTGTGTGTGTGTGTGTAAAAGAGACAGACAGACAGAGAAAGAGACAGAGAGAAGAAGAAGAAGGAGGAGGAGGAGGAGAAGGAGGAGAAATGAGAGGGAAGAGGGAGTAAATGTGTGTGTGTGTGTATGTGTGTGTGCGTGTGGAAAAGAGACAGACAGACAAAGAGACAGAGAAGAAGAAGAAGAAGAAGAAGAAAAAGAAGAAGAAGAAGAAGAAGAAGAAGAAGAAGAAGAAGAAGAAGAAGAAATGAGAGAGAAGAGGGAGTAAATGTGTTTGTGTGTGTGAGTGTGTGTGTGTGTGTGTGTGTGTGTAGCAACAAATTCAGAGTGCCAACTCAGGTAAATTGAAAAGAACCCTAACCTGTGTGCTTCTTCAGATGAGTATGTTCACATGAATAGATATTAAGAATCCTAATGATGAGAAAGGTAGAGGTGTGACTTTAGTTACAAGTTTCCTAAAGCTTTCCAGTTCAGAGCTTCTTTATTGCTGGGAAAGTTGGCAGAAAAATTTCCAAATTTCCCCAAATGTGTTCTAATGGAATATGTATATGTATTATGCATATGTGTATGTTTGTATACACACATATGTTCCTCATGAGGAATATATATATTTATAAGTATATGTATATATATATATGATATATGTATGTATGTATATCTTTCCCTAAAAGACTCATGAGGACCCTCAGATGTTTGGATCTCAAACAGCTCATACAAAAAGCTCAATGTCTGGACATCAAGTGTGTGAAGGATTAGAAACTCAAGGATTTAAATGATCCCCAAATACATAAGAGCTTAAAAATCAGAGGGAAGAATGTTTATGGCAAAACAAGTCTTGGGATTTGTCCATCCAAAAGGAAAACCAGCTCAGAAACTCATGTTCAGATGTTTTCCAGACACCCAAACAGCACCTGGCTCTTCCTGACCTCCCAGTCTCCTAGTATTTTAAAGGTATTAGGTGTCCTGGAATTTGGAAAATGCAGACACCTTTAAGCTGGTAACTGCATCTGACTTCTATTTGTTCTCATATAAATATGAAGAACAACAATGAGTGAAGCCTACCACTCCCCCCCTCCCCCACATTCCCCAGTACATCTGTGCTTATGAGTGTGTGTACACACACACACATACAGACTTCCAGGGAAAGTACATTTACTTGTGAATCACCTGTCAGAAAGGCAGATCTCTTCTCTTGGAGTAACACAACACCAGGTCCTTCCAACCAGCATTCTTAGCGATATTGTTAAACCCATGGACAGTAGAGGTCATTCAAGTCAGCCTAGTTGCTCCTTGACTGACGAAGTTTTGATTTGAATCATAGAGGACTCCAAAGAAGAAAATACAAGCATCCATTTCTTCTCTTCAGGGTTCAATGCACTCTGACATTTTTTCATCTTCAGCACAAACTGACTTTTTAGGAAAATTACTTGAGTATATTCACATTTTCATTTGTCTTTTTTGTCATGGCCACAATGGGGACACCAGTGGAACCAGAGAACTATGATAGAACAGGGTTGGACGCATCTTAACCTGCCAAGACCCCTGGACCAAATGCTTGGATTTTTCATTCCTAGTTACTAACGACCAGGCTTGGGTCAGTCACATAATAGACAGCTCAGGTTTTTTTTTCTTCCCATCACTCCTCCCCTATCGAGAAAATTTTTAAAGCCCTAAAGCATACCTGTATAGTTCCCCAAAACAAATTCCAATATTGGCCATTAGACTGAACAACTTTCAACATGTTGTCTACAAGACCATTAAACAGAAACACCAAGGAAGTGAAAGTCAGAGTTTTGATGCCTGTGAGAATCTGTAAGCTTTGTCCTGGATTATAGTCACATTCTGAGTAGGAAAAGGATCAATAAAGCTCGTCAGGGCTATCAGGAAAGCAGCTCCAAACTTTTTCCTTATTAGATCTTTTTACCACAGTGTTGTATATATACTAGGCATTCATTCATTCCACAAACATTTACCAAGTATCTTCTATGTGCCAGTTCCATACTAGACAATGGGAATAGAAAGAAAAACAGTCCTTGACCTCAAGAAGATTATATTCTACTGAAAGAAACAACATCTATACAAAAGAATAACTGTAAAATATATACAGTATAAATAAAATATGCTCCATAAATCTTTGTTGAATGAAAGACAAAACAACGTGTTTTCTTCACATTTGTCTGTTTTCTGGATTGAAAATGGTTCCAAGCACTTGCAAGGGTGGTATTGGTTGACACAGATTTCTTCTCCAGGTGGCCATGGATGCTCTTCCCGTTTATCAGGACTAAGTCATCATTTTCTATCACTAATCTCTTCAGATACCCACTTAAAGATGGTCATTTTTGAGGAAAGAATCATGTATTTTATGGGCAATGAGAGCAAGCCATTGTCAGTAAGCAAAGATGAGGCTTCAGTGAAGGTCTGTATAGAATAGTCCTCAGAAAGGAGAATGTACCAAATTGAGGGTGCTTTTGGTGGCACTCAGACCCCTGTTATCTTGCACACTCCACATCTTGATCCAGATGACATCCCTTTTGCTTGACCCTTTGGATGTCATTTCTGATCCCAGTAACAATTCTGCTTCCTTCCCAAACCCACTTTGAACTCAAAGTCCTATCTCCAACCAAGTCTGGCTTCTCATTGCATGGCCAAGCTGGTGGTTTGGGTATCTCCCTAATCAGAAACCTCCAATTTTTATGTGATTCCTCCACCAAGCACACCACAACTTGTATCTTGGAAGGAAAACTCTTGGTCCCAGTCCAATGCAGGTCCATGGAATACTAGATCATGGCATCATTGGGTCAGGGTGGAAAGGGACCTTAGTGGTCAAATCCAACCCTCTCCTTTGACAAGTAAGAAGCAGTGACCCAGAGAGAGTTGAGGTGATTTTCCCACAGAAGGTTGCACAGTAGCAGCTGTATTTGGATCCAGGTTTTCTGAGTCTGAATATAGAACCCTAACTCCAGTCTTCATCCTAGGAGTATCAAAGTAATCAAATGAATGGAATGGTGATTTCAGCTGCCCTGGGATTGCACTCAAGGTGAAAGAAGGAAGGAAAGAAATATTTATTAAGTGTCTATTGTGTGCTAGAACTATACTAAAGTTCTTAACAATATTATCTCATTGTATCCTCACAATATAATAGGAACGGTACTTTTAAGTTCCTTCACCAATTTTGGCTGTGAAGGAACTGTGTCAACAGAATATAAGCTTCTTGAAGGCAGAGACAGTTTTATTTGTATCCTGGGCCTTAGCATAGGGTTTAGCAGTTTTTGAGGAGGTGAGGTGTAGATCAGTGATTTCAATAGCATAGGAAACTCTCAGTGATGAAACACCCTTTACCAAAGTGGATTGGCAACTGTTCTTTAAATTATAGTCTGAGAAAGTTGCCTTGGGCACTTTTAGGTTAAATGACTGGCCCAAGGTCACACAAGTAGTATGTGTAGGAGGAAATACTTGACCAGCTCAGTATCCACAACTCCAGGCTACCTGGCCCATAGTAGCCATTACATAACTATTTGGTGAATGAAAAGACAGAATTAAGTAATTATTCAGTTGACTCCTTTTAGTGGGTGCCCTTGGGTGTGCTGGAGAAAACACTTTCTAAATAATAAACAAATCAACTCCAGTTCAGTCCAATCTTGGGTATATTCATCAACTTCTGTGTGCCACGGACTGTGTTAGATGCTGGAAATATGGAGTCTCAAACCAGGTAGTCTTGGCTTTCAAGTAACTTAGATTCTCTTGAGGGATATACCCCCATACACAGTATGTACCCACTAAATAAACACAGGAACATTTCAGGAGAGGGAGAATCACTGATAAGTGGAGTGAAGGGCATGGAATCAGGAAAGTCCTTGGGTCAGAGGCAGCTCTGCAGTTAAGCCTTGAAGGATGAGAGAGGATCTAATTGTTTTCTCTTGAAATACTTTTTGAAAGATTAAATTTGCTTTTGCTTCAGAGTGAAAAATAATATCTGGTTGACTGAGTCATTCTTGGCATCAAGGGAGGGTCAGATTCTACAACATCCTCCCCAGTGTTTAGCAGAGAGCTGAGCAGGCAATGGATACCCAGTAAATACTCTTCTGTTGACTAATTGATTGACTGATAAGGGAACAGTAATGGCACCTATGAAAGATTCTGAAACAAACCTCAAACCTGAAGTTAGCCAATAGTCACAGCCTCCTTTCCCATTCCAGCTGGTGTCAATACTTCAAACAAGAGACAGCACTGGCATGGAGGGCAACTCAGTGTCTTCCTTTTCCAATCTTGAGTAGAGATATTGACTAGAAGAGACAAAAGGGGAGAGAAAAGAAGAGGAGGCTCAAAGACCTAGATTGCATCCTGAGTCATTGAACCAACTCCTATGAAGAGAGTACTTTTGATTTGAAGTCCTCAGATACTATCTGAAGTGTTTAACATTGCCATTTTTACCAAAGAAAGAACTGAGTCACAGAAAATTACACTGAAGATGCCTACGACTAAGAATTGGTTCCAGTTGCCAAGTGACTCAGAATCTGAGATAGGGCAAAAGTACCTGAGATTTGGTGACCAGTGCAGGATTCAGTAAGCTTGGTGTCACTGACTTCTGTTATTTAGACAGTGTATATGGAGTCATATGCCTGTATGGGCCAGCAATGAGCCAGATATAGTCAGATCGCAGAATCTCATTTCTGGAAGGTACTTTGGATAGCACCTAACCTAATACCATGTTCAATCTATTTAATTCCAACCCCAAGAGATTACTGGCAATTTTCATGCCATACCCAGTTCATTAAGTTATCAACAGGGTCCATGTTGATGGGCCCGTGGGAAGCTAGGACTAGTTATAAGCAGTGCTAACCGTTCTCTAAAACAATTGGAGATCATTGAGAAAAGTGATTAAACTAAAATGCTTTCACCCAGCAATCCTACTCTAGAGCACCTATCACAAGAAGATCTAAGACAGAAGGAATTGTACCTATAGTAAAATATTCATGGTGGTGCTTTTTGTGGTAACAAGGTGGGCACCCATTGGTTGAGTGAATGACTATGCAAATCATAGTATATGAACATAAAGAAATACTATCACATCATGAGAAATGTGGAATTCTGAGAAACTTGAGAAGAACTGAATGAAATGATGAGATGAAGAGAGTAGAATTAAAAGTATGTACAATGAGCACAAATAACATAAAGGCAAACAATGCTAAAAGGAAAAAAACATTATTTAAGAGTGATGATCAATCTTACTCCTTACAAGCAGATGATGAAATATGTTTACCTTCTCTGGTAGAGAGGCAGTTGACTATGAATAATAAATTCATATGTGGTCAAAGTTGACATGTTTGGTTGGTCTGACTTAATGAGGGTTCTCTAAGGGTGGGTTATTGGGAAGTAATAGCATTATAAAAAACAAAAAAAATCAGTAAAGTATTCATAACTTAATGAAGAAATATAAACATAAACAAATAAAATTGTTAACAGGATCATTTGCTCAGTCCTTTACCATGGTCATAAGCATTGATTCTTCCTGAGTAGAAAACCAGACTATAAAATAAAGAGATATCATTGAGTAAATGCATAAGAATTTCAATGGTCAAATCAGATTTTCATCAAAGTTGTCCCCTTGAGGGTCCTCCAAACTTCTTCCAGTGATACTATAATTGCTCAGAGCATGTTTGTCTCTCCTCTTGTATCGTCTCCAAAACCACATAAGAATAATGTAGAGGAAGTATGGCATGGTAGAATCCTGGGTTTGAATTCTACCCAATCCATTAATAGGTTGTGGATCAGACATCTCTTAATTTCTATGATCCTACATTTTTCTCATCTTTAAAATGGTGGTGACAATAGCAGTGGCAACTACCTCTCTGAGTTGTTGCGAAACAAAAAAAAATAGTCTGTAAAGTCCTTTGTTAACTTCAAAGTGCTAGAGGAATTTAAGTGGATGTTAACATAAATCCCATCTTTGGTAGTTACATCTCTTTGACTTAAGATTGGTCCTTACCCAGCTCAATCACCCACTTTAATCCCAAACTTGGTTCTGAATAGCTGGTAACTGCTTTCCCAAATCTAGCCTCAAATCACTTTAATTCAACCAGTCTTTATTTTTTGCCTACTATGTGAGAAACACTGTACTAGGCTCTGAGGACAGAAAGAAAAAAATGAAATCATCTTTGTCTTCAAGGATCTTACAGTCTACTGTTCAACAGACTGAGATTTGTCATCATGGAGGATTTTCACAAATAGAAAATTCACAAAAAGGATCTTCAGTTCCATCTTGGGCAATGGTTGGCATAAGTACCCAACCTCCCAGAATTAAAAAGGCACAACACTCAGTTGGATCAGTGTCACACTCTGGGCAACCTTGGCACCAAAAGAGATAAGCTAGTAATTCTTTTAAAGGAATCAGCTCACATATGTTATGGTCACACAGGTACCAGAGGGGAAATGAAAGAATTTTGCTTAACAGTGTGACCCTTAAGCTAAACAGAAGAATGCTGATGGATGGATAACATCTAGGTCAAGTGGAAGCGGAGAGGAGTGTGGGTCTCCACCTTCCTGATTGCTGGCCCTGGACCAAGACCCCATGAGTAAACCCCTGGACTCCTTGTGAATGTCAATATGTCCAACGACTCCAGTCCTGCTCATTTCATCACAAGCATGTCAGGGAGGGACTGGTGTGAAAACAAACAGGGAAAACAAAACAAGGGGTGTGTTGAAACCCTTGAAATCCATTTCTTGCCACTCCTTATTGAGGATCCAGGGCCCACAGTTTGTCAGTTGGGGGACTTTGGAGTATAGCCACCAATGGCCTTCCTGGGACACAAGCAAACTGTGAATGTAGCTTCCTTGCTTCTTTTCTTTTTTTGTTCTTTCTCTCAGTTTCTTTGTGGGGGGTTGGCTTCCCAGACAAAAGAATCCCTGACCTTCTTGGGCCCTAATTACATGATTATTTTGACACCTCGAGTTTCTTGCATCACCTCCCAACACATTGTTTTGCCAGGGATCCTGCACTGGGGTGTATCCATGCACAGGGGAGAGGCCACTCACAGGAAACATGTCCCAACAGCCAGGGAAATGTTGGTAAGGGGAAGAGATCTGGGGGTGTAAGGGGTGGAGCTGGTCAAAGCGAGAAGGAAGAAATGATCAGACCTAAGGGAGGAAGGAGGGGTGGTAGGGCAGAACAACTGGAAAAATAGCTTGGCAGGCTTGGTGAGACCCCGTGTGTCCATTGTTGGCATCAAGGAAACCAAACTAGAGAAGCTGATGAGGCTCAGGAAAATCATGCAGCAATACACCAAAGACTGGGCAGCTCCAGGTTCTTTGCCAAGTTCTGGGTGAGGCAGAGAATAGTGTATATCACTGCACCTCAGTTTCCTCTCCTTAGGAGTCTTGTTTCTCTTGGTTTTTTGACAAGCCCAAAGCCTTTGGCAAACAGGGTGTCCTGTTGAAAAGCTACATACAAGATCTCAGTAAACATATGCAATATATATATATACTCACATAGGTGTATATAAATATATGTATACATATATACATAATATATCATGTAGTTATTGTTATATTAATATAATTGTTTAATAAATTATAATATGAATATATTATATATTATGACATAATGACTATATAATAATTATATATAATATGTGTGTGTATATATATATATATATATATATATATGTATATAATTTTCCTTAGTGATTGGCAGCAGTGAAGCTATATCCAAATGGAGCCCTAGGAGCCCTCTGGCATCCTGCTCTGATCACTTTTCTTGGAATGATAGAGAAAGTTGCCAAGAAGAACCGCAGGTGTGAAGTGTTGGGCAGCTGTGGTGGATGCTTGAGGTAATAGGACCGCATTCCATCTTCTGCCTCCAGTTCCAAAGACTTGTAGCAACCCCTCTCCCCCTTCAAGAGAAGGAGAGATGACTAGGATCCTAGGAAAAAACTAAATCTAATCCTGTCTGTCCAGTCAAGTAGGAAGAAGGTACTGAGAACCACAAATAAATGATACAATTTTCCCGTCAGTTTTCTTCTTCTCCATAAACATGGATCTCAAGAACACCAATCTCTAAAAATGCCAATTTAAAATATTCTTTCACTCTTTTTATTTGTTTATTTTTGTCTCTTGGTTAGGATCTATGAATTCACTCCCTGTATATATGCCCCCCACAAGGGCATTCCTTTGCAACTTTTGGTCCTTTGAGAGTTCAAGTCACTCACCCAAGGTCCCAATGCTAGTATGGGTCAGAGCCTTCCTAACTTCAAGGTTGGCTTCTACCCACCATCAAATCTTGTGGATAGATACACACAGGTCTTGGTTCATCTTTCCTTAGGAAAACATAAACTCTTTGCTCCTTGATTATTCTAGATTGTGTACCCAGAATATATGACATCAAAGATTTATGCTTTCCCCATACATATAGCTAACAATTGATCTTTAACTTGGTAGCTATGTCTTAGATAGTTGAGACTCAGAAAGATGAAGTAACATGCTCACAGAAACTAGTGTCAGTGGTTGGATAGGAAGTCAGGTGCTCTTGAATCCAATATCCCAGAGTTCTATTGCCCATGACATGATCCCCATTTACACTAAGCACAAAGGTTTCTAAGACATATGTCAAATAAAAACACCCTAAAGCATGAGAATAAAGGGAAAAAAATGAAAGTATAATTGGCAAAAGGTATGTTAGTAATAATATTCTGACTACAATTTTTCCTATTTTAAGGTACATTTTTGGAATCTATTTATACATGTCCTTGATAGAGTTAGCAAATAGAAAGGATGATGGATTTGGAGTTTGTGAACACCTGGGTCTAGATCCTGGCTCTGACACTTCTTGTGGGACACTAGGCAAATCTTTTTATCTTTCTGAGTCTCAGGGTCAAATCTGTCAGATGAGGACCAGATATAAAAATTAAAATAGATAATCTCTAAATTCCCTCCCAAATGTAAATTTGTTATCTTAAGAGATATTTATTTAGTTTTTATTTATACTAATAACAAAAAAATGCCTAAGATATCAGTGGAGGAAAAGATACAGACACCGGTGACAATTTCTTTTAAAAAATGTATTCGATGTAAATCAACTGCCCCAAATAGATCAAAAGATCCTAAAAAAAAAAAAACCCACCATTGCCAGAAAAACTGAATTTGTTCACCAAAGACATGACAGCCATAGATGATGTGGGTATAGACTATAAACTTATTTGTGAAATCTTACAGAGAAGGATGACAGAAAATTAGCAGTAGAATTACTCCACAAAACAGCAAGAAATAGTGAAGGAAATTCCAGGTTAAAGAAATTTGGTGAGAGATCAAGTTAAGCAAAGTCCATCCTGGGGGCGGAGCCAAGATGGCGGCGTAGCAGCAGCAACATATCGCAGCTCTCACATAGCCACCCTAAAATACCCATAAAATAGGACTCTAAACCAATCCTAGAACCCCAAAACGCACACAAGGATATTTCCCACTAAAGTCAGCTCGGCTACGAGGAACCATATCAGCACTGCGAACTGAAACAAGCCTGGCCTGAAGCCACGGCTGTGCCCTAGAGGCGGCTGGGTGGGAGAAGCTTCTCAGGTGAGCAAAGATTAACACCAGCTGCGAGTGGGGATTGTGAAATGGGGAGATCAGCAGTCCCGCCGAAAGGTCTCCAGAGTGGAAAAGTGAAAGGCAGAGGTTTTGCACCCGCCTCCACTTTGTAGCTTCCCGCCGGTGGCCTGCAGACAGCAGGGAGACAGAGCGATTGTTTTCAGGCCAGGCCTCTCGCGTTGAGCGGCCTGGATCCAGATCGTCGTCTTGGGCCTCGGTCTTGGAGTCTTCATTATCCAGTCAGCTGGAAGTCTATGGCAGCCAGGAGGACCCCAGTGATTTGGGACAGAGCTTTCGCTTCTGGAAGCAGAGCCCCACAGAGA
>CM053591.1:195724732-195739989 GCA_028646515.1 Pseudochirops corinnae
TGTCCTTCCAGTGCGGATGAGTGGTGAGGGAGGAGGAGAAAGAATCTGGAATCTGGAGTTCCATAATCAAATGTTATGAATGTGTATCTATCTATCTATCTATATATGCAATTATTATTATTATTATTGACTACATCCAACTGGAACTTGAGATACACAGGCACTGCGGTTGGGAGATCCATCCTGCCCTACTGAAAAGTGACATAGGAGAGAATAGACTGGGGGGGGGACACACTGGGATGGCTGTTTTGGGGCAGTGGGTGGGGGAAAGAGGGGGAGAAAATATGTAACTCAAAATCTTGTGGAAATGAATGATGCAAACTATAATAAAATTAAAAAAAAAAAAGCAAAGTCCATCCTGAGAACTCTTAAGGATAAAACTAAAGGGAGTACAACAAAGAATAAATATGCAAAAGATGACAAAGATCTTCAAAACAAAATTTTTGATCATTAAATATAAAAGAGATGCTACTTTAATACTCTGACATCACAGTCTTGCCTGAGCTTCTTAAGGAGGTAGAAATGAAAATGAAAAAAAAAATCAAGCAAACAAATATGGGGAAGGCAGTTGAAAGAGACCAAGTACACACAGAGAAGGCCCATATTGGATGTGACAAAATTTTGAGGGCATTGAACTGATTTGCAAGATGTAAAGGAATAGAACATATTGAAGACATAAAAAGAATTGTACCCCACTAATAGAAAATACAGTGACTGAGAGAACACTAGTTATTATCAACTCAAATCCTTATTTTTATAAATATGTCAAGTAGTGTTGAGAAATAGGTATACTCCTTTCAATTCCCATTCAATAAACACCAGATATCTAGTAGATCTAACTTCTCTAAATTTTTAGGTCCTTTTCTTTTTTCTTTTTTGTTAGGTTGAACTAGATCTGAAAGGTGACATTGACCATATGCCTACTTTCCTATCTGTAAAGAGAGGGCCTGGTCCTGTGATTTCATTAGTAGAGGGAACTCCCTGGGGAGGAAACTCTCTCTACCAGTTCAGATCAGCATCTCTTATTCAACTCATAGTCTTAGAGAATTGTCAAGAATAGTGAAAGGTTAAATGACTTGCCCAGGATCATGTAGCCCATATATGTCAAAGGAGGGACTTCAGTCCATATCTTCCTGGCTTCAATGTCAGTTTGCTAGCAATTAAGCTATTATGCTTTTCTCATAGGATCCCATCTGCATGGAACTTATATCAGAATAAAACACACACACATACACACACACACACACACACACACACACACACACTGATGATTCTGCAAGAAGAAAACAGATAAGCTTTCATAAGCAGTTTCTTACAGTGAGCCATACCTATACCAACCCAGTTACCTGAAATGTGTAGATAATATAGGTTAACACCATGCCTACTTTTTGTTAACTTTTTTTTTAGCTAGTTCATTTATTTTTGGTTTTCAACATTCACTTCCGTAAGTTTTAAATTTTCTCCCCCTCCTTCTCCATCTTCCTCCCAAAGATAGCATGCAATATGATATGACTCTAGACATACATTTCTATTAAACACATTTTCACATTAGTGATGTTACATAGAAGAATTATAAGGAATGGGAGAGACTTTGAGAAAGAAACAACAAAGAAGAAAATAGTCTGATTTGCTCTGCATTCCAACTCCATAATTCTCTTTCTGGATGTTGATATCACTTATATCGTGAGTCCTTTAGCATTGTTTTAGGTCCTTGTATTGTTAAGAAGAGTTAAGTCTATCAAAATGAGTCATCACATACTGTGGCTGTTTCTGTGAACAATATTCTCCTGGTTTTGCTCATATCACTCAGCATCAGTTCATAGAAGTCTTTCCAGGATTTTCTGAAATCTGCCAGTTCATTTCTTATAGCTCAAAAGCATTCCATTATATTCATATACCACAACTTGTTCACCATTCCCCAGTTGATGGGCATCCCCTCAATTTCAGTTCTTGGCCACCACAAAAAGAGCTGCTATAAATATTTTTGTACATGTGAGTCCTTTTCCCATTTTTATGATCTCTTTGGGATACAGCCTTAGAAGCGATATTTTGTTAACTATTTTAAAAGATGAATTTATTGGAGCATCAATTATATCATCGTGCAGACTCTACTCCAGAAGGGTATCTCCTGTACGTAACAGCAACATTGCGTGAAAGTCCTTGAAAGATGAGACAATGGTCATAATTTTGCTCAACAACTACCCGATCATTAACATTAAATCTGACTTAAAACAAGGAGCCATGTGGTCATCAGGTTGATTATTTCTGTCTTTTAAGAGTTCTAGGCCAGAGTCCAAGGTGATGATGGATTCCCAATAAAAGGCAAGATCTTTCAGCTGCTTCAGGTTTTGGATGAAATTATTCGGATTTTGTTAAGTCCCAGAACTTTGTAGAACCCACTGGAGCCCCAGTCATTTAGCTAGTTATAACCCTAACAAATTCATGGATAATGTTTATTGTCTGGACTATGCTTTGGAGTTGAACAGATAGTCTATAGAACTTATCAATATGTGTGTATACACACACACATAGGAACCCCAAGGTTCCTCTCCACTATATACATATATATGTGTACACACATTATCTATCTATCGATCTATCTATCTACCTCTCCACTATATACATATATATGTGTACACACATTATCTATCTATCTATCGATCTATCTATCTATCTATCTATCTATCTATCTATTTATCTATCTATCTCTCTATCTCTCTATCTATGACAGAGTCCCGTGAATGACCAATGAATTGGATGTAGAATTCAATAGCAATATGAGAGTGCTTCTTGTAAGGACTCCAAGTTTCTCCCTGAAGCAATAGACTCTGCTTTTAATGCCAATGACCTTTTGCTGATATTCTTCGGGTAAGATTTTAAGTTGTAGCACAGGTAAGGACCTTTATGGGGAGAGGGAGTTCCCTAAGGCAAGGAATCCGCAGGTCTCTTCAAACAATTATTCTGGTGATGATGCATGGCTAAAAATCCTAGGACACTATGGCTTCCAAAGAATTGAAAATGAGAATTCCCTAAAGAGTAATGGAGAGGCTTGTAGTCACAGTGATAAAGCTGTAATGCGTTATTAACAGGGATCTGCAAAGGACATCACCTAAGAAAGAGGAACAAGTGAAATGTCCAGCCATTGCTTGGTTCTGTCTGTTGGGGATAAGCAGCAAATGACAAGCATCCTATTGGAAAGCAGCGATCAAATTCGACTCTCCTCCTCCCCCAACTCTTCTCTAGGCTAAGGATCATGAAGACTTGTTCCTCACATTCAAGGCTAGTCCCCATCCTGGCCTCCCCTGAGAGAATGCAAGATACTTGAGGGCAGGGCCTGTTTCATTTATGTCTGTATTTCCCCAGCATGCAGTGAAGTGCCAGAGAAATATTAGGCATTTAGATGCCTTTGGATTGAGTGATTTTCCTTCTTTCCTTTCCCTAGATATCTTCCAGCTAACCAATATCCTTCCTCAAACGTTAGTCTCAGAGCTGAATGTAATATTCCCAGATTGGGTTTGACCAAGGCAGAATGTAGATGAATGCTCATCTCCCTGGTCCTGAATGCTCAAAGCAGCCTAAGACAGCATTAAGTTTCTTGCTTACTATGTCACACACACTGTGATCCCTGTTTGCATTGGCAGGCAGATCAAAGACATTCTTTTTTTTTTGTATGATTTTAATATTGCTTTTTCTGACCTACTTTAGCCTGAGCCCAGAAATCATCTTTCGCTCACCTTTTGTGAATTTGTTATAATTCAGATTTTAATCCTGTTTCTGCTTCTTTTCCACAGTCTATATTCCTGGTGACTTTCCTTGACTTGTTTGAAAGACAGCTTGACTTCCCTTCGTAGTCCTTAATTCACCATTCTAACCCACTACCCAATGCCCCCACCAGGAGTTTTCTGTTCCATGAAAACTTTCAGGACCTTGAGTAGTGCTTGGGTCTCAGTTGTCTCAACTAAAAAACAGAGTAGTTGTCTGGTCCTCAAGGTTGCTCTCCACTGTCCTTTGCTAGGGTCATTGGGTGTGGTGGAGTGGAAATAGCACTGAGTTGGTATTCAGGAGAAATGAGCACCAGTGCCAACTTCACCAACAATTAGCCACATGGCTTTGGGAAAACCAATGAAAAAACCCTGGGCCTGTTTCTTTTTGTAAAATGAAGGAGGTGGGCTAAATGGGTCTCTTTCAATTTGGACATCCTGTGGTTCTATACCTATGATAATTTGACAAAATAGAATTTTTAAACTTAAATTTGCAATCTAACTTATGGGACTTTCCTGTAGTATTGAATAGCAGAAAAGGAAAAATAGTATTGACTTGTTGGTTCTGTGAACCTCTGAGGGAAGTCTCATTGTCACATCTTTCTCTGATGGTCTCTCCAACCCCCAAGGGGTCACACTTCTATGTAAGTTCTTGTCTTCTTGCTCCTAAGCTCTCATGAAGGTTAGCAGCTAGTGAAAGAACTTGCTATGGTCACACTAAGCAACTGGAAATAATTATGCATTTCATCTCTCAAGGTCTTGGTTTCCTCATCTGTAAAATAGGGTAGGTGGGCTAAAGTACTAAAATACTGCATCTGCACCTGAACTCTTATGATACTCTAAGCATGTAGTCAAGAAACTTTATTGGGGGATAGATGACCTCTCCTAGCTCTCCAATGAAGCATGCCCTGGGGTCTAAAGTGAGATCAGAATAAGTTACTTACTTTCAGAAAGGACTTTATGGTTTCTGGATCTCACTGGGTGATCTCTCTCTCTCTCTCTCTCTCTCTCTCTCTCTCTCTCTCCCTCTCTCCCTCTCTCCCTCTTTCCCTCTCTCCGTCTTTCTCTCTCTCTGTCTCTCTGTCTCTGTCTCTGTCTGTCTCTGTCTATCTCTGTCTCTGTCTCTCTGTCTCTCTCTCCCTCTCTCCCTCTTTCTCTGTCTCTCTGTCTCTCTTCTCTGTCTCTCTGTCTCTGTGTCTGTCTCTCTGTCTCTCTCTCTCTCTGTCTCTCTGTCTCTTTCTCTGTCTCTGGACTCCAAAGCCCCTAGTTTCTTGTGAACCCCTTCCCCCCAAATACTTGGCATTTACTTTTAAAATATTTTGCATTAATTTATCTGTGTACATATACTCCCTCCCTCCCCCCCCATAAGATAAGCTCCTTGAGGGCAGAGAATATGATATTTCTATCGCTGTATCTGCAGTGCCTGGCATATAGTAGGTCCTTAATAATTACTTGCTGAATGAATGAATGGTGCCTTAGCAAAACTATTGGCTACTATTGACCAAAGTCATATCGAACATATTTGGGGGAGGGGGATGGAACCCAGGATGAGGCCACAGAGAACTGGACCTTTTCTGACATCATGCTGGTCACTTGGTAAGAGAAATTGGTTCCCTGCTCATTCATCTGAAGGCACATGAATAATCAGTAGATGTATAGCATGAGGTCTTGGACGTTCCTTAAGGACCAGAATCATGTCATAGGTTTCTTCTACATGGCCCAAGCTCTAATACCCAACTCATCAGGTCCTTGTTGCCCACAAAATACACTTCCCTGATTCACTGGGCCTTGGGGATGTGTACCCTCCTACTGACAACTGCTCCTTCATGGTGAACAAGACAGTTGGGCTTGTTATCAGGGCTGTGGGTGGCTCTTCCCAGAGGTCATAGGCCCAGCCTTTGGGGAGGGCAAGAGTGGGTGGGAGTGTTTGGCCTGCCACATCACCTAGATCTCAGTACGTTTGCAGTGCCCAGAGAGCCAATAGGACCTCCTGCCCCCAGTTCTCACTCACTGTTCCTGGGAGGAGGAAAAGTTTGTCAAATATAAGCAGGGATCGATCTGTACGATGTGTTGGACTTGTGAGCGCTAGTCTCCAGAAAGAAAAAAGCTCTTTCTTTCTTTCCTCTCTCTCCTTCCCTCCTTCTCTCCCTCCCTCCCTCCCCTCCTCTATCTTCTTCTGTCACACATCACACACACACACACCACACCACACATATGCACATATACTATATATCACACACACACACACACATACGCCCCACATCCCACACCCCTCACACCACACCACACCACACACATATACACACATCATCTCACACACACACACATTCACTACATACATCACACACACACACACACACACATGCGCACACACACACACACACACACACACACACACACACACTACCCCCAGCTGCTTGCTCAGGGATGCTGAGATGATGACCAATTCCTGATCTGCTGCTCCCTAGGCGGAGTACCACTGCTGCTGCAAATCGCCACTTACCAGGATTCTCTCCCTATCTCCTGCCTGGTCTGCTTTCTCAGTCTTAACTCTAGGAAGTCACAGAATCCCAACATTTGCCACACATGCTCCAGATGACTCCAAAGGTATTTAGAACCCAGCCAGCCCAGCCCCCTCCTTTGGCAGAGGGAGCACCAAGGCCTAGAGAGAGGAAGTGATTCATGCAGAGTCATAGAGTTAAGAAGCAAGAGCCCGGCTTCAAACTCAGAACCTTTCCCATGTGCTGGATTGAATATCTGTGAGACAACCAAGAGCCACAGAGTTGCCAGTCCAAGCCAACAGACTGGAGGTAGTGACAGTCATGGCCTTAAGCTAATCAAGATGCCTGGTTACATGTTGATTAGGTACCAGCTCTGGGGGGTGAAAAGCAAAGGAAAGAGACAGGCCCTGCCCTGCAGGAGCTTGAGGTCTATTTGGGGAGACACCGTGTGTGCACACAAGTATGTGAAGACTGGGCGCAAACTGAATTCAAGGCAGCTTGGGGAGATGGGGTGGGGAGTGTTGGGTACAAGCATCAGCAGTGACAACAGATCACACTTCTGTAGCCCTTTTAGGCTTGCAAAGTGTTTTCCATGCATTGATCTCAGATGATTTCAACATCTCCTACAAGAACAACATAAGCTAACATTCTTGACACTTGCTACCTCTTATTGGATCCTTACAACAGCTCAGTGAGGTAGGTGCATTTATCACCCCCATTTTATAGACTAGGGAACTGAGCCAGAGGCATGGAAGTGACTTGTCTAGGCCCACCCAGCTAGTGAATGGCCAAGGTTGGATTTGAACGTGAGTCTTGAACCCACATCCCCCAAAGGTAGGCAACAGTAGAGGCATTCACCTATGGGCTCAAAGACATTAGCCAAGAGGGTCTTCCCCTCATTCTTTCAGCCAGGTGGATGATATGTCATGAGTGCTTGCACTCAAGAAGACATCCTGGCAGGGACAGCGAGGGGACGGAGAAGTTTACAACCTAGGAGGGACGATAGATAAAGTCTGACAACCAGTGATCATGCAGAGAATGTCTAGGAGCATGACCATGATGTCTTTCTGCTTTCTCTCTACCCCTAGTGATTTGTGAACATTAATTCCCTTTTCCCTTTCCTGGACTTCAGGGAACAGGTAGATTGTTTAGCTCAAGAAACCTGAGCCAGGAGAGGCCTGACAGAGGTCAGAGAATCCATCCTGGGAACTGAATCCAGGAACCCTGGTGTCTAGGTCACTGGAGAGGCTCCCTCCAGGGCATGGTGTGGGTGAGTTGGCCTCACTGGGGACCAGCCTCAGTTCTTGTAATACATGATGTGGCTGTGTTGAAATGCACCACCTGTAAAGTGGCCTGCCATCAAGACTCAGGCTTGTTTTCTTAATTTAGAATAAGAGCACATCTACCAGAGTTTCATAATGCAGTAATGAGCGCGGTGTGACAGCAAGGCTTTCAGGAATTGTTCCATCAGAATCCGGCAGACATGTGTGATTCTGCTGATAATTGCACAGTCTCCATTGTGTTTTTTCTTTCCCTCCCAGAGATGAACCATATCCATTTTTTGCAATCACTCCAAATGTCTTCTTTCAAACTGTCTTTTCCTTTGCCTCTTCTCCCCCTCCATCCCCCTCCCCCACTGAGGAACTCTGAATTCCAAACCAAGCTGCTCCCATCCTCACATCCGAGGGATGAGGATAATACTGTTTGCTACCTTCCCACTTCTCCATGAGGCTGCATGGATTCATGAGATAATGCCTGCAAAGGGCTGTGAGCTGGGCCAGTGAAGAACACCCCAACTCTCATCCTGTCACGTTCCACGGTTCGTATCACATAATCTCCTCTGCCAATTATCTAGACAATATATCAGGCAAGAGATGCAGAAAAAGGATGCCCCTGGGGGCAAGGGGTGGACTTACCCAGCCCCCACTAGGAGATAGTTGGGCCTCTCCTAGTTGCCTCTAGAATCCAAGTCTCTCTGGTGGGGAGGCCACCAGTGCCAAGTCCAGCCCAAAGTACAAACTCTCTCCATTATCTGGATAACTCACCATCCCCTCTCAGCCTGGATGCCTCCGGGCACAGAGATCTTGGGCATTTGTTGAGTAATCCTGGAAAACCCTCCATTGTAAGGGTGGTCAGTCTGACCAAAGGACAGAGCAAGAGCATGTCATCTTGTCCCCAAGTGCTCAATACCTAATTGATTTCTGATAGGGAACATGATGAGCAAAGATGAGCACTTTCCTCCACCTCAAACTGATGGCATGATTTGGAGGCCCTTCAGATAAAGTTGCTTTCTGTTCACTCACAACATGTACACAGCTGACACCTGTCCTTGCTTCTCCTGTTTGTTCATGGACATTCCCAGGACCCTTGTGTGTTCTTGGGATTCTAGAATGAGGGCTAGAAGGTTCTTAGTGCCCACGGAGGCAAACAACTTCATGTTACAGAGGAGGAAACCAAGGTTCAGGCCTAAAGAGACTTTGTGGCCTAAGGGTTCAGAAGTCTAAGCTTCAGAGGACCCTTCTGAATTCAGTTCCTGCTGGGTAGAGCTAAAAGGGACTTTAGTGGCCATCTGACCCAACTCCTTCACTTTGCAGAGAAGCAGTTAAATGACTTTCCCAAGGTCACAGGTAATAAGTCACAGAGCTGATATTTGAACCAAGCACCTCTGATGCCAGAGCTAAAATTCTTTCCATGTTATGGCACTGCCAGGATCACAGGCATGGGACAGTGAGGCAGGACCACCATACTATCCTTCCTGTTTCTGTTTTCTTGTAAAAGCAATGACTCCATAGAGGCCTAAAAGAAACCTCCAAACCCCCCTCAAAGCAAACTTTTCAGACATTCTCTACCATCACCCTCCAGTGTTTGGTCCTAGGGAACATCCCCACCCTCTCAGCATCCCTCTGTTTCCTGGTCTTCTAAGCACACAGCCATGGAACCTCAGATCTGGAAGACCCTTGAGCAGGCCTCCAATGAAGCCCCCAAACTCACTTGTGTATCTCTTCCATGGGCTGCTTGGAGAGAGCTGTCAAGCCTGTACTTGGATATCTTTTCCCAATTGAACATTCAGAGAGAACAGAA
Source organism: Pseudochirops corinnae (assembly GCA_028646515.1). Lineage (NCBI taxonomy): Eukaryota > Metazoa > Chordata > Mammalia > Diprotodontia > Pseudocheiridae > Pseudochirops > Pseudochirops corinnae. The sequence goes on from CM053591.1 coordinate 195,734,076, forward strand.
ATATTTTTGGAGACTTTCAAGATGAAAGCCAAATCACTCAGACCCTCTGTTTCTTCGTCTGTCCAGTGAAAGGATTGGGATCAATGGCTTCTATGGACCTTTCCCGTTGTGACATTTTAGGGTTGTCAGATTTGAAGAAGGTCATTATTTCAGGTCTTTGACCTGAATTTGTTTCATAGTTACTTCAGTTGCCACTGCTGTGGTTGTCTTCTGGACCCAGGGTCTGGGTGCTTTGGGCAGGGCAGCTTAAGATGCTTTGTTTTGTGTTTAATGCCTGTGACTTTGATGTCTTTAGGTTCCAGAAGCCACAAGGAAGTGAGAGCAGGCACAGGTGTCACTGAGTTCTGAGGTCCCTTCCACCCCTGAATCTTTACCTCCTCAGGGCCCTTTCAGTCTTAAATCCTCAGTTCTGGGTTCTAAAGGCCATTCCACCTCTGATATCTTATGGTCTATATTTGAAGCCTCTTTCCAGGTCTGACATCCCATAGACATAGACCGAAGTTGCTCTCAGATCTGACATCCCATGACCTATATTCTAACGTCCTTCCCATCTCTAATAGCTGATCATCGAAGATCCAGGATCCCTCACAACTTTGACATTTTCTGTTCTAAGTTACCTTCCAACTCTGCTGTTCTCTCTTCTAAGGTCTTTTCCAGCTCTGATATTCCATATTCTAAGGTCCCTCCCACACTCAATTTATATGTTCTAAAGTCTCTCCAAGATTTGATGTTCTCTGTTCTTGGGTCCAGTTCATATCCCAGGCTTGTTTCCATATGTTCTCTAGCTCTGACAGTCTGTGGTCCTGACCTTCCAACACAGATTCTAAGAGAATACTCTGCCTTCATTGTTTCCATAAATGTAGCTTGGGGATGTTTTATGAAGTTCTGCTACCCCCACCCCTTTCTAGCCAAGTATACTTAGGAAGGTGAGGTGACCCCTTTCTTGAAAGGAATGGGGAGGGCCTGAGGTAGACAGAATCCAAATATACCAGTGAGTCCTTGGCTTGGACTCATAACTACTGTCTTGTAAAAGCAGCCTCTACTTCAGCAATACCCACAAATGGCCTGGGATCTAGAAGCTTTACCAATAGACACAGTGTCTCCGTCCCCAGAAACAAACAGACGGGGCGCTTCCAGAAACCTGCAAAAACTTGGTCTTTGGAAAAGGGGAATCATATAATTTGTCATTGAATGATGGTTGGTCATTTTCCATATTAGAGGATCAGCTCTTGGACTCTCAGGACTTTTGATAATTTCATGTAGTTCTTGTTTCTTTACTTTCTGAGGAAGTTTTATCCAGGGGCATATGACTCCTGAGCAGCTGTCACATCAGTCTTCAACAGGAACTTGGAAGGCAGCAAAATTGGTCCTCACTGGGTTTTCCCACCTCCTCTTTAGGCACCTTTTCCCAGAGAACCAGTTCCTTGTTCTCCCATACTAGAGTTGAGAAGGAAAGCAGTTTAATAAAATAATTCTTTCTAATATTAATGACTTTAGTGAGTTAAACAGTCGTTTGTCTGAAAAAGATCTTTGTATTTGGGTGAACTGCCTGCTTGATATGAATCAGCAGTGTGAGTTGGTGGCCCCAAAAGCTAAGGCAAGCATGGGCTTCATTAAGAGAAACTCACACCTTCTAGGAATAAGGTGATGATCACCCCACTCCCAAGTTCAGCTTCACAGAGTGTAGAGTTCCATTCTGGGTACCACCTTTTAGGAAGGATATTTGTTAAGCAGAGTATCTCCAATGAAGGCTAAAAAAAGTTGGAGGAGAGCCTTGAGACCATGCCACATCCTAGGAGGATTTATACAAGGAACTAGAGCTACTTTGTCTGGAGAAAAGAAGCCTTGGGGACTGGACAACTGTCTTCCATATCTGAAAGGCTGCTTTGTGAAAGGGGAATTGATGTGAGGAGATGTAAAAACAATGGATGGAGTTACAAATTGCTGAGTGAAGGCTTGGCATAAGCAGACACTTCTTAACAATTAGAGTTTCCCTACAGTACTTGGGCTGCCATGAGAACTGCTGCATTTCTCTTTACTAGAGGACTCCAAGTAAAGGTTGGTTGACTGTCATGCATGCTACCAAGAGTATTCTGGGTCAGCGATGGATTGGAATTGGTGATACCTAAGAAGGTCCCTTCCAGATCTGTGATTGTCTGGTTTTTCTATAATGTGATGAGTTGGACAGCCTGTAATGTCTCTTCTAGCTCCAGCATGCCAAAACTCTTATCAGTTCAAAGAGAGCTGTAGCAGATGAGTTAATTGAATTTCAGTGGCTTGAGGATGGACCTTATAAAGCAAACTTTCAAGTAGAGTTGGGTGGGGATGCTGGGATACCTGTGCCAAGGGAATTTCAGCATTCCCAAAAGCAAGCCCTGAACTTGAGGGTTTGTAAGCCTAGTTACTATCAATACCATCACCAGCTTCTCCCCATTGATCAGGTACCCCTTGACTCTGAAGTCTCTTCCAATTTGGAGATTCCCAAGCTCTATGAATATCAGCTGGAATTACTTCATCCTTTAACCCAGCTACTTCTCTGACCCTCAGTGGTCATCACTACCTTGACTCTACCTGTAGTGAGATCCAGAGATCCAGGACACAGAGATCCAGGACACAGGAATAAGGCCTTCCATAGATTGTTTTCTTTGAATGCCTGGCTGTTTGAGTATAATGATGGTTGTTTGGGTACCACGAAGGTACAGTCTTAATTCTCCCAGGATGTTTGCTCCTTCTCCACCATCTGTTCCACAGACTACCTGTAGTGGCCTAGAATAACTTCACCATGGAGGAAAGAAACTTTGCCTACCCCATAATTTTGCCCAGTCCTACACACACACACATACAGATGAAATAGCTAGAGAATGATTCTAAGGTAACCTATTATCAGATACTGTGATACAGAGGTTGTACCAATCTGGAGGAAGGGCATCTCCTCCCTCCCCATGCAGCATCCCATCTGGCTTGTTCCCTTCCCCCTCCCCCTTACTGGAGCACCCAATGAAGGTCAGCAGTTAGTTATGGGGACATCTCTCCTGGGAACTGAATTTGGGCTGCCTTCATTTCACCCAGATCCATTTCATTGAGCAAAACTCATCAAAAACTGATCTGCAAATAGTTTGATTCAGCGCTGTAGACAAATATTAAGACCAGGATACAGAAGAGAGATGGTGCTTTCTGCCAAAGATGGTGTATTTGGTGATGGACCCCTGGAGTCCATTTCAAACACATGGGAGCCACTCTCAATTTCAAAGGCCTATTCCATCCCTCTAGAACTTAAGTTGTAAAAGCCAGCACATATCCGTCCCCAGCCAAGTTGGAAGAGGATCTAATGTACGTGTAGTAAGGCCTGAAGAAATTGGTCTATGTCACCCTGACAACTGAAGGGAAGATGTTGATTTTCCTCCAATGGCTATGAATTAAAAGCATAAGGCAGGAAGAAGACTGAGGGGCAGGGTTGCTCAGTAATGCTCTCCATTCCCCAAGTACTTCTCATTTTATCAATTCATCTTGTCCATAGTTAAAACATTCAACATAATTAATTGCTCCTTTGTTGATGTACATTTTTCCTAATAGAACTCACCTACATACACCAAGACCTGCCCTCTCCTTTCTTCTCAGTGAAGTTGGAGGGCCCAGGCCTAATGTCTTGGAGCATTTGTGACAAAAGTGTTTGCTCTTGGCATGACCATCTGCTTGATCTCGGATGTTTCCAGTCCATCCTCTCCCAGCCAGCCATGCTGCCCAAACCAAATAATCTATTTCTCTAAAACACAAATTTAGCTCTGACCCTTTCTCCCCAGCTCTAAAACCTTCAATGGGAGCCCATTGCCCACTAGAAAGGTTCCTCATTGGGTAGGCAATAAGGCTTAGTCGTCTGTTGGATTTGGAGACAGAAGGACCTGGGTTCAAGCCCCACCTCTAGCCACTCAACTTGTCCATAAAATGGTGGTGATGATAATTGTAGCACAGGCTATGGTGAAGCTCAAATGGGGTGGAAGAGGGAGGGGAATGGACACAGAGATCCAGGACACAGGAATAAGGCCTTCCATAGATTGTTTTCTTTGAATGCCTGGCTGTTTGAGTATAATGATGGTTGTTTGGGTACCACGAAGGTACAGTCTTAATTCTCCCAGGATGTTTGCTCCTTCTCCACCATCTGTTCCACAGACATGCTTGTTTTCATTGGCTCTCCTTTAATCCAAGATTTCAACCCGAGTTCCCTAAGATCGGATGTGGAAGATCTCTGGGCTCTTATGTAAAAAGCATCCTGTGTGTGGGGAGACTAGTCCACTTCCCTTGTCTGGTGGGGGAGGGGGAAGAAGTGGCCACATCACCTGCACAGAAACATAAAAATGATTATCAGGTCAATTCAGGGGAGTTGAGGGAAGAAAGGGGATCAGTCACCTGGTGGGATGCGGATTCAGATTGACCTGGTCATGGCCCTAATCATATCCCCTGAGACATAAGCATGCCCTGGGCAACTTGAAAGCTCATGAAATTGGTTCTGTCCATTCGTGACTGTGCTCCCCAATCTTAGAGGCAAAAGGGCTTCTCTGCTACCTGCTAAACCGACCCTTCATTTCTGGGCCATGTCAGATTCAAAGAGAAATGGGTCGCTAATCCGGATGTAAGTATCTCTGTAAGTACCACACATTGACTTAACTTTAAAATATGTTATTGACGTTTTGCTGTATTTCCATTTATTTTATTAAATATTTCTCAATTACATTTTAATCTGGTTCAGTCATAAAGCACCTTACAAATGTTAACGGCTTTTATTCCTATTCTGAGCCAAGAGCAGTAGACATAAAAAGCCCACAATTTCCTTATGACATTTTGTGTTCTAATCATGAGACCATGAAGCATTTTCTAAACATTAGGGGACAAAAGTCATTCTTCCTGGTTACTAGTCAAACCCTCTAAGGCCCAGAAAAAAAAATGGTTTAGAATAACCTATAAAGGCACTAGAAATATTGATGTCAATTCCCCTTACGGATGAGGAAACTAAGGCCAGAGAGGGTACATGACTGGCTAGTCAGTAGTGATGCCAAGGCTGACCCACAGCCAGTCCAATGCTTCTCCAGTTCTGCCATGCTGCCTCCCTTTGAGACCAAGCTTAAAAACAGGCCCCTGCTCATCCCAACGACTGGCCTGAGGTTTTGTCTAGAATGACCTTCTCCTCACTTGGCTCCATGGAGGGCTACAAGAAGACTGTAAGAGCTGTAGCTAGCAGGGCCCTCATTTCAATATGGAGCCAGGCTCTGACAGAAGCACAGAGCCAGAGAGTACAGCATGTGGTGACTGCCTTGGAGGCAGTGCCTGATTGCAGCTGCTGGGGCCTAGGCTGAAAGAGTCCCTGATGGTGAGGATTCCATGCCTCTACTGCTTAGAGGGCAGTAAGGGTTGTGGTCTGCACAGCTGACAGCTTTGAGGCTGGGTACTTCAAGGGAGAGATCAATTCCACTGATATTCTCTCTCTCTCTCTCTCTCTCTCTCTCTCTCTCTCTCTCTCTTTCTCCTTCTCTCTTCTCTCTGTTTTGGTCTCTCTGTCTCTTTCTCTGTCCTCTCAAGTTGTTGAAAAGGAGAGAGGATCCCAAAGGGATCAAAGAAGTGGGAGGAAGACCCATATGTACAAAAATATTTATTGCAGCTCTCTTTATGGTAGCAAAAAAAACTGGAAATCAAGGGGATGCCCATCAATTGGGGAATGGCTGAACAAGTTGTGGTATATGAATGTAATGGAATACTATTGTGCTATAAGAAATGGGGAGGAGACCGTCTTCATATTCACCTGGAGAGGCTTATATAAACTGAGGCTAAGTGAGAAGAGGAGAACCAGGAAACATTTGTACACAATCACAGACACATCGTATGTGTGAGGACCAACTTTGATAAACTGGACTCTTCTCAGCAA
>CM053591.1:195740489-195798961 GCA_028646515.1 Pseudochirops corinnae
AACTGGTGTCAGGCCAGGTCTCAGGAAAATAGAGTCCGGTGATTCAGGAGACAGACCTGTAGAGCCACTTGGATAGTTCTTCTTGAGCTTGAAAAGGAGTTCAGAGAGGGAATGAGCCTGAGGAGACAGCTCTTAAGGAAACAGAAATCAGCCAGCTGAGCCCATTGCTGTGAAGGACTCCCTGAATCCCAGGGCTAAGAGGGATGTAGGGGTCAACTAGCATAACCCACAGCTGACCAACAATCCCCAAGTCTACACAACCAGCACACTAACCATAAGGCTGCTTAATGAACAACTTCACTGGGTGCTGCTTCCTGGGACCAAGCAGGAAAGGGTAATATACCTTCAACCCTTAGTGACATCCCTTTAGTTCTTTACTGATAGCTATTGTGTCTACCCCTAATCTTCCTCTCCAAGCTAAACTGTCCCAGTTTCTTGAATGACTGGTCTCTTATGAGACAGTCTCAAGTCCCTTCTCTGCACTGGTTACCATCCACTAGACAAATATGTTAGTTTGCCAGTGCTCTTCCAAAAATGACCTTCCAGGTGTTAACTATCTTCCTTCCAACTCACACCCTTCCCCCTAATCTCCACACCCTCCAGCCCTCCTATTTCCTATCATTTGCTAATTTGATAAGCATTCTCACCAAATCACTGATGAGAAAAATGTGAAGCAGCCCTGGGCCCAAGACAGACCCTGGGTGGTCCTCCCCTCAGGACCTTCCCTTCAAGTGACCAAGAACTGAACACAATTCCCTACCTGCCTAAAGGACTGAGCACAGCAGCTCCAGCCACTCCCTCATCCTGTCTGTCATTCGTCTCTTTCTGAAACCTAAGATCAATGTGCTTTGTGAGGTGCCATATTGCATTACTGACTCATACTGAGCTCACCAATCAACCCAAATCTCCAGGTCTTTTTCAGGTCAGCTGCTGTGCAGCTTTCTCATGACCCCACCACCCCCTCAAGCTATCACCCTCTCTCTCTTTGTCTTTTCCCTCTCACAGCCAAATTCCTAGAAAAAGCTGTTTACAGTTACTGCCTTTACTTCCTCTCTTCTCACTCACTTCTCAACTCTTTGCAATCTGCCTTCTGACCTTATCCCCAGGCTGAAACAGCTCCCTCCAAAGTTACCAATGGTCTCTTGTTTGCCAAGTCCAGTGTCCTTTCCTCGTTTCACTCATCTTGACCTCTCTGTACGTGTGACACTGTTGATCATTCCCTTCTTCCCCATACTCTCTCCACTGAGTTTTCATAGCCCCTGTCCATCATCCCTCTAATAGTGACTGTAACCCATGGCTTTGGGCCAGGTTATCTTCTACCCTTTTTCTATCCTTTCTCACTGGTTTCATTAGTTCTCAAGTGGTCAATGATCATCTCTAAGTAGAAGACATTCTGGTCTATGTAGCCAACCCTAATCTCCTGGGCTCCAGGCCTCTGTCACCAACTGTTTTGAAGATTTCTGAATGAATTTCTCACAGGTATCTTACATTCAACAGGTTCAAAACAAAACCTATAATCTTTTCCCCTAACCCATCTCTTTGTTCACTTCCCTATTTCTCTTGAGCATACTGCCATGTTTCTAGTGACCCAGGCTTGCAATCCCAAAGTCTTCTCTGACTCTTTCATTTCCTTCCTATATGCAACCAGTTGTGAAGTGCTGTCTGTTCTGTCTTCATAATGTATCAGGCCTATCCTCTTCTCTTCACTCCTATAGGTACCATGCTAGATCAGCCCATCAGCGTTCCTCACCAGGACTATCACAATGGACTCCTAACAACCACCCCCTCCCTGACACCACCTCAAGTCTCTCCCCATTCCAAGCCCTCCTTCACACAACTGTCATGTCTAATGATACATTCCCTTGCTCACTTAAGGCCCATGGCTTCTTCTTGCCTCTGGGACCCAAGTCCAAGTCCTGTGTTTGCCATTCAGAGCTCTTCACAATCTAGACCTGATAGCCTTTCCAGACTTAGTGCACACCACCCTATTTCACTCATTTGATGAGGCCAGCCAAACTGCCCAGTCAAACTAACCATTGTTCTTCCTTCCTGACATTCGAGCTGTCATAGCCATGCCTCAGCTCAGGCTGTCCACTCCCCCACCCCTACTGCTCCCAGGGTCTCAGTCCTACTTCCTACACAAAAGCCCACCCTGAACTCCACAGTTGCAAGGGCCTTTTCTTGGGAAATTACCTCTTAGTTAGGTAGCAGCAAGGTCTATGCTCTCTTTGAATTGGAGGCACCTTCTAGTGATGCAGACCGTAACTCCCTTTTTCCTAGGAGCTCACTTTAGGAGGTGTACCTAGCATGCTTCCTGTGCTTCCTGGCATTTCTCAGCACAGCAAAGGTACTCATGGAGCACACGGCTGTCTGGCCACCATTTAGCTCTGGCTCTAACCACGTAATCAGTCCATCTATCCATCTATTCAACCCCATGTTTGTTTCAATTCAATTCGGCCCACTGTGTTTATTTCAATTCTTTGCCATATTTCCTTATTTTTTTTATGATGATGCCTACTCACACCTACCATGTGCTTCTCCATCACCCTCAGAATGGGTCTTATTTTTTAAAAATGGATACTTGATATTTGAGAGGCAACAAGGCGTGATGGATAGAATGCTGGTGTGGACACCAGGAGAACCTGGGACTTGGATTCTAGTTCTGCCTCTGACATACACTAGCTGTGTGACCCTGGGGAAGTCCCTTAACCTCAGCACTCTAGGAAGCTTGTTAAGATTTTATTTTGCCAAGAATGTCCAGACCTCCCTTGGTGGAAGTTTTCTGCTCACCTGGGAGTTGCCTCCATGAATGAAATCTCAGGTCCAGCTCCCAGCACCTCCTTTGTACAGATGTTGTTTTCACTTCTCTATGCTCAATTTGTTTCCCTCAAAAGAGTGTGAGCTTCCTGAGGGCAGGGACTATGGGGTTTTGCCTTTGTACAGCCAGCACCTAGTACAGTGCCTGCACAGAGAATGAACTTGGTACACAAATGCTTTCTGATTGGTTGAATGAATGAATGCCTTTCCTATTGTGGATTTATGAAGTGGATTTTAAAAAAGCTCAGGCTTTGCATTTGCCTCTCTGATTATCACATGTCAGTACTGTAGCACAGAGAGCTTTTGGGACCCTGAATCTGTGACCCCCTGTGTTACCTAACCCTACAATTCCCAAGGAGTTGGTTTCTGGCTTTGGGTTTTTCCGCACCTTTGGTTACAGAGTTAATGTCCCCTGCCTCTGTGTCCCTCAAAGGTGCGAAGCTTAGGATCCAGCGGGGGCCTGAGAGACCATCTACTTCAAAATCCTTATTTAATAGATGAGAAGAATGAGACTAAGAGAAGTTACATGACTCGGCCAGGGTCTCAGAGCTAGAAAGGATTTACACCCAGTCGTTTGAGTGGGCAGTACACAAAGCACCAGGCCTACAGTCAAGGAAACTCACCTCCTGAGTTCAAATCCCACCTCAGACATTTGCTGGTTGTGAGACCCTGGGCAAGTCACATCAACCTGTTTGCCTCAGTTTCCCCATCTATAAAATAAGTTGGAGAAAGAAGTGGCAAACTACTCCGGTATCATTGCCAAGAAACCCCCAATGGGGTCCTGAAGAGTTGGACACGACTGACAAACGACTCAACAACAACACAATTAGAGAATGGAAACGAATGATTAATCCCCTCTTTCTATTTCTTCTCTATGAATGGAAGTAGAGAACGCTAGAGCTGTGTTTGCCTCCATCGGCTTCTTTCTGCTCTTCCTCATTTGCCACGTCATTAATTAACACTGACAACAGAAATCAGAAAAGAATCATAATATCAAGCTTTATTGTTGGAAATTACCTTCAGGACCACTGAGTCGATCCCCCACCCCGTCCATTTTACAGATGAGGAAACTGAAAACAAAGAGATTAAGCAATTTGCTGAGGGTCCCACAGCTCACAGGTATTTGGAGTAGGATTAGAATCCAGTTGTACCTGATTCCAAGAGCGATGCTCTAACCAGGATACCATGCTGCCTCTCAAGAATGAGAAAAATGAGATGGCTCCTCCCCACCCCCAGCAAAAAACACCCAAGTAACACCGCTTTCATTTATTCCCAGAACACTGAAACACTCCCCCAGCCTTAAGTACAGCTGACCCTTCCTGTAGATGAAATGAATAAACTTCAGAGTGGTAATTAGGCACCTACTGTGCCTCAAACAATGTGGAAGGTATTGAGGACACACATACACACACACACACACACACACAAGTGCAAAATATTTCTAATTTTTGAGACACCCTGTCCTTCAGGAGCTTTTTGACTAGACAAACATGGGTCTTCAGTGTCTCCAAAGAAGAGTAACCAAAATGGAAATGAACACCTGGACCCACCTTCCCAGGCCTGGTCTCTCCAACATTAGTTCCATATAACTCCACTACTTACCCCCCCCCCCAACTTTATCCTTCACATGCTCACTGAACCTTCCAGTCCTTCAGCTCTTCACTACTATCTCAAGCTATTCCCTCTGTCTCCAACCGTCTCTTCTCCCCTGTTGTACTCTCAGCTGAAGATCTAGCCTTTAACATTACTGAGAAAATTAAGGCCTTTTACTGTTAGTTCCCTCTTCTCACCTCCTCTTCATGGTAGAATCCCTCAATATCACCCCCCCCCCCATTTTCTTCTCCTTTCTTCTAGTCTTTAACAAAGATGTGGCCTTTCTCTTTGCCAAGGCTTCCCCAGCATCATGTGCCCTTGATCACTCTGCTACCATATTGTCCAGAAAATTACCCAATCATTCCCCTTTCTCTCTAATCTTCCATTTATCCCTGTTTACTGGTTCTTTCCCTACTCTTTTCAAACATGCCTAAGTCTCCCCATCCTTAAAGTCTTCCCTAGACCCTATCGTTATCTCATATGTCCCCTCAATATCTCCCCAAACTCCTGTAAAAGGATGTCACATGCATTGCTTTTACTTCCTCCCCTCTCACACATGCCTGGCTTCTGACCTCATCACTCAATTGAAGCTGACCTTTCCAAAGTTACCATTGATTTTTTAACTGCTAAATCTAATGGCCTTTTCTCATCCCTCATCCTTGTTGATCTCTCTTCATCATCTGACACTATTGATCACCTCCTTCACCCAGGGGCTCACTTCTCTGGGTTTTCGTGGCCCTGTTCTCTACTGGTTCTTCTACTTCTCTTGGCTCCTCAGTCTCCTTTGCTGAGTCATCATGCATTACACCTCCTCATTTGAGGTGGCTTGAGACTGTCCTTGTCTTTCTTCTATTTGCTCCCCACATTCTTTCACTTAGTGACCTCCTTCACTCTTCTGTACAGATCACTCTGTACAGATCACTCCCAGATTTAGAGATCCAGCCCACATCTCTCTCTTGAGCTCCAGTTCCATATCACTAGCTGCCTAGGAGACATTTCAAACTGAACATCCCAGATACATGTCAAAATCAACCTGTTAGAACTCTTTTTCCTTTTCCCCAATCTCTCCCCTTCTCTTGCTATGTTAAGGGAACCTCCATTCTTCCAGTTGCTCAGGTCTGTAGCCTCCTGTCAGGTGCCAAATCTTACTGTTTCTACCCTAACAACCTCTCTGATAAATGTCCCCTTCTTTATATTTAGGCAGCCACCACCATAGTTCAGACTAGTTACTAGACTACTCCAGTGGCTTCCTCATTGGTGTGCCTGGTTCATATGTTTCTCTGTTCTAACTCATTCTCCTTTCATTCATTTGGCAAAGTGTTTTGTTTTGTTTTTTTCTTAAGCACAGATCTGACCAGGTCACTTCCCTCCTCCAATTCTAGTGGTTCCCTCTTGCCTCAAAGATAAACTATAGATTCCTTTAGTTTTCTAAACCCTTTACAGCCTGGACCTAACCTATCTTTCTGGTGTCATCATGTATTACTCTTCACCCACTTTTCTGTGTTTTCCAACTCCTTGCCTTTGCATTGGCTTTGCTCTATGCCCGGAATGCACTCCCTCCTTACCTCAGCTTCTTTCAAGACCTGGCTTCCAAGAACCGTCTTTTCTTTTCCATTCACCTTCCCCTCCCAACCCTATAATGTTTAACCACCTTTTATTTATTTGGTCTTTATTTTGCACCAATTTGTTGTTTATGTTTATATATGTGCATATTACCTTCCTCACTCCTCACAAATAGAACATAAGTTTCTTGAAAGAATTAATTTTTTCCTTTGTACTTCCAGTGTCTAGTACAGTGCTTGATACTTAACATGTACTGAATAAATGTTGATTGATTGACAACCAGTCCTTGAGGCTTTTTTTTTTGAGAGTGAGACAGAAACAGAGAGACAGGGAGAGACAAAGACAGAGAAGGCAGAGAGTAAATGGGGTCTCCGTGGCTTCCAGACTGTCCTCTTCCCATGGTTGTCCTCTTAAAGCAGGTTATGTCATCAAACACATTGCAGAAAAAACCACCTTATCTTTTCAGAGTTTGAGATACCAAACCCTTCTTCCACCAAGATTGTGTCTTTGTGGGCAGTGGGGCAGCTTCCTTGCTTCCCCTTTTTGATCCTGTGGGTGAATCTAGATGCTCCAACACAGGCATCTGATGGACAGTCCCTGAAGGCAGGGGAGACAATTCAAACCATGTAGGTATCTCTGGAATCCCCATACTTTGTGGAGGTAAACACCTAGAGGATGCTGAGACCATATTCCACAGTGCCTCATTGAATTCCTCGTTTCCTCATTTACTCTCAGGATTGTCCATTTGGAGCTAGAAGAAAGTAGTCACCTTGTCCAACCCTTGCATTTGGTAGATGAAGAAGCTGAGGTGGTCAAACAAGTAGAAAGTGATGGAGCCAGTCATCTGACTCCACACTGGCAGCTTTTCCCTCTTAAACAATTCTTCTTTCTCTCTTTCATAGTTCTCCATCCTAAAAAGAAAGTTCTGTTTCACCTCCTCTGCCCTATGGCCCAGTAGACTTCGGAAATGATTGCCTCATTGGATGGAACCCATCTCATCTGTGCTAATGATTCCTTCACTTGAAAAAAAAGATGGATGATGTTCCCAGCTGTCCATGAATTGCAGAGAAATCAAGCCCAGGAAGATAAGGCCTATATTTCTTTAATTCCTTCATACCATTCAATATTCAATCAATAAGCATTTGTTGGGTTCTTGATAGGCACATTTCACCATTAGGAGGAACTGAAGTAGACAAAAAGAGAGATACTGGCCAAGAGGGCAAGCTCCTGGTAGAGGGGTATGGTTTCAAGACCACAAGAGGAGAAGTTGACCTTGGCCAGTAGAAGGGCCTTCTTCAACACTTCTTCAATAGAGCCTGAGGCAAAGGAAGAAAGAACAGAAGATCAAGAGGAGGGATCACGAGATCATAGCTCTAAAGCTGGGAGGGACATTGGAAGCCATCAAGAAATCTTGTCATTTTACAAATGAGCAAACAGAGGGTCGGGGAGGATAAATCCAAAGTCTTGTTCAAGGTACTTACATAATAAGCATTGGAGGTGAGATTTGAACTCAGATCTTCAGCCTTGAGCCACTAATTTTTTTTCCTCTACATCATATTGCTCCCAATCTTGATGTGTGCAGGAAGGTACAGGGAAGAAGAGGATGTTCCCAGAGGTCTTCAAGCAAAGGCTGAATGATGATCATTTGCCAGGGTTGAAGCCAAGAGGATTCTGGGTCAGGTGTGGTTTAGACTGGGTGCCTCTGAGGTCCCTTTTAGCTCTGAGATTTGGGAATTTTGATGTTTCCTCCCTACTCGCACAACTACCACTCTGGGTGAGCCCTTTGTCTCTCCCAAAACTGGTGCCATAGTCTTCTACTTGGGGTCCCGGCCTCAGATCTCTCTGCACTCCAATTTTCCTAAACTATGGTTCTGATGACATCCCTCCCTTTTCTCAATAAACTGTTGTAGCTCTTTATTATCTCCAGAATCAAATATCAACTCCCCTGTGTGGATATTTGAAAATCCCAGAATCTCAGCGCTAGAAGGACCACAGAGCTCATCCATTCCAAGCTGTATCAAACCAAGCATCCCTTCTGCCACATAAGGGACAAGAGGACGACCAACTTTTACTGGTATGCCAATAGCAGTGGAGGTCATTGCCTCTCAAAGCTAGCAGAGACATCCCCCTTTGGGACAAATCTAGTCCTTGAGGAACTTTTCCTGATGTCCAGCTTAAACCTACAACTCTGTAACTAGCCTGTGCCCTTCCTAGCACCTGTTGGTCTGCTTCTGTTGGAAAAGTTCAGGACAAATGCTCAATAAAACAGGTATTTTCATAGACATAGTGGAGGGGAAAAGAGCATCACATGAACCTGCACATCTCTATTGAGTATAGCTTGTTTTCCTCTTAAATATGTGATAAGTTTTACCTATAACTTTCAAAAATGCTCCACTTGTCTGTGATTCTTTCTAGAATCCTTTTCTTCTCTGCACATTAAAAGAAAGATTACTCAATGACCCTCTTTTCTTTCTTTCCTTATTTTTTCTTTCTTCTTCTTTTTTTTTGGCTACTCTGTCTCTATCCCTTCTCTCTCTCAGACACTTTCCCTTTGGAAAAAAAGAAAAAAAAAACAACAAAGTTCCTGTCACAAATACATAGTCAAGAAAAACAAATGGTCACTTTGACTGTGTCCAGCCTGAACATCTTACTTTTCATCTTGGGGATGCTACCTTTTGGCCAAGAGGCCAGCAGGATGCCTCATCATCAGTCCTCTGCCATTATGGTGGGTCATGACATTGGTGGACATTCCCAAGTCTTTATTTGTAAAGGCCTTCAAAAGACTTGACCCACTGCAAAGATATTTTGTGTAGCTTCTGTTCCATAATTGCGCTGAAATGCAGTGTGCTGAGATATGTGCAACAACATCATACCTGCTGTTAGTAAGAGTGCTTCAGGTTCCCAAGGGAAAGCCTGGGTGACTCAGTCCTTTGGTGGCCTCCACCTAATCAACCTGAGAAATGGGGAGTTAGATCATGCGTAGTCTTGTGTGCCTCTTTGGGTTTCATGGGCTTTCACTAGGGTTTCCAGGAGTATGGACTCAGCCAAGAGAAAAGTAATCGGGGAGCTCAAAGGTTCATTGCCTTCCCTACTCCCTCCTCCCTCAACTCACCAAAGATAGCAGCATGTTGGTGGCTCAAGCCTTCTGAACAATCAATCAGTTGATCATCATGAGTCTATGTTCCAGGCAACGTGCTGAGTTCTGGAGGTACAGACATTAAAAAAAAAAAAAAAAAGGTCTCTGCACCCAAGTAGGTCACGGTACCTGGCACCCAGTAGGAGCTTAATGAATGCTAATTAACTAATTAATAAATGAGGCTGCTCATCCATTTTTGGTATATACCTGTGGCTCCAAGAAGCTGTAGCAGGAGCAGTGGCCTCACCCTAGTAAAACCATCTTGGTAGACAGGCTGAACCAGATTGAGTATAACTGACAAACCTCAAACTCATCAGTGAGTTGGGGGATGTCTACGCCAGCTATGTGAAGACTTCCCCCCAGTGGAATGGGCAGATGAGAACAATTTGTTCCAAGGGCCATGAAGGTACATGACAAGCACTTAGAGCTTGGTCAGACAATGAAGATGCCAAGGTCAGCTACTGCATCCTGGGCCATCACCAGTTATCTTGACTTGTTTTTCCACTGGACTATGATGACTCTGGAAGAGAGATCAAGGCTGAGAACTTTAGGCAACTCTGGCTCGCTTAAATCCAATTCACACTCAAGTCAAGATGTCATGTTGTGATTTCATCAGTCCTCTTTGAAAATGAAGGATTAACAGCAACAAATGAGTCAGCACTGTATAATGACTAAAGAATCAGGCTAGGAGCTGGGATGACCTGAGTTCAAGTCTAGCACTGACTGTGTGCACCCAGAAGAGTTGCTTCATCTCTGTTGCTCCAGGGAACTTTCTAAGATTATTACACGTTCCCAAAAAGGGATTAGTGCCCACATTGATAGAAATTTCTGCACAGGAAATTCTCTATGTCAGTGACCTCACAGGCTAGAACAAAACTAACTAAAGAAGTAAACACATTTATTCAGCCCTTCAAAGTTGGCGAAGTACCTTTCCTACATTATCCCAATGGTCCAAAGATTATTTCAGTTCCTATTGCATGAACTCTGTCCTGAAGGAGGCATTACCCTGATGAGAAGGAGACTGAGGCCCAGGGTCTCCCAGCTAAGGAAAATGTGGGAGGTGAGATTAGAATCTAGCTCTCCCTGACTGTCAAACCCAGGGCCCTTTCTACTAAAGGATGCCACATGACGATGTTGGTACTCTTAGAGAACAAAGGACAAAACAACAACAGACAACAGCCTCTAGTGGGCAATAAGGGGCCTCCCTACATTCACCTTGGAGAGAGGCTTATCTCTGTCCAGGTGGATGGTGCTGAGTCTCCTAATGACCTTTTTGGTGATGCTGGCGAGGCTCTGGTCACTGAGGAGTCCACACAAGCCCAAGGGCAGGTGAGCTTTTCATGATTGTTGATGTTCTTGGCCCACTGCCCCTAACTGGTCTGGTCCCCTGGGGGAGGGGAATTGGGGCTTTGGCGGAGGGGAGGGGAAGCAAGCATCTTACCCCAACAGGGGCCAGGGGCTCTGTGGGATCTTCACCACAGAGCAGATGTGGCCAGTGGATGAGTTTGTGCGGGCAATGACTAAACCAATCTGATAAACAAAATTAGGCCTTACTTAGCTCTGCTGCAGACCCCAGACAAAGTAAAAGTGCCTTTCCCAAGTTCCAGGTGCATAAGGAAAGTTGGTGGTTTCTGAATTTTCTCTTCTTTTTCTATAAGCACACTTGTTCTTTGTTTTTCAAATTTTGCTAATTGGTGGTATTGGGGGGTGAAAGTGAGAGGCCCGGAACCACTGGACCAGAGCAGACAGCTGTCTTGACAAGTCACCCTTCCCCCCACCAGCTACCCACCCAACCATTTCTCTTCTCTCAGGTTTGGAACATCTTTCTCCAGAAACGTCCCATATCTTGCCAGCTCAAAACTCAAGTAGATACCTCCAAACCATGAAGTTACCCAAATAGGACTTCAGTGTCAGACCCAAGATTCCACTTCATTTGTCTGAGACTGCCAACGGCAGCTCACGTGTGGCCTGAGTCACGCCAGGGCTATTAGGAAGTATGATATTTACAGTTCAGGCTGCATGGGCATGGCTTAGATTAGCTCTCCCACAGAGCAACGGCCTTCCTGTCCTGTGGACAGCCAGGGACAGGTGCATTCAAATCCTCCTGTTTTGACAGATGAGATTGCAGTGTTCAGATTCATGCAGAATCCTACAATGAGTCAGGACCGGGGCACCCAGAGCTCATCTGCCTCTAATTAAAAGACATTTCTTTCTGGATATCGTCTAGTCCTCAGTTTTTCATATAACTAGTGTACTGAATGAATGAAACAGGGAGTGCTGTTTTCTTTCATGTATGAGTTGGACCATGTGGATATAGAGGTGCCTTCTCAAGTCCTCCAATTCCATGATCTTTTTTGATAGGACCAAAAAAGAAAGAATACTGTGACTGAGATCCAGAGACCAGGATTTATGTTCCTGCATGGATGTGGACTCATGGGTGACCTCAAACAAAATCCTTGGCCTTGCTGAGCCAGTTTCCTCATCTGTAAAATGGGGGACACACACATGCTACTCATATTGCCCACTTTGCAGGATTGTTATAAAGAACTTTGCAAAATATGAAACAAGATAGAAATGTTGTCAAAATTGGTCTGGATTTGTGATAGATGTCCGCAGGGTCAAGTTCTCCCAAAGCGGGAAACTCCCTTCACTAATCAACTCACCTTAGATTTGAACCCATCTCAATTTCCCCACCTCGTACATCACACTGTTTCCAATTATTAGTATTATTCAAGATTGTTGTCATTATTATAATTTCATCAACATTATTCCACTTGAGTGGTTGGGGAATGCTGTTTCCCAGTGACTTCTCCTGTGTTCCCCATCATTGAGGGCCCACAAGGGTAAGCTTGTTTGTTCTCTAGAAAAAATAGGCAACCTGGATCACCTGAGTCCTGTCTCCCTGGAGCTTGGCTCAGTTTGGAAAAGGGGACCACGACTACCATCTCCCTTCCCCTTCTTGCTGCTTATTATACATTTGGAAGATCTAAAGAAAAGTAAGGCTTATATAGCCATGAAAATAACTGTTTGCCTCTGTATCCTGGCTCTAATAGTAATCAGGAATTCAAGAAATTTGACCAAATTTGACAATTTGACCATCCTCATTTTGGATGCTACAGATTTCCTGAGTGCTTCTCTCTTTGTCTCTCTATCTCTCCCTCTCTCCCTCTCTCTCCTTCCCCTCTCTCTCCCTTCCCTCCCTCCCCCCCCCTCAATAAACTCCAGTGGGTCCTTTTTGCCTTTAGGATCAAATTTAAAATGTTCTGCTTGGAATTAGAAGTCCTTCAGAATGATTCATCTCATCACTACCAGGCAGTCAGTCAACAAGCATGAATTAAACACTTACTGTGTACTAGAGCCTCCTGAGCACTAGGGATACAAAGAAAGACAAAAACAAGGTCCCTTCTCTCAAGGATACCCCTTTCTAACAGAGGGGAGAGCAGTACACCAGTATGTACACACATGATCTACATAGGGAGGTAGGAGGCAGTCACTGAGAGAAGCCACACCCCACCATGATTACTTTAAATTAACTTTGTACCTATTTTGCATTTCCTTAGTTTTTTCTTCCCAGTAGAATGTAAGTTCCTTGAGGGGGTCTCCATCTGGCACAGAGGAGGGGCTTAATCGAAGTTGGTTGGATTGGATTAGTCTGGAAAGTAAGCTCTTTGAGAGCAGGTATTGGTTTCTTTCACCTGATACTTTTCCCCTGCACGTGGCACAATGCCTGACATGAAGCTTGTTGATTGGTGAATCCTTAAGTCAGAGAGACAGGAAGAAGTAATATAGGGACCTCCATAAGTCCCTGCATTGCATAGGTTCAAATCTGATTGAGAATCCCCAGCAAATAGCCCTCAAGAGTGAGTGAATTCCTTTTTGTTTGATGTCTATGGGAGTTTGTTTACAAAGGAATCAATTCACTATTGACAAATATTGGCAAATTCTTAGCCCAGGAACTTATCCAGGTCACAGTGGATTATTTTTTCCTCTGAACTAACGAAGGCAGTGGAGTGTAGCAGGCTAGAAAATCTGGTTCGGAGTGATGCCACTGATGTTTCCCTGGCAGTATGACTCTAGGAAAATCACACTCTGTGCACCTGAGGGTGGGAGTTGGTGTTCACCAAGGTCCCTTAGAGTTCTAGCTTTCTATGATTCTGCCCAATTGTAACCATTCTTTGGACCTACTGCTGAGAACTTGGCTAGGAAATGTCAACGTGCCCTCTTCATACATGTTGTCAGGTACCACATTAAATACTGAGGAGACAAAGATGCAAGCAAAAGTTTCTGTGCTCAGGGAACTTGCATTCAAATTGGGAGTTGGCTGAATTTTCTCTAATGTGTGTCTCAGAGTCAGGTGCTGCTTTGAGGTAAGGGTTGCTTGTCAGACAGCTTCCCTTCTCACCTTTGGAAATCCAGACCCCATAAGGAACGGGTCATTCTTCCAGGACACACCTTCCTTCTCCCACAAGGTGGTAAGAAGACATAACTTTCCTTCATGATTTAGATGCCAACTCCATCTTCCTCATTTTGGATGCTACAGATTTCCTGAGTGCTTCTCTCTTTGTCTCTCTATCTCTCCCTCTCTCCCTCTCTCTCCCTCCCCTCTCCCTCCCTTCCCCCCCTCCCCCCCCTCAATAAACTCCAGTGGGTCCTTTTTGCCTTTAGGATCAAATTTAAAATGTTCTGCTTGGAATTAAAAGTCCTTCATAACCCAGCCCCTCTTGCCTTTCCAGGCTTGTACACCTTAGTCTCTACCATGTACTTTTCTGATCCAGTAACATTGACCTTACCATTCCACGATCAAAACCCTCTATCTCTTGGCTCTGGCAGTCTCCTATGCCTGAAATTCTTTTTTCCCCCTTAACCTACTCATTTCCCTGACTTTCTTTAAACCCCACCTACAGGAAGCCTTTCCCAATCTCCTTTAATCCTAGTGACTTTCCTCTGTTAATTGCTTCCTACTCGTCCTGTATATAGTTTGCTTGTATGTGCTTGCTTCTATGTTGTGTCCTCCATTAGATTGTGAGTTCCTCGAGGGCAGGGACTTTTGCTTCTTTTCCTTTCCCTGGTACTTAGTAAAGCAGTAGATATTTAAGGAATGTTTACTGATATATTGATAGATGTTGGGATGATTTTCAGAACACTGACCTATTTCAATTCTGTTTATGTGCATTTCCAGATAATCAATGGCGTCCTCCATTGCACTTCCCCATATGTAATTAACATACAGACATGCATCACAAAGATGGTAAGACAAAGATGTTATTGTTTTTTTACTAAACAAAATCAGGAAAAAGAAAGAGCTTAAATTTAGAGAAAATCCTATTAGAAGCACCTGTCAATCATAGGTATCGAGGATGGAGTTTGAGAAATTAAAATTTTCTAAGCTTTTCTGCTGCCCTCAAGGTGAAGGTCAGTGTCAGCAATCTCAGTCTATTCCAAACCTTCTCCCCCTTCCTCCCCGCCCCCGCCCAGCAGAGTCTTTTAATAGCTGCAATGGTGAGCAGGGGCATTCGTTAGCTGAGTCAAAACACTTTTGTTAGTCTCCATTCAAAACAATCTCCTCCTCCCATTGCTGTAGTCCATTCTTAATTCTCATTCCTAGACATTCTGGGTCATCTAGCCCCAGCCCCCATCTCCCAATCACACAATCATGTCTCTCTCAGGCATGGAGAAAGTAACCTGTCACTTTAAGGTAAGACTTCCCTTTGATCTGAAACACGGACCAAAGGTGTGTGGTGACTCACAAACATCTTTCTCGGTTTGTCCCCCTGTGTGGCAGGGACGGGGACGCGAGTTGCTGCTCAGTTACCCAGTGGTTCTGTCTCTTGGCAAGGTGCCTGCAGCTGGGTCCTCTCTGGGGCGATGCTCCAGAACACAAAGTAGACATAGTATTTATATTTTTCTCCCTCTCCCTTCTCCTCTCACTCTCTGCTGAATAGTGTTGGTCTCAGCAGGGGAAGCACAGACACTCATCATTTTATTAGTTGGCTTCTGAAAAAGTGGAATGATCTGAAGTCTAGAGCTGGAAGGATGTCAGTACTCATCCACTCCTATCCCCTCATTTCACAGATGAGAAGACTGAGGACCAAAGTGATTTGCACAGAATCACATAGATAGTAAGTGACAGAACTGAGACTTAAATCCAGGCCCTCTGGCTCCAAATCCCATAATTTGGGACCAAGCATGACCAAGAAGAAATGCTCCTGAGAAAAAGAGGCAGTTTCCAATTCTGACCCAAAGGGAATGCCCATGGATTGGTGGCCCTGAAAGATTCTTTGTCAAGGACATATTTCTCATTTGTATTCATGTCCTGTTAATGCCTTAATTGGAGCCATAACCACTTCCTTTCTTCTCCAGATGTGTCCCCCTAATGTACCCTCCCTCAAAGGAGGTGTCTCTTGTTCAAGAATGTTTCCCATTTATTTTGACCCATTACTTGGAGTAAGATTGAATCATTGTGGAGTGTAGTTACAACACACACACTTCTATAATCTAATAAAGCCAAACATTGTGGAAAAACAGGCCATGTTGACCATCCCACAGACCCCAAGATATTCCAACTAGTAAATGCCTCTGAAAACACAGTGTGCTATAGTAGAAAAAAAAATGCAGTTCCACCAAACTGGACAAGTCAAGTATGCTGGGTTCTAATTCAAGCTATGCTATCAGGTGTGGGACCTTGGACACATTACATCTGTCTCAGGAACTCAATTTTATTTTCAAAATGAGGTGATGGGACTAGGAGATCCCTAAGGTCCATTGTAGCCTTAACATTCCACATCTTCTTCTAGTCCTTCAAAAATCTCTAGGGAAAGAAATTACATGACATCATTTCCTAATGACTTACAATACCATGGCACCAAGTAGGTGCTTCATAAATGGTTACTGATTGTGGAGTAAGGTTGCTCCTAGTCAGTGGTATTCCTACTAATTCTGTAGGGAGAGGCCATTCTTTCTTTTGTAGTTTAGATTTGTTTCCCCTCTGGTGGCAAATGTGAGAATATTTGACCACCAACCTCTGCATAAAAAAGTCTCTTCCCACAGCCTTGGAGACAGTTGAATCATCCTTTAACCTACTTTTCTTCACTTGAAGTAATCTTAATCCTTGGGAAGTGTCTTCTCCCCTCCTCTCAGAATCAGTTGACCAATGAACCCAAGGAAGGAGTTACCCAAGGCCAACTATTTGCCAGGCCGTGAGAAGGAAGAGGTTTTTCCTAAATTCTTCATTATGACACAGTACTTCTAATGAATCCATATTTCTACTTGAGGCAAAGAGTTATGTTTTTAATATTGGCATTCTTCCCATCATCCCACTTGACTGTAGGTCATGGAATGTCCCAGTTGGTTGTTCATCATGCAAAGAGAGAAGGAGGGGCCATAGTGGGATTGAATAGGATGCAGCATGTCATTAAGAATGGGGCAGGAGAAGTGAATTAGAGGCAACTCTGGGGTATAATAGATAGAGTGCTGGCATTGGAGTTGGGAAGAAGAGTTAAGGATGAATTCTGCCTCAGATTCTCAATAGTTGTGTGACCCTAGGCAAATCACTTCAACTCTTTCAACCTCAGTGTCCTCATCTATGTAGTGGGGAAGAGGATGGCATTGTTATGACAGATTGTTGAGTTAATCATGAGATAATATAGGTAAAGAGCTTTGTGAGCCCTAAAATGCTAGCTAAACATAATTTGATGATGATGGTGCTAGTGGATGCTGTCAGAGAGAGGTAGGTCTGAAAAAGGTAGGCTGTGTGTGAGTCATGTGAACCACATGCTTCATTTGTAGCCACACAAATTTGAGACATAGCACAGCTAGAGAAGGCTGAGTGGACCCTATGTGGCCCAGAGGAGGAAGGCATGGAGGAACTGGAAGCCCTACCATTTCAGGCTTGTGCGGTGCTAGGCTCATGGGTACATAAAAGTAAAGAAGTAGATTCTGCTTTGCATCTCACTTTTGGGAGAGATCAAAGGAGCTATCTAGTCTGACCCAGGCTGGAGCATGAATATGACCTATGGAAAAGACCAAAAGCCCAGACAGGTATTGAGAACCACTACAACACACACCTTCCCTATGAAGGAAGGGGCATGAGCTACATGGGTTATCCTCTTTATTATGGGCAACATAGGTCTTTGGACTCTGAAGCATTTGGGCTCATTCATCTTGGTATTTTATTCAGAAAGGAAGTTGGCTGGGTCAACTGTTTTTAGGACCAGTTTTATTTCCTGATAGTAGTTTTTCACTCCCCTATTTCTAGGTTCAAGGGGACCTACTAAGGGCATTGTAATTGCTGATGCCTTTTCAGCAACATCCACCTCTCCCTAAGTCTCCAATGGTGTCCTTCAGAGGGGTCAGTGGTACTGGACACATTCACCCATCTGTGGAAGCAGGTGGACTGGAAAATCCTGAAAGACAAGGGCTCTTTTTTTTGGCTTTTTCTTTGGAGTCCCTAGACTTCCTATGATAACCCACACCTAACAGTCCTAAGTGCCTAGTGAACCGAATTAAATTGACCATCATCACATTATGAAAGCCTTTACAAGTGGTGAGTTGTGAGTTTTTCCACCTGTTTCACCTTCAGATGAAACTTAACTTGCCTTCCTCCTACCCCATAGCCTGGTCCGTCCTGTCCCATTTGGTGACATTCCCTCTGAGCGGGGAAGGCCTGTGGTGAAAAGAACAGAGAACTCAGAAGTACAAGAACTTGACTCACTCCCCAGCTCCACGACTGTGGCCAAGTCATTTCCTCTCTTTCTGGGCCTTAGTGCCCTAATTTGTATAATGAGGATAATCGATACTTATATGCCTTGCCTACCGGGGCTCTTGTGGGGAACTAAACACACCATAGAATGTATTCTCATCTGTCAGAAATCATTTCCCTGTTGCTGCTTTGCTTAACTGCCCCCTTTCCATAAGTCAATAATAGCTCACTTTTATTTAACACTTCACTCTATGCAAAGCGCTTTACAGGCATTATTTCAGAAGATGCTATTATTATTATCCCCCCATTCAACAGATGAAGAAACAGAGGCTCATTGAGCTTGAGTGAGTTCCCCCACAGTAAGGGACAAAGGTGGGATTTGAACCCAGTCTTCCTGGTGTCAACCACTCCAGCCATGAAGCAAAGAGGGGAGTGAGTATGAAGGAAGCCTCCTCCGCAAGTCAGCTACCATTGGCTTTCTCCCCTATCAGGCTGATGGAGGCAGGAGCTCTTTGTAGAAGGCTGATCATCTATGACAAATTTTCTCTTTTTAGCTTCCTAGAGTCCACTTGCCCCTGTGGTTCCCAGGCTTGGTTGACCAAGGAATCCTGGGCAATTCACCGGATGGTGAGAATTTCAAAAGAAACTGCTACATCTTATCGCTGCTTCTGATTCTGGGCTCCTAGGCACCATTTCTCATGGGACAAGGACTGAAATGACCCTTAGAATATCAAATCTGGGAAGAAACCTAGAATATACAACTATGCCCAGTGGTCAGATATAGTGGAAGGTCAGATGGCAATATCTGGGCATCTGGAAAGTGTTTTAACAAATGATTAGACCTGGTGGATCAACGAGTAGATTGATAAGGCCCAATGACCTTCCTTCTCACTGGAAGAACTAAGGTTGCCTACTCTTATTCATTCAAGTGAAATGGGCAACCATGTCCACCAGGCCTGGGGCATGAGGGAGATAGGACCCTAGGAAGATAGACCACCTGAGATGAAAAGCCTTAAGACACAGAATATCAGCACTAGGGTTGGGAGAGGGGCTAGAATATAGCATTTCAGAGGGAAGAAACATCCAGGAATGTGCCAATATATCCTTAACACTCAGCTCTTCAGTTTGAGACATTTTAGAACATAAAATATTAGAACTAGGAAGGACTTTAGGACATGGAATGTCAGAGAGAGGAAAGGACATCAGAGTCTATCTTATCAACCAATCAACAGGCATGAGTCCAAACCCCTCATTCTACAGATGTGTAAACTGAGGCCCCAAGAGCCTGATTCCGATTATCTGCTGGGTCCTTTGGAGCCTGGTTTCTCATGTGCCCATGGCCTCCTGCACCAAACAGATGCTGAAGCAGGAACTGAATCCAGGATTCCAAGCCTGTTATCCTGGCTGGGAGCTCCCACTTCCTGTCTTGGAAATGAAGCAAGGATTCATTGTGTTTTGTTTTTCCTACATCTTCTGAGTTTGCTACTCCCCAGCTCTTGTTATTAGAACAGACATAATTAATAACTTCTGGCACTGGTGGCTGCCAAATTGGATGATCTGGTTTTTGCCTTCTCAAACTATCTTCTGAGCAATCCAGAGCCCAGACTTATATTCTGGACCAACTACAATGGGTGGTTTTGTAATCGCCAAAGAAAACCAAGACCCTCAAACTCTGCCAACTTAAAACATGATAGACTCTTTGTCACTGCCATGATGACTTTTCACGCCCTGGCTCAGAACTACTTCACTATGCAGTGAAAGCAATGAGGGGTCTCATAAGCTCTTAAAACAACAACAACAAAAATAACAACGACAACACCTCCAGCAGAGGAGAATCTGTTACCTTCGGGTCCGGCTTTTTCTGCTACAGTGTCATCCAGCAGGAAATGCTTTCTAAGGCTAACTTGTACCCCATCCCCACTTTAACATAGGTCGTTGGGTCTTGGTAAGATGAAGGACAAGTTCTTAACACCGACAAAAGACTAACCTTTCTACCTGAAGAAGAGAGTCAGTGTATTGTAACGGAATAACAAAAGACAATGAACACGGTGTCAGAAGACCTAGTTATGAGCTGAAGTCTTTGCCCCTCACCAATTGTGTGACCTTGGATAAATTAATTAACCTCTCTGAGCCTTCATTTACTGATCAGTAAAGTCTTATGTCTCATTGGCTTATTATAAAGTCTCCATCACCCTTTTCATCTTTAGCTTAACCAGTCCCAGTTCTTGGTGCTTCTTCCCACAGATTGTTTGTCTCCAATGGTATCCTTTCCAAGCTTCACTGTCAAATCCTAGCTAAGTTCTCCACAAGCCACTATGATCTGGGGCCCCAAACTGGCCATTTATCCTTCCATTCACTCCACAAAGATTTTTTGTGGATATGTATTGCATTGTATATCTTAAGGGTTTGGGGGGAAATGGATAGACCTCTGGAACTAGACCTGGATCCAGGAAGACCTGGCATGCTCACATACTTACCAGTCCTATAACCTCGGGAAAGTTCCTTAAATAATTCTATCTGCCTTACTTTCCATGACTGCAAAATGACAATGATAGCACGTACCTCGAAGGTTTGTTGCAAGGATAAAATGAGGTAATATTTACAAAAAACAATCAAGTTCTTAGTACAGTGCCTGACATAGAGCTCTCACTATACCAATTGCTTATTCCCTTCCCCCATTCTCATACTGGGACAAGTCTTATGATATAGGAAAAAGGACGAGAAGAAAGAAGAGAACTTATAGCCCAATTCTTATATTTAATTACCTGCAAATTTTAATTACTAAATCTATTCAATGAATAAAATGTATTTTCCCACTTATGCAACATCTATTCGATATTAAATAATAAAGGAACAATAACAGGATTGTAATGTGTCCTAGAACATTTTCTATCCCACCCCACAGTTGAGATAGATGAGAGGAACAAGATGAAAAATAACAATGCTGATACTGATTGGATAATTGTTTAGCACAGTGCCTGGAATCTTATTGCTGTTTTTGTTTTTCCATTGTTTCAATTCTGTCTGACTCTTTATGACCCCATTTGAGGTTTTCCTAGCAAAGATCCTGGAGTGGTCTGCCATTTCCTTCTCCAGCTCATTTTACAGATGAGGAAACTGATTAAATGATTTTCCCAGGGTCACACAGCTAGTATCTGGGTCTGGATTTGAACTCAGGTCCTTCTGACTCTAGGGATGGCACTCTATCCATTGAACCATCTAGCTACCCCTTGGAATATATTAGGCATCATATAAATGCTTATCCCCTTCTTCTCTTCCCCTAATGATGATATTAATGCATAGGAAAAAATGAGAAGAAATAGTATTAATAACTATTAGGCTTATATGATAGCAATCATTATTGTGTTTATAGCAAAAACTATATTTCGGGAGTAGTCAGGAGAGGTCATTGGTCATTTGATGAGCTTACAAGGTAGGGCATCTTTGTTTAGGGCTTTGATGGTTGTGTTCACTATTGATGTCTGTTGGAGCCCTCCTTGAGAACATTAGGGTCCATCTCCTTGGACAATACCTTTGACATTGTTGATGAGGGAATCCCAGTAACTCTCAGTGGGGGAAAACTGTCTTGGATTGATATTTTTCTAGAAGGTGGGGTGAAAACAGACAAAGAAGTAGGATTCTTTGGAATCACTGCTATGATTGGATGTGGTCTATAGAAGGTAGAGCATAGGGTGCTGAGTCATGGTTTGCACATTGATAGAGCCATCTGAGCATTAAGGGTTTTTCTTCCCACATTAAAAGATTCTTCCACCTCTCAGACTTCTACCAGCTGCCATCCAGCTTGGTAGGAGAGAGAGCCAAATCTGAAATACTGTGTTATCTCCTACCAGAGAATCTTGGTTTCTTCTTTAGTAGTAAGTAAAAGCCCTAGGTAACTGTGAAACTCTTATTACCATTAGGGACAGGTTCATTCATTGCCTTTGGATCTCCAGGACCTAGCACACTGCTTAACACATAGTAGGTGGGTCATAAATAATTGTTGATTGACAGGTTACAGTTTGAGTGGTTCCCCCAAAAGCGCAGTCTCAGCTTTGTTGATGTGGGTCACCTTGAGCCCCTGATTTTAGGTGGGTCACACCTCAGTCTTGGAGTGTGGGTGAATTTCTCCTGTGGTTGCAGTGACTCAGGACACTAAGAAGCCATCACTGAATGGTAAAAGGAAGTTGTCACTTAGCAGGTAAAACCTCATGAAGAGAAATACAGAGGTCTGGGGTTGAACTAAGCCAGGGGATATTCTGGCAAATGTTAGATGGATTCCCCATTGGTTTCTCAGAAGCCCAAACTCATGAAGTGTTAATCCAGCTTGCAGGCTGGAAGGGAAAGAACTCAGGATTGGTATCAGAGAATTTAGGGTTCAGTTCCAGCATTATCAGAGGAGGAGACCTCAGGCAAGTCATTTTACTGGTCTTGGCTTTGCTCTCTTGATTTGTCAAATGGTGGGAGGAGGGACAAAGTGCTTTCTAGGCTTGCTTTCAGCTGCGGATCTGATGATGATTTGGGAAAGAGAAAAGAAAGAAGGATGGGGGCCAGTGAGCGGCCATGTTTCCTGTGAACTTTTCTCCGTAGCCATGGATCTCAAAAAGTCAGCTCCCAAGCGATGGTGCTGTTCAAGCTGATTCACTTTGGAAGCTGAACTGCCCACTGACCATTGGCTTGCCCGTCCACTTGAAACGCAAAATCTTTATGCGATTTACTTGCCCCTTTCTGAAATAATCAGGGATAACAACAACAACGCCAATGACAAATAGTAAAGGGAATAAGTGGTTCTGTTGCACCTACTGTGTGCCCAGCACCGCCCTAAGTGCTTTGCAAACTCTACCCCAGCCAATCCTCATGAGAACCCTGGGGGGCAGGAGCTGTTATTCATCCCCATTTTATAGGTGAGGAAGCACAATCGAATAGAGGTCAAGTGACTTGCTCAAAGTCACATGCACAATGATGACAATTAATAATAATAATAACATTATCATTTATAGAATACTTTCCATGTGCCAGGCACTATACTAAATGGTTTATGATTATTATCTCATTTGATTCTCGTGAAAACCTTGGGAGGGACATGCTATTAATGCCCCATTTCACAGATGAAGAAACAGGCAAACATGTTACATGAATTGTTCAGGGCCACACAGCTAGTAAGGATCTGTGAGTGCATTTGAACTCAGGTCTTCTTGATTCCATTTCTCAGACTTCTACCAGCTACCACCCAGCTTGGTAGGAGAGAGAGCCAACCCCGAAATACTATGTTATCTCCCACCAGAGGATCTTGGTCTGTCTAAAGCTCTGTGTTCCAAGCCACCTAGGTTCCTCCTGCCATCCAGCTAATGCCTAATGACAACAAAGGCTTTGTGGTCTACAGAGCACTCACCTCATCCAATCTTTACAAAGACAGGGTGTGCTATTTGATTGTCCCTATTTGCAAAGGAAGAGACTGAGGCAGAGAGAAGATCATTCTCTCCCCATGGTGCACCATTCTGCAGCAGTATGGCTCAGTGGGTGCCGACCTGGCCAGCTGACCTCGAGTCTGCTGCCTTCCCTGCGTTTCATCTCCAGGGACCTCTCTGAGACTAGAAATTGCAGCGAAGGTGCTGACCTGCATTGGTAGAAGGAGCTTCCCCATTTGGGAGTTCCCAGATCAGTGAAATCACAGT
This sequence comes from Pseudochirops corinnae, assembly GCA_028646515.1. Lineage (NCBI taxonomy): Eukaryota > Metazoa > Chordata > Mammalia > Diprotodontia > Pseudocheiridae > Pseudochirops > Pseudochirops corinnae. The sequence continues at coordinate 195,763,969 of CM053591.1, forward strand.
TTCTTTCTCTATCCCTGTCCCTTTTCTACTTAGACAAGACCAAATTTACCCCAAATAAATAAGCATGAGTTAAGCTTCTATTGTGAGCAGGGTGGTGACTGGGTGGGGAGTGGGGGGAGGATCTTTGTTTTGTTTTGTTTTGTTGTTCTTCTGATTACAGTTTTCAGCACTGGAAAGGACCTTTTTGGAGGTCCTTCAATCCAACCCCTGCATTTTACTGATGACAAGACCAAGACCTGTCCAAGGCAGCCCGGATCATAAATAGCAGAGGCAGCATTTGAATCCTGATCCTTTGAGCAAAGACTAAAGTTTCTGCCCTGTAGTCTGTGATTGTTTGTCATTTGGAATTTTCCCCCACATCTCATGCCAACATTCAAGGATCACACACCTGTAGAAAGCAACTCCCAGAGTCCATTTGGCAATGCTCTGGTTTGCAGCTGGAAGGAACCTTCACTCAATTCAATCCTCTCAGCTTACAGAGAAGGAAACTGAGGCCAGGAGAGGTTTCAGTGACTTACCAAGGCCACCCAAACAGCAGAAGTGGGGATTGAATGCATCTTCTGAGCTCAAAGCCACAGTATTTCACTCTCCCCACAGAGAAGGGAAATCATCATGTGAGGCTTCGGAAATGCCCAGTGACCAGAGGTGCTCCCCTAAACCAACCTGGAGAAGTCAGCTGTGACTCAGATGACCCAGGCAAGGATTCTGAACTTTAAGGAGATCCCATCTGTTCCCAGTTCCTCAATCAGAACAGAGCTCCAGTTCCTTCAGTGCTAAATACCTCACGCCTGGCTTCCTGGAGGGCTCAAGGAACTCACGTGTTCTACTCATTGTGAGTTGAGGTAAATCTTGGTGTAAAGTCCATTCCTGGCACTTACTATCTGTGTAATCTCTCTAAGCCACAGTTTTATCATCCATAAAATGGGTATCATGTTGTGAGGCTAAAATAAGTCAACATAGAGTACTTTGAAAATCTAGAAAAGCTCTATAAATGTCTGCCTACTCAGTAGTGGGGGGGAGGGCAGAGAAGAAAGGAGGGGGAAAGGGTTTCTAAGATTTTACTGTTTATGAGACCTAAAAGAGATGGCTTACTTGTTCCCTTGGCCCAGAGAAAGGTCCATGGAATCTCTGAACTAAAGATGAAGCCTGATTACTGTCCCACCCTTGGAGGCTGTTCTCTGCCAGGGTTGGTGTCCCTCTGGCCCACTTGGCACCATTTGGCTCATTCCATCATACTTGCTGAGGGAAGCACCCTCCAGCAAAGCAGGTTTTGAGCTGGCTTAACCACAACACAGACTCCCATCATACATTCCTGAAAATTTCCAGGTACTTGTGTGTGTGTGTGTGTGTGTGTGTGTGTGTGTGTGTGTGTGTGTATGTGTGTGTGTTCTCGAGCCTATGGTGATGTTGTTTCCTATAACTAATGTGGCTGTCTTTGGCCAGCCCCTGTCTCTTTCTTAAGCTGACACCCAGACAGAAGGATAGAGAATCAGGTCAGAGGGGAGGGTGTGGAGGAAGACAGTTCTTTAGCCAATCCCCAAAGGAATGAGGGAAGCAGAAGAATGACCTTCCTCACTGATCCTCTAAGGAATTCTCTGTGCCCAGAATCTGGAGAGAGCTGTGGGGTTTTCAGGGTCTGGATTGCTTCCCCTCAAATCCCTGAGGGACGCAATGGAGCACAACAGCAGAAAGCTGGACTTGTGTTTGGATCATCTCCATCGGTATCCTGGCCTTGGGATGCACTACCCTGGGCAAGTCCCTCCCTGGACCTCAGGTCCCTTTTAAATACAATGAGGGTTGGGAGCACATGACATTGAAAGTCCATTCTGGTTCAAAGTCTGTGATTCCATGATCCCCTCTCCATTAGGCCAGTCTTCAGAAAGATTGTCAGCCATCCTTGGAAACTCATTGGGCCTAAATCCAAATGTTTCTTCTCAATTCTGAACAACACCTGTGCCAGACCAATGGTCATTTCCTGCATTTCAAAGGGTGATCTACTTAAAGCAGCCTCTTAAATTCTTCCAGGGAAGAGGGGGGGGGAAAGATCCACTTATCCTGGGGCCCCTTCCTCTCCATCCTTCTCTCTTTTCCTCCCCCACACCCCACCTACAAGTCCTGGGATTCCCCATACTTAAATGGCCATTTTCCTAAACAGGAATCTCAGGAGAATACAAGAGACAGGGAAGGAGGAAGGGAGAGGAGAGTGCAAGAAGGAAGCTAACAATAAAGAAAAGAGAAAGTAATTCAGAGCCTCCCAAGAAGTCCAGCCAAGAGAACATTCTGAATCCTAAAACAATGTGACTGGAATTTTTAAGTCTCCTCTCTCTCTCTTTTCCTCCCTTCCCCCCATTAAAATTAATGGAAAAACAACAACAAACTACAAGGTATTTCACAAGGAGATGCCACCTCTAAACTGCTTCATAAATCACCTGCTATTTAAAATGTGTCATGAGAACAAGAATTTTCTTTTCTTTTTTTTTCCGACCTGGGTTTCTGCCCTCTTTATAGTAGTTTATTTTTTCCCAATTACATATAGTTTTCAAACTTCATTCTTGTAAGATTTTGAGTTCCAAATTTTTCTTCCTCCCTCCATTCTCTCCCCACTCCCCAAGATAGCCTGCAATCTGATAAAGGCTATACGTGTACAATCATGTTAAACATATTTCCGCATTAGTTGTGTTGTAAAAGAAAAACCAGGACAAAAGGGGAGAAAACATGAGAAAGAAAAAGCAACAAAAAAAGTGAAATAGTCTGCTTTGATCTTCATTCAGCCTCCATAGTTCTTCCTCTGGAGTGGATAGCATTTTCCATCATGAGTCTTTTGGAGTTGTCTTCCATCATTGTATTGCTGAGAAGAACTAATTCTGTCACGGTTGGTTGTGGTACAATGTTGCTATTACTGCATACAGTATTCTCCTGGTTCTGCTCATTTTACTCAGCATCAGTTCATGTAAGTCTTTCCATGTTTTTCTGAAATCCACCTGCTCACCGTTTCTTATGGCACAGTAGTATTCCATTACATTCATAGACCACAACTTGTTCAGTCATTCCCTAACTGATGGGCATCTGCTCAATTGCCAGTTCTTTGCCACCACAAAAAGAGCTGGTAGAAATATTTTTGTACATGTGGGCTCTTTTCCCTTTTTGATGTTCTCTTGGGGATACAAACCTAGTAGTCGTATTACTAGATCAAAGAGTATATATGTGCACAGCTTTATAGCCCTTTGGATATAGTTCCAAATTGCTCTCCAGAATGGCTAGATCAATTCACACCTCCCCCAATGATGCCTTAGTGTTCCAGTTTCCCCACATTTTCTCCAATATTTATCATTTTCCTTTTCTGTTATATTAGTCAACCTCGTAGATGTGAGGTGGTACCTCAAAGTTGTTTTGATCTGTATTTCTCTAAACAATAGTGACTTAGAGCATTTTTATATGATTACAGATAGCTTTAAATTCTTCATCATCAAACTGCCTATTCATATCCTTTGACCATTTGTCAATTGGTGAATGACTTGTATTCTTATAAATTTGACTCAAGGTCTCTATGTAATCTGAAAAATGAGGCCTTTATCAGGAACACTGGCTGTAAAAATTATTTCCCAGTTTTCTGTTTTCCTTTTAATCTTGGTTACATTAGTTTTGTTTGTTCAGAACCTTTTTCATTTAATATAATTAAAATGATCCATTTTGCATTTCATAATGTTCTCTGTCTCGTTTGGTGATAAATTCTTCCCTCCTCCATAGATTTGATAGGTCAACTACTCTTTGCTCTCCTAATTTGCTTATGGTATCACCTTTCATGTCTGGATCTTGCACATATTTTGATCTTGTCTTGGTATACAGTGTGAGCTGTTGGTCTATGCCTAGTTTCTGTCATACTATTTTCCAGTTTTCCCAATAGGTTTTGTTAAATGGTGAGTTCTTATCCCAGAAGCTGGAGTCTTTGGGTTAATTAAACAGTAGATTACTAGTCATTTTCTACTTTGTCTTGAATACCTAACCTATTTTATTGATCCACCATGATATTGCTTAGCCAATACCAAATAGCTTAGATGACTGACACCTTGTAACATAGTTTTAGATCCTTTGCATTTTTTCACTAGTCTCTTTGATATTCTTGACCCTTTGTTCTTCTGGATGGATTTTATTATTTTTTTTTCTAGCTCTAAAAAATATTTTTGGATAGTTTGATTGGTATGACACTGAATAAATAAATTAATCTAGATAGAATTAACATTTTTATTATATTGGCTTCACCTATCCATGAGAAAGTGATATTTTCCCAATTGTTTAGATTGGACTTTATTTGTGTGAAAAAATGTTTAATGATTGTGTTCATATAGTTCCTGGGCTTGTCTTGACAGGTAGACTCCCAAATATTTTATATCATCTACTGTTATTTTAAATAGAATTTCTCTTTATATCTCTTGCTGGTGGGTTTTGTTGGTAATATATAGAAATACTGATGATCCATATGATTTTATTTTATATCCTGCAACTCTGCTGAAGTTGTTAATAATTTCACACAGTTTTTTAGTTGATTATCTAGGATTCTCTCAGTATATCATCATATCATCTCCAAAGAGTCATAGTTTCCTCATTACCTATTCTAATTCCTTCATTTTTTTTCTTCTCTTATTTCTAAAGCTAATATTTCTAGTACGATATTGAACAACAGTGATGATAATGGGCATCCTTGTTTCACCCCTGACCTTACTAAGAAAACTTCTAGTTTCTCCCCATTGCAGATAATACTTGCTGATGGTTAAAGATATATACTATTTATCTTTTATAAGGGAAATTCCATTTATATCTATGCTCTCTAATGTTTTTAATAGGAATGGGGGCTGTGTTTCGTCAAAAGTTTTTTCTGCCTCTACCGAGATAATTATATGATTTCTGTTAATTTTGTTATTGATATGATCATTATGCTGATAGTTTCTCTGTATTTTTGGTGTAAATCTCACCTGGTCATAATGTATTATCCTGGTGATAAATTGCTATAATCTCTTCCTTAATATTTTATTTATTTTTTGCGTCAATATTCATTTGGGAAATTGGGCTATAGCTTTCTCTCTCTGTTTTGGCTCTTTTTGATTTATATATCAGCACCATACTTATATAATTTTTTTTTCCTTAGGGAGTTCATTTATAGTTTGTTCAATTTCTTTCTCTAAAATGGGGTTAAGTATTTTATTTCCTCTTCTGTTAATCTGGACAATTTATATTGTTGTAAATATTTATCCATTTCACTTAGATTGTCAGATTTATTGGTATACAGTGGGGCAAAGTAGCTCCTAATTATTTCTTTAATGTTCTCTTCATTGGTGGTAAATTCACCCTTTTCATTCCTGATACTGGTAATTTGGTTTTATTCTTTCTTTTTAAAAATCAAATTAACCAAAAATTTGTCTATTTGATTAGTTTCTTTATAAAACCAACATTTAGTTTTATTGATTAGTTCAATGGTAATCTCTCCTTTGAGTTTCAGAATTTCTAATTTGGTATTTAATTAGGGATTTTTAATTTGCTCTTTTTCTAACTTTTTAAATTGCATGTCCAATTCATTGATTTCCTCTTTCTGTATTTTATTCATGGAAGCATTTCAAGATATAAAATTTCCCCTAAGAACTGCTTTGGTTTCACCCCTTAAGTTTTTGTACATTGTCTCTTTATTGTTATTTTCTTTGATGAAATTATTGATTGTTTCTATGGTTTGTTGTTTGACCCACCCATTCTTTAGGATTTGATTGTGTACTTTCTAATTAATTTTTAGTTTCTCCTCCCATGGCCCTTTATTACATGTAATTTTTATTGTATCATGATCTGAAAAGGATGAATTTAATACTTTTGCCTTTCTGCCTTTGCTTGTGAGGTTTTTACGTCCTAATACGTGATAAATATTTTGCAGGTGCCAGGTACCATTGAGAAAAGGTATATTCCTTTCTGTCCCCATTCAGTTTTCTCAAAGTGTCTATCATATCTAACTTTTCTAAAATTCTATTCACCTCTTTAATTTCTTTCTTATTTATTTTGTGGGTAGATTTATCCAATTCTGGGAGGGGGAGGTTGAAGTCCCCCACTTGTATGGCTTTGCTGTCTATTTCTTCCTGTAACTCACTTAACTTCTCCTCTAAGAATTTGGATGCTATACTCCTTGGAGCATGTATGTTCATTATTCATATTACTTCACTGTCTATGGTATATGACACCTATACAAAGTCAACTTATACCCACACCCTCTGTCCACATATACCTCTTCTAAGTGCCCTAATGGAGATACAGTTCTTAAGAGTTACAAGTATCACGTTCCAATATAGAGGAGTAAACAGTTTAACTTTATTGAATAATACGTTGTTGTTGTTTTCTTTCCTGTTCGCCTTTTTTATGCTTCTCTTGAATCTTATACTTGAAGATCAAATTATCTGTTTGGCTCTTGTCTTTTCAGCAGGAAAGTTTGAAAGTCCTTTATTTCCTTGAATACCCATCTTTTCCCCTGAAATTTTGCTAGGTAGTTGATTCTTGGTTGTAATCCAAACTCCTTTACCTTCTGGAATATCATATTGCAAGCCCTTTGATCCTTTAATGTAGAAGCTGTTAAATCCTATGTAATGCTGACTGTAGTTCATTGATATCTGAAGTGTTTCTTTCTGGCTGCTTGCAATATTTTCTTCTTGAACTGATAATTCTGGAATTTGTCTATAGTATTCCTTGGAGTTTTCCTTTTCAGATCTCTTTTAGGAAGTAATTGGTGGATTCTTTCAACTGCTTTTTTACCTTTTTTGTTCTAAGATATCAGGGCAGTTTTCTTGAAAAAATTTTTTTGAAAGATGCTGTCCAGCATCTTTTTTTTTTTTTTTTTATCATGGCTTTCAGACAGTTCAATAATTCTTAAAATTTCTCTCCTGGATCTATTTTATAGGTTCAGTTGTTTTTCCAATTCCCATTCTCTTCTATTTTTTTCATTATTTTTATTTTGTTGGATTGATTCTTGACATCTCGTAGATTCATTAGCTTCCACTGCCCTATCATTTATTACAGTTACTTTTTATATCTCCTTTTCTGTTTGGCCAATTCTACTTTTTAAGGAGTTGTTTGCTTCAATGGATTTTTTTCCCCATTTGACCAATTGTATTTTTTTAAGGAATCATTTTCCTTGGTCAGTTTTCCAAGTTGTGGACTCTCTGTTGCATAACTTTCATTTCTTTTCCCAATTTTTCTTCTACCTCTCTTATCTGATTTTTAAAATCCTTTTTGAGCTTTTCTAAGAAGGCTTTTTGGGGCTTGAGCCCGATTTATACTCCCCTTTGAGGTTTTGCATGTGATATTTTGATACTGTTATCCTCTTCTGTGTTTTCATCTTCCCTGTCACTGTAATAGCTTCCTATGGTCCTGGCTCTTTTCTGTTTTTTTTTTTTTAATCATTTTTAGCCTTTTTTGTTACTTTTAAAGTTGAGCTCTGCTCCTGGGGTATAACAGACACTGTCCCAAGCTTCTTATGTTGGGAGCCAGGGTCCTGATCACTATTTTTTTGTGCCAGGGCTTTCAGGGCTTGTGGCTTGCCCACTGTGCTGGGGTGGTCCAGCCTAGTCATGCTTATTGTGCCAGGATTCAAGGGAGGGCAACTTGCCTTCTGTGCTAGGACTGGAGGTCTCACTGCTGGGTTTCTGTGTCACTGATCTGCTGAACCAGGACTGAGGGGCCTCAGTTGGTGATCTGTGCTGTGGCTCTTAGCTCTTCCACTGCCTTGTCTGCACTGGGCTGTACTCCCCTTTGATCCAAGTGAGACAAACCTTCCTGAAGTTCTTTTAAGTTATCTTAAGCTGGAAAATTATTTCACTCCATCTTTTTATAGGTTCTGTCAGTCCAGAACCCATTTAGAGGTTTGATTTAACTTTATTTCTAAGGGAAACTGAAAGCTCAGGCTTCTCCTGCCTTCTCTCTGCCATCTTGGTTCCATTCCTCCCAACCGCCAGAGCAAGGATCATTTTGTTTTTGTCTTAGTAACCCCCAACACCCCCCCAAGGCCAGTAGAGCTACCAAGGAAAGTGCACCATAGATGTCTGCTCTGTTGGGTTGGACTGAATCACAGGAGGGGAAGGTACCAGGCAAGAAAAGCTGGAGTAAAAATGACGGAAATTGGAAGCTCAAATAACCATCCCCAAATTAAGGTAATATCATGAATCTGATGTCATCATAGGGCTTTTGGACAGTTTAACCGAGATACTCTCTTCTTGACACACAGCACCAGTCTCTTCCCACTTTCTGTACAGGCCCTAGAAAACCACTCTGCCAACTTCAAACTCCCAGCATGTAGGATGTGCCTTTTTTGGGGGGCTCCAAGTAGACTGGGCCTCTCTGTTCTCCCACATCTCCACCTTTTATGAGAGAAAGCCAAGAGAAGAGGAAAAGGCTGAATATTCAGGTTTGATTTAAAACAGCCACTTCCAGCCATGTTGGGCTGGCGCACAGACTTCTACAGCTGCAGAAAATGAGAATTCAGGCTCAGAATGGCAGCCCAAGGGCATTGACTAGACTTTCAGGATAATCTCAGAGCCTGCCAGAATGGTAACAATCTCTTAGTCCCATCCCCTCCTTGTGGAGATACAGACCATGAGGTCCAGACAAGGGAAACCCCCCAATTCTGCTCAAAGTCACCCACAATGGGATAATGGCAGAGCCAGACCTACAACCCATGTCTGCCGAATCACAGGATACTCCCTTCCCCCCACAACATTATCTTTAATCTAAGTTGTCATATAAAGAGACTCTTCTTTCTCTTCCTATGTTTCTGAAGTTTTATGTGAGCTGAACTAAAAAAAAAAATTAAAAAAAAAGAGAGAGACAGCAAAAGAAGAAAAAAGAAACAAAACCACCAAAAAAATGAGCATTTTCTTTTCCTGACTACAGGAACTATGACTGCAAATCATTGTTTTCCTTTTTCCTCCTTTTCTTTTAGAAAGAAAAAAATTAACAAACTCAAGCAATAAGAATTTTTATTTGTCCTTGTCTCCACTAGTTCCCCCACCATTGAGTATTTTAACCACCACCCACCAAAAAAAATTCCTCAATACATTTCTACATAGTCCAGCAAAACAAATTCTCACGTGAGACCTACCTGAAAAGGTTCTGCCTCATTGTAGGTCTTATGTGCATCAGCTCTCAGACAAGAGGTGAGAGGTGGGCTTCACCTTCGTTCTTCTGCCCCTGATTTTATAGCTGCATTGAACTCAGTTCTAACATCTCCCAGAGTTGTCTTCCTCTGTCTTTTGTTGTCACTGTGTAAATGGTTCTGCTCATTCCACTTGCTTCTTTCTGCATCAGTTCTTAAAGGTCTTTCCAGTTTGCTCTGAAATTGTCCTCTTTTGTAATGTTTCGTTACACTTATACCTAACAACATGCTCAGCCATCTCCTGATAGGAGAACCTCCCCCTCAGTTTCCAAGTTTGACTACCACAAAAAGAACTGCTCTATTTTTATACCTACAGACCCCTTCTCTCTTTCTTTGATTTTTTGGGGGTATAGGCCTAGTAATGGTGTGGTTGAATTAAAGGATATCATAGACTCTTCTTTTACAAATCAGAAGTTCGCCAGAGTATCCAGCACAACTCATCAACCAATTTCTGGTTTTGAATACTTCCAGTGATGGGATGCTCATTACCTCAGAAAGTGGGTCATTTCATTTTCAGGTAACTCACATTAGAAAAGGTTTTCTTATGTTGAACCAAAATCTTTCTCTCTGGAATTTCCACCCATTTTGGAAATGCCTTCTGAATTATTCAAAGAAGATTTTAATCGCAGTGGAATCACAGTATTTATCCCTATTCTAATTTGTAGATAAGAATATGGACAGAAAGTACATAGGAAGAGAAGCTAAGACAGGGTGCGATCTGCTCTTGCGGAGAGAATGTCCTCATTGATTAGACCCGAAGAGGTATAGGAGTTCTGCTTACAATCAATTATAGTCTAATTCTTTGAAAATCAATAAACTACGGTGAGCATATGTGTTAATTCAATTAACCAAATTATCCCTCCCCATTCTGGGTAAACAGAATATTGCCCTGATCATAGGGAAATAATCACAGTCCTCCCCTTCCCCCCAGGCTTTGGTTCTGGAGGCCTTCTCTTTGCCAAGTCCCCAGACATGCCAGGCACCACGATCTTAGTTAGTTTCACAAGGACAGTGGGGCTGGGGCCCAGAGTCCACTCAGCACTCACGGGCGGTGTTTCCATGGAGCTCTGCCCAAAAGAGGCGATCTAAATCTCTTCGGAGAGATGTGCATCTACCAGGGAGCTCTGCCGAGAACACTGTGACCTAAAAAATCCTATTAAGGAACTCCAAATGCAAAGCAAGTCTCAGAGACACCAGGTGACCTTGGGCACGGCACCTCGCCTGCTGCTTTCCCCCTCACCATCCCTACAGGGCTGCAGTCTGCTTCCTGGGCTAGCCAAGACAGTGGCACACCCAGGCCATGGGCAGACACCCTGATTTTCACTGTCCCGCTTTGTGTTTTGTCTTCTTCTCCTCCTTAGATGGCCTGCCTTTTGTATTATTCATCTTTTTGTTTATTTGGTTCTGGTAATGAATGCAGTGATTCATCAAGGGGAAATATTGTCTAGTGGTTAGACAGAGGCGCTGCTTCTCCAAGTGTGGTTGGGCAAGGGTCTTCCGGCCTCCTGGCCTCAGGCTGGGCCTTGGGGGCATTGACACAAACATTTCAGAATGACAAGATGATGCCTGGACTTTTGTTGCTGCTGACAAAGATGAATTTACTTATCAGATTTTGAAAGAGGCTCACATATGTGCCCGGATGGCTCACCAATGCCAGTCTTCTCACTCTTGGCCCAGCCAAGGTTTCATCAGGGCTAAGTAGGAGTGAGAGAGGTAACACCTCCACCTCCAGCAGCAGCAGCAGCCCTGGGGGGGTGGTGGCTGGAATGTCACACACAGAGGACAGCCGGCCCCCAGTTTGGTGGGATAGTTATTTGTGAAGCTTTGAATAAATGCTGGCTGTCATTAGGTCATTAACAATGACAGTGTGCATTTGTTATTTAAATATTCAATGTTTTCATTGTCTTATTAACAATAACACTAATAGCGTTTATATGGCACTTGAAGGTACGCAAAACACTTTACCAGTAGCACATTTTATCCTGACAACAGCCCTGGGAGGGAGATACTGTTATTACTCACACTTTATAGGTGAGTGAGACAGATGTTAAGTGACTTGCCCAGGGTCACACGAATAGGAAGTGATTAAGGCTCAGTTGGAACTCAGGTCTCCCTACCTCTTGGTCCAGGGTGCTATCTCTCTGCCTGGGATCCCTGCTCCCCAAAGCCAGCCCATACCACAAGACTGTCTCACTTGGGCAGTGATCTGAAAGAGCTCTCACTCTCCATGATGCAGTGGAAAGAGTAGAATATACTTGGGGGAAGGAGATCTGGGTTCCAATCCTGGCTTCGGTAGCTGTGTGACACTGGGAAAATCTCTTTCTCTTTCTGTCTCTCAAATTCTTCATCTATCAGCTGGAGACAATGGGGTGACAGAACTGGAGAGGTAGAAGGAACCTCAGGAGCTGGCTAATCCAGTTCTTACATGAAAGGATTTCCTATAGCATCATCCCCAGCTCCTATATTTAGATCTGGAGGAGGCCTTATGGGCTAGGTGATCCATCCCTCTTATTTCACAGATGAAGAACTGAGACCCAGAGAGGTAGGGTTTGAACACAGGGCCTCTAAAATCAGCCCTCACCCCTGGAGCACAGAGAACTAACGATATCTGCCCCACTTCCATCACTGGGTGGTTGGGAAGAAAGCACTTTGTAAAACCCTGCGTGTGGAAAGATGGCCTCTTATCACTCCTGTCTGTCACAAATTGCAAACTGAGCAGCCCTAGAGGGGGCTGAGAGCGATCCTTGCAATGCCTGTCTCTGTGGACTTCGGGGGTTGGAAAGCCCAAAGCGAGGCAAGCTCTACCTAGAGAAGCCGGGCTTTGTCTCCCCACTCTCCAGGTATGGCTGGGCAAAAATTTCCCATCAGGCCCTGGTCTGCCCACAGTCTGGGGGCTGAGAGGTGAATCTCAAAGGGTGAGAAATGAGTCAAGTTTCCAGGCTCAGCCTCAGTCCTGTGGCTTCCTGAAGCTCAGACAAGATCGCCCTGAAATATAGAGTGATTTTGGTGGGGCTGAGCTCAGCAGGTCCGGAACTGAAACCACCAATTCATTTCACTGAAGACTCGCCTGCTTCCCTCAAGTCATCAATAACATCCCGGACATGGGCCACCGAGGCTTCACCCACTCACTCCTTCAGCCTGCTGCTCTCTCTGGGTCTTTGCTTTGTCCTTTCCCCCCAAATTAAGGAATAGAGAGTGCCCAGCACCAGGACAATGCAGAGAATGCCAAGTACCAAAAGGTTTCAGGTGGGAGCCGACCTCCACTGACTGGCTTCTTGCTTCACCGATGAGCCAGGCTGGCTGGCGTGTCTGGAGCCCTGTGCCAATGGACTGAAGGTCACAGCACAAAGGCCAATTAGTCTTTGTCAGAGGTGGCCTCCCTAGGCTAGCCGGCCAGCCTCTTAACAGATGACTACCAGGATGAGAAAGTGTGGATGGGCAGCATTAACCCTCCTCAGCAATGGAAAAACCACTCCAGTGTAGACCCTCCAAGCTCTGATGCTGTTAGAAGTCTAAGGGGCACATTAACCTTTGATCATCCCCCGATATAATAGCTTGTTCCTACAGTCTTGGGGTAAAGAGCTTTGGAAGCCAGTAACAAACCCCTCCAGACACGGCAGCTTCTTCTTCTGTCTGACCCTCAGCAGGCTGCCTCAGCAGGCAATGAGTCTCCCGGAGGTCTTTGAGAAAAGACTGGCTAGCCCCTTGATTGCATTGTAGCAGGAATTCTTGGGCGGGGAGGGGTTTGGGTTGGACTAAAGGCTGCAGAAATCCCTTCTGCCCCAGAAATTCTGGGATTTGGCAGACTGTTTTCTGCTGCTCTCTCAGCAGTGGCTAGTGCCTTCTCCACCTAATTAGATTGTATGTATGTATTTTGTGTATACATTTATATACATTCCTTCCTGGAAAAACTAAAATACTATTAGATAGGGAAAAATCAATTCAATTCAGTTCAATTCTATGGAACAGTCATTTATGAAATGACCATCACTCATCTATCATTTATGAAGCACCTGAGTGATGGTCATTTCATAAACCACTGTTCCATAGAATTGAACTGAATTGAATTTAGTTTTTCCAACTACATGTAAAGATAGTTTTTCAACATTCGTTTTTATAACGTTTTGAGTTCCAAATTTTTCTCCGTCCCTCCTTCCCCCCTCCCCAAAATGGCATGCAATCTGACATAGGTTATACATGTGCAATCATGTTAAACATATTTCCACATTAGTCATGTTGTGAAAGAAGAAGCAAAAGGGGTAAACCATAAGAAAGAAAAATCAAAAAAAGCTAAAGTAACCGCTTTGATGTGCATTCAGACTCCACTGTTCTTTCTCTGGATGTGGATAACATTTTTCGTCATGAGTCTTTTGGAATTGTCTTAGGTCATTGCATTGCTGAGAAAAGCTGAATCTAACAAAGTCTGTCATCAAACAATATTGCTGTTCCCATGTTCAATATTCTCCTGTTTCTGCTCATTTCACTCAGTATCAGTTCATGCAAGTCTTTCCAAGTTTTTTTTTTACCTGAAATCCACCTACCCATCATTTCTTATAGCACAGCAGTATTCCATTGCATTCATATACCACACCTTGTTCAGCCATTCCCCATTTAATGGGCATCCCCTCAATTTCTAGTTCCTTGCCACCACAAAAAGAGCTCCAGTAAATATTTTTGTACATTTGGGTCCTTTACCCAATTTTATGATTTCTTTGGGATACAGACCTAGCAGTGATATTGCTGAATCAAAAGGTATGCACAGTTTTATAGCCCTTTGGGCATAGTTCCAAATTACTCTCCAGAATGGCTGGATCAGAATTGAACCCATTTCCTAAGGCCATCTTGCATGTCAGTGTAGAAGAAAGAAATAAGTAATCCATATATAGCATTAATCCCTACCTACCCACCAGTTTAGTTGGCCTTTTATTGAGAACACAATTTGGGAGGAAGAAAATTCCACAAAGACAAAAATGTGTCCTTCTGAGAGGGACATTGTGCTGGGAGGAAGAAATTGATCAGGATGGGGGCCCTGCTCTCAAAGAGCTAATGATCTACTTATTGGGAAAGGGAGGTGATTGAGCCCATCTATCCCATGCCCTCAAAAGAATCCCTGCCACAGCCCACTAGACAATATAACACATGATTTAGAGCAAAAAGGGACCTTCCTGTACAGCATGATCATAAGAAGAGGGTCATTGGCTTTATCAGACTACCCTAGGGTATATGATGCTAAAAAGATTAAGGACCACCAATATATTCAGCTCAACAACCATGAATGAAGCATCTGCTATTCACTGAGAATACAAATCTAGCCCCTGCCTTCAGAGAGCTTAGCTTCCATTCTGAGCAGGGAAGGGGAGAGACCTCAGGAAGACTGATTCATAAATACCAAATGTAAAAAAGGATTACTAAGTCATTACTTGGGGGATCTTGTAAGAAAAACCATCTGAGCTGCCCCTTGTAGGTGGCTGGGAGCCCTAAGAGGCAGAGGCCAGAAAGGAAAGGAAATCAACCCATTCAGAGGTCCAGAAAGTCACCAAGAGACCAGTTTGGCTGGAATATGGAGTGTGCTAGGGAATCATGTGTATGATAAAGAGGTTGGATTTCTCCCTGCCCCAGGCTAGCCCTTTGCATCTCTTAATTTCTCATCAGGATATGATCTAGACTTCATCATGGTCCTGGGCTGGGTACGTCCTTCTTTTTAGGTGTGCTGTTCCCACTGTCCCACCTTAGAATGTAAGATCCTTGAAGGGAGGAACTGTTTTTCATTTTTGCGTGTATGCGTATTCCCAATACTTAGCACACCATAAGTGCCTAATAAATACTTGCTGACTGAATGACTCACCAATTCTCATATGTCATGAACTCAGGACCCTTCACTATCCCAGTACCTTCCTCTGAACACTCCAGCTTATCAATGTCTTTCCTAAATAGCGTCACCCAGGACAGAAACCCATTAAGTTCCCACAGAGGTCTGAGCAGGTCAGAAAGCAGGGGAACTTTTGCTTCATTTTTCATGGAAAATATGCCTCCCTTTCTTCAGCCTAAGATTACATTAGTTTTCTTGTCTACTTTAGCATGCTATTGACTTATTCAACTGAAATCCCCAGATTTTTTTTTCAGACAAACTGTTGTCCAATCATGCCTTCTTCTTGTACTGAAGAGGCTGATTCTATGAATCTGAGTGATTTCCCCCCACCTTTATCCCCATTAAATGCCATCCTATTAGATTCAGCTCAGTGTTCTAAAGCATCCATATGCCTTTGGACACTGACTGTCCATGGATTAGCTGTTTCTGACACTTTAATTTCACCAGCAAACATCCATTCTCAACGTTTTACAGATGGTGGCACTCAGGCCCAAGGTAACAAGCTTGCTGTTGGCAGAACTGGGGTTGGAACCCAGGTCCTCTGATTCCACATCCCACTTTGGGTCTGATGGACTCCATAGTCTTGAGTTTGTGGTCTTTTCCCAATTTCCAAGTTCTTGAAGAGCACCATGGCAACACCAGAGTATCTTCAGTGGGTGTAGACATGGACTGAAGAATCCCAAATGGACAGAAGCCAGAGTAGCCTGATCTTGGCTGTCATTTTGTCTTTGGTCTCTTTATTTATGCCTGGTGACGATGGATGGTGACTCATATTCTTCCTTCAACCAACTGATTTATCCTCCCATGACACATGGTATCATGTATGGTATGGTGGAATGGTAGCACATTCCATTTAGGATGGAGACCCTTATCTCTCTTTTCCAAAATTGGAACTCCCTTGAACCTGAAGGCCAAAGTCAAGTCCATGGGAAGGTAATACAGCAGAATAACAAGGACCCAGGGCATGGACTTTCCACTTAGACCTAAGCCTTTGCTAAATGGCACTGCTATATTTGGGGAGAAGAGAGGTTGATTCCATAGAGACTTGGAGTCATAGATGGAAGATCAGGAGAACAACCGGTCTGACTCCTTAATTTTACAGATGTGGAAAGTGACATAAATTATCTAAGGTCATCCAGGGAGTGAGCTACATTGGGGATCTGTGTTGTGGGACACCAAATTCAGTATTCTTTCCTCTCTACTATTGGACTCTACTATATTATACTAGGGCTCAATCTCAATCAAGAAACCTTTATCAAGCACCTACTGTGTGCAGAAGGGAAGCTATGCTTTGCTCTGGTAACATACAGCAAACAGAGCTGACTCAGTCTTTGTCTTCATGGAACTTAGAGTCCAGCAGAGCTATATGCACCAGCACAAATAGATATAATACAAAAGGACCAATAGCAAGTGGTGAAGAGAGAAGCCCCAACCGATTGCTGGATACAGTCATAGGAAGGAAGATTGAAAACTGTAAAGGGAGAGGGGGAAGGAACATTGGAGCTCAGCATGAAGGGGCAAGTAGCTTTCCACCCTAGTTTTAATAGAATCTGGGTGACTTCAAGGGGAAGGGGGACTTGGGAGGTTTATATAGGGCCAAGAAAATTAAAAAAGTGGGATGTGTTTTGCGTTGCACAGATAGATATCTCACCCTCCCGGCAGTTTTGGCTCTAGGGAAATGATTTTGGTGTCTCCATGAACATACTTCCAATCTAACTCAAAGAAACTCATGCAGCTCTGGCTCATTTTTGGATTCTGAGTGGTAATATTCTCCAGGATTCTTCCCTGGGGACTCCAAATAGGGGCCCCAAGCAGAAAGGCAGGCAGATCTAGAGATGGACTGGGTGCTCATGTATAAGAATTGTGCACAAATTTCAAATGAGTGTGCACACACACATATTCACACAATTCCTTACCCTTCTCTCTAAAAGGAACTAGAGTATTTATCAAAAGACCAATGTAGGAGCCTTGGAAAGGATCTTTGGAAACTGATGTTTTCCCAGAGATAGCCGACTTCCTTAAACATGTAGAGAAAGGAATTCTGACTGAAATCTTTCAATCAGGACATGAGAATCCCCTGCTTCCTCCCCCCTTCCCTAATTTGTTTGTTTTATGAAAACACGTGGAAATGATTTCTCTCTGGAAAATTAATGTCTATAGAAGCAGACTAGATGAGTTGAGGTCCAATTCCCTTGAGATAGACAGCAGCAGCTAGGGGGCTTTTTCAGAACAGTCTTTACTTTTAAAATGAACTATTTTTCACCTTCACCCTCCCCCCATCCCCACCCTCTAACAGTCACAGGAAAGCTGGTAACCCTATGTCACACCATTTTTAAGGGGACCGCGGAGCATGATCGTGTGCCTGATGGTCATAATGGTTTATCGTTCTTCATCATTTCTGCAAAGGTGATACCACATAGATTCCTTTGGCAACAAGGTAGACATTTTTTCACTGGTTTTCCAGAGAGGTAATGGGATGTGTTTGCCCCAACAAATACTCATGCACTTGTATAATCAATTCACCCAGAGCATAAGTTCCTTGAGAACAAGGACAATTGCTTTTTCTTTCCTTTTCATTCTTTTCTTTTTTGTCTTTGATTTCCATCATTGAAAACAGTACCCAGTTCTTAATTTTTTTCAGTGTCATAGACCCTAGGGTAGTCTGGCAAAACCCATGGATCCTTCTTAGAGTTATGTTTTTATATGTTTAAAATATAAATATTTTACAAGAGAAACCTTCTTATTGAAATAAAGTGAGCAAAAACTTTTTTTTTTAATGTTCATGGCTCACGTTATGTGATGACTAACGTTGATAGACTTATTTCTTCTTAGAAATGCAAGGATCTAAAGCAACTCCAAAAGACTCATGATGCAAAATGCTGTCCACATCCAGAAAGAAAACTATGGAGTCTGAATGAAGATCAAAGCAGATGATTTGCTTGCTATGTACCCCTTCCTCTCCCCGCCCCCCCCTTATTTTTTTTCATGGTTTCTCCCTTTTGGTCTAACTCTTCTTTAAAACCTGACTAATGTGAAAATAGGTTTAATATGAATGTATATGTAGAACCTATATCAAATTACAGGCTGTCTTGGGGTAAGGGGAGAGGAAAAATAGGGAGAAAATTTCGAACTCAAAATCTTACAGAAATGAATGTAGAAAACTAAAAATAAATGAATAAATTTGATTTAAAAAAATGTTCATGGCTCCCATGTTAAGAATGGGACCCTGCTTCATATGATTTGATCTATAGGGTAGCTAAAGATACAGAGTATCCACAGGTCATTTCCAATTGAACTTATTTATTTATGAGTGTGCTGACAGATGGGGTATGGTAGATTTACAGAATTGCTTCTAGTCCTTTGAAGAACGAAGGAAGGAAGGAAGGAAGGAAGATAAAAGAAAGGAAGAGAAGAAAAGAAAGAAGAAAAAAGAAAGAAAAAGAAAGAAGGAAGAGAAAAAGAAAGAAGGAAGGAAGAGAAAGAGAGAAAGAAAGAGAGAAAGAAGGAAAGGGAAGGGAAGGGAAAGGAAAGGAAGGTAAGGGAAGGGAAAGGAAGGGAAGGGAAGGGAGGGGAGGGGAAGGGAAGGGAAGGGAAAGGAAGGGAAGGAAGTCATACACATACAGGGACATTTCTATTATTAGTAGGTAGTTTATCTAAAGTGGCCAAAAATTTCTTCTTCTTTCCCATGGGGCAGCCCCCCCTCCCCCCCCCCCCACAGTTTAAGGTCTAAATAAGTGTGTGTGTGTGTGTGTGTGTCTGTTCATGAGATCCCAAGCTCCCATTGTTGGATTACAGCTGTATTTCCAACTGCATCCCAAATCATCATAATGGCAGCCAGCCTTTGGGTAACTCTCCAAGGTATGTAAAACACCTCTCTGACATGATTTCATTTGGTCCCCACAATCACCCTTGTTTGTTAGATACTGTTAGTGTCTCTATTTTATACATGAGGCATTTGAGGTATGGAGTGGTCAAGTGACCAGTCCATAGTCATAGAGCTTTATAGTTGTCAAGATAAAACTTGAACCCAGGTCTCCCTGACTGCCAAATGCTGCAAGCCAAATGTAAATGATTTCAATTTTCTATTTCTACAGAGAAACAATCCAGGTTTGGACTGTCTTGTCCACCTTTAAGAAAAGAACTGTCAAGGTTCTAATTGTAGTATAAGGACCACCTTATAGATATCCTTTTAAAATTGTTTTTCAATAAACATGAAGAAAAAGGCTGAAGAAGGAAGTACAATATTTCATGACTTTAAAGGTGCCTGCTGCCTCCCTAAATACACACACACACACACACACACACACACACACACAAGTCATATGACCTATATCTTGACACTATATATAGGCTCTGGTTATGAATGTTTTTTCCTATGAAAAGGTCAGACCTTGTGCCCCAACATTGAGTCCTACTTATTAAAAAAAGGTGGTGTATGTGTTTGTAAAAGCCTAGGGGGAGCCTAGGAAAACTTGTTTGCTTTAGGAGGAAGAGCCCCAAACTTTTTCAAAGAGAAAAAAAGGAATGATTAAAAAAAAATGTGGAAGCCTTTGTCTTATGGCTGTGTTGCTTATCCTTCAGGTCCAAGAGAAGGAAGTCCAGTAGCTTCTCTCCAGTGTGGGTGGGTGTATACATGGAGTTCTCTGTCTGTCTGTCTGAATCTGTCTCTGTTTGTTTCTCTCTCTCTCTCTCTCTAACCCTTGCAAGACTTGTTTCCATCTCTGTTCTCTCCCCTCCCCCATCTCAAAAGTCCATGGAACATCTAGAGGTGTTGCTGGCCAATTGATGAGGCAACAAACACTGCTCCTGGGTTTCCAGCTGTTAAGTGGTTGGTGTTCTCTGCTGCTGGGTGGAGTAGAGCTTCTGAAAGTACAAAGAATACCTGGGGCAATGGGGAAGGGTGGTGGAAGACTGGTGGCTTGTTTACAAGTCAGGAGGCTCTGAGTTCAAATCCTCCAGGGAGATCTCTATTGCAGTCCAGTCTGAATGATCAGCAAAGACCAGGAAGGCTTGGAACCATTTTGTCTTGAGATTCAATACAGCAGACATATGTATGGCTGGAACACAGAAGACACAAGAGGAAGAGTCTCACGAAATAAGCCAGATAGAGCATGATGCTTGACTTTAAATGCCAAGCTGAGAAGGTGGCATCTGACTCTAGAGGCCATAGGGAGTCTCTGAAGGTTTTTTAGTAAGGAAATAGCTTGTTCTAGGTGTTTAGAGTTACCAAACAAGTCTTTGGAATGGTGCAGGACCAGAAGACCCTTCCTCCACCCTCTTGGAGTTTCTTCCTGGTTTGAGTAAACCATTATTTCTGCAGGTCATGAACTCTTGGCTGACCACGACTGTCTAGGACCTGATCCTTTGATTCAACTCAATGAACTTGGATAAAGCTCCTACTCTGTGCCAAGTTGTAGAAAGCAATGAAGCCAGTTGTTGAAACTCTATGGTCCTCAATTTCCTCTTCTTTAAATGGAGAGAACTGAACCCAATTAACTTATAAGGTTCCCTGTAACTGACTATGTGATCCTATGACTGGATGGCCTCTAAGGGTCCCTTGTATTGAGGAGTGATACTGGTAAATGTTTAACAATCAGTTCTCTAGAAAGAAAGAAAAAAATATACACCCCAAATACTTTTAAGTTAGTAAATCACTAATTTTTTTTTTAAATCAACAAAACAATAAATTGAGGCTTTATTTTGAGTTATTTCTGAGGTATAAAATGCTTGCACTGCAAATTTAATAATCAGCTCTCCCAGGTTGGGTTGGTTCCCACCTAGGCTGCTGCTTCTAGCTCCAGGTCTATGATCCTTGGACTTCATTCACATTCCCTATCTCCCTGCTCTGTAGCTTTGCTCAGGCTGTCCCCCCTTCCTGGCACACTCTTCTCTTTCCCCTCTTCTTGCTTCCTCCCCAGGTTCAGCTCAAATGCCCAGCCAGACTCCAAGTCATTACTGATGCCCCAGCTTGACTTTGTATATATCTGCATGTGTATATGTTGTTTCCTCAATACACTGTAAGCTCTTTGCTGTCAGGAGCAACAGAGACAATTTGTGCCCATTTCACATAAAGGCTAAGTGATTTCTCCTGGTCAATAGCTAGTAAATGCCAAAGGTAGAATCTGAACTCAGGTCTTCTGATTCCAAGGCCAGAACTCTATGAATTCTATGTTGCCCCTGAATTTGTCCAAGGCACTGTCAGAGTTCTTTAAGTACACAGAAATGACCAGCAGGACAAGATGTGTAGACTGGGAAATTTTCTCTTAAATAAAGATGAAGCAAAGTGTTCTGGGTTTGGCCAGAACCAATTAAAAGTTGGCCTGGGCTCTGAAGAAAGCTTTTATTATCACTCTTCATAGTTCCATGTGACAGAGATTTCCCAGGCCCTTGGCAGCCCATCTCCAGCATGCCGGACACTGAACAGGATTGGCTGGCATCTTGGAGAGAGGGGCAGGAAGAGGAACCGAATGCCTTGGCTGAGCCCAGAACACATGGCGCAGGATTCTGTGAACAGGAGGCATAAATGCCGAAGACGTGTTATTGACTGGCTTGGACTATAAATACATTTGCCTTTAGATTTTCCAATCAACATTGGGTGATACACTTTTCTTGTGGCCAGCTTCTTTTCACATCCCTCGCAGTGTAACAGTGGGGATGCTCCAGGGCCATGGGATTCCTCCCAATTCATTAGATTAATTCCTCAACATGTCAGGGGACCTTTGATCTCATGGATGCATCTCCCCCGCCCCCCCATGGGAGCAGATTCCCAGGCCTCCACGTCTTCCTGTCCAGTGTGATTTCTGTTCATGTTCTTCCATCAGTCCTCTATCCTGGAGGCCTGACTTCCCGTACAGCTTTTTACATTTCATGGGTACCAACAACACTTGGGTTGTCCATCTGTTACCCCTTCTTCTTGCAACATGACCAGCCCACTCCTTTTCCGATCTTACATTTCTTGGTTGAAATCTTCTCTTTCCCTCTCTGAGACTTGAGAGGCAGTGGGGTATAGTAGATAGATCAGAGGCAGGAAGATATTAATTTTCATCTCCCCCACTAGGTGAGCCACTCCCTCCCTCTGAGCCTTAAACAACAGTCAAAGATTTTTCTACTAAGTTATAGATTGTTGAAAGTTCATAGATGGAAGGAACTCCTTTCTTCCTTGAGGCAATCACAGATCCTGACCATTTTCTAGGCCCCTTTTTAGGGGCAGATGAACACTGGGAATATTCCAAAACCTATTCCTTCCAACCAGGGACTTTTGAGTCACCTAAAATATTGGTCATAAGAGGGAGGCATTATGAGGCAAAGAGAACTGGATTTGGAGCTGAAGGCCTTGTGTCTAAATATCAAGTTTGTCACTGACTACCTACGTGAGTTCAGCAAAGTCTTCTGGGCCTAATCTGTAAAATGAGGCACTTGAACCAGATGACCTCTGAGGGCCCTTCCAGCCTTAAATCAATGATCTTATGAATAATGATAATATTAAATCCTTCATTTCACCCAAAAACATCTACCATCTCACATCATATATAAGAGCAACCTGTCATAGAAAGTATAGACTTCTTAGTCTGATGTTCAAGGTCTTCCTCATTTTGGTATCAGGCAAGTTTTCCAAACTAATCTCCCACTGTCCCCTATTTAATATATCTGATCTACTATCCTGCAGAATAGGACATAAGAATTCTTATTGCCCCAACCTTTACTTTTTATCTCTTTCTCTAACTTATCGTTTTCTCTCTCCTCCTTCTTGCCATCAACTCCCTTCTCATTATCTAAGATGGAGGGTGTGCCAGGAAACATTTAACACCCAACTCTCTGAAAAATGAAACGTACCCACACTTTTCAGCTTAATCTTCAGTGGGAACACTTTCTCTGTCCCTTTCTTAAGCCTAGAGAATCAACAAAACAATAAGCCAACCCCCTATTTATAGAGTTAGCTGATTTCTGGGGTGTAAATGCTCAAGCTAAAACTTGAGTCATCAGTTCTTGGAGCTTGTTTGAGCTGGCCCCAGTCCAGCCCAGCCCAGCCCGGGATGCATCTGATTCAGGCATCATCCAAGAATTCTTTTCAGTCCTCATGCAGAAGTCTTGTATATGTGTAGCGCCTGCTGGGTGTCATGACACTCATTCGTCACTTAATTACCTTCTGGTTGGTGATGTCTCTTGGAATCAGACAGTGCTTGAGTTGAAAGGGATCCAGAAGACCATCTAAACCAAGGCCTTTATTTTGCACATGAAGAATCTAAGGTGCAAAATGGTGAACTCATCCCAGGGCATAGAGCTAGGAAGTGGTAAAATCATGACTTGAACCCAGGTTCCTTGCTGCCTAAAACTCTTCCCACAATGCCAACACTTCCTCTTGTATGTTGTTGTCTTATTTTTTAACCCAGATTTTCAAGTGGAATTTTGATGGATTTTGTTAGAATGGGGGTGCTTGGTGCAGTATGGACAGAAGACAATGACCCCAAGATTTCCAACAGCTCCAAAGTCCTAGGACTTTGTGATACTGTGGGTTTTGTTCTGTCCAGGAGGAAGAAGTCCCTAGAAGGCATCAAGAAATTCACAAAGTCACCAGAGTCTACTATTAAACTCTTCTACTACCATCTGTTGCTTCTTTTCATGGTGTTTCTCCACTAGGCTGGAAGTGCCTCAGAGGGGTCCATCCCTGTATCCAAGGAGATCCTTAGCACTGTCCATGTTCACTAGACATTTGTTAAATGAATGAATGGGCAGTGGTGGTGAGGGGGGAGCAGGGAATGAGACCAGACCTCTGCATAAGCCAACTGTGTGACTGAGGACTGAGAACCAGACAAAGGTGGAGGTACTGAGAGCTCAGCTCTCCAATTGCACCCTACATCACACCCTGGTATTCTGATTGTAGAAGTGGGTTCCCTGTCCCAGGAGGGTTTCAAGTCAATCTGGGATAACCACAACATCAGAGATGTTGTGAAGAGATTTCCATTACAAGATGTCAGCAGGAGCATAGTACATAAAGCCCCAGGAATGGAGTTGGGAACACTCAGGATCTGGGTGCCAGCTCTGTACCCCTAGGGAGACCACTTCACTCCGAAAACCTCAGTTACCTCATCTACAAATGGGGCCCATATTGTCTGTAGTGCCCACTTCAGAATGGTGCTGAAAGACTCAAAGGAGATGAGACACAAATAGTGTCCTATCCAACAGTGGTCAGCCCCTTCTTTATATTAAAAAGGGCAAAAAACTAAGGCACTTTCCCTCTACCCCCAGGCCTGTGCATGTATGGGAGGTGGGGTTAGTGTCCACAACTTCAGGTAGAGAGGTTCAAACCCTGACTTCAACAGGGTTAGAGGACACAAAGGCTTTGTGGGCATTTATATTCCACTGGTGCTTAATCAGGATCTGCTAATGAATCTGGGAACTCTCCCTTCTCATAGACATCAAGTGTTTCATTTCCAGAATTAGATGGCTTGCCACCCTATGTTAAGAAGAAGCGGGGAGGAAGAAAAGTAAGGAAAGAAGGAAGGAAGGGAGAAAGGAAGGAAGGTAGGAAGAAAGAAAGGAAGGAAGGAGAGAGGAAGGGAGGAAGGAAGAGGAGGGAAAGGGGTAGGGAGACAAAGAGGGAGAGAAAGAAATAGAGTTCTTAGTCTATGAGTAAAGTGATGCTCAGCAGAAGTATAACTTGAGAATTAGATTGAAATTTTTGAGAAGAGTAATGGGGGGGGGGGGGGAGACTATTGGCTGTCAGGGGAAAGAGGGAACAGACTTTCTCTGCTTGGTACCAGAGGACAGAATAAAGAGTTATTGGTAGAAGCTTCAAAGAAGTTTCAGCTCGATTACCCATTGCCAATGCCAGCTTTCTCGAGGGCTTGCCTCCATGTGCAGTGGGCTTCCTCTCACTGAAGGTTTTCAAGCACAGACTGGATGGACCCTTGTCCTGTCTGTTATAGAGGGGACAGTTTGAATACCTGGCCATTGAGGTCTCTTTTCACACTGAAATACTGTGATTCTAAGCAATCAGCAGATCTGCTGCAAGATCTGGTCCAAAAAGCCCACCTCTTCCATCTTCTAACACAGAATCTAGGTCAATAATGGAAGAAAAATCAGTCTTCATAACTTCTCAAGCTTTGAGAGGACAACAGCTGGGACTTCTCTAACAGTTGACCAAGCATTGGTTAAGCACTTCCTGGCTAAAGAGAGAAGAGTTTTAAGTATCAGTGGGCATAAAATTGAATGAGACATAGCCCCTGCTCCCAAGGTGTTTATAATCACGTCAATGGAAAAGAGAGAGGGGTAAGAATAACCACAATGAAATGAGAATGCAGCATAGGTATGTAGAAGAGATTCAAGAAAAAGACCACCAGGCATTTCAGGCACCAACTTCTACATGGTGCTGCAGGAAAGGTTTTGTGAGAGGCAGGATGTGAGCTAAGCCCGCAAGGAGAAGGGAAGGGGAAAGGGAAAGGGAAAGAAAAGGAAAAGGGGAAAGGGAAGGGGAAGGAAGAAAGCACAGGCACGGCTTAGGAGAACCAGACAGGAAAGCACAAGTCCCAGAAACTATTTGGTCAGTTTGACAACAATGTGGGCTCATGTAGCTGGAAAGAAGCCTGGGAAGGTGGGAATACAAAAACAACAAGACCTTCAGAGCTGGAAGGGGCCTTAGCAACCATGTGATCCTGTAAGCTTGAGCCAGATTATAAAGGGAGTAGTTCACACACACCCCCTCCCCCCGCCACTTTCACCACTTTCACTCCTACGTATACATTTCTGAATGAAGGTGGAGAAAATCATGCAGCTGTCATGACTAGATCCACTACACATTTATGTTACACAACCTCAGTGGGCCTTCACTGCTGTGAGGCAACCCTTTTACCCTTCCCTGTTTAGTTCACCGTCCCACTCTTTACCGAGACTTTTCCAAACTTTCTCTTTCCTTCTCAAACCTCTTATGACTCCCCCTCCCCCCAGCCCTCTCAACTGAGAACCTTGCCTTACAATTTACAGAAAAAATTGAAGCTATTTGCCATGAATTCCCTCTTCGCACCTCTGCTTTATCTCCTATCACTCAGGTACCTTCTGCCCCTCTGTCTCACATGGTGAAGTGACCTCACTCCTGACCAAGGTTAATCTCTACTTCTTTAAGAGATCCCATTCCATCCTGTCTCGTCTAGCAGATTGCCTCCTCTGCCATTTCCACTCTGCCACTTATTTTCAGCCTCATCTTGCATACTGGCTCATTCCCAACTGCCTACAAACATGCCCATGCCTCTCCCAACATGAAAAATCCCACTTGATCCCTCCAGTCCTGCTATTGGTTTGTATCTCTTTGTGACTAAGTTCCTCCAAAGGGTGGTCTTCAGTGGTCCCTCTACTTTCTCTCCCCTCCCTCTCTTCCTAACACCAGTGATCTCTTAATTACCAAATCCAGTGGTCTTTTCTCAGCCTTCATTCTCCTTGACCTCTCTGTAGCCCTGGACACTGTTAATTCCTCACACCATCTTGATCCTAGGTTTCTAGGGATGCCATCCTTTTCCAGTTTTCCTCTTCCCTATCTGACTGCTCTTTCTCAATCTCCTTTGTTGGATCCTCCTCCAGATCATGCCCTTTAACCATAGGTGTCCCTCCCCATAGACCACTTCTCTTGGTAAGCTCATCACCTCCCATGGATTTAATGACCATCTCTAAGCTGGTGATTCACAGATCTACCCATCCTGCTTCAACCTCTCTATCCAACCTCGTATCCAAAACTGAACTCATTATTTGCCCACCTCACTCTCTTCTGTAGAGACCAGCACCATGCTCCCTGTCCCTTCAGCTCTTTAGATAATCCTGGACTGCTCACTATCTCTCTCATATCTAAGCTGGCACCAAGGCTTGGAAATTTGCTTGGCAGCATCTTTGGTAGATTTTACCTCTGCAGCATCTTTCACATCTACCCCTTCTCTCTGCATTCTGGTAGACGCCCTCATCACCTCACACCTGGATTATTGCAGTATCTGATTGTGTGTGTGTGTGTGTGTGTGTGTGTGTGTTTGTGTGTGGGTGTGTGTGTGGGTGGGAGGGTGGGTGGGTGGGGAGTCTGCCTGCTTCAACTCCACTAACCTTCACCTTCCACTTAGACACTCAAGTGATTTCCCTAAAGCTCAGATCCAATCATGTCACCCCTCCCCCCCAATAATCTTCAGTGACTTCTCCTTGCCTCCAAGATCAAATACAAAATTCTCTGTTTGGCATTTAAAGCCCTTAATAGTCTGGCCTCTCCTACTTTTCCTGTCTTCTTATACTTTACTGTCTGTTACATACTTTTCTACCCAGTGACAATGATCCAGCCTGCTGGCTATTCAATGAACAAGACATTTCCCATCTTGTAGTGCTGAGCATTTTCTCTGGCTGCCCTACTTCACCATGGTTGAAATGCTCTCCTTCATCTCCTGCTGGCTTCCCTAAAGTCCCTGATGAAATTCCATACTCTATAGAACCTCTCTTAATTCTAGTGCCTTCTCTCTGTTCGTTTCCCCCTCTTTATTCTACATATAGCTTGTTTGCATACATCTGTAGGTTTATATTTGACTGTCTTTTGCCCGTTTTTTGTGTTCTGAGATCATAGGATAGTGGCCAGCACATAGTAGGGGCTTAGTAAATGTTTATCAATTGATTGATTATATGTTGCCTCTCTCTGATTAGACTGTAAGTTCTTTCAAAGTAGGAACTACTTTGATTTTGTCTCTCATTGGAGCCTGGCACACAGTAAGCACTTACTAAATGCATGCTGATTGATTGACTTATTGATCATAAGTTCTTTGAGGGCCAAGACTGTCTTGTTCCACTTTGTCTCCTTTATTGTGCCAGCACAGCGAGGTGCTCACCTGATTTTTGGTGAATGATTGATTGGATGGATGGATAGATGAAATGAACAAGAGCTAGGATCCTGGGTTCCCTCTTAGCTCAAAATTCACCTCAAAACCAACGTCATAGCTCCATAGCTGCTTAAGCTTCAGAGAATCACAGAATTTTAGAGTTGAAAGAGATCTCAATGGCTATAGAGTCCAATCCATTTTTGACTTAGCAAAAGACTCCATTTTACAACATCTATTTGGAAGATCATACTGAACTGGTCAGGATGGTCTAAATGACTCCAGTGCTTAATGCACATATTGAGGAGTAAGAGAAGAGGACCCTGCAGCCCAGAGGTGACTAAGGTCCTCTACGGAGGGAGAAATTGAGGCAGGATTTGAATTCAGACCATAGGATTGTGGATCATAGATGATAATTCTGAACATGAGAGCACTTGGCCTTTACTCTCCTTCAGGGGCCAAGCCTGAGAAATAAGAGCTGACATTCAATAGAGATGATATTTTCAACATGTTGATTGGACTGATAGCTCAGGTGCATAAGGCATCACCGTGGAGCAGGATATAGACAGAACCCTGAACTTGGAGTCAGAAGACTTGGATGTGGGCAAGGCACTTTGCTTATCTCTGAGACTCAGTTTCTTCATCTGTAAAGCAGGGATAATAATGTTTCTGCTACCTACCTCATGCACTGCCATGAGTTTCATGACATAATAAAAGTAAGTCTAAAGTGCCAGAAGAAAACGGGCTCTAAAATCTGATATTTGTTGCCTCTGTTACCTTTTACAAGTCACTTGTTTGGCCTTAAGGTTCCACATCAGTAAAATGAGGTTAGACTAGGTGGCCCTTAGTTATGAATTGCCAACACTACCCCCCCCCACACACACACAGAGTCAGGATCACAGAATTCCCTTTGGTTAATTACAGGACCCTGAAAATCTATCTAGCCTCCCTACTGGGGTTTTTCCATTTCCAAAACTTTCCAGGTGATATCATTGTTAGGGAAAATGCTACAACTTACACCCAAGTTTATGCCAGGAGCCCCACCAGGATATAGTGGCTGGACCTCCCCACCTGAGCTGTCTTGCCTACCTTGGTAGGCTAATGTGGGTTTGCCTGTCACAATATGGAGGAAAGAGGTTGAATTTGATTACTATGGGCTGACAGCCATGGGCAGTCAAGCCTGTCACCTGCTCATCAGAGCATGGCTGGGCATGGCTGATGGGAGCCCCCAAGAAAGCTCCTGATTCATTTCAGCCTTCAGCACCCATCTGGTCGGCCCTGTGTGAGGGGTTCTGGGACCAGGGGAAAGTGAGTTGCCTGCAGGCCCCTTACACCCAGGCATCTTGGGTGGGTGCAGTAATAGTGAGAAGCCAGCTAAGAGGAGCAGCTACTTACACATATATTTATATAATGACTCTTTCTGGCTGGGATAGGAAGTGAAACTGAGTTTATACTGAGATACTTTCCTTTCTTCCCCTCACCCACTCCTTGGGCTCTGCTCCAAAAGAGGTAAAAGACATATTTGAGAAGATGGATTATTTCCTAGGGTGCTGACCCGATGGATGAATGGATGGGTGGGTGGATGGGTAGATGGTTGGATAGATACATGGATGGGCTGGATGGAGAGGTTGCTTTCCCTCTGGAGTGTGAATGAACACAATGCTGCCCCTTAGCTCAATACTAAGACCCCATTCTCTCATTCCTCTAAGCCCCATTTCTATCATGGGATCATGGGATCATGGGATCATAGATGTAGAGCTGGAATGAAACATCAGAGGTCAACTAGCTCACCCTCTCTCCCTTCTGTTGTCTAGAAGAAGAAAATGAGGTCCGAAGAACCAAAATTGGAAGCCAGGTCATAGTATCATAAAGCTAAGCACTAGAAAGGGTCTCAGAGGCCAACCCATATTACCCTCTGATTTAACAAGTGAGGAAACTGGACTCAAGGAAACTCAATAACTTGACCAAGGTCAAGTTATCTCATAGAATAGTAGATTTAAAACTCGAGGGGACCCCAAACATCATCTACTACAACATCCTCCCCACTTACCTATGAAGAAACTGAGACCTGGAGGAGTGAAATAGCTGGGCAGAAGCAGCATTTGAACCCAGATCCTTTAATGGCAAATCCAGGCAGCTTTAAAATGGAGATGGCCAGCCAGTCATGTGAAGTAATGACAGAAAAGTTCTGATTATTTATTATTGCACTGTTAAGTTCTAGGATCCAAATAAATAAAGTGAGACCTCTTGGGCTTTAGGGCAACTGCATTCTGATAGCAGAAGATAAATCATATTGAGCAGTGGTTGCTGGGGCAAGGGGTGGGCCTTGGGGATTAAGAATGGAGAATCGATCCATAGGGCAATCAAGAGGCACACCGTTTCAAGGAACAATGATTTGGTTACTGTGTCGGGAGAAAGAAGTGGGAAATATGTTGGTAGGGAAGATGAAAATATATCCAGGGGATGGAGCTGGCTGGTCTAGGTGGCCTGAGCTGGTGGTCTGTGGCTGGCTAAGGATATTGGATGAAGTGAATTTGTCCTGTCACTTGACAATCAAGACAGCCCAACCCCATGGCCAGAATTTCAAAGTTGAGTAGAGGTCTCTAAAGCATCGTGAACAGATCTGGTAAATAGGAGACAGACTTTATTTTTTTCTTAATGACTATTTCTCTGAAATTAGTCTTGAATCTAGGGCAAAGACCACTATACTAGAGAGACAGGAGACCAGACCTCAAGTCCTATCTTCTCCACTAACTAGCTTAGCTACCAAGAAATTCACTTGATCTCTTTGCGTCTTAGTTTCCTTCTCTGTAAAATGGGAGACTGGGTTTAGATCAAGGGTTCCTAACCTGGGGTCTATGAACTTGGGTCTTTTGAAAAATATATATTTTGATAATTGCATTTCAATATAATTGGTTTCCTTTGTAAATGTATGCATTTTATTTTATCCATTTACAAATATTCTTCTGAAAAAAAGGATTTATTGACTTCTCCAGATGGACACAAAACAAAGGTTAAGAATTTCTGGTCTAGAGGATCTCAAAGGTGCCCCCAGCTTCAGATCCTACGTAACTGTTACATTTGGACTCTAAGAACTTTCTCAAATTGATCAGCTGTCTCTCCCTGCCAGTTTTCCTACCCACTACTATAATAACACTCAGCGGAAACCAACTTCCTTCTTCCTATCTACCAGCCACCTTCATCTTTTTGTGGACTCATTTCAGCCTCCAGAGCTGATGTTCCAAATTATGCTTTCAAACTGCAATTGGAATTTTCAGGTTTTGTCTAAAAATATTGAGGGCTTGGAACATCTTTCTGTAGCTAATTAATTTTTAAACATCAATGTTGAATGCATTCCTGTACTATGTTCCATTTTAGGATTGAGTACTCAGTTCAGAATACTGTTCCAATTCCCAATGCCATGGAATAAGAAGGGTGATTTTTTTTCTCCTTTCTCTGGGGATAAGACTATAGGCATCTCTCCACCCCATTGGGTTGATTGAAAGTCTTCCATTTCCTCTTGAACTTTTGGCTAGATTCAATGAGGTTTCTTGAGAGTTAAATCCCCCAGTTTTATCTTCTCAGGTAAGAGAATCCTTCCCACCATTCCTACCCCATGAAACTTATGGGCATCACCTCAACAGAGAGATTGTGAAAAGTGAAGTGTTTCTTGACATTGCCCTTTTCAGAGTTCTTAAAAACAAGAGGACCAAATTGGCAAAGATGAAAAAAGATGAGAGTAGTCAATGTTAGAGGGGATATGCAAAGAGGGCAGACTAGTGTGCTGCTTGAGAAAAATGAGTGGTTCAAAGATTCTGGAAGATCTTTCAAAATTAGATTTCAAAAGTGATTCAAAAAACCCTTTGAGCCAGAGATACTACCTAAGAAAGCCAGAGGAGAGTGGGGCTGGGGTGTCCTCCTCCTTAACCTCCTCCATCCCTTAACAGGGGCAGGTGCGGAAGCCACTAGTGTGGGCACTAAAGGGATGCTGATTGTTACTCACCTGGTGCCACATGGGCAAGAGATAATAAGGCATTTTACTAGTGTTGCATTCTATAATGGAGGTGACATTAAAAGTAAAAGACAGTCATAAATATGGGGAAAAATGAAGAGGCAGAACCAGAGCCTAGGTTTTCTGTTAGACTTGCAGGATGTTTGGTCTAGAAGGCCAAGTTTGCCCACCCAGTTAGCCACTGAACATTGCTGCTTTTAACCCCTGGCAGGAAAACTGAGACAGACAGATGTTCCTTTAGGCTTATCCTCTTGACTTCCAGACTAGTCTGTGTTAAAGCATTGTGGAGGGGGAGAAATTAAGAAGACACTTGAATTCTGATCTTGGCCTTGGGGTCAACAGGAAGTTCAGAGCAGTGACAGACTATTTCTGACTATTGATTTTTCCAAACGTGGAAGCTATCCTTCACATACGTTGACTGAGAGATGTTCAGTGTCCTTCCTGCTTTCCCATCTTTGCTTGAAAGGAAAGTCAGTGAGCTTGCTTAGTCATTGTGGGGGTTCCCCATGACCCAAAAACAGGAGGCAGAAGAAGGAAACAAGAAAGCAGGGCTTTTGACAACAATTCCCAAACACACAACAAAAATATTAACCCTAGGATCAGCTCATCTACTTATAAACTCAGGCAATGGTCAAGCCAAAAGGAAGGGACCATGAATGTCATCTAGATCAACCAATAACTTTACAGGCAGGGAAACTAAGGCTTTCTATGGTTCAAAAAGAAGATGATAATAAAATAATAACAAGAATAATAATGAACATTCATGCAGCATTTCCTGTGTGCTAAGCACTATGCTGAGTGCTTTACAAGTATTACAGCAAGTGGGAGTTATTATTAACCCCATTTTACAGATAAGGAAACTGAAGCAAATAAAGGTTAAGTGACTTAACTTAACTAGTTAAGCTAGTAAGTGTCTGAGGCCAAATTTGAACTCAGGTCTTCCTGACTCCAGGTCTGGTAGTCTATCCACCATGACTTATCCAAGGCCACAAAATGTAAGCCTTGATATTCAAGCAAAGTGGGTCATAGAATCAAAGATTTACATCCTGAAAGAACTTTAGAGACCATTTAGTCCAGTCTCCTTCTTGTTCAAACTGAGCTACTAAGAGTGGAACTAATTTGCCCAAGATCACACAAATGTCTGAGACAAAAATTGAATCCAAGTTTTCTAATTCCAAGTTCTACCTGTGCCTTATCTAGAACATCATATTGTCTCTTGGTGATGTCTTGTGAGGTCACAATTGTTCAGGGTCTAGTTCTATGCCTTTATTTTTACAAATGAGGAACCTAAGTCTAGATTCAATTGACTGGCTCAATGTCATCATAAACAGTCCCTTGGGATTTTCCCAATGCAGAGATTCTGGGATTCTGTCAATCACTCTTTAATGCAGGATGCCTTGGACTCTCCTCTCCTCCCTCCCATCTGGAGCACAACCAATGTCAGGCAACCATAGTCCAGAAACCAAGACTACACTGCATGGCAAGAAGCAGGGGAAATGGACACCTTTGGTCCAAAGGGGCTCAACAAAGAGCTGTCATCCCAAGAGCAATTAGCAGGTTCTGCAAAAACATGTCCAGGCCAGAGGGCACCCAGCCAAGGCTGCTGGAGGAACTCAACAGTGAAACAGGAAAGTTATGGGGCAAACGGGTGACTTTGTCATTGTAAATGGTTCCTAGGCCAGAGAAATGGCCGGGAGCCAGCTGTTCATCAGAAGAGATCCAGTGGAAGCTGAGAAATTATCATCTGTGCCTTTTACTGCTATGACTGGATGAACATGGAGTCCATGGTAAAGAGAACAAGTGTAATGATAAGCCAGTGTTACTAATGAGTAAATTCACAAGCATTGATTAAGAACCTACTCTGCGTCAGGCTCTGTGCTAGGTGTTGGGAGTAGAATAACTGAAGTGAAATGGTTCCTGCCTTCAAATAACCAACTCATCCAATTCATCCCCCAAACAAGATTCCTTTTGCATCTGAACTAGCCAGTGGTTATTCAGCTTTTGTTTAACTCTCTCTGCTGGGAGCATCCCATTTCTCCATTGGACCTCATTGTATACCATCCCTTATTCTCTCTTGGACTTGCACCCACTTCTCTGACTTCTTTCTGGGACCAAGTGGAAAAAGTTCATTCTTTCTTCCACATCAGTTGTCATATAACCACAGCTTTGTACCTGAAGAGGTGATTTTTGTAACCATATATAAGACTTTATATTTATACCTAATTAGATTTAGTCCAAGGACCTACACAATTAGCATCCTTTTGGATTCTAACTCTATCATCTGCAAATTTGATGAACAGATCATCTATATCTTTATCCAAACAATCCAGGCCCAAGTCTGAGCTCACGGCCTTTGCCACTGGAAACATCCTGCCCCATGGGTACTGACTCACTGATAATCACTCCTCTTTGAGCCTGGCCATCCAACCAGTTCTGAATCCATGGAATTGTATTATCAATCAATTTCATGTTCTCTACAAGAATAATATGATACAGTTTATCAAAAACTTTGCTAAAATATGACTGAACAGGACTCATGGGACTCTCCACACTTACCAACTTGATCATCCTGCCCAGAGTATGTCACAATGCATTCTTGGTGAGGCTGCCATGCTGAATGTTGGAGTCACTGCTTCCTTTTCTAGAAGGGTTCCCACTACATCTCTAACACCATGTTCTGGGCCAAGCTCAGAGTCCAGAGTCTGCAAAATCTTCTCTTCTCCTATGGGAAAACTAGTCCTTTTTCAATCTTGTGCTCCTTCTCTTCCTTTTCCATAGTCTTTGAAATATTGACAAGAGTGGCTGAAACCACTATGGCTCCTAGATTTTTTCAGTGTTGAAGGATATTGTTCATCTGGGCCTGGTGATTTGAATTGTCCAAGACCATCTGGATAGTCTCTCACAATGTCTTTTATTTTTCTTGGACAGTACCTTCCTCTTTCTTAATCATTTTCTCTCATGATTTTCAATTCAAAGGCCATTCTCACTGACAGAAGAAGATGGAAACCAAGTAAAACTCAAATAGTCTGACTTCACTTTTGCCAGTTATCCATATCAAGCAAAAGGACTCTGTTTTAGAGCCTCTTTCTTATCTCAATGTTGCTACA
>CM053591.1:195799461-195853488 GCA_028646515.1 Pseudochirops corinnae
AAATCCAGCTTGGTGTTGTTCTTAACATACCCACCATTTTAAGCCTGGTTGATCTTGACACACTTCCACATTCCTCGGGCTCCCCCCCCCCCCATACACAGAAACTAGGATTAGGAAGTATACTCTGTAGAACTGAGCCACATACCATAGATACAACCTAGTCAAATTAAGCCAAGAAACAGAAACCAAATGTGTGTTTGTCTATGTATATAGACACATACACATATATGTGTGTATGTGCATATATATATATATGCATGCATATACCCAGTTACATACACACATATATACATATGTGTGTGTATGTGAGAGAGAGAGAGAGAGAGAGAGAGAGAGAGAGAGAGAGAATGAAAGACAGAAGTCTATACCCTGGAAATATAATATATCACATCCCCCTCTAGTGTGGTTGACTTTTGGGTCTTTTCTCTCCCATTCATTCATTTATTTAAACAACAACAACAACAACAACAACATTGTTTCTCCGATGTAAGGCATTGTGTTAGGTGCTAAAAAAAAAATCCAGCCATGAAAAATGCCTTGTCTCTGTCCCTTAGGGCATTAGTAGAGAAAATGAGACAAGTGCCCAACATCTACAATATAACACAGGAAAGGGGTGGCTAGGTGGCACAGTGAATAGAGCACTGGCCCTGGAGTCTGGAGGACCTGAGTTCAAATTTGACCTCAGACACACTAGCCGTGTGACCTTAGGCAAGTCACTTAATCCCAAATGCCTGCCTTCTCCCTCCAAAAAAAAAAAAATAAGATAATACAGGAAAGAATGGAATGATAACTATCATTTACTGTCTCTTTAGATTTGGCAAAGTGCCTTACATAAATTATCTTGATCTAAAGGACAACCTATAAAGGCTATTATTAGCCTTCATTTTAGAGGCAAGATAACTGAGGCACAATGAGGCTAACCAGGTAAATACCATAGATGGGATTTGAACTTGGGTCTCTTGACTTCAAAGCCAACATTCTGTCAACAAAACCATGAAGTCTAGCTCTCAACATATATAGTATAGGAAGTGTAAAAAGAATGTGGAAAATCAGAGTTTCATAGGTCTAGGGATGGATCAGTTGGTCCAAGCCCATCATTTTATAAACAAGGGAATGGAGAGTCAGAGATGGAAAGTGATTTTTCCAAGGTCACATGGATGATAAACAACAGAGGTGAGTTTTGAATGCAGGTCCTTTGACTCGAGAGCCCATGTTCTTTTCAGTAACCTCAAAGAGGATACTCTCAACTGCAAGATTCATCAAAGTTGTTATTTGAGATTGGTCTTAAAGGCTGGGTAAGATGTGAATAGGGAAACAAGATGTTCATATGCAGTCTAGGTTTGAACACTGTGTCCAAATGCAGGACAGAAGGCATCTTGAAGAAGACCATTGGTTGTAAGGACCTCAGAGATAATTTAGTCCAATGTTCTCACTTTCTGGATGAGACAACTGAGTCCCCAGGAGATAAAGCTAAACGGTAGTAAAGTCAGAATCACTTCAAACCCAGGGCTCAATATTATTTGCTTGTTAGTTTGTTCCCAAGTGTGCTTTACTAAGCTTTCATCTCCTTCCCCATCCTCTAAGTAAATGAGAAGATCTTCCCTAGGATGATCTTCATGTTTCTTTGAAGAGTAGGAGCTGCTTGATGTATGGACCTGAGTTAGATCCCAAAGTGACCTTGGCTGTGGCCTTTGAAAAATGATGTTAGACTGCCAAGGGTTCTGTATTAACTCAAAAGGATTGAGTGGGCAAAGGTTGGTGAACTGGGTCCCAGAGGAGGAGGCGGGGAGTTCCAGCTGCAACTGAGATGAATTTAGTTGAATGTATCGAGTGAGGTGTTTTTATGAAGCCTTTGTGGAAGGAATGAGGACTCTGGGGAAAGCAAAAGGTAGTCAAAACATAGACTGAATTGTACAATGGCCTTCCTGTTTACTTCCTGGCAGAATTCAAATTGCTGATCAAAATCAAACTACCAGCTACTTGGGTCGATTCCGCTACCTAGGAAAGTTTCTTAAGAATTCTAGTTAATAAGAAATCAGTAGAGTCCAAAACCTGGTAGGTTTCATTCTTGACGTTGGACTAAAAACACTTATCTCTCTGACTGATAGAAATGAATGGGAGACATGGCCTTCCCACATAGAGTCTCTTAATTCCTTTGATCATAATCTTCAAGTGGCCCCTATTGGATTAATTTCATGTAGCTCCCATTGGCCTAGAGCTTGGCATATGTTCTCATTTGCCTCATGCACTTTACAAAGGAAGAAACTGAGGTCAGAGGAGTGTGATGTGTGTTCCCAAGAGCATTCAGCTATAAAAGTAAGAGGCAGAACTAGGATTTGAACTCTGACCTCCTGACTCTCAGGCTATTGCACCTTTCACTTCACCACCCTAACTTTTGTAAATCTTTCTCAAATCAGTTGGCCTTCTGATCATCCTAGTAAGTAAACACCACATTTGATTCTTTCTGTAGGCACCTGATTTCTTGTGGAATATTGGACCACTGTGGGTTGAGGATAGGAGTTCTTGGTGGAGCTGGGTATACTCTCTATTAGCCTCCCCAAAGAAGTGACCTCATTAAGTTAAGATTTGATGCTATGATCCAAAGCTCTTCAGAGAGTTAAAGTAAGTACTATTCATTTGAACCTTCCCAGGACTCTTGCCAAACCCTAGTTGAGGCTAATTGTCCATTCCTTCATCCAACACCCCTCTTCTGAAGAGCTGCAGGGGGAAGCTCCATCTAGAATTCTGCAAATGTAGGTGAGTTTGCTGACAAAGAAGACTCTACCCCCAAAGTATTTCCTTTTTTGCCCCAGATAGCAGACACTTGGATTGAAACTCAGTGTGCAAATGTAGTAAACAGCTGGCCCTCAAGGCCTGGTGATGTCTGCTCCTTTCATGGACTTTCTTTTCCTTTGATTATTCACTGCTTTATTTCCTATGCTGGAAGTCTCATATCCCACTTCAGATTCTTCTGGAAAGCAGACAAAGGCTAAGGACTAAGAGCAACTGGCATTTATATAACATTTTAATGTTTGCAGAATCATTCCTATCACTTATCTCCACTAAACATCACAACAATATCAAAGAGCAGGTACCACAGGCCTTGTTCTGTCCTTTTTTGTGGATGAGAAAAGTGGAGTGACTCTCTGCTCATGACATAACCAACAAAAGTCAGAAGCAAAATTTGAACTAAGGTCATAAGCAGCATAAACTTAGCCTTCTGGAGCACTTTGCTTCAAGCAGTAAGAAAGGAAGGAAGGAAAGATAAGGAGAAAAAGACAGAAAGAATGAAAGAAAGAAAGAAAGAAAGAAAGAAAGAAAGAAAGAAAGAAGGGAGGGAGGGAGAGAGAGAGAGAGAGAGAGAGAGAGAGAGAGAGAGAGAGAGAGAGAGAGAGAGAATCCATGTCCAGCTATTATCAATCCTGTCCCCCAAATGCAAGATGATGAAGGTTTTTTGTATGTTTGTTTGTTTTAAGAGTATGGATGAACTGGGCTCAGAAAGAAAAAAAATATTTTCCAAAATGAGAAGTTCCCTGGGTTGTAAGTTGGACCAGAGGTAGAAGCTACTGGGCATTGGCAAGTCCAGTGAATCTTGGGTTTAGGGTTAGCTTCTCTGGTGGGGCATCTCACCACCCCTCAAGCCCAGCTTTTCTCCTTTGCCCTCAGTTCTAGCAGGGGAGTTGTAGGTTTGTCTTGGGCCTTTCCCTCCCCCTACTTCTTTCTGAGGCTTCTGGGTTGCAGGAGTGGCTGTGGGAACAGCAATGTCAAAGACAGCCGCAGGTAGCAGGGGCTCCCCCATCACCCCCACTCAATGTGGCCTTTGTGCAGCTGCACAGCCTGCACCTGTGGGGTTCAGCTTGTCCAAGGTCACACTCACTGCCTGAGGAAGGGTTATTCAGATGAGGTTGGGAGCTGCCTCAGCAAACACCAGCAAAAAGTGAAAAGGCATTTCTTGGTGGGCTATTTTCATTCTTTCGGTTTCTCTCATCTGAAGGGTTAACAGAAACCCAAGCAAAACCACTCTACTCCAACCCATGAAGGGTGCTTCCTTTAGGGACTCCCTCTAACTGCCTGAATCTGACCTGAATATGTATGGGATCACATTCCCCCACAAGAGGAGAGGCCAGGAAACCAAGTGAGCAAATCCCTCTATCCTCTGATTCCTGGTTCATAGTTTTTCCCATACCAGTCTTCTGCATGTTTCCTTCTTGGATCAGCTCTGTTACTTGAATTTTGAGCAGTGAACATCCATGCCACAAAGAGCACCATTCTGAGACATCAGCCATCTGTCCATTGGAGGAAACTAGGATTGTCCTCCTTGACAAGCACGGAGGCTTTCCAGAATCATGAGGGGAAAAAATGCAGGTAAACATGTAATGCATATACCAAATACCCCCATGTTCCTCATGCCTGTTGGATTAGCTTGATCATTTGTTCCCCATGTACACCATGTTCTCTCTCATTTCTATGTGTTTATCCCAGTGCTCCTCCATTGCTGCCGTGCTCCCCTCCCTCTCTTCCATACCATAGAGTCCCAGTTTCTTTCAGGAAGCAAAGCACAGGTGCTACTTCCTAGGTAGGATCTTCTCCAAACACCTCAGTTCTCCACTATCCTCTAACATTAAGTTTTTTTTTTGTCCCCTTGTCCCACTGCATGGCACCAAGCCCTAGCCTTGGGTTGTCTGCACCATCTTTCTCCACTAAAATATCTTATCTGATCTCCAATTGACCTTCACTGCTTCATGGAGATCCTTTTGTGTTTCCTGATTATCTTCCTTTCTCACTGACTGTCTAAATTCTAAATTTCTTTTCTCCTCTCAGGTTGCTCTCTTCCAACCCCGCCCTCCGGCATAAGATCTCTCATCTAACTTAGTGACAATATAAATCATCTCAGAGAGTTCTCTCTCTCCCCTCAAATCTCATGCTCTATTCTCTTCTTCTCTCCTTTGCTCTGGTTTCTGATGAAGAGGTGGCCTTTCTCCTCGCCCATACCAACTTCACTGATTCCTGTCTCTGGAATTTACTCCCTTTTTCATTCTCTGTCATCTCCAATCTTTCTTCACCTAGACTAGAGATCCCTTCCACATTGTCCATAAACGTGATAAGGTCTTCTCTATCCTAAAACACAAACACACACACACACACACACACACACATACACACACACACAGAAATATAAACAAAATTACAATGAAAAACCACTTTTGCTTAACTCCTCTATCCCCTCAAGCTATTGTTCCTTTCACAGCCAAAACCCTAACCCTAATCCTAAATCCATATGAACTATTTGCCTCCAACCTGTGGTAGAGCCTTCCAAGCTCATATTGGTCTGATCCATCACAGTCCAACACGCTGTATCTTGAGTCTAACATAGTGATATAATTTTAGTCCACTTTGAGAACGAAGGACTACAACCAATCAACCAACCCAGAGAGTCATCTACACTCATTTTCTCATCCATCATTCACTTTTTGATCCCTTGTAGTCTGGCTTCTATCCCATCACTACACTGAAGACTATTTCTTCAAAACAACCCTGAGTCTCGCAGTAGTTAAATCCAGTGGGTTTTTCTCTGCCCAATTTAACTTGTTCTCTCTTTACCCTTTGCTGGTCACTCTTGCCTTGGCTTGACGATATTCTCTGATAGCTTCCTTCCTGTCCTGACCATTCCTGGTCAGGCTCCTCCACTGGATCCTGGTCCATCTCCTGATCACTATGCATTATTTGCCACCCAGGCTCTGTCCTGGCCCCTTTATTTTCTTTCCCTACGTTCTGTCTTGGTGATCTCAGAAATTCCTCTCCTGAATGGCAGTGTTTCTCCTGAAGGCCACCATTTTCTCTAGCCTATGTGCTAGGGAATGTGCTCTGGTTAAGAAGCTCAAGGGAAAGAAAATGAAAGAAAGGAGTCTTTACTGGACTTTCAACTCACTCTAAGAATCCATGTACTCTGGTTTCAGTTACCTAATATTTTAGAGGTAGCTCTGCCCTGGAAATCAACCAGAGGGGTCCTCTGTGTCCTCTCAATAAGGTACATGTATTTACCCACACAGGAAATCTTCTTCAAGTTTTCCTCACAGTAATCTCTTCAGTCTATGGTTATCATGTTGACAAATAGCTGCCTCAGGACCCCCAATCAAGGAATCCTCCTGCTACTCCTCTCTTCTTCCTCTGACCCTTATAGGATTATCTCTCCCCTCACAGTTTTTGTGGCTCTATTGTGTCATTGTTGAGAGGACAAGCATGTTTCTCCTCCTTACAGTCTCTACCTCCATCTTCTTCAAGAAGAGTCTTAGGAGCCACAGTTGGAATTACACAGGATTTAGCAGCTTCCACATTAATGAAACAGAGGGCATGGATTATGGTATTCCAGAAAGCAAAGGAGTTAGAATCACAACCAAGAATCCTATGCCAAACAAAACTGAGTATAATGCTTCAGGGGAAATGGATATTTAATGAAATAGAGGACTTTGAAATATTCCTAATTAAAAGACCAGAACCAAACAAAAAATTTGATCTTCAAATATAAGACTCAAGAGAAACATAAAGAGGTTTAAAAAGAAGAAAA
Organism: Pseudochirops corinnae; assembly: GCA_028646515.1. NCBI lineage: Eukaryota > Metazoa > Chordata > Mammalia > Diprotodontia > Pseudocheiridae > Pseudochirops > Pseudochirops corinnae. Next base: position 195,806,027 of record CM053591.1, read on the forward strand.
AGGAAGAGGAAACACATGAGATTCAATAATGTTAAACTGTTTATATTCCTATATGACGCAGAAGCAGATAGTAGAAAGGATTAAAAACCAGAATCCTTCAATATGCTGTTTATAAGAAACAAATTTGAAGCACAGAGACCCACACAGAGTAAAGGTAAGGGGCTGGAGCAGAATCAATTATGCTTCAACTGAAGTAAATAGAATCTTAGATCCATTTTCAAGCTGTTTATACCATTATCTTTTTCTATCCTTGTCTTCCCTGAGTGATTCTCTTCTACCTTCCAAATCATTCTGATAAGGGATTACCATCACCTCAGATCCCTCCCATTTTTTCCTTATTGAAGTTTTGTTTTTGCTTCCTTTTGGGACACTCTACTCTTTCCAACAACCTTATCACTGAAGAAGCATTCCTGGAGTCCCTTCTTCTGCTGGAGGAAATAAGCTTTCATTTGGACCTTGAATAGTCAACAATTCCTTAGCTATGACAGAAATACAAACATCACTCACTTAATATGAGTCTCTGCACAATTTCTCCTAATCTTTATGACAATTAGTGTCTTCAGCCTTTTCTTCTTTTTTATCCGCTTCTTTGTGTGTATACCTCAACCACAAACTTAGTTTTAAAATAAGAAAAACAATTTAGAACTATGCCTGAAGGCCTATAAAAGTGTGCCTACCCTTTAACCTAGGAATACTAGATCTGGGTCCCAAAGAGATCAAAGACAAAGGAAAAAGATATTTACAGTAGCTTTTTTTATGGTGGCAAAGAACTGGAAATTGAGAGACTCCCCATCAATTGGGGAATGGTTGAACAAGTTGTGGTATATGATCATGATGGAATACTATTGTGCAAGAAAAAATGACAAGGTGGATAGTTTCAGGAAAAACATGGAAAGATTTGCATGAGTTGATGATACAAAGTGAAGTATATGTATAATGGGTATCACATTTCTTTCTTTCTCAATGGGGAGGGGAGTTGTAGAGGAAGAGAGAGAATTTGAAACTGAAAATTAAAAAAAATAAAATTAAAGTTTTATTTAAAATTATAGTGGGGAGACTTAGCAGTGGTGTTAAACTTGAGGTACCCTACAAAACTACAGAATATAGATTGAACCAGATTAAAACATAATTGGGAAGTTTTTCACAAAATAAATAAAAATATAATGTAAAAGTTTTTAATGATTAACCACTATCACTTCTTATTCATTCAGCAACACAAATTTAACCTACTATGCACAAGACATTGTGTTAGATGCTAGGAGTAAAAGCCAAGAAAGGAAATAATCATACTCCATATGCTTTGGTCCACCATTTTGTGTGGTCCATTAGAAATAACTAGCTCAGTAATTGCAATTCTGACTGCTGTTATACCCTTCCTGTTGCTTCTGCCATAGAAGAGATCTTTTAGGGACACTCAAGGGTTAAGTGGAGCTTTCATGATTCATCAGTTCTGGCCCCAAGATGGTCCTTTCACTTCTGTTGATTTCTTCAGTTATCAAGAACAGACCAAACATTGTTTTATCCTCCTACTCCTCGCCCCACCAATTCTCTGACAGTTGCCTTGTCAGACTGGACTGCAGACGTTTGATCCCTCCATTTTTGCATTACTCTCGACATAGGCAGGGAAACTATCACATCAGTTTGATTTTGGGACTTTGTGACTGCAGTGCAGACCTCATGCTGTCCTTGGTACCAAGAAGACACCGAAGTCCTTCAAGACCTGCTTCATTAATTTTCAGCATCAGAGAACCACAGACTCCCAGAGATGGCAGAGACCTCAGTAACCACCTGTTCCAACTAATCCTTGAAAAAGGATTCCTTCTCCAATCCTCAACAAGAGGTCATCAGAGCTTTGCTTAAAAATTTATTCAATGGGAGGAGGAGCCCATCACTTTCTGGGGAAGCCCAAGACACTCTGGACAGTTCCCATTAGTAAGATGGTTTTCTAGACATCACATTTGTTTTATGTAGTTTCCATTAATAAATTAGTCCTAGTTCTTCCCTCCGTGACCAGACAGACCCAGTCTAACCCCTTCCTCTTCCTTTTACATGTTCAGTTGTGCTGTTATTCATTTTCAGTCGTATCTGACTCGTCATCACCCCATTTGTGGTGTTCTTGGTGAAAATACCAAAGCAGTTAGTCATTTCCTTCTCCAGTGCATTTTAAAGAGAAGAAACTGAATCAAACAGGGTTAAGTGACTTGTTCAGGGTCATACAGCTAGTAAGTGTCTGAGGTCAGATTTGAACTCACAAAATTGAGTCTTCTGGATTCCAGCCCTAACTCTTTGCATGACAGCCCATCAAATCCTAGATCTTCTACTTACTACCCTATGACCTTGGTCTACAGTGACTGAAGATCCCTGTGACTCAGTTTCCTCATCTGTAAAATAAGGTGGTGGAACTGGATGTGATCCCTTTCAGCTCTCCTCCTATGATACTATGATAAATAGTTGAAGTTGGCTGTGACATTTCCCTGGAGACTTTTCTTCTATAGGATAAATATCTCCTATTTAATCAGTGCTTATGTGGCATAGACACCATCTTGGTTGACTTCCTCTGGATGCTTTTCTGTTTATAAATGTCATTCCTCAATTACAATGCCAGAATTAAAGATGATATTCAATGTCTCTTGACCAAGGCATAGGACAGTACCTCAGAACAGCATCTAACACACAGTAGGTACTTAATAAATATTTATTGAATTGAATGGAATGGACAACCACCTCCTACATCCCAGAAGTCAATCTTCTCCTAATGAATTTTTACTGGAACACAGAACTTCCCCCTGTTCTGACTGGACTTTACTCAATATGCCCCCAGAACCTTCTTCCATTCTGTCCTCTTCAGATACTTCACAATGGAGCTGAGGGGACCCTGGGGTCTCAGAGACTTAGTCTTAAGCACAAAATCTACCATGCTGGAAAGACATTCTAGATGGGTCCAGTGATGGACAATGTTCCCATTGTAAGAGAACTATGCTACTTAACATTCCAAAGAGATTCCTTACCATAGATGCCATGGAGTGATTAGCTTTAGGTTTCATTTTTAAAGTCACAGACTCTCAAAGACCTATTCCTACCACCTCAAAGGGCTTCAAGAAGAGACTGGATGCCATCTTGTTGGGCATATTTTCATGTGTTTCCTTAAAGTGTGGATTATATAAGATGACTGATGATGTTCCTTCTTCCTCTCATAGTCTGTGATTTCAAAGTTCTGTAATATGATGACATAGAATGGTAAACTCCATCACTGGAAGGAGCCTTGACACTGAGAAAGACAGATGCTTAAAGAATTAAACTTTGTTTTTCCCTTTCTGTGCCTAACACATAAGAGGAACTTAATAAATTTTTCACTGATTTATGGATAGATAATGCCCCACCCATCCATCCCCTATCTTCAACTCAATGGAGTGGATCTGTCCAACTGAATAGGGCATTGAAGGTTATCTCAGACTTGGCCTACATCTTTCCCATTCTTTACCTGACACACAGCTTGTGGTTGCATCATGGTGTCACTAGGTCCTCCAAGAACATAAATCATGAGTCTTCTAAGTTCTAAAGTATAAGTTCTGGTGGAAACTTGTAGTCTGTGCTCTCCAGAGATCAAGCAGGGTGACATCTACGTCATGGCAAAGGATTGCCTGTTTTACAGGGTGACAGGCCTTCATTGTACAGGAAATTATTTGGGGCCCCTTTGGACTCTCTCCAGCAGGGGAATCACAGAGTGTATCCAGCTGGGCCATGCCCCAGTGCTTCTGGGTGAGACAAGGCAGGAAGGGCAGGCTGAACAGTGGTGGTAAAGAAGGCATGACTGTTTAACTGAAAGTAATGCCAGGAGGATCTGGTGGGGGGGGAGGCGGGGAGAGATTTCCAACCCAAGAAACCAGGCTAAGGCCAGAGCCCCCACCCACAATAACTGCTGAGGCACTCATGTTAGAGAGGAGAGTCCAGAAGATGGCTATCAGAAAGGGGAAGGGCCTGGAGCCTATCTCTTAAGAAGAGTAATTGAAATGGACTGAGGATGTTTAGCCTGGAAAAGAGAAGTCATTCAGTCATTTAATAAGCATTTATTAAACATCTGCTCTGTTCCAGGCACTGTGATGAGCCCTGGGTTATAAGATTATAAAAGATATGATAGCTCTCTTTAAGTATGTGAAGGGGCTATCTCCTGGAAGATGGATTAAACTTATTCTGTTTATCTCCAGAGAACGGATATCAGAGCAATGGGAGGAAGCTACAGAGGGAGATTAGGATCAAATCAGGAAAAGAAATCTTAAGCAGTCGTCCCAAAGTGGAATGAATGGACTGTCTCAGGAGGTAGCGGGTGCTGTGCATTGGCAGTCCTCTTACTGGGTGTGTTGGGAGAAGGATTATTGATCAAGGATGGATTGGACTCAGTGCCCCCTGAGCTCTCTCCTCATCCAGAGATTTAGTGATTTGATCCCAGAATCCCAGGCTGTTGGCATCTTTTTGTTGTTACCCACTGTTTTAACTGTCCTTCAAAGATTCTTATTTTCTGCCCATTTGTTGAGCACACAATCTATTCCTTTATCCCAGTCATTTAAAATACTGTTATAAAGCACAGGCACAAATCCTTTAAGGATGCCACTAGAGACCATCCTCCAAAGTGACACCCAGTATGGCTGTGCTTTTGGTCCCATCATTAAGCCAATTACCAATCCACTTGATTTTACCTTCATCTAACTTGCTTCTTTCCATCTTTTCCCCAAGAATATCTGGAGAGACTTGGCCAATTGCCTTGCTGCCACTAAGGTCTACCATGTCTGTGCCACTGACGTGGTGAATATGCTGGCCTACATTCATCAATGCATCAGTGGATTGTGACCTCTCTAACATGGCTACTGTTCTCAATACATAATGAGGCCAGCTGCTTTGCTGATAACATTCTTCTAATGAGATCCTTTCTGCCACTTCTTCTGATAATCCTTTCACAGTAAGACTCTGTGACTTACCCCATGGCTCTTTGTTGCTTTTGGGTAAGTCACAAGTGTGAGTCTATGAAATGCTGGTGAGAAAGCATCACCAAAAGAAAGCATCACTCAGGGGGCACTGAGTCCAATCCATCCTTGACCAAAAGAAGGATGCCACCATGCTTTGCCTGCCTGATCCCACCATCCCTCTAGTTTCTCCATGCCAAGAGATGATTAAAATCTCAGATTCATTTCTGAGATGTTATAGATAAAAATGACATTGAATTGAAAGGGAGGATAACCTTCTATCTGTATATTGGAGGGAGTATGTGTATCAATAAATTCTCAAGTCTATTGGAGTGCCAGAAAAACTATTCCCAGGGCCACTCAAATCAGGTGACATGAATAGTGAGCTCCCAGAAATGTCAGATATGCTATTGTCCCCTCTCACTGAGATCAGATTTTCAGGTCCCAATATGGAAAAATAAATACATTCCAACCAATGTATGACCTTCCATGGCCCTTTTTTCCTGAACCTTCTGGCTATAATGGTCCTCTGGCACAGATGGGGCAGAGGCAGATGCTTCTATTACCTACAGGTTCTCAGTATTCTGTCACAAACTGCGGAACTGCCCTCCTGGAGTCTCCTTCAAAGCATGGGAGGGAACTCAATGTTGTAGAATGTCGCATCGTGGGGAGGGAGTTCTCATTCTAATTTCCATGCTCAAGGTCAACCACCCAGAGAAGAGAGGTGACATGCCCAAAGACTAGCAGTACTAGAATTAGAATCCAAGTCTCAGTTCAATGATTCAACAATTATTTATCATTCTCCTCCTGGCTGTGCTGCTGACTTTCTGGACTTTGTCAACACCATGGCTCAGATGGAAGTCTCACCATGGAACTCCCTTCAGTCCCCCCAGAGCATCCAGCCAGCCAGCCAGCCCTGGGACCTTCTCACCTTTCAGGGAATGTCCTCTTCTCTTGGCTCCCTTCTCTCACTGATGAGTCCCGGCTCCCTCCTCCTCCCAGGAGGGTTCCAGGTCAACCAGCCTTCATTCAGCCCCTGGTTCTGATCCTGTCTTTCTGGGCTTAAGTAATGACAGCCTCCCGAGCGGGTCACTCCCCATCCCCATGGACTTCGAAGTCTCTCTTTGTGTGTCTTCTCCATTAGAATGTAGCACCCTGAAGGCAAGTGCAGGCTTACATTTTGCTGATATTTTCCTCCACACCACTTATCCCAGAGTCCTTTTCATGGTAAGCACTTAATAAATGTGAGTTCTCTTCCCTATTTATTGAGCATCTGTTCTTTGTTAGGCAACAAACCCCACATTCAGGATTCAAAGATAGAAACTTTTTGAGGCTGTGGATTCCTTCCTATCCACTAGGTCATGTTGAAACCTGGTCTAATGAGCATGCCTGCCCTGCCCTTCAGGAGCCTTGGAGATGCCCCTTTGGAGCCTGGGGGCCCCTGGAAAAAAACACAGAATAAGTCTTTGCCTCCTTTTCTAGTTCAAAGTGATATGGAGGTTGCTGTTTAACACCACAGCTGACAAAAACATTGATTCTCCTGGCTCCCTGGATCAGGCTCATGTGGCTAGAAGAGACATTGGACAGTCTTAGAGCTCAGTGTTTGCTTCCATCCCTGCTTTCATAGAATCTGCTAGCCTCAATTTGGCCATCTGTAAAACACAGATTCAGACTGACCTTTCTGTCCCTGGTGGTGTTGGGTGGGGGAAAAGAGTGATAGAAAGGAGAAGGAGAGATGGAAAAGTGTCTGCAAGACTCTTCTTGGAGTTCTTTCGGGAGAAAGACACAGCAGGAGTGAAAACCCGGTTTCCTTATCATGACTGCAAACTGAGGCTTTGGAAGACACTTCTTCTGTTTGCCAAACACTTCCCCTGGAAATCCTGAAAACCTGCTGCCTTCGGGCAGTGCCCAGATCCCAGATGGAAATGAGATAATCTCTTCTCACCTACCCTGTGTTCCCTCCCACTTGGCCTGCAGATTTCTACCAGGGAACATATCCCTCCCAGCCCCACATCAGCCATGTTCTGTGCCTTTTCTCAAGGGTCAGGTTGATTTCTCTGCCCAGAATCCAAACCAGTCCTTTCCAAGGCTCCTGTGCCTCCCCAGGCAGCAGAGAAGCATGGAGGATATTGGGGGACTGGCAGGGAGACAGAGGGGGTGCAGCTGCTCCCCTGATCAGCAGGCAGTAGGGGGTTACCCTGAAGGGGCAGAGGCTGCGTCTTTGTCTCCTTCTTTTGTTTCCTCATTCATTTATCCATTTTTTCTTCGTAATTGTGCCCCTTTTATCCCTGTGGACTTGCTCAGTGTTTTACAGCACACAGTAGGTGCTTAATCAATGGTTATGTAATTGAACTCTTAGAAAGTGTCCCAGACTGTAGGAGAGCTCCCTGGGGTCAAGTCCCAGGAGACCCTTCTTATCAAAGGTGTGAAAAGCCTGGATTCCCCAAACACTACCAGACCTGCCTGGCTGAGGAAAAGAAAACCTTCTGTAGATACATCTCCTTCCTGCTGTCCTAAAGTGATCAGTTAGAACATTCAGTCATTTCGTAGATGGGGAAACTGAGGCTCAGAGAGACAACATGATGTGTCATGGGGTTCAGAGGTCAACCTTAGAGGACATTTCATCCAAAAGCCTGATTTTGCCGATGAGGAGGCACTGGACCAAAGTGGGAAGTCAGCTGCTAAAGGGCAGACAGCTAGTAGTGGCCCTCCTAGGGTGTAGTCTAGGGTCCTCTGCCTCCCCATCTGGGCCCTTTCTGGGCCATGGAGCTTTTGGTGAAGCCTCCCATCTCTGCCTCATGTTCCCTTCCCTCCTCTGACCAGCTAGGTTATCTGCATGCTCAGCTTAAAGCTCAATAGCCCGTCTGGGTAGACTTAGGTCTGTGGTCCTTCTGAGGGACTGATCTGGTATTTCTGAATGCCCAGCTCCTTGGAGGGGCCCTGAGCAGGCCTCCTTCCTCCCCTCCCACCCTCACTTGTCCAAGCAGCAAAGCTCCTAAGAACCAAGCAAGCAGGGAGACAGAAGGCAGGCCTACTCGGAACCTCCCCTTCTGGGCCCAAGAGAAGGCAAGGAGAGATGCAAGAAAGGTTCCAGGATGACAGAAGGGAAACAAGGGGAAGGAATCAGTGGCTGATGGGAATGGGGCCGAGGGTAACTGACTCTCAGACAGGTGCACCTGGACAATAGGCTTGGACCTTGGTCTTTGGGTGAAGGAGCAAGGTGGCTACAGGGAAAATGGAAGCTCTGTCCTTCCTGCTTGATGGTGTTGGGAGAGGGATGGCTTCTTCTGCAGCCCCTTGGGAGCTGGGCCCTGGCTTTGGCAGAGAAAATAAGTGAAGCTGGCCAGGGCTCAGGTGTGTGTCCCACTGTGTGTGGGGTAAGGGTGGATGCCCAGACAGGGCCAAGCCCAGGTGTCAGTGAAATAGACACCCAACTGCATGGCCTTGCTAGCAGAGTCAAGAAATGAGAATTAGCGGGACCTCAGAAGCCTGTGATTTTACAGGCTCATGGACGTGAAGTGGTCACCCCATGCCAACACAGGTAGTAAATATCAGGACTGGGAACTGATCTTCAGTCCTCAAACTAGGAAAACCAGGATGTCCTTTCCACTGGCCCCTCACTGCTGTGCCCAGAATTGAGCAGCAATATTCAGATATGGCCTGACCAGGATGGCAGCCCACGGGGGGGGGGGGGGGTCCCTGATTCCAACTGGACACTGTCCTCTAAATGTAGACAAAGAGAAACCTGTCTGTGGCTGCCCATGCACTTGCAGGGGGCCTATGTTCTCCCCAAACCTCCATGGGTTAGTGGGTTTGTTTCCTTCAGATAAGAGGGTACCAACTCCTGCCTGAACTGAATTAGTGGTAGGTTTTCCATTTATCCTCTTATATCAAGTTAAATTCTGTGCCGGGTGTGCTTGCCAGGGGGGATCACTTTCTATTCTGACCCCAGCACCCATTATGCCAACTGCCAAACTTCCAGATAGAGGAAGAGATGAAGAGAGGGATTGGTGGATGGATGGAAAGACAGACAGACAGATAGGTAACTTCATTTCTCTCTTTTTGAAATAACGTTTGTGAAGTGCTTAGCACAGGGCCTGGCTCATAGTAGGCACTTAACAGATGCTTCTTCCCTCCCTCTCATCTAGGCCCAACATGGACATGGGAGATGGCCAGCTGAAGGAAAAGCTCGAGGTTGGTCATCAAATGATCATCCTTTCATAGTCAAGCACAATAAAAGCAGGACCTCGTATCCTGAACAGCGCCCCATCAATTGAGTGATGAGGATGTGTTTGGTTCGCTCTCGAGAGTTATCCAGCTTGGTTCTGCCCCCACAGCAAGACAGATACACTAAGGAAGTTTGGGGAATAAAGCCCATTGTGTCTCTGAACATTCAATAAGATAATTATAATACTAGTTGTACAGTGCTTTGAGGTTGGCAAAGCATTTTATGTACATTAGCTCATATAAGCCTCACAGCAACCCTGTGAAGTAGGTGCTACTGTTATCCCCATTTTACTGATGAGTAAACTGAGGCATAGAATGGTTGACCCAATTGACAAGGGTCTGAGGAGAGATTTGAATCTAGGTCTTCCTGAATTTCCAAGTTTCCTGCCCTAGCTACTACCGATTCCTCTCTACTAAGCCCTGGGACTTCAAAGACAGCATTAAAACATCCCTGCCCTTGAGGAGGTCAACCTAATGGAGGAGACAACAGGACCTTCCAGAAGCAGAAATTAAATTAAATTATTACGAAGGGCACAGTGTAGTGTGGAGGGGTTGCTCAGGGCTGGAGGGATCAGGCATGCTATATATAGAAGGAGACGCTTGAGCTGAGTATCAAAGGAAATAAGGTATTCCTACAGGCAGAGGTGTGGAGGGAAGTGTTCCAGGGGCAGGGCCCAGCCCAGGACTGAGGCACGGAGATGGGAAAAGGGTGTTGTGTGGTGGCCACTAAGTTGGGTGAGGTGCGAGAAGATGGGAAAGGTAGGAAAGGCCACAGCGGCCCGCTTCTCCTTGGATTGCCAAGAGCTAGACACATGTCCACAAGTATGGCCCTACAAAGTAATGTACATTTTCCAGAGTCAGTGGCTCATGGAAGTTGATTGGATGGGAGCTATTGTGCTTGTATGCATCATCATAACTTTTCTTCTAATTTGATATTGATTTTGCCTTTACTCTTAACCTTTTGATGCTCAGATTGACACACAGCTGATTTTAAAATGGCTTTCATAGCCCTTGTGTTATTTTGGTCCCAGACCCTAAAATGCTAGACCAAGTTTCATTGTCAATAGTAATTTCTGTGGTTCATATCCCCAACCAAGGTATCCCCTGAGAGCGTATAAATTTGGCCCGTTTTGCCTCCATCCAAGGTTTGGCCTTGTATCATCAGAATTGCATTCATGGCTTTCTTATAAAAGGGCCCTCAAGTCCCCTGTCAAGCACTTGGGCTGACAAGATATTGACTAAAGGGTAGGTTTTATTTAACCCAAATTAAAAACCACCAAACAGGCTCAAACCCAAGCCACTTTCAGGAAGACTCTCCACTCCTTTCCTGAAGGGCATGAAGCAACCTCTTTGTTCAGTGTGGAAAGAATGTTGGGGGGAGAGCCAGGAAACCTCAGTTCACAACCTCTCTCTTATACTCGATAGCTGTGTAACCAGAGGCTATTCACTGAGGCTCTCTGAGTGTCAGGGTGCTCATCTGAAGAATAAAGATAATGTTGGCATGTTAATATGTACAGAGAACTTCATGTGGTTTTTGTGGCCCCTGGGAAGTCACATAAAAGCAGCCATCTTCACCATCATTAACTGGACCTGGGATTTCATCTGCTCCTGAAGAAGACACTCCCCCTATCAAAGCAGACAAGTCCCATCTGTGCCATTCTGCAGAGGTTCTGCTGCTCCTTGAGGCTCAGTGACCTGACCATGTCCCAGGGACAGCATAAGTCAATAGCAGGATTTGAACCTGGTCTTTCTGACCTTGAGGTTAGCTCTAGCCAACATTATCTCTCCTGTTGGGATTGCTACTCAATTCAAATTCAATAAATATTTATTAAGGCAACAGATAGAGTATGCTGAACTTGGGAGTGTGAGGGCCTGGGTTTGAATCTTACCTCTGACCTGGGTGACTTTAGGTCAATTACTTAACTCTTCTAGGACTCAGTTTCCTCATTCCTAAAATGTGGGGGTTGGGCTAAGATATCTTCCAATTCTTAGCCTTGCTCTTCCATCTTGGCCAAGACATTTAAGTTCTGTAAGCTTCAATTTCTTTAACTGGAAAATGAGGGAACTGGGCTTGACAGTTTCTAGTGGCTCTCATAACTCTAAATTTCTAGTCTTTTTATATAGCTGAATTCTAGTGACTACACAGATAAAACATGAATACCACTGCCCCACCTCAGAGTTTTTCTTTGCTTCCATGAAATTTAACCTTCCCATTCTCTGTACTAGGATAAAAAGCTATCCTGGATAGCAAAAAAAGCCAGTTAGACCCACAAAGCCAGTTCAATGGATTCAGGAGGAAAAGGGGAAAGATGTTAGTACTAGAATTCAGCAAAATTATGATTTCCATTTACCTCACATTTTCAACAACTATTCCAAATGATTCAAGGTCAGATGAAATAGCCTTGCAGACCAGACATCTGTGATCCAAAAAAGAAAAGTATAGAGTTTGCCTTACCAGAACCACCAGGTGGTTCCATCAACCTCAGAAGGTTTGAGAAATAACTTGGGAATCAGAGTTTCTTAGCTTTATAATCAGAAAAGAAGAACTAGTTTACTCTCCTCTTTTGTTTTTAACAGAAAATGATTCGCCCAAGGTCACAGAGATTGCTTAGAGACATCCAAAGAAGGGGAACTCAGACCTTCCAAGGCAGACTGTTCTACTTTAAGATTGCTGCAAATCTTAGGAAGTTTGCCTGTATCAAGCCTAAATTTGGCTTTTCTCGATCTCCACCCATTCCCCTCAGTTCTGTTCTCTAAGCACTAACAGAATAAATAAAATTTCTCTTTCAAGTGGCAGTCCTTTGAATATTCAAAGTAAATTATCATATATTTCCTAAATCTTCTCTCCTCCAAACTAAGCATCCCCCATGATTTCAATGAATCCTCATATAAAATGGCCTTGAGGACTCTCACAATTTTGAGTCCCTTTTTCTATCAGTACCTTTCTTAAAGTAAGGGTGGGATTCCATACCCACTCAAGTTAGTGAAATCAGAGAAGGCCCTGACACCTTGATTGCATCAATCAACCAAAAGTAGAAACTAAATGAAAATAAGGCCTTACTCAGTTTGAAAGAATTACCATTGTTTGGATCATTGAATGAAGACACATAAAGCTGTATGGAAAAGATCTTGGGATTGGCTGAAAGAATCTGACATACATCTGGACCTATGTATGAAAGGAAAACTCAGTAAAGTGGTAGACCTGGCTAGTGTTAGAAGAATTCCACTTCAGGAGTTGGAGTCAAGCTCCAAGAGGAAATAACTCTGGGTAGCAGAGAGGAGGAAGAAAAGGTTTTGGGGGGATTGGGAAGGATCTTTCTTTCCTTCTTTTTCTTTCTTTCTTTCTTTCTTTCTTTCTTTCTTTCTTTCTTTCTTTCTTTCTTTCTTTTTCTCTCCTTCCTTCATTCCTTCCTTCCCTCTGCTCTCCCCTCTCCCTTCTCTCCTCCCATCCCCTGTTCTCTCTGTCTGTCTGTCTTCCCCTTCCCCAGGATCCCAGGATGGACATAAATTGAATAAATAAAGGGTGGAATGGATGATAATGATCTCTTTGGTCCCTTCTCACTCTAATGTCTAATGCCCTATAAGAATCTCTATAAATTAGCCAAAAGGGATAGGATAGGCAAAAGCATGGGGACAGAAAGTATAGGGTGTATTCAGGGATCAGAGAACAGTCCAGTTTGGTCACATGTCAGAATACCTGGAAGGAAATATTGAAAGAATTCTGGGGAAATGGAGCAAGATTAGATTATGGAGATGGAGGGGAGTTGAATGCTGGCACAGGAGATGGAGTTTTACCCTGTAGCCAATAGAACCATCAAAAGGTTCTGAATGGAGGTGAGGAGCAGAGGAAGACCCAGGAAAAGGTGTTTGTTTTTTGTTTTTCTTCCAATAGCTCAGAGTGGTGCCTCCTGACAAAGATTCTCAATGCAAAATGAGGCTTACATTTTGGGGCATAGCCAATTTGCTTTGCTTGAGGGTTTGATTTTTTCCTTTCATTATTCAGTTAGGAAGTAGGGGTGGTAGGGAGTGAAAATACATCCTTGTTAAGTGAAAAAATCAATTTTAAATATAGTTCAGGTGAATGGTTATAAGGGCTTGAACTGGGCTGACCAAAGTAGGAATAGAAAGAAGGGAAGAGGTCTGAGAGATGTAGAGCTGGCAATACTTGGTGACTCCCTGACTATGAAAAATGAGGGAGAGGCAAGAAGAGTCCAAGACAACCAGTCAACCAATCAGTATATATGGATTATATTCCTGTGGTTATGGGACAGTGGAGAGAGAGCTGGCCCTGGAATCAGGAATGCCTGAATTTAAATCTGGCCCCAGATACTTAATAACTATGCAACTCTAAATCACTCAACCTCTGTCTACCTCAGTGTCCTCATCTGTAAAATGAACATAATAATTGTACCTACCTCCTAGGGTTATTGTGAGGATAAAATAAGATTTTATCTGTAAAGTGCTTTGCAATCCTTAAACCAGTGGATAAATGCTAGAAAGGAATAGGAGGAGGGTGAAGATGAAGATGAAGATGTGCGAGGTTGTATGATCTGGGCTCATGACAGAAAGACAAAAACACAATGCTCTCTCCCCTCAACAAGCTTCCATTCTATCAAGGAAGAGATTGCAAATATATATGTAAGTATATGTAAGCTTTGTATAAAATTATTACAAGGTTATTTGAAAGAAGAAGTGAAAGAAACAACTAACAGTGGAGGGGTTAGTTTAATTCCAAGGGAAAAGGTGATCCCAAGGCTATTAACATGGGAAGCTAATTAAATCTTGGTGCCAGAGACAGAGATGATGAATAATGGCAGAAGTAAGGTTAGAGGGAAAGATATATTGACCTCAGCTTGGAACATGCCATGTATCTGGCACTGGTATTTCCTGGTGTTTTCTAATCTATTCCAGGATGTTCAGAGATGACACTAATCCTGACCTGGAGACCACTGAGTTCCATGGGGATGGGGAAGTTTTGGAGAAACCAAGTACATGATGACAGTTGGTTTGATGAGTCAAAAGCTTTTAGGAGTTTCCCTTCGGCCGTGGCAATAGTGGAATCTCAAGAGGCTTGTTAGCTCGTTTTTGGTCACTATTTGGACTCAGCTAAGTTGATCATCTCTGGGAGCTTCAAATATCACTGACTGATAAGTTTTTGGAAACCTACTCCCTGCTGCTCTTTCCCTCTTCTGATTAATTGGGTTATACTGACTTATGACTCCAATAAATTTCTCTCTGGCCACATCCATAACGCTTTTCCATGATTCCTGGTTGAAGAATCTTCTGACTTATCCAATGATAATTTTCCCTTTGGGATGTGGAAGGGGAGGGAGGGAAAGAAAAGAGAGTGATGGGATAGTTACCAAAGACTCTTAGACCAAGGATGGTAAATCATTGTTTGGATTTCTTTTTCTTTCTTTACTAGTCTAATGGAGACAAGGAAAGAAGAAAGGGATTCATGCTAGAGCATGGTTCATCTTTGGAAAGAACTTCCCAAAAGGACTTCTCAGAATCACAGTATTTCAGAATTGAAAGGGACTCCAGAGACCATGTCATCCAACATGAATCTGACCAAGAAGCCCCCCATCTGAAATATTATTAATAATGATGAGGATGATGAGAGCTAGCATTCATGAGGCACTGTACCATTTGCCAAAAGACTTTACCACTGTTGGCTCTGATATCCTGGGACCCTTGTCTCTAGTCAGACTTTGACTCTCTAAGTCAGGTCCTATCACCTTATAGTTGGACTACCACTACAGCTTTTTAATTGGATTTCCAACCTCAAATTCATCTTCCACATAGGCACCAAAATGATTTTCCTAAAGCACTGTTCTGACCATGTCACTCCCTTTTTCAACAAATTCCAGTGGCTCCTAGTGCCTCTAGGATCAAATACTTTAAAAATGTTTTATAATCTGACTACAACTGACATTTTCAGGCTTACTACACCCTGCTCCCCTTCCTGTACCCCTAGGGTCCAGCACAATTGACCTTCCTGCTCTCCCTCATACATGGCATCCCTCCTCCCACCTCCATGCCTTTGTGTAGGCCGTCTGCCATGCCTGAGATGCATTACTTCTCATCTCTGCCTTTTAGAATCTCTAGTTTCCTTCAAAGTTCAACCAAAGAACCACTTCCTGTGTGACATATTTCCTGATTTCTCCAGCTACTAGTCTTCCTCCCCTTACCTAATTATCTGATATTGATTTGGCAAATATTTCTCATTTATTTACATACATATGTGCACACATTATTTCTCCCAATATAATGTGAGCTCCTTGAGGGCAAGGACTGTCGGATGTCCGACTTTGTATTTCCCAAGCCTAGAACTGTGTTTGTTGATAGCAGGCCCCTTAAAAAGAATCTTTGGTTAATGAAGACAAGGCCCAGATGATTCCAGATTCATTACAAACCTTCGCTTGTCCCTGTACACGCAGACAGAGTTAGTTATGTACTACCTTTGTAAACACATATATGTTGCACAGAAGACAGTTTCATACATGGCCCAAAGCAGAGACAGCACCGGTAATTCTCCTGAATTGCTTTTAATCCCCGTTCCCTTTCTTGTAACCAGAACTTGGGGTTTTCTTAGTTACCAGGAAACTAGATGGATGGTGCTGAAATGAGTCTAGAGGGAAGGACGGACAGTTAGTGGGATGGTATTTGGGTATCCAAGTATCTGTGGAGGCGGAGTTGGGGAGAACGTACTGTCTTCTCTTGGCTTGCATCCTCCCAAACTCCAAAGAAAGAAATCATCTCAGAGAATGCTTGTGATTGGCTAATGCCATTGGTCTGCTAAGAAGGAGATACAAGCTTCCTGTGCTTCTCAGTCAATGGATAGGATCATTGGCTTCTAACTCAGCCACATTGTTCACCCATGCAGTCAACGCTTCCTATCCAGGCTTGGCAATGTCCAAATTATTAGCTGGTGATACCGCTGGGCTACACATTTGTGATAAACTGAAGCATCCTGAGCCTTGTGCCCCATCCAAGCCACAAACCTATTCCTAGGAGCCCAGTGGCTTCTTTGTGGACTTGACCTCATCCAAAATGTCCAATGCTTGTTCCTGACCCTTTAGTAAAGCCAAGATGCTCATTTATTGTCTGTATTGACAAGTGTGCATACTGTTTTCCCAGATAAAATGCAAGTCCCTTGAGGACAGGAACTCTGTATTCCTAGTACCTAGCATAGAGGATGCTTATTAAATAGTAAGTATATTACTTAGTATATACATATAGTAGATGCTTACTACATGCTTGCTGATTGATTGGTTTGGGTACTGAGGTACGAGCCAGTTGACAGGTGCCATGGCCAGAGGTTGACTGGTTCCTGTTTGGCCACTGTCTTCAGTCAATGCCAGTCTGGTCAGATCAGGGGCCATTATTGTTGGCCTTGTCTTAATTCCAAGCAAGCCACCCCCACCAAGGAAGTCTCTTTAGGTCTTATGAAATCTGAGTCATAAATTAATCCCAGTCCTGGGGTTAGAGACAAAAGCTTTCCCTGATGGTCCATCCTATTTTGAAAATCCAGACTCCCCAAATACAAAAACCAAGATGTGTATTTTTTCACTCTTTGCTCCACAGTCGATGAGTTTGTGGCCTTTTTTGCTTCCATTCATAATGATGCCGACCTCTGCTTGCAGTCTTCCCCGACACCTCCAAGATGCTGCCAGAGCCCATCCTGTTGGGCAATGGCCAACTTGCGCAAGCTCACTCTTCTCTACCTTTCCCGATTCGTCTGCAGTTCTGCACAACAGCAACTCAACTGTGCTTTTGGGCTTCAAGTGCAAAGTTTCCGGGGGGACTCTGCTCCTCCCCCACCCCCATCTACCCTTGAGGAACTTAAAGGAGACCTCAACATTGCAGGCCTTTTTAAAGCTCTATACACTCCTCCACAGGTGCCAAGGGAACTCTTGGCAGAGCATCAAAGGGTTGAATCTCACCCCTGCTGGCATCAAACTCCCCAGAAAGGCTGGGATCATCAAGCATCACCAGCCCCACCCCCCATTGCCTCTTAATTCAATTCAAGAAACATTTGTTTAATGCCTGATATATTCCAACCATGATGCTAGATTCTTTGGAGGCAAAGACAAAAATAACATTCTCTTAAATTATATTCTCATCCATTGCTTCCTTCCCATCCCTGTCATCCCACCCTTGTCTGTACTTGAGGAGCCTCTATTTACCCAGAGTAACATCAACACCTCCCATCTCTCCCCATCCAACATCATGCCACCATCTTTAAGCACAACTCTGGTCAAATGTCACATGTCTTATGGAAACTTTTTAATGGCTCACATCCAGACTCCTTAGCTGGAGCCAGGCCCTGATTTAGCAATCAGAGAAATGCATTCAAATTCTGTCTCAGACTCTCACTGCCTGCGTGATGTCGAACAAGTCACTGGGCCTCAGTGTCTTCATCTGTAAAATGAGGGGATTAGATTCGGTGGTTTTGGAGCCCCCTTTCAGCTCTAGAGCTATGATGCAAGAAGCCCTTTATCCTTCCAGGCCCAGCATTATCATTCTACATAAACTCTCCATCCAGCCAAACTGGTCTATTCACTTCTTCCCTGAATATACCTGGCATATTTCTGTCTCTAGGCCTTTGTGCTCATACTCGATGCCCTCCCTTCCTCCTGGCCTCCTATCTCCGCTGCTTATCAACTGTCTATCCTCACCTCAAGATCTCCTCCATGCATTTTCCCAGACAGCTCCAGCCCCAAGCCATATCCCTCTGCTCTGAACCTGGGACAGTCACGGGACACATCATTTCACAGCCTGGATTATCATTAGTCATCATTTCACCTGTGCCTGTATTTTATCTCCCCAAATAGAGGCTAAGTTCCTTAAGGGCACAGAGCAGCCTGATAAGCCCTTGTGGGATCTCCCACATTGACTGAATAAATGCTTTGATTAGGTAATATCTACTGATTGATTTCTCTACCACCAACACAGCTTCCAGGTCTTTGGGACCACAGAACAGGAGTCAGGTGGTGGCTGCTTTTCCACACTGATCCCTGGTTCAGAGTATATCTTTTCTCTCCAAAACACGGATGCCCCATTCCCCCATTAGAGAGCACAAGCCAGTTCATGGAGTAGCAAGTGCCTCCTTCCCATCTTGTGTTCTCCTTTAACAAAAGAACTACAGATCATAGACTCATAGACCTAGTGCTGAAAAGGACCTCGGAGGTGTTCTTCTCCAAACCTTTCATTTTAGAGATGAGAAACTGAAGGCCAGAAAAGTCAAATGACTAAATGGATAGGTTGGGATCTCAGTCGGTTTGCCCTAATGTAGGACTCCTTTGAACTGACTGATGTCAAGAAGGGTTCTATGACTTTGAACTACCATTAAGAATGGATGAATGGTTCAATGGGATCGAAAGAAAGGTGTCATTCTTCCACTAACCTTTTGAATTAGTTTAGAAAGACTGTTTAAATAGTCACCTCTGAGGGATGTGTGTGTGTGTGTGTGTGTGTGTGTGTGTGTGTGTGTTTATCTATAATGCACTCAAAAGAAAGTGAATTGAATCATGGAAGATGGTGAGAGGGGACATGAGGAGGAAGTTTCCCTCTCACAGGTAGACTCTACCCTAGACCTCACCCGGAAAACATCTGCTTCCCACTCTCCCTTGAATCTTGAAGGGAAGTCAAGTTTTGCTTGAGTCTCTTTTCTTGGTCTCTGTATGTCCATGATCCACCATGGGATCACCATCCTAGAGGAAGGTGTGGTCTTTTCAGGCAAGGATCGTGTGTCTTCCACCTCAGAGAAGCCTTCAGGAATGTACACATCATTGATCCTCAGGGAGAAAGGATTGGATCAGCCAGTCTCACGCTTCCAAGCCCCTTAGTTCCACCATACTCTCCCCCACCCCCTTCCTCCAGAACACACAAGATATTTTAAAGTCCTTGTTTTGATCTCCTTTGCATATCAGTTACACTATTTCTGAACCCATTTCTTTTTCTTTTTTTTTTTTCCAGTGGTGAGCTCTCAGCTCACTCATTTCCACTTCCTCTCCCTTTCCTGCCCTGGCTGTGTCTTGAGTTGGTAGGTTTGTTCATCTTTGATGGAGCCTGCGGCCTCCCTCTCTCTCCTCCTACCTCCTCAACACATTGAAAGGAAAGGTCTGGGGTAGGATATAATGGGCAGGTGAGAAGTATCCTTTAACTCTGCTCTTCACAAGTAGACTGTGGATTTGGCTGTGGCCACCAACACAGCTACAGAGATGTGTGTGGGGGGGGGGATGTGGGTGTGGGTGTGGGTGTGATGGGGGGGGAACCAAAACACAAGAAAGGAGGCCATGAATCACAGAATCATGGAACTTAAGAGTCGGAAGGGACTTTGGTGGCCATTTAGGCCAATCTGTACAGTAAAGGAATCCCCACTGTAACACAAAGAGTTTTATTTTCCACAGTGTCCTGCATATTAAATAAGTGTTTGCTGACTTACAGTTTAGTTGACCTAAATTGCTGAATTCATGTGAAAAAAGCAACACATCTTCTGCGAGAGGGCATGTGTGAGTTCTCTGAATAGGCTGAACCAGTCCAGGATCCCAGATATTTTACTGAGACAAAATGGATCCAGACCTCAGGGTGACAAGGCATTTTACCTAGCTCGGCAATAACCCTGACCCTCAAGTTCATAGAGTTGTAGTAGAATGAATGATGTTTTCTTTCTTTTTTTCTTTTTTTTTTTTTTAACTCTGTGAGAAACTCATTCACAAAACTGAAAGTACTGGGGGAGATTTCCTTCCCTGGAGGGCTTGGGAATGTGGCAAGATTCAAATTTCACAGAGTCTCAGAACTAGCATTAATCCTCTACAGTAACCCCAATGAAAGGTCATGCAGCCCCTTCTTGAAGACCTCTAGTGATGGGAAACTCCCTACCTTTCAATAGAATTCTATAATACATGTTGCTGTTAGGAAGTTTCTACTTGAGTTTCTATTAAATCAGTTTGGCATTCACAAATCACAAATTCTTCATCTTGGGCAGGGGTCTTCAAAAGCATGATCTCTTTGTTTTTGCAAACAAAGATTTGAGCTCACAAAAAATAAAGTGCATTTGCTCAAAGTTACATAGGTGGCCGGTGGGGGAACCTGGATTTTGATGTGACCTTCTGGTGGCAGCACCAATGTTCTTTCCAGTTTGCCATGCTTCCTGCCACCACATTCCATTATTCTGAGATCTGCCTTTGGTGCCAAGCAGAAAAAGTCATATCCTTGTTCCACTTGGCTGCTTTTCAAATACTTGAAAACAGGGCCCATATCTTTATCATCAGCCTAAATATCTCTTATTCCTAGTCTTCAGCTCACTTCAACATTTAGTAAACACCTACTAAGTATACTGTGCTAGATACTAGAAATGCGGAGACAAAACCAAATATGCACTGAATCTGAGAGTTGGAAGGGACCTCAAGTTGTTAAATAGTTCATTCCCTAATCCAAAGGAGTCCCTACCCCAGAGATTCAGTAAGGTATCATCCAGCCTTTGCTCAAAGACCTGCCCTGAATGGGAATCTAGCACCATCTTTTAGGGGACTCATCCTACTTTGGAACAAAGAGCTCATTGCTAGAAGGCTGTACATTCTATCAAGCCTAGATGGGTCTCTTTCCACCTTCCATCCACTGCTTCTAGCATTGTCCTTGATGGCCAAATAGAATAAATCTAATCACTTCTACACACAACAGTCCTTCAAATACCTGCAGATGCTGTCATGGCCCCTGAGCCTTCTCTTCTCCAGGCTCAACCTGCCCATTTCCTTCAAACAATTCTCACATGACATGAATTCAAGACCCTTCACCATCTTGATTGCCTTCCTATATACACTCCTCAGCTTTGCAGTGTCCTCAAACTAAGGTGAACAAAATTGAACACAATAATGCAGATGAAGGCAGATGGAGGCAGAAAATACATTGGGATAAGCACCTCCCTATTACTGGAAACTATGCCCCTCATAATGCAGCCCCAAATCTTGTGAGCATTTTTGTCTGCCACATCCCATTGCTGACTCATATTGAGTTTGCTGTCCATTAAAACCCTCAGGTTCCTTTCAGACAAAGTGATAACTAGCCAAGTCTCCATCATCTGATACCTCTATGGAGTGGACTTTTATCTCCACATTGAAAATGTTATATTTGTTGTCTACACAAGGCCTTTCCTGATGCATCAGTTTTTCTGTCTTCTGCTCCAAAACTGCTTTGCAAGTTGTTTTGTATAAATTCATATGTCTTTATGGGTATGTATTATCTATACCAGCTGGACCGTAAGCTTCTTGCAGTGGTTCTCAACCTGTGGATTATGTTCAATTTGTAACAATGAAAATACATCCTGCATATCAGATAGATTCATAACAGTAGCAAAATTACAGTTACGAAGTAGCAACGAAAATAATTTTATGGTTGGGGGTCACCATAACATGAGGAACTGTATTAAAGGGTTGTGGCTTTAGGAAGGTTGAGAACCACTGCACTAGAGAGAAGACACTGTTTTTAGCTTGTATCCACAGTGTCTAGCACACAGTAGACCCTTGATAAATGCTTGTTGATAGATGGATTTTTAATATCATCTTGCTAGATTTAGCTCACAACTCTAGTCTATTAAGATATTTATGAATACTGACAGTCATCCATTGGGTTAGCTTCCCTCCAAGCTTTGTGTAATCTAAAATTTTGATGAGCATTCAACCAAAGACATCTATATTTTTATCCAAGTTATTAATAAAAATATTAAAAATCTGGGGGCAAATCTCAGATCTCTCCTGTCCTTGACTGGAAACCTGAGGTCTCATCATTGAACCATTAATGATAGTTTAAGATTGACCCTCCAAACAAGTTCCTAGCCCATTCAATTGTATCATCATCATCATTCTCATCACCACCACCACCACTATCATCATTACAATCACCATCATCATCATCACCATCATCATCATCCCTGTAGCTAGCACCTAGCTGGTACTTTCAGATCTGCAAAGTGCTTTACACGTGTTATCTTATTTGATCCTCCAAATCCCTCTCTGATGTAGGTGTTGTTATTATCTCCATTTTCTACAGATGTGGAAATAGAAAGATGTTGGATGACTTTTCCAAAATCACATACCTAGTAAGTGTGTGAGGCAGGATGTGCTTTCAGGTCTTCCTGACTCTAGGTCCAGTGTTCTATTCACAGTGCCATCTGCTCTCTATAATACTTTATCAAAAGTCTTTCTAAAATACAGGTGGTTTATGTCTATAGCATACCCTTCATCTACTATTCCCTGCATTCAAGGAGGTAATGTTCTGTTCCAGAGATTCTGAATGCATACAAATAAGCTTTTGTTTAGATATAGATATATTGACATATATATTTAATAATACAAATACGGATAAGTATAATACAAAGTAATTTAATGTCATACAAAAAAATTCAACATAATTTCATGACATCCCATAAAACAAAGGGGTGGTGATAGAAATGAGGGTCAACATACTAGTAATTGTAAGAATTGTTAATAGTTACCCAAAGAGAGTTGCATATGAGATGAGCCTTGAAGGAAGGCAAGAATTCTGAAAGATAGAAATGTTCATGGAGGCAAGATGTAGAATGTCATGTTTAGGGCATAGCTAATAGGCTAGTTTGGCTGGAATTTTGAGATCATAAAAAGGAATAATGTGAAGTAGACCTGGAACCTTAGACTGGAATCTATCTGTGGATATTTATTGGGTGCATTGGGGAGGGGGCAGGGACTAAGTGAGTATGCTGTTATCAGACCTGAGCTAAGGAGCCTATATGGATAACAGGAGGAAACAGACTAGTGTGCAAACAGAGGATCGACACAGACCTATACTTTAAAATTAGGTTTCCAGCTATGTACAGGATGGACTAGAAAGTAGACAAAGACAGCAAGAGGAAAATATTTGGAGAGTTTTGCAATAGTCCAGGGAAGAAGTGTTGATGTGGACATGAGGGGAGGGAAGAGGAGAGATGAACAAGATGCCATGTAAGTGGAAGCCAGAGGCCTTGGCAACTGATTGTCTATGAGAAGTAAATGAGAGGAAAGAATAAAAGGTAACTGTGCCATTACAAAGCCAGGTGGAGAATTCAGTCCTCTCCACAGAAATGTTCACATTAAGAAGAAGAGATTAGCGTGGAAGGGAGGAGGATGAGGTAAACATCATGACTTCAAGGCTCCTCGTTGCTTGGGTCATTCTCCACTCAGTCAGTTCCAGTTTGTTCCATGTGGTGCCCAGAACTGAATCTGGTCCTGGATGTGTCACCAAGTGAGGGCACTGCACATTGGGACTACAACTTCCCTTTTCTGGTTCCTGTGATTGCAAAGATGCCACTTAAGATCACGTTCACTTTTTTTCATTGCCACATCACACAGGTGGGTTATGACTCAAACCATCTAAACTTTCAGTCTATGAAAACCTCCAGGTCTTATTCACATGAGCTGTTCTCTAACAATGCTTGTCCTGACCTGCACTTGCACAGTTATTATTTTTTTAACTTAAGTGTAGGACTTTTTCCTATTTAGTTCATTTTCTTAGACTCAGCCCAATGCTCTAATCTGTCAAAATCTTTTTTCAATTCTGACTTTGTCATCCAGTGTGTTAATTATTACCACCACCTTCTTGTCATTTGAAAATTTCCTATGTGTGCCATCACCATTTTCCTTCAATTCATTGATAATATTGTCAAGCAGAACAGGGCCAAGTGAAGATTCTTCTGCCCCTGAGCTGGAATGACCTTCCTCCAATGATCTATTAACCGACACTCTTTGGGTCAGGTTATTCAACAGGAAATAACTCCACTTAATTAGAATGTTATCTGTGGCACATCTTTCCATCTTGTCTACAAGGATAACACTAGAGACTTTGTCAAATACTTTGCTGCATCCTAATATACCATTCTAGTGACCTTGTTAAAAAAAAAAAAAGAAAATGAGGTGACCTTGGTATGACTTGCTCTTGATAAGTCCTGCTGTTTCATAATGATCACTGCTTCCCTTTCTTACTCACATGTCATCCTTTTAATATTATGCTCTTTAATTTTGTCTTAACATATTAAACTTACCTGCCTATGAGCTGAATGAGCCACAGTCTACTACTCTTTGAAGGCTTGTTTTGAATAGTTTGTACATGATACAATCTAGAGATAAGGGCATGAATGAAAAACATTTCAAACACCTCATTTGCCTGTGATTCTCAATTCAGCCTTCGAAGATGCTGATATGGTATGTCATCCTGAGGTTCAGGTGCCAAAAGAACCATTCAAGAGATTTACCTGGAAGTCAAAGTATAAGACCTGTGACATTTGCACTAATTCAAGGTTCTAATTAATTAATAATGGATGCCTCCCTCACATAATAAATGAAGCAATCTTACCCCCATTATCTCTTAGTGCTCGCACTCACTCTGAAGACAGCTATTATAGTCTTCATTTTACAGATGAAAAAACCGAGACCCAGAAAGCCTGAGTGTCTTCCCCAATGTATCCACTCTGCCACAGGGCTGGTGACACAGTTGAGATTCAAATCTGGATCTCCTAGAAAGCTCACTAGGCAGGCACACTCAGCCTTGTTCTTTATTGCACCGAGCCCAGACTTTTCACTAAGACCCTACAAAGGGGACTGTCAGGCATTTCAAAGACTCCAAGTAGCAGGAGATGCAGAGACAATGCCTACTTCAGGGACTTCTTTCATTCAACAAACATTAAGCATTTACTATGTGCCAACTACTACTCCAGGTGCTAGAGGTATAAATGCAAAAGTAAAACAATCCCTGCCCTTATGAGACATCCAGGGAAATGGCATGCATGTAGATAAGTAAAGACAACATATAAATAATGTGTATGGGGGGTGGTCATGGAAACTTGGAGGGGAGTGTCAAGAAAAGCCTCTGCCAGAGGGTGTCCCAAAGTCTTTGTGGAGTTTAAGTTTGAATAGCTTAAAATTGCAGTCAGACTTTTGGATCAAGTTGTAAGTGCAGGCACTGGAGCTGGAGCTTAAAGGGACATAGGGATCCTAAGAGGTGGAGGTGAGGAAGGAGGACATTCCAGGTATAGGGGACAGTTGCCTGTACAAAGATTGATTGAAGTGGACAGACACTTGAAGCCTGGAGACCAAAGGAGAGACTATTGTAATAATCCAGGCAAGAGATAAAAAGTCCTGGAACCAAGATGGTGGCCATGGAAGTAGAGAAGAGGAGATAGATGAGGGAGCTGTGATGAAGTAGCTTGGTGATTGGAATGAGAACCAGATTTGGAGTCAGAGGGCCTGGGTTCAAATCTAGTCTCTATCATTTGTTTCTTCTTCAACTTTGGGAAAATCTATATTCTCTGACACTGGATCTTCTCATCTTAACCAACATCCTAGGGAGTTCTGGTAAAACCTGACAACTGAGGGGTGGTGGAGAATTGACTTGAATTGAAAATCTTAGTAACTGGAGTGATACTAGTGACCTCAGTGGAAACAAATACATTAGTGGGGATGGGCCAGAGTTGAAGAAAGAAATCACCATCTAGACAGAGACACCCTCCAAGACCTGTTGGTCAGCTTCTCGAGGGCTAATCATCCAAGCGGCTTAGTTCAGTGTCATGCACGGGAGATACAGCAGAGCCCTCTTCTTTCTCGCTCTGCTGAGGGAGGGCTGGCAAAGCAAGGCGAGAGGGAGTTTTGGGTTCCAGAAATGGGAAGTGGGAAAGAGCCTTCTAGTCCACCTAACTCGATGTCCTCATGTTACAGACAAAACACCTGAGTGAGACTGGGAGACGTTAAGACTCGTCCAGAATGATGGGCCAGTAAGTCTAGGGGGCTTGGGATCTCTTGGAGCTGGGAGGTAGAGAGACCTCTGAGGTCTGGCTTGACACAGAGGAACTGGGAACCCCTGGGAAGCAGTTTCCCAGTGCCATTTCTAGCTGGAGAGAGGCTTTGGTTTGCCCAGAGGCAGGAAGAGGTCTCTGAAGTTGAAGCTGCATGGTGGGAGGCCCAGGGCCTCTCCCTTGAGGTCTTGCATTTTTTTTCAGGGGCTTGATTAATGTTTGTCGAATGCCTGCGTGCAGGTCAAGAGATAGCCATGGGGACTGGCCTGGGAGTCATATTAGCACAATCAGAGGGAAGGAGAAATCCCTTGGAGTGAGGGCTTTCTCCCTTGGGCTTCTCTAGGAGGGGTCTCCCAAGCACCTCTGACTAAAACTGGAACTGATGAAATGTTCAAAATGAAAAGACAAGGAATTTCAAAATTGAGGAAACACAAGCAACTTTTAGTCTCTTTTATGCAATATCTCATAAGCTGCAAAGCTCATGAGTAGCACAGGATATGCTGGGGTAAACAGTGTGCTAAGTTTCACACTAAAGAGGGTTAGACAGTGACTCACTGTGTAATCTTAGGCCAGAGCCAACCTCTTTGGGGCTCAGTCTCCTAATCTGCAAAATGGAATAATTGTGCCCACCTCCTACTCAACTCACAGGGATGTCTTGAAGAGTAATTAGATTTAAAAAAAAATGAAAAGTGCTTTGAGAAGGAAGGAAGAAAAAAAAAACCCTTGTCAATAAAAGGTGTCACTGTTATTAAATGTGGGGCAATGTCTGCAGCCCTGTGGTGTGACTGTGGCACTCCGGTTTGAGGTGGATGCTGGGCTATTTTTAAAAGTCCATCTCTGGTAGCATATGGCACCAGAGACTGCCAGGAAGAGGAAACTGGCCTGTTTGAGGGCTTTAGATTTGTTTGTTTTCGGGTTTCTTTTTGTTTTACTGTGATTGGCTCAAGCACAGCCTTGGATCCAGGTAAGGATTATCCCTTGGTAGAATGGGAGCAGACTTGGTAGGTACAGCTCTCAATGTGTATATTCTGTTTATAGTCAGGGCCACCTGGAGACTGTCATGGCAATGGGGTTTGTTTAGGTGACAGTAATGGAAGGTTACTGTGGAATGGTGTATTTACAGCCACAGACAAATCTCCCAGAGCTGCTCTGGAGTGACTAACATATTTCGGGCCAGTTTTTAGTTGGCTGTTTCCTATCTTTTTTATTCTTTGACTCAGTGACCCCTCACTCCATTGGACAACTGCCTCAAAGACAGAGAGATCCAAGAACCGAAGAACGAAATATTTGTGGCAGTTCTCTGTGGTAGGAAAGACATGAAAAGAGAGCGACTGCCCATCGATTGACAAATAGCTCAGAAAACGAAGGGACAGGAATGAAGGTGAATGTTATCACGCAGCGAGCACTGAGGAGTAGGAGGAATTCAGAGAATCCTGGAAAGGCAGAGCAGATGAGTGCTGGTCTGATGATGTCACTCTGCTGTTCAATAGACTCCAACTGCTTCCAGTCAAATGGGAAATGCTCTTGGAAACTCAGTCCTGCCCCTCTAGACCATTTTCCCTTTTTGGACCATAGCCTTCTTTGGGAACCAGCTGAAGCCTATGGGCCACTTCTAAAAAGAATGTTTTTAAATGCCAAAAACAAGATGCATAGAACTACAGAGGAAAGCAGTCATAGGGAAAGAAAGACTCAGGTTCACAAACTCTGCACTCAAGGGGTCTGCAGGTCCTGGGTTAAGAAGGTGTCAGCTAAGCCAAAAAAATCCACTGTGAGCGGTTAAGCTGTCCCAGGTCATTCAGCCTGCATTTTTTGGAGAAACGACCCTCCCCGCTTCAGTCTGGCTGTTTGTCATGGTGTCCAAACCAAGCAAGGTGATCGGAATTTCTCTGGGAGCCTAAGATGAGGAGCAGCGGCACCTGCCCGGGCATCCTGGATGACCCTGAAGGAGGAAAGCTTATTCCTTACAAACGCCTTGGCATCTTTCCCTTCTTCAGTCACCAAATTCATTCAATCACATTTTCCCCAAAAAAAGTTTCTGAGAAGATGTTCTTGTTTCTCTTCAATTCTTTCTGGATTTTCCAGTAAAAGTGTCTGCAGACCTCCTTCAGCTAAGTTCCCTTTACTTTCTTTTTTCCTGTTTTCTCTCTTCTTTGACAATGCTCACGAGCAGCTTTGCCTCCAGCCTTCAGATGTGGCAGATGCTGGATGCCATGTGGTCTGCGATAGATATTTATTGCATAAGTTCATTCACACTCACAAGGTGTCAGGGAGGGGGGAGGGCTTCTCTTCACTGTAAAACTGTCCTGGGAAGCCAGAAGGCAGTGATCCTGGAGAAAGAGGATTCCCACCACCCAGCTCTCTCTTTTCTGAGCTCTCCTTGGATGGACTTGGGCCATACTTGACCAACCTTTGCTGTATGAATGGGGAGGGAATGGGATAGTGTGTGTGTGTGTGTGTGTGTGTGTGCGTGTGTGTTGGGGGTGAGGGTGGAAAAAATGGTAATGGACAGAGGAAAAAAGGTGATTGCAGAAGATCCTTTGTGAAAGAGACTGAAATCCTCGTGACTTCGGTTTACTCACCCATAATATTTCCGAGACTGCATTATAACCTACTGGAGAAAAAGAACCTCAGGGGATTAACACTGTGAAAGCTTGCAAGGATGCCTGAGAAACAACCCATCCGGTGACAGTGTTAGACAAGGCAACTGGGAACTTCAGTGGAGAGTATGGAAAAAAAAAAATTACAAGACCTATTCATGCATTAAAATACTAAAATTGCCAGGGCTTAAGGAAACATTTGTTCCTTCTTTAATTAATGTCCTAGAACGTGAAGAGTTCTTAGAGACCATCCAGCTCAACTCCTTTCTACAGAAGAGGAACCTGAGGCCCAGAGAAGTAGTGACCTGCCCAAGGTGACCTAGACAGAGGGAGGCACTTGTCAGGGCCCTATCCAAGGCCCCACATTCCAGGGATGGCCATTCAAGAGACTGGAAGAGTGGCTGCCTAGAGTGCAGGGGTGCTCATTTGGGTGACTTCCTTTGCCAATAATTCATTTAATCAATGTTTATTAAGTGCCTGGCATTGGGTTAAGCATCAATGATAGAAAAAGAGGCTAAAGAGAGTCCCTGCCCTCCTGGAACTCCCAGGCCCATGGGAGAGACAAAACAGAAACAAATACAGACCGGGAAGGTTATCTAGAGGCTGAGCTGAGAATACTTAGCACAGGGAAGTCAATACAACTGAGAAGTGATAGGGAGGTGGGAGGCTTAAAGGAACCCTTGGGTGGGACAAGCAGCTAAGAAAAGCTTACTGAGGAAGGAAAGGGAAGAAAACGAAGAGGACGAACTTTGGAAGAGAGAGTGGACTTTGTTCTTTCTCCCTGAGCAGCCAGGGGCCAGGGCCACCCGTGACCTGGGATTCCTTCCTAGTTAACCAGCCCAAGTCAGAGCCTACCAGGGCCTGCTTTAAGCCTAGACCCAGAAATGGGGCCCAGTTCCATGTGATCAGGACATGCACATGCTCGGCAGGTTCTCCATCAGAGCCTAGCTCCAGGGCAGATCAAAACTGGGGCATCTCCTTCTATTCTGGAAGCTAGATCTTAAGAAAGGGCGTTGATAAATGGGAGGGAAACCAGAATGGGGAAAGGCTTTGGGGTCATGCCAGATGAGGATCTTTGGAAGGAAATGGGAATGTTTAGCCAAGAAAAGACTTAGAAGGATAGAATAACTGAGCCATTGAAAAGCCATCATGTGGAAGGTGGGGACTGAGTCCATGATATCACTGGTATGAGGACCTTCCAGGTGAGGACACTTCCTCCATTGATGCTTTTCATCACTTTTCCTGCAACATATAATCTTAGAGCATTACTTAAGAGACCTGACAGGTTCAGTGATATCCCTGAAGTCACACAACCAACACGTTTCAGAGAGGTGGGACTCGAATCCAGAGCTTCCTGACTCAATGGCCAGCTCTCTATCCTTTATAATACACTGTTGCCCATCATATGAAAGAAAGTTGAGTGTCTGTGCTTAGCACCTCAGGGCAAAAGGTGGAGAAGGGAGAAAGGGGGGGAAAGAAGCAGCTGGTGACATGGAAGAGAGCCATGGACTTGGACTCAGAAAGATCTGAGATCAAATCTGGCCTCAGATGCTTCCTGACTGTGTGACCCTGGGCAAGTCACTTACTGCTTCAGTACCTGAGTTTCCTGATCCATATGGATCAGGATGGCAATAGCACCCACTCCAGGGTTGTTGTGAGGATCAATGTAAGGCACCAAGTGTTAATTATCATCAGCAGCATCATTATTATTAAGTTGCTATGAGGTCCATTTAGATGCGATGTTAGTAATTAAAATTGTCCAAAAGTAGAGTGGGAAATTTGGGCAGGTTGCCTGTCACTGGAGGTGTTCATATAGTAGATATGTCAAGTTTGTTGGATTGAAATGAATTGCAACTGGTTTGGACTACACTGGACTGAATTGAACTGCACTGGACTGGGTTGGGTTGAACAAAGTGATCCCTCTCCAGAAAATTAGCAAAAGGGATCTCTTGAGATACAGGTTGGACTCAGTGTTCTCTGATGTCTCTTGGAGTCTGATATTCTGAATTCATTGATAAACCACAGATGGGAAGGTTCTCCCAGTTAAAGGTATGGCTTGAATTGAGAGGCAAAATCCGCGCCAAAGAGGTTCAAAACACTGCAGAGGAGTCCAGGATCATGGCCCATAGAGTCAGCTGCCAAAAGTGTTTTGTAAAGATACATTGTGTGAAAATCCTACGTGTTTGAAGGCATAATGCTGGGTGACGTTGGGTTTCAATGAGTCAGTGGAGCCAAATTCTGAATGAAGGATTGGAAATTATGCCGTCTTTCCATTTAGTGTTGGCATATTATAGCATCCTGGTTAATTGCTTTAATGAGCATTTCTCTACGGTGTGTTATAACAAATCATAGATTACTGATGTAGAAACTGAGGCAAAGGGGATCTTTCCCTCTTGGTGGAACTTTCTGGAAGGTCCTTTATGATCCATTTGGATACCCAGAAAGAGGCATCATAATTCTCCACTTACTCCTTTTTCCCAAAACTAAAATGGTTATTGTGTTGACATAAGCCCCATACTTTATAG
The DNA here is from genome assembly GCA_028646515.1 of Pseudochirops corinnae. Lineage (NCBI taxonomy): Eukaryota > Metazoa > Chordata > Mammalia > Diprotodontia > Pseudocheiridae > Pseudochirops > Pseudochirops corinnae. The sequence goes on from CM053591.1 coordinate 195,837,135, forward strand.
TCATTTGGGAATTTTTTATAGGCTTAAATAAATGGTTGTAGCTCTAGATCTGGAAGCGAACTCAGAGACGGTCTAGTCTAACCTTCTTGTCTTACAGATAAGAAGACTGAGGGCCAGAGAGAATAAGGTATTTGCCCAAGGTCACAAAGTGACAGAGCTAAGGTCTGAACCCAGGTCGCTGGATGCCAGAGACAGAGCTAGTACAGTGGTAACATGCAATTTATACACAGACAGGTCTTCCTTGGTAGAATGAAACCTCTCTGATGACAGGGATTTTTAAATTTTTGTCTTTGTGTCTCTAGTGCTTGACCCAGAGCAGGGGCTTCATACAACCTTCTTCAATGCTTTAGTGATTGACTTAGGCCCACAAGAATCCTGTGAGGTAAGCCCACTTCATGGCTAGAAATACTAGCCATGATACTACCCCACTAGTGTAGGGTGAGTGGGTGACTTGCCCAAGGTCAAGGTCAAAGAACTGGGAACCATCACATTCAGGAACTAGACAGAGGTCCTCTGACTCTCAAGCCAGTTATTTTCCACCTAATCCCTGAATTTGATAGAGCTGTGTGTGATTTGTGCATTGAAGGGAAAGAATCAGCATGTGTCTTTTGCAAGATAAGTTCAGCAGCATCCAGATGGGACCTGGCTGAGAAGGAAGTCACCTCTGCCTGAGTTGTTCCTCATTAGGGCTCCAGGGCATCTGGTCCGTTGTGGGGGTAAGAAGTGGGAAGGAAGAGATAAAGGGTGAACAGACCCATTTGCAAATAGACTTCATGAAGAACAAAGTGTAAAAGTCTGTTCAGTATCTAAACTTAGTAAAGCCACTGCTTTACCATGAAAAGGTGAGATTAGGAAGCAGAGAAAGCAGGGCTTTGGGGCTTGCCCCCTTGCATCTGGGATCTTTGACTTCTGTGAGTATTTTGGACACCTACAAGGCTCTGAGCAGGCATGATTTCCTTATTGCTTGTCATGTGAACTCTTTCTGCCCCGAAAGAACAGCAGTATAGGAGAGCAGGTTGGCCATGACATTAGGAAGAGCCAAGTGTGAATAGTCCCTCTTCCAACGATGGCCATAGTCCTCCAGGCAAGGAACTTTTTCTCTTTGAGCCTCCCTCTCCTTTTCTGAAAACAGGAATGATAATTCCCATGGTGCCTACCTGCCAGGGTTGTAGTGAGACCCTAAGGAAGTCGTGTACGCAGAGGGCTGTGCAAAATGTCATGAATTAGATAAATGGTGATGAGGATGATGAGGATGATGATGATGATAGTGATGGTGATGGTGATGGTGATGGTGATGATAATGTAACATTCAAGAAGTGCTTTAAATTTTGCCAAGAATTCTTCTTAACGATCCCACTGGGATCTTGCAGCAGTCTTGTGATAGCTCCATTTTGTATTTAGGAAGTTAGAGCTCAGAGAGGTAGAAGAGCCTAGCCAGCACCACACAGCTGAGTGTCAGAGCTGGGATCTGAGCTCAGGCTTTCCTGGTTCCAAGGCCCATACCCTACAGTCCATGAACAAGCCTGCCTATAAAAAAGGATTTGGTTCCCCAAAGCCTAGCAGGAGGCAACAATTCTACCTCCCTTAAGCCCCATTATGAAACCTTCTCAGAGGTCAACTGTGCCAGCTTGGGGAGAAGATCTGGAAGACTAAAGAGGAACCAGTGGGCAAACCAACAAAATGGTCTAGGACAGTATAGAGAGCAGAGATATCAGGGGAGGGTGTCAGCGAGGCTTGGAATAAGTTCCTGAATATTACAGCCATAGTCATCTTGGGTAATATATACATATGTGTATGTGCCTATACCCACATGTATATGTGTATGTTTACACATGCATATATACACACATGTTTACACACATATACATATATTAGCATCAATGTCTAGAAAATAACAAGGGGGTGGATTTGACTAGTCCAACAAGTGCTTAAGAAGTAGGTGCTGAGGGTACCTGACCTGGGGGGAGGGAAGGAGGCCACATAACATATTCTATGCTAAGTCAATGGAAAGTAACTCAGGAAAAGCTTCTTGTAGGAAATGGCACCCCAATGAAGCATTGAAAGAAGCTAAAGCTCCCAAGGGGGAGGAGGTGAGGTGGGAGAACACTTCAGGCATGGGGGACAGACTGTGCAAATGCTCAGAGGAAGGAGATGAATGTCACGGACAGCATGCAGATCGTAGGCCAGCTGCTCTGCCACAAAGATTTAGGAGATTCTGTGACCACTTGCAAGACTCCTTGGGCCCAAATGCAAGTGGTCACAGAATCTTTATGAGAATCAATCAGTACACAGGCACACCTTTCACAGATTAAGTAAATAAGATATCACCTACACATGGGAGATGTTCTGATTAAACACCAGTCCACTAAAAATGTCAGGAATATGCAGTGGGTTTTTCCCCTCACCATGCATTTTTTTCAATAAAAAATATGAACAGTACAATTATTACCATATGGAAAGCCTGTGAAATCCGTTGATGTTAAAAAGGAGCTTGGGGACTTTTGAGAAGGAATACGGAGCCAAGTAAGCAGATGTAGAACAAGTTACACGTCGACCAACACAATTCTCCAGGACATAATCAATGCGATGACCGAGTGTGGCTTCAGAGCCTGTCGGAAGAAAGGTGGATGACCCTGAGTGCTGAATGAGGCAGACAATGCTAGATGGTCCCAGTGGGTTGCTTGGTTCTTTTTCGTTTGTACTTTGTTACAAAATTCTGTGATCAGAGAGAGGAGAAAAATTAGGAAGCAGAAACAATGGAAAAAAAGGAGTGTGTTCTTGGAGGGTGGAGTGAAGGAATCCCCATATGCAAAAAGGATTGGAATCACTGGCCTTGGCTGGCCATAAGAAAGGGCAGGAGCTGGTCTGCATGAGAAGCTGAGCATATCTGGAGCATGTCTCTGGCTCTGTGTGGAAGTGCTTGTCTGACTAAGGGATGTTTGGACTCTCTTTGGAATATGGGAAGCTCCGAAATCATAGCTCGTGGGGCTGAGAGGAAGGTTAGGAGGGAGGCCCCATGGACAGGGAAGTATTGAGGATAATACTAAGCAATAAACAGCAAGGGAGAGTCAGACAAGCTTCATTCATGTCCTGACTTCGGGCAAATCTCTTAAATTCTCTGACTTAGTGTCCTCATCTGCAAAATGAAGGGACTGGGCTAGATTAGTTCTCAGATCTCTTGCGGTTCCTAATTGGCAATCCCATAATCCTAAGAATGGCTGTTCAGGCAAACAGCATTACACAATGGCATCTAGCCAGATGTATCTAGTCTGACAAAATCATCCTAAAGAAATTAGTTAGAAACTCTTTTCAAAGAATCAATTAGTCTGAAAATCTTATTCCCCCCCCCCCCCCCCCCAGGGAGCTAAAAAATTAACATGCTTCCTGTAATCAATCAATCCTACAGACTCCTGAAAAAATCCAGTAGGGGAATTTTCCAAGAGCCAGGTAATTCAGTTTGTTCAGAGTTTTTTTTAAAACTCCTCTTCTTTGATGCCCAGAAATATGTTCAGACATGAATGAGAGATGGAGGGAAGGAAGAAGGCAGCAGCACCTTTCAGATTTATAAAGACAACAAGCAGGCACTTCCTTTAATGGGAAGGAAGATGGTAAGCACCGAGTGGAATGTAGGCTCTGTGAGGGCAGGAGCTGTCCTGTAATTTGTCCAGGTATCTGTCCTGTGGCTAGCTTGTAGTCGATCTCAGGGAGTCCCAATGATGTAGTGGAAAGAGTGTTGTCTCTGGAGTCAGGAGAGCTGACTTGCCCTCCTAGACTGTGTAACCTTGGGGAAGGTGCTTAGAGTCTCTCTGGGACTTAGTTTTTCATGAGTGAAATGGGTGGCTTTTGAGGTCCCCTCCAGCCCTAGATATATGATCCTTTTTGTATATGCATAGCCAGTCTTATACTATAATAAGCTCTCAATAAATGCTTGTTGGATTAAATTGGACGAGCTCCCAGTTGGCAGAGTAGAAGAGAGGAAGGTGGAGGAAGTAGGAAGTCTCATTAACTCCCCAGTTTGAGAGTTGGTTTTTCAGAAAACATGAGAGAGAGGCAAGGCCAGGTTAGAGAAATGGCATGTCTACTTGATTCTTCTTTAGCTGGCGAGGAGGCCAAGAAAAATGAGGTTACCATTCATTCCTCGTTATCTGGGTCAGGGGAAGCAGCTGGTAGGATGACAGCTGGGGACTTCTGGGTGGTAAAGGGGAGAGAATTATAAACTTAGAGTCAGAAGTCCTGAGTTTGAATCCCACCTCAGACACTTACTATGTGACCCTGGGCAAGTCACTTAACTGCTACTTGCGTCAGTTTTCTCATCTAGTGACACCTACTTCCTAGGGTTGTTGTGAGGACAAGATGAGATAATATCTGTAAGGGGTTTTGCAAACTTTAAAATACTAGAGAAATGTTGTCTAGTATGATTATGACAGGACACAGCCATCCTCCCGTCCATCCTCCCCTTCATTGACCTTGGGGCTGCAGGGAAAATCTGGTCCCTTTCCCAAACCTCTTGATGCAGGCCATGATAACCTCCAACTCAACCTCCAACTGGGGTCAGGGCAGCAGCAGGAGATGGCGCAGGTTCAGGCTCAATGCCACCCCATGCCCTTGCCTATGGCCAAGTCCTTCTGGGCATAGACTATGGCCATCAGATCTGTTTCTAGGGCCCCCGGCAATAGAACATGTGGACTCAGGTGCTCAATAATCATCCTTTGAAGTTGGGGAAGGAATTTGCCTATGGACACATAGTGAGTCACCTGGAAGCAAGGACTGACCTCAGCCCTGAACCGATGCTCCAGCCGGAGGGACACAGTGCCTGGAGCATCTCCCCACAGCCTGCCAGTGCCCACGAGAGAGGGAATGCCGAGTGTTCTCTCAGCAGCCAGCCCCTAACACATCGGCTCTCCCTAGCCCCTTTGCCCTTGCAGCTTGGCACATCTAATTGGTCCCAGGTCTAACTTACTGCTTCTCTGTTTGGTTTCCTAGGGGCTGGTGATATATTCAGATTCCCCTTTGGAGAGCAGGTAGTGTCTGGGGCTCCTGGGGGAAGAGCCAGAGGGCTGTGTGAGAGGCAAACAGAAATAGCCCTGCCTGCTTCCAGCTGAGGTTCCCCCTTCTGGGTGTGTTACTGTGCTGTGTGTTTCCTGTCAGGAGTGCTGCTTGTCCCCAGCGTGGCCAGGATGCAGGAGATAAACAAATGCTCTTCTTCAGGTGGCCCTCCCCATCACCAAGTGGAGAGGGCTTTGGTGTTTGGGCTTGTTTTCCCTTCTGGGGCCTCAGGAGGCCCATTTTTCCTTCATCCCTCATCTGTGAAAGCTGCTCCAAGGTGAGAGGGGACCAGTAAAGTATCCTTTCCTGACATTTCCCTAGCAACTCAGTGCTCAGAATAGAACACTTAGCATCTCCTCCCTCCCCCCCCCCCCCAGCTGCTTCTGACCAGTCATTAAATCCAAAAGCATCATCCAGGTTTTCTTATGGACTGGGCACCATACAGGGGTTAAGGGATTCAAAGAAATCCAAAGAAACAGAATGGATCCTTGAGGACTGTTCATTCTATCAAGGGAGAAAGCCTGCACTTATATGCAGAATCTTTATCAATTAAATCCAAGATGATTTGGGCAGGCGAGACTAGCACTTGGGGCCATAAAAAAGGGCAGCTTTCAAGCTTGAAGGAAAGTAGGGATTCTGGGAGGCAGAGATAAGGAGGACACATTCTAGGCACAGGAGGTAGCCAGTACAAAAGTAAAGAGTCAGGGAGCTGGAAGGTGCTCTGTGAGGACAGGAAGAGCAGTGTGACTGGAGCACAGTGTGAGTGAAGGGAACTATCCCAGGCTGCTAATCAGTAGGATTTGGACCACAGAACTATATAACTAGGGGGGTTGCTCAGGGGTTGGTCCCAGGGCATTCAATTTTGACAGTTCTCATGGGATTTGCAAACCCTTGCCTTCTTAGAAACAACAAAACTTAGCAAATATTAGCAAGAACTATTGGGTAGACTAAGGAGGCAGGCTAGAATGAGCTCCTCCCAATCTTTTTTCCCCTTCCCACCCCCACACCTGAGGGTGTGCTTTGCCCTGGGCACAGGACATTTTGTGATACTTGCAATGTTGCAAAAATGCCATATCCAGCTCTGGACCTAAAGGTTGGTATAAACAGTAGCCCCATTCTGCCAAAGGGGACCAGGTTAGTGACCCCCAAAGGGTATCCAGCAGAAAGACTGAGCCTGGGGCTCAGCACCCAAGTCCCCTCTAGATTCTCACTAGAAGGGGGGGCGGGGCACCAGCTGAGTTCATCTCTGTTCAATGCCTCCAAGTAGACTGATAATAGGAATAGTACTCACCTCCCTAGCAGCCTCAGGTTCTTAGAATCTGAGATCTAGACCTGGAAAGAGGGGGAAACTGAGTCCTAGAAAGGCTCAGGAGAGAGGCTAAGGTCATCAGTGCCCCTTGCCCTAACAACCCAAATTATTACCCTGGTGATTTTGCCTAATGTCTTCTGACTTTGAGAGATATCATAACAGTGCCAGGAGTCAGACCTGAGTCTTCAGCATGGTGAGAAATGGGCTGGTGCTGACATGGGTGATGCCAACACTTATGGATCTCAAGTGAAAAAGGCCTTAACTGCTTCTTCCTGTTACCTGTGGCACAGACTCTGCCAAGGCTCTTTTGTGCTCATAGTACTGATGACATGTTCTCTGGCTCTGGAGGCAAAGGACCTGGGTTCAGATCCCACCTCTGATACTATCTCTATGGTTTGTCATCCATACCTCTATGACATTGTCACTTAACCTTCTTTGGCCTCATCTGTAAAATAGGGGGCTTGGACTTGGTGACTTCAGGTAACTTCAGCTCTCGATATGTGGTACTGCCTAGAGCCATCTAATATCACTTTGTAATCTCATACCTAGTAGGAAGCTTCAGGGGCAGGGAAAGCATGCTGAGTGGCGAAGGTGGCCTACAAATGCTGGGGCTGGAGATCAATTAACCAAACAATTTGTGGCCCAGTTGTTTCAGTTGTTCAGACTCTTCATGATTCTGTTTGCGGATTTCTTGGTAGAAATACTGCAGTGGTTTACCATTTCCTTCTCCAGCTCATTTTACAGATGCAGAAACTGAGGTGAACAGGGGTGAGTGACTTGCCCAGAGTCACACAGCTAGTAAGAATCTGGGGCTGTATTTGAACTCGGAAGATGAGTCTTCCTGATTCCAGGCCCGGTTCTCTATCCATGGTACCACATTGCTGCCCCAGTCAAACAATCAGCCAGAATTTATTAAGTGTTTACTCTATGCTAATCAATGTACCAAGTACCAGAGATACATACACAATAAAGAAAACCATCTCTGCCCTCCAGGAGCTCACATTCTCCTGAGAGAGACAACATGTACATATACAAGTATGTACAAAATGAATACTGAGTAATTTGGGGTAGAGGGAGGGCAGGAGCTACTTGAGGGATCCCAGAAAGCTTTACGGGTGCAGTGGCCCTCAGACTGAGTTTTGAAGGAAACCCAGGATTCTGAGGATCAAGTCCCTGTGGCTGGTGCCACATTCTTACCTCTGAAACTGGACCTGTGATTTCCTGGGTGAAAGCAGTTCCTATTCACCTGTGTCCTCTGGAGAGGCATATCAGCCTCTTCTCAGCAAGGCGAAGCCTTAGAGTACAGAGAGATTCCAGCATGTACTCAGGGTCACATAGCCAGGATGTGTTGAAGGCAGGTCTCAAGTTCACCTTTCCTTGACTCCGAGAAGGGTTCTCTGACTTCTCTTACTACACACACACACACACACACACACACACACACACACACACACACACACACACATATATTTACACATGTATGCACGCATATCTATATTCATGTGCATGTATGTATGATGTGTGGGTAGATGTATGTATGTGTCTACCTATGCCTCCATCTCTATCTTTGATGTCTTAACTAAATGAGAGCATATTATAGTCACTCACTCAGAGGGAATGCTTTCTAAGCTTAAACCCACTTTCCTCTGGTTTCCATCTATTTGGGGGAGAGGGTGTCTCGGGGTCTTGGAGAGATGTTTCACACGGTGCCACCTTAACAGGTACTTCAGCTACTTAAGGCCAACTAAGTGACTTTCCCCTGATAACCATGGTAATGAGAGTGAGGGCTGAGAGCACAATGGTGGGGGCTTGAGCCAATGGCATTGCAGAGTCGTCACTGAGCTGTCAGAGTGCCCCTAGACCTTCGAGGAGGCAATGTAAACTAGTCCAGCTCTGGGAATGCAATCTCCCTGTGACAGTGAAACTGAGATGAGAAAGCCTTAGAGCTTACATGGCAGATAGGTGACAGACAAGAGAGACAGATGGCAGACAGACGTGCTAAAAAAAGACATGGTAGATAGACCTGCTACAGAGATAGAGATGGAGAGACATGGAGAGATACTTGGGTTGGTATCTTAGCCTAAGACCCTCTTAAACAGTGGCCCATCCACTCACTGGTAAGAGTGAGTGTGCCAATTTTGGTCATCAACTTGGATTTCCATTGGGCTAATGCTAACTTTGTGGTAGGATGTAAAGTTAAGGATTTATTCCTGAAACATCATTTTCAGGAACAAGGCTCAAGGTGGAGTGTAAACTTTAGAATATGATCCTGCCATGCTTCTAAAGATGTCGAGATCCTGCTGATTTTGAAATGACATTTGAAACGAGGTCCAAAACTAACCAGAAACTGAGCATCTTGATTCCATTGCTCACGTTTCCAGGTGAAGTTCTGAGCTGTTCCATTCTCGTCCTCCCAACCTGCACTCTGCTTAGAAGGGGACAAGCATCATTAAGTGCCTCTTGTGTGCCAGACAGTGTGTGAAGCTTTTACAAACGTCTCTTCTGACTTTGCATCCACCCTCAGAGGCAGGCACTAGTATGATTCCCATTCTGCAGCTGACGGAACTGAGGTTTCTCATAGTGCCTGGCAAATAGTAGGCACTAAATAAGTGTCTACGGACTCTGACTTTGAGGCAGAGGTTCAGTGATGTGCCCAGACTCTCACAGCAAGTGTCAGAAGATAGATTAGAACTCAGGTCTTCTGGACTCCAGGCTTGGTGCTGTATCCATCATACCACCTAGCTTCTTTAACCCTCCTCAACTTTCTAAACAAATTATTTCCCACTTTTTTTGCGTGCCGTTCATGGCATTCTTTTCATCCTTATCCCCCCTCTGCCACTGTTCTTCAGCTACTTTGCTCCTCTGCGATGCCCCCTACCCTTTAATCCTTTCTGTATGCTCATCTCCTAGTTCCTACCTCATGATCCTGCCATAATTTTGGTCTTTGGGTCTATTAAACAACTCATTGCCTTTTCTGTTGGAACCACTATCCATAGGTCTCCACAATTGTCTCCACAATTATCTCCAGATGAGATATTTGTACAGCGCTTCACTTTAATGTGTCTGCTGATTTACAAAAAGAAAAAAAAAGAGGAAAAAGAAAAACAGATTGGAAGAGGGCTGTCACTCCCCAGTCCATGTCATGCTAAATGGACAAGAAACAGCACCCTAAGAACGTCTTTCTCAGGTAGACTAGATCTTACTGGAAGATCTCTTTGGGCAGCTAGAACTTTGGACCCAAGGGTTACTCACTCCCTGCCTTATTCTTAGTCTCAGAACTGAATTTAGGAAACCCTCAAATGGTTCAGCCTCATCTGGGCCATTGTTTTGGTACGCTCAATGAAATGACCAGCACATAGTAGGTGATTAACATTTATTAATTGATTGATAGACTGACTAATATCTTCTTGTAACTCTATGCTTTCTTCTGTAAACATGATTTTACTTTCAGGAGCAGAGCAGGTCTGACTTTCATGTATGCATCTTGTCTATCCTTATAAACTATAAACTCATTGAGGGCAGGAATTATTTTCCCTTTGTCTTTGTATTCAGAGCACATAGCACACAGTCCCTGGTGCAGAGAAGGCATATAGTAAATGCTTATTGCTGTACTGACTGCTTTCTGTAGTACAAAATCTGGCATGGAATTGGGAAGCAGACATTGTCTGGAGATGTAAAAATTAAGAAGCATTCTCTTCTCGTCATCTATGGGCCTGAGGATTAAAGAGATCAAGGGACCCAGTTGCCTGAAACTCTAGAAATAAAAAGTGACATAAAATCTCAGTTACTCCTTCTAAAAAATGGGGGGGGGGGGGAGTAGATCAGCTATTTTAAGCCTAAACCAGATCATGCTCTTTGACCCTGCCCACCCCTACAACACTGCCTACCACTACTACCAAAATATATCTTTCAACCTCTTCATTCCCTTGTTCAGAGAAATATGTAATCATACTTACTAAGAGGGTTTTTTTTGTGAAGAAGAACAGAGATTTGGGCACTAGTAGCACAGATAAAATAAAGGTAAATTTGGGTTTGACATTACTGACTGGGTGAGATGGATCTTCCAGCCTGCCGGTGTTATAACCTATCACCTTCAAAGACACTTGAAGGAAGATGTTCAATTAGTCTGTCCCCAATGTTCCTGCTACCGCCTATGTGTCCACTGCAATATGTCCCTATGCCATGGTTCCCTGATTGCCTCAGAGGGGACTTGCCCTCCACTGTTGTGTGGCTGAGGAGATGGTGCCAGCAATGACAACAATAATGGCTGTGGAGCCCAAATACTTCATTAGTTTGGGGCCTACCTACTGATGAGCTTGGCTGGCTGGTCCTAAGACAGCAGCAGGCATCCTGTCTGTTTCTGGGTCTTCAGCCAATGATTGCCCACCATGAGAGAACCTTCCGAAGTTAGTGTTCAGGTGCATAGCCTTTGAGGGCTCTGAAAAGCCTCAGAATCACAGGAAGAGAGCATCTGTTGGGTCTTCCATCATAAGGTGACAGAGAAGAAAACCAGAATAGTAGGGGAAGCCCAGAAGCAACAACAGGAGTCACTTACTTAGTCTGAGCTTGGTCTCTGGTGGTGTTCCTAACCTCATGATAGGCCTCACAAATGGTGATTGGTCCCTCAAGAGAGCAGAAGAAAGAGTGAGCTCCAGAGGATGGTAAGTTTAGCCTGGCCCTGGAGGTACCTCATGGAAAGGGATCTAAATGAGCTGATCTGAGCTTTTACTAGGCCTTGCCTCTGAGGGAGCCCCATAATTCCTAATCCTAAATCCTGGCATCCATCCCCAAGAGGCAGAGGGAGAACAAGGAGCACCCAAGACATTGTCACCATCTTGTCAGCGTGGTATAGCTCCCTTCTTTGAGTCCCTGACCTGACGACATCAGCTATTTCTCTCTTCCCCAAGAAGAGAAACCACTTCTGAAATCCAAACCCAATTTAAACTGTAGTCTGTTTTGTGTCTGTTTTCTAGAATCCTGTCCCTCAGTATCTTTGCGAACATTATCTGTTTGTACAAGTTAATCAGATTTCAGTTTGGGGTCAATACTGTTGGAAACTGGGGTTGAGTGGAGTGGAAGAAACATAACATAAGCTCTTCCCTGAAGTCTGATTAAAGCAGTGAGTGACACACTAGTGGGGGATGGGGTCCCCTCAGTAGGTTTTGGGGGTGATTTTCCCATCAGGAAAGGGAGTATAGACTTGAGGAAATGGAAAGGCTGCCAGACCTGGAGTCAGGAGACACCTAGCTTTGAATCCTACCTTGGATCATAATTCCTTGCTCTAGAACCATGGGCAAACCCCTTAGTTTCTCTAAGATTTAGGTTTTATATCTATAAGATGGAGAATTATAATACTTCTGTATTATAATTACCTTGAGGCTATTTTCAGGCTCAAATAAGAGACTGCAAAGTGCTTTGAAAACCTTACAATGCCATAGAAATGTCTGTTATCATCATCATTTAACTCTACCTTGAGAACCCAAAGACCTCAAGAGACCTAGATCACTTTGTGGCTTGGGGAGGTTTCTCTGACTAAACTAGACCCAGGAGCCCATGGCCAACAGCCTTCCAACTTACACATGCACTATGTTACAATTTCCATTCACAGAAAATGGCACCAAGACTAATTTGTGACTAAGTTTGGGGATGTGCTGGTGGGGGGGGGGGGTGGCAGTGGGAAAAGGTCTGCAGATCAGATAGTGTGCCAATTGGGGAATGATTTAGAAACAGATTAATTTTTTTTTAAAGCCCACTTGAATCTGTTATAGAATGGGGCAGGCCACTGAGATCTCCACAACCACACCAGCAGCTTGTTTTGGGGCAAGCAGAGATCCCCTGGCCCTCATTCAGTCCCCTAATGGAGAAGAGTCCAGAGACAAAGCGCTCCTGGTCTCCTTCCAATTCTAGAATCATCTGATCAGAATTACAGGAAATGCACAGCTCAGTTTTTGGCATCCTTACATGACCCTAGGACCCAACAGCTCTTGTCAGAGGATCCAATAGGACCTGAGCTCTGAAATTCTACTGGGTCATCCAACCAGTGAAGCTTTCTAAAGGTTAATGTGGAAAAAAGATAAGCAACTGGTCTGGCTTGCTCTAATCTGGGGGTCTCCATGTTTCTTGAAGGGTCCATCCCAGCCTTCCTGTCTATAGAAATGGAAGGAGATTGTTTTGATCAATTTTTTTCTTCAATGACAAAGAAACAGAATCCCAATCCAATGCAAATTGTTTAAAAGGAAAGGATTTTGGTAGGACAAGAATACCCTGAGAGGTGGATGCCAAGAGCTATAAAAGACCATAGAGGACATTTAGGCCAACCTCCTTACTTCACATATAGGTAAACTGAGGGCCAGGGCAGTAAAGGAATTTCCCAAGGTGAAGAGAACCACGATTTGGACCCAGTGCCTGTGACTCCAAAATCCAGTATTCTTCCTACTATACTTCTCTAACTCCACACTTGGAGTAGCATCAATACTGTCTGCTAGTCAGTCAGTCAACAAGGATTTAAGTACCTACTATGTACCAGACTCTGGGATAAGAACTCCAGCCTCTATGTACTTGGCCCCTGGGTTCTGATCCACAAAACCATAGTCCTTCCAGCCATGGGTGGTTGACTTGATCTTAGAGCCAAAATGTGCTTTCATCCCATGTCCTGCTGCAGAATTCTGGGAGCTGCATTGTGTGCTGGGAATATTCCCACCATTTGATCAAAAGTTTGTTCTTGCTCTGACCACCCCCAGCTGTTGTTTTGTTTTGCACTGTTCCACACCCCCCTCACACACACCAACTTAACTGCCAGCCTGTCAAGCATTACTGCTTCAAACGGGGGGGAGGGGGAGAGCCAGGGCTGTGCTTTGAAGCCCACCCAGTCAGAAGTGCTGTTGTGGGAAAGGCTGCTCCAGTGGATCATAAACTAATCCTCAAAGGGGCCGAAGAATGATGAAAGGAGGAGATCCAGGCGAAGAATAAGCTGCCCAGCCAGGACCATGGGCACTCTGGGCTAGAAAGAAATATTACTGAAACTGTCGTCTTAGAAAGTTGATGGTGGATAGTCAGTGATGATGGAGGAGAAAGAAGAGGAGGGAGGAAATGGGGGAGAAGGGGAAGGAGGAGGAGGAGAGGAGGTCAGGTAGGCAGGCAGGAGGGCTGGCTTCGGAAGCAGATCTTGCTAGTTCTGCTTTGTGACCTTGGGCAAGACCTTAAACGACTCTCAGGGTCTCAGTTTCTTCACATGGAAAATGATCAGGTTGCACTGGCCAGGCTTGGACTGACTGGGCTCTTAGATCCCTTCCAACTCTCAATCTGTCTTGAGTCTTCTGTTTCTGCTCAGAAAATAGTCATGCTAGAAGAGGCATTGGCCATCTGGTCCAGCCTCCTCACTTTAGAAATGAGGCACTTCTGTGAGATGGAACGTGACATGCCCAAGGTAATAGAGTTTGTGGTGTACCAGAGCCTCTGTCTCCCACCTCAGATGATCCCGCTATGCCTTGCTGTCCATTCATCCAGAAACAGATTCTGCAGCAGCATCATCCTTGGTCTTCCACTGCATTCTCAGACTGCCAGGCTGAAAAGACAAGGCCATAACTAAAATAGCCTCCCCTGCTTGGCCAGCCTTTAGCTACTTCTCTGAAGCTTTGGTGTGTTGCCTCATTCAACAAAATCAAATCATTAGCCCAGCTAAGAAACCTCTGAAAGCTGGGTGGTTTCCCTCAAGCTTGCTGATGCATCAGCTGCTACCAGAGCCTCATTTTCCTTTCAAGACCAGAGGCAGACATCTTGGTCTCCCCCAAGTTTTGCTTCTGTTTGATTGGGAAGCGACTCAGGACTCTTTCTTCAAGCCCCATTTTGGCCAAGCTGAGGAATCACTGATATTTGGAAAGAGCAGAAAGAAAATTAAGTTTTTAAAAAAGGATTTATGAGATCTATAGATGTAACATATATTAGACATATGTAGCATATATACCATAGATATAGATACAGATATAGACAGATAATTTTGGCTTTGTTGGGGATTTTTTTTGGTAGATTGGGGGAATGGGGAAGGGGTAAAAGGAAGGTTTGACTGCTTATTATTCTGTCTAAGTCAATGTGCCCAGCTCTATTCCAAATATTTTCTGACCAGGCCATCCATCTATCATCTTTCCCTTGCCCTCCACTGATTGAATACTCCACTGCATGCATTATAAATAAAATTTAATTTGGCATCAGCTCAAAAACACTGTGCGGTTCCCAAATGGAAAATCTTCAACTTTTACTGGAGTTGACTGTCATCCATGGAATACCAGGCCTAAGGGGCTTGGGAAAGAAAACTATTTGCAGGGCTGGGTGAAGTAACCTGTACTCAGGACGTTTGCAAGGAGAGACTTTCTAGTGCAAGAACCAGAGACAAATGGGTCTCAGAACTATGCATTGGGCACTTGGACTATTGGCCAGTGTCATGCCAGGACCACTTCAGGGACCTAAATAACTCTCAGCCATGTGGCTAGAGCAGCTAATTTAGTTTCATGGAAAATTTTTTACTTTAGCTATGTAGGCTACAGGTCTCCAGAAATCCTAGACTTTTTCATGATGGGGCCCTCGAGGCTTAGCTCTGCTATCACTTCCTCCATGAGACTTTCTCTGATTCACCCACTGGCAGCCACCTCCGGCACTGAGACTGGCAGCCACCTCAGACCTCTCTCATTTCACCCTTAAGAACAGTTACAGCAGTAATAATAATACTGCATGCCAGGCACTTTACATATCTTGTCCCATTGGATCTTCACAACAGCCATGTAAGATAGGCACTATTGTGATTCTCATTTTATGGAGTAAAGAACAGAGGTTAATAAAAGGGAAAGAATCTGCCCATTGTCATACAGCTCATAAGTATCAGAGCCAGGGACTTGAACCTGGATTTTCCTATGTCTAAGTCTACTGCTCTGTCTCCTGTGTTCATTGTCTGCATCAGACAGAGTCAGGTAAACTCAACGCAACATCTACAATAATGTAACAGGAAATGACTCTCAGAAATGTAATGAGCAGTTTCCAGAGAACTGGGAACCAGGTGCCAGGTCCTCTGACCTCTGCCGCAATCAGGCCACATCCAGAGTATTCTGTTCAGTGGAGGGTCACCACTGTCTAGATAAGTGAGACAATGTCCTTCACTTTAATCAAAGTCATGAGGCAATATCCAGGGCAGAGCCTGGAAGCAAAGCCACAGGACTGGAAAGCTCTTCTGTCTTTCTTCATTGTCCCTCATGGTAAAGCCTGAGACCTCATCCTGCTCCCCCATGACCCAGGTAAGAAGGAAGATCCTTGCCGAGAACGCACACTGGATCTCCCTTCTTCCACATCACCTCTCTGACTTGCTAATGCCCTGTCCAATGTAGCTGCCAATGCAGTGCCTGCCAGGACAATTGCAAACCAGACTCAGTTGCCCCTTGGTCTCTCCTCTCAGTGAAGCAGGGGAAGTGAAACCAGCTTGGAGCCTAGGACCCAAGGGCTGGAGGAGCACCAAGCAGGAGGCAGCAGATGGCAACACCTGTTGTCATTAACACCAAGGCCCTGGTCAAAAGCATCTATCTCTGACCAAAGGGAGCAGAGACAGAAACGAGTTCCAGGGGGACTTAGATCCAGTGACTTGGGCATGGAGGTGAGGAGTGGTAAGAAGGGACTGGCAGCGAGGGAGGGAAGTGAGTGGAAAGCAAAGCCTGACGAAAGCGGTGGGTGGGGATGGGGGTGAAAAATAGAGGCTTGGGCCCTTAGTGGTCTGGGTGGGGAGGGTCCAAAGTCTTCCTTGACTTCTCTGCAACCTTGACTATGTTGATCATCATCTTATGGATTCTCTCTCTCTCTCTCTCTCTCTCTCTCTCTGTCTCTATCTCTCTCTCTGTCTCTCTCTCTCTCTCTGTCTCTCTCTCTGTCTCTCTCTCTGTCTCTCTCTGTCTCTCTCTCTGTCTCTCTCTCTCTCTGTCTCTCTCTCTGTCTCTCTCTCTGTCTCTCTCTCTCTGTCTCTCT
>CM053591.1:195853988-195873965 GCA_028646515.1 Pseudochirops corinnae
TCCTCTGGTGGGCAAACCTTTGTGTGGGGTCTAGTTTCCCCTAGTGCTGAAATCACTGACTGTGTTGCTTGGTGCCTGTGTGGCCCCTTGAGTTTCTGAGCCTTTTTCCTCATCTTTAAAAGGAGGGGGCAGCTTAATCCTAAGCTCCCTCCCAGTTCCATCTTGATCAATGGTCCTGGGCTCATTCCTGGGAGGTCATTTTGGGCTTCAGGAAGGCACCTCTGTCTCTCTGACAGCTAGTTCTGTATTAGAGAGCAATGCAATCACTTCACCGAGGCAGAGAAGAGATGGCTTGATGATGTCATTAGTATATGGAGCCCCTGCTAAGGAATCCCTTTGACCATAGCACAGTGTCTGGTACATAATGGGCATTTCAGAAGTGTTGACTGAATAACTGACTTTAAAGTCAGGTCCTCTGCAACTTAGTCTTGGAGAGCTGAGAAGCTAGGGGGCTTGCTCAGGCTCACACAGTCAAGAATACTTCAGAGGCAGGATTTGAACCCAGGTCTGCAAGGCCAGTGCCCTGTCCTCTGAGCCCTGCTGCCTCTCCTTAGGACCAGAGATCATGGAACACTAGACCTGGAAGTGACCTGAGAGATCACAAGTCTGACCTGCCCCCCCCCCCGCCTTGTTATATAATAAAACCAAGGAATAGCAGCAGTCCTCAACCTATGAGTTGCAACCCCTTTGGGGGTCGAACAACCCTTTCACAGCGGTCACCTAAGACCATCGGAAAACACATATTTCTGATGGTCTTAGGAACCGAGACACCGCTCCTCTATCCATCTCCAGGCGGGTCTGCACAAATGCAGATACGCCCACATATGAGTATTAAAGGGTCCTGGCATTAGTAAAGTTGAGAACCACTGGAATAGAAAGTCTGCTCCCTGTTCCTTCAATGCTTTCTAGTGCCTGTAATTGGTCCAGAATAAATGGATGATTTCATCCTTTTCCTGGAAAAACCAGAAAAAAAAATCTGCCATTAAAAATATCTCTATGTCTCATCCAGAAAAGATAAATAAATAAACAGATAGATAGATAGATAGATAGATAGATAGATAGATAGATAGATGGATGGATGGATAGATAGATAGACAGGATAGATGGTGACTTGTCAGTAGCAGATTCAGGACTTGTGCCGGGTCCTTCTGGGCTCATCCTTCTCAATAGAAGCATAATTCTCTCTCTTTCCCAGGCATTCTGAAGGGACCCCACAAACACACAGAACCCTGGAACAATCTCATGACACCCAGTCCCTGCTCTCTGCACTGTAGGACACTGCCCCTCAAAGCCCCTGGAGATTCATCAACTTTGTGAATGGCATTAATGTAAAATGTAAAAAGCTAGCATTTTCAGCTAGTACTATTTTCTCTGTAGAAGCAATGTCTCCTGGGGTGAGGACTCTTTGCTATGCTATGACCAGAGTAGCCTGCCTCCTTCTCTCCATGGTGGAGGAATTAGGATGGGGATCAGGAGTAAATAGGGAGCATGTCATGGTATGGAGGAAAGATGGCAGGATGTGGAGTCACAGGATCTGTGGCCCAGTCTTCCCTGTATCATTTAGGTTGTGTGTCTTTGGTTAAAGCTGTCATTGTGAAATGAGAGCACTGGGGTCAATGACCTCTAATGTCCCTTCCAACTCTAGTCAGTCAGTGAAAAAGTATTTATTAAGCACCAATTGTTTGACAGGTCCTGTGCCAAGCCCTGAAGCACACTGAAAAGACACAAAACACCCCTGCTCTCAGGAAGCTCAGGCTATACATACTCAAGGCAAGACCTCCTTGGCCTTCTCTGACCTAAAGGTGGGCACTCAACTCCCTTCAGGACAGCCTCCAGGCCAGCCTCCACAGGTTTTAAAAACTCTGAACATTCATGTTGGGAGGAACATGTTACTTTGTCAAATCTATTGTGGATATGATGTTTGGGGAACGCTTTTCATGAGTTCCAGCCCACCCAAGCTGGAGTCTGGACAATCTGCATAAAAAAGGAAAATGCTGGATTGGGGTGAAGGGGGTAGAAAGATACCTTTCAGAGCCAGGAGATTCACTCTTTCATTCATCCAAAATCATCACCCTATGCCTTCATCAACATCTTCCTTCTTTGTCCCCCTTTTTGGGTGTTGTCTTCTCCTTTGGAATGTAAGCATGGATCACCTCTTCTGGGAGTGGGGGACTTTCCTTGTTTCCCAGTCTGCAGCACAATTCCAAGCATACAGCAAGATTTAATAAACACACATTTACTTCCTTCTTTTTTAAGCATTCAGTAGGCGCCTGATATGAGCTAGGTACTGTGACATGGTAGTGAGGGAGTAGACCTCAGCATTGAGTTGACTCAGAGACTTGAATCCCCTTCAAGCCTTTGACCAACAGGGGCCCTGTGACCTGGAGAAACTTATCCTCTTAGTACCCCCAGGCAATGCTTCACAACTAGGTTGCAAGGTAGCTTCGATCTTATTTGTGAAAGATGCTTCCTTACTAAAAGATCCCTATGCAAATAAAATCAGAAATCCAGGCCAAAAAATAACAATGTCTGGGTCCTATGGATCGAAAGAGAAACAAAACCAGCCCTGGACCTCTAAGAACTGCCATTGGTTTGGAAAGCTGCAAAGTATACACAGATAAGCAGGACAGATGTAAACACTGATCAAAGTGGGGCAAGGGGGAAGCAACACAGGAGAAATGCTCTCCTTCCACAAAGGGGGGGTCTCCCTTCTATCTTTGGCTATCCAGAGGAGAGATGTGATCCAAACAGAGGAGATCTGCAGTACCAATTCCCTGCTTTGTGTTGAAGCAATGGGGCCCACCTTGACCCTTTACTACTATGGCCCTTCTGGTCACCTACAAGGCCATCTGTTGGGTTAGATTCTCCTTGGAGCCCCCGGCACTCTAAGGTAGGACTGCGGCGAGGCAGGTCTGCCCTGGCAACCCTCCAAAAGAGTTTTAGTTCTTTCAGTGGTCAGAGGCTATCAGTAAGGGTAATTCTCTACCCCCCAAGCCCATTAGGTGAAACCACAGCCTGGTCCCAGAGCCCTGACCTCAGGGAAACCTGGGATCAATGGCTTTTCAGGCTGAGTAGTCTCTGGGCCTTTCAGAGCTCAGAGGCATCTGGAACAACCCTTCACTTCACAGACACAGATACAGAGACACAGGGAGCTTACGTGATTTGTTCAAGGTCACAGAAATGGAAGGGTAAAATAACACAAATGAAAACAACCTTTGACCTCACTGACTCAGGTCTGCTGGCACAAAAGAGAAATGAAAGGTCAGTAGCAGGGTTAGGGAGTGAGGATTCTCACTGGAGAGAAACAGCGACTGTTTCCATCCCCTAAATGCCCTCTTGTGACAGGGAGGAGCTTATCCCTTGTGTCTGTAGACTGTGAGACAGCATTGAATAGTGGAAAGGTCAGCACTGAGTTAGTGAGACCTGGGTTTAAATCAACCTTAGGCACATATCAGCTGTGCAATCAATCCTAGGAAGGTCTTTAAGACCTCTCCAGCTCTCAGCTTCCTCATCTGAAAATCAGAATAATGAAATCTGCAAACCTCCTTCACCGACTAGATGGTATCAATGGCCTTGAGGCTACCTGTAGGGAGCCAAGACTGAGTGGAGCCCTGGCGAGTTCAGCACTGCAAGATGATTTTGTGAGGCCAAAGAGGAAACACTAAACCCCAGCCAGAAACTGCCCAATCCCCTTAACCAAGTCCCAGTATTCCATTGCTGAGTGAGCAGTTCAGGTGGTGAAGACCTGGGGGGCCAGGGGCCCATTGATATGAAATTCTGCAATCTCCTCTTAATCTAGGAAAAGGAGCATTGTGACAGAGGGGCCTGCAACATCTCAGCTAGCAGCTGTCCTGGGATGGAGGTGCTGGGGATTTTCTGATGTCACAATTGCTCCTTCCCCGTTCCCCAAAAGTGTTTGCGTAGTTACCTTGTATATATTTATGTTCATACCTTGTGGGTGTTTATATATTTACCTTGTATAGGCTTTCTATTCACTTATCTGAGTACGTACTGTTTCCCAGACAATATGATTCACTGAGGCATCAGTTCCTGAGGGCAGGAACTGTTTCATTTTTGTTAAGAGATAACATAGAAAGCATTTTGCAAACCTTAAAATGCTGTATGAACTGTAGCTACTAATAGTATTAATATTAGTAGTAGTATGAGTGAAGGAAGCATTTCTTTATAAATTACTATCAGCAAAGCATTATGGGTAGTAATATCTCTAACACCTAGACAATTTCTGGAACATATTGGGTGCTTAAAATATGTTTGCTGGATTAACTGGACTTGAAGGTGTTATCATGGAAACATGGAATCTCCAGAAAACTGAGATCTATTATTTCCCCCCTAAAACCCTTCATTCTTCTCAATTTTCCTATTACTGTTGAGGGTAGCACCATCCTCCCAATCGTCCAGGCTTGAAACTCAGCTGGCATCCTTAGCTCTTGGATCTCTCCCATCTTCCTGCCCCACCATCCATCAGTGGTCAAGGACTGGCATTTTTCCTTGAGTAACCTCTCTTCTCGATGCCTGTTTCTCTCCTCTAATGATGCCACCATTCCTCTGCATGACCTCACCTCATCACACCTATTACAGGTGCTTACTGATTGGTCCCCATGCTTCAGATTTCCCTGTTTAGTCCATCTTCCTTCTTGTCAAGTCAGTCTCCTTAAAGTGCAGGTCACTCCCCTGGTCAATAAACTCCTGTGGCTCCTATGGCTCATTTCTAGAATCAAAGAGAAAGCCCCGCCATCTAGCATTCAAAGTTCTACATCCTTCCCTCTTCAGTGTCCTTATACCTCACCCCCATCCTCCACAGACTCCTCTATGCAATGGCCCTGGCCTCCTGGCTGTTCAAACCATACAATACTCCCCATCTCTTGGCTCTGGGCACCCTCTCTATCCATCTCTCATACCTGGGATGTTCTCCCTCCTCATCTCAGCCTCCTGGCTTCCTGGGCTTCCTTCAAGTTACAGCTAGTCCCCTCCCCTTCACAAGAAGTCTTTCCTGGTGCCCCTCAGTACTCATGCCTTCTTTAGTTGATTAGCTCCAATTTATCTTGCATAAAGCTTGCTTTTCATAGTTGCTATTTGGTCATCCCATCCAAAGACTGGGAGCCCTGGGAGAGAAGGTATTGGCTTTGTCTTGGCTTTCCTTGGGTTTCCAGGGCTTAGAACAGTGTCTGGTATACAATAGGTGCTTACTAATACTTGTTGATTGACCCAAACTGAAATTGAAATATGAGTGAACACACATTTAATGAGCCGCTGACTCCCTATGTGCCAAGCAGTGCACTGTGGACTGAGAGCATCTTCAAACCTTCCTCTACTTCTCAGCATAGCCCTCCTCACTCTTTGTTTGGAGCCTCATGCACCACTTGGACCATGTGGTTGATTGCAATTCATAAATAACATAGTCATGGGGTTATAGCTGAAAGGGACTTTTGAAGCTATGGAGTCCAGTCCCCTCATTTTCAAGAAAGGGAAACTGAGACACGTGGGAGTGACTTGGTCAAGATAAGTAGTTAAGAGGCAGGATTTGAAACCTGGTCCTCCTGGCTCCAGAGTGCTTTACTCTACCTGCTGCCTCAGTGACAGCCATGGAGACATAAAAAGCACCAAATAAGTCTTTGTTGAAGAGGAAGATGAGGAGAAGGAGGAAGAGAAAGAGAAGGGTAAAGATGATAATAAGGAGGAGGATGCAGATTAGGAGGAGGAGGTAGACATGGAGAAGGAAGAAGAGGAAAAGGAGAAGAATGAAGAAGAGGTGGATGGTGATGATGTGTTCCAGGTGTATTAGACCAGGAGATTCCCCAACACATGACTGGAAAAACACTTTGGGGACCTCTGGGATGGGCAAGGACCCAAGAATGCTTGAGTAATGCAGTAACAGAAGCCCTGAGGTTTTCAGAGCAGGTGGCTGGTCTTACAGCTTTGGCCTTGAGTCATTTCAGACTGTGGTCCAGATCTACTCTGTCCCTCCAGATGGCCAGGCCCAGCTCGGTCCCTGAGAGCATCAGAGGGCTCACCTTTGTTATTACATGCATTCCCCAAATGGAAAAATACTCAGCCCAAGTTTCCTCAGGCATTCGGGGAATGAGGGGGTCTGCAAATACAGACTCTGTTCATAAACCACTGGGTTTCCTTGTGTTCAGTGATTTCCCAGGTATTATCCAGGCACTAAGGCCACGCCTGGTTAATCTTTGGCTAGAAATCAATCCACAAAGAGATGGCTCCTGATAAAGGTCAGAATAAGCACGTTCAAGTTTAAGGGGCAGGTCATTTTCTCTGCAGTTGGCACTCAGTGATGGGGTCTGCTTCCCCGTTCTCCCACTACCTCCAGCTGCCTACAGCCAATGAACTTCAGGCAGAGAGCCAGCTGTGCAAACTGCAGTGGCGAGCCTTATCAAGCATGGGAGGGGAGCACACCCACTGTGTAGGGTTATGGCCTTGTCCTCTGCCCCAGTTTCTGGAACAAGCCTGTTTTCTTTGAGGCTGCTGGAGGTCCCAGGTGAGCAACTCCTGGGGAGGTTCCAGTGCCTGGGGATCCTGGCTGTGATATCCCCATGAGTTTCCCAGAAGGCTTTTTGCCAAAGCTGGTCATTACTGCTGGGCATCCACCCATGTCCCTGTCTGTGTGTGCATGTGTGAATGAATGAGTGGGGAGGGACGGACTGTGTGCTGCAACAGGAAAAGAACAATAAGATGAGCTCCTGGATGCCTAGCACTATGGGCCAGCTTGAGGCCCTTTGCTGATCAGTGGTACTAATGGGTTATCAGAGTGCCCCATCATCCACCTTGGAAATGCTTTCACTGTCATCTGGTCCACACGGTGGGGAAAACCAGTCCACCATCCAGATGGCTCTGCTCCAGCCCCAGCAGTATTTCAGAGTGGTTGAGATAGAGTGAGGGACTCACCTGGGAGAAGGCAACAGGGAAGAGGGAAGCTGCACCAATATAATGGTTGGGAGAGTGAAGGGGAACTCTTTTCTTTTTTTTTTTTTAATCCAACCCATCCTCTATAGAGTTTCCACATGGGCATCTGAAAGGTCAGGTCTGCTCAGGCTACTCCCCAAGTCAAGAATGATCCATGGCTCCCTATGATCTAGGATAAAATACAAATATATAAGCTTCTCATGTAAAATCCTTCAAAAAAGAACAGAAAGAATGCAGAAAATTGGGGGAAAGTGTCTCATAGACAATCTCTCAGATAGAAGGCAATGGGGTTGGAACATTTTTGTAGTGTAGGAAATGATGATCTGGTAGATTTAGAAAGCTATGGAAGTACTTGGACTTTTAAAGGAAGATGTTTTCTACCTTCAGACCAAAGAGATCACTAGGAGAAATAAACATAATATGGTCTTACGTATGTGAGTTTGAGCATATGTGTGTATACACATATGTTTATGATATCTATGTATATGTAGGTATATATGTATATGTGTGTGTGGGAGAAGGGAAAATAAAACAAAGTGCCCAGCTGAGGATGAAAGAAAATCAACAAAAGAAGCAAAAAAAAACCCCAAAACTGGACAGTTTTGAAAATAATATGTTGTATTTGTTACATAGGTTTTCTTAAAATAGAAATTGATTGTTTTAGATTGAATCCTTTCTTATTTTCTGCTACCACATGGCAATGTTTTTTTTTCTTTTCTTAATTTGTATTTAAGTTTAAAATAAAATTTAAAACCTATTAAACATCTCTCTCTTTGGATGATCTTTCCAGATTTCTTGTACATTGTTCCCCTTCTGTGTCTTACCCAAAATGACCCAGTTGAATTATTCCCTGACCTCAGCCTTCAATCTCCCAGTTCCATTACTTTGCACACACTGGGCCATACACCTGATTCACTTCCTCCTCATCTCTCCATTTTAGTCAATCAATCAATGATTTTTAAAAATTTTGCCTTTTTGCCACCATGCTTCACACACGGTTTTACAAACAATAGACACTCAGTGAATGCTCATTAAATTGCAGTAATTTAAAAGCATCACCATTCTTCTCTTTAGTGTCTCTCTTCTGGCAGAATGTAGGGCTGCAGATTTCCGTTTGCTGGAGGGGGCAGCAGGGCTGGGCAGCCTGGGGCAAATTACTTTATACCTCAGTTCTCACTTGGGAAAATGAGATCCACATCCCAGAAGGACTGACTGGGGGAACTCTCAAGGATCTTTCCAAGCTAATGTTCCTAAGATCCCTTGAGGATTCCTTTAAAAAATTCAAGTGGACATAATTTGAGTAAATTTAGTGTTCACTGATATGAATATGCTCTCCTATGGGGGTGCAAATTATATTTGCATTCATATCTTCTTATTCTGGGGGACACATTCTCCCTTGAATCCTCCATAAAGAATATCTCTGGGGTGGCTAGGTGGCACAGTGAATAGAGCACTGGCCCTGGAGTTAGGAGGACCTCAGTTCAAATCTGGCCTCAGACACTTTACAAAAAGGTAGCCATGTGACCTTGGGCAAGTCACTGAACCCCAATTGCCCTACCTTCCCCCCTCCAAAAAGCAAATAAAATAAGATAAAATAAAAAGAACATCTCCAGCATGCTGGACATCATTCTCTAGGTCTTTTAATATTCTTCAGGCACCAAAATTTTTAAATAAATTGTTAGTGAAAAGACTACAGCAACTTATCACAAGAATAATTCATTTTGATCACATAGGACTTATTCCAGGAAAGCAAG
The DNA here is from genome assembly GCA_028646515.1 of Pseudochirops corinnae. Lineage (NCBI taxonomy): Eukaryota > Metazoa > Chordata > Mammalia > Diprotodontia > Pseudocheiridae > Pseudochirops > Pseudochirops corinnae. The sequence continues at coordinate 195,862,682 of CM053591.1, forward strand.
GATGGTTCAATATTAGGAAAATTATTAGTATAATCGATCACATCAACAACAAAACTAGTAGAAACCATATGATTATCTCAATAGATGCAGAAAAAGGTTTTGACAAAATACAACACCCATTCCTATTAAAAACACTAGAAAGTATACGAATAAATGAAGTCTTCCTTAAAATAATAAGTAGCATCTATCTAAAACCATCAGCAAGTATTATATGCAATGGAGATAAGCTAGAAGCATTTCCAATAAGATCAGGGGTGAAACAAGGATATCTACTATCAGCCCTCTTATTCAATCTTGTACTAGAAATGTTAGCTATAGCAATTGGAGAAGAAAAAGAAATAGAAGGAATCAGGTTAGGCAAAGAAGAGACTAAGTTATCACTCTTTGAAGATGATATGATGATATACTTAGAGAATTGAGTAAAAAACTACTTGAGATAATAAATAAATTTGGCAAAATTGCAGGATACAAAATAAACTCACATAAATCCTTGGCATTCCTACATATTTCTAACAAAAAGTCCAACAGCAAGAAATAGAAAGAGAAATTCCATTTAGAGTTACTGTAGACATTATAAAATATTTGGGAATCTACCTGCCAAAACAAACCCAGAAGCTATATGAACACAATTACAAAACACTTTTCCCACAAATAAATAATATCTAAATAATTGGAAAAACATCAGTTCCTCATGGCTAGGTCAAGCTAATATAATAAAGATGACAATTTTACCCAAATTAATTTACCTATTTAGTGCCATACCAATCAATCTACAAAAAAAATTAGTAACAAAATTCATCTGGAAGAACAAAAGGTCCAGAATATCAAGGGAATTAATGAAAAGAAATGCCAGGGAAGGTGACCTAGCCATACCAGATTTTAATCTACATTATAAAGCAGCAGTCATCAAAACTGCTTGGTACTGGCTGAGGAATAGAGTAGTGGATCAATGGAATAGATTAGGTACACAGGACACAGCAGTCAATGACTAGAGTAATCTACTGTTTGATAAACCCAAAGACTCCAACTTCTGAGATAAGAACTCATGATTTGACAAAAACTGCAGAAAAACTGGAGAATAGTATGGTAGAAACTGGGCTTAGAACAATATCTTACACAATATACCAAAATAAAATCTAAGTGGGTGCATGATCTAGATATAAAGGCTGATACTGTAAACAATCTGGGAGAGCAAGGAATAGTTAACCTGTCAGATTTATGAAGCAGTGAAAATTTTATGTCCAAAAAAAAGATAGACAGCATTGCAGAATGCAAAATGAATAACTTTGATTAAAACCGAAAAGTTTTTGTACAAATAAAACCAATGTAACCAAGATTAGGAAAGAAGTGGAAAATTGGGAAAGAATTTTTACAACCAGTGTCTCTAATAAAGGACTCATTTCTAAAATATATAGAGAATTGAGTCAAATTTACAAGGATACAAGTCATTCCCCAACTGATAAATGGTCAAATGATATGGATAGGCAGTTTTCAGAGGAAGAAATTAAAGATATCTATAAGTATATGAAAAAATGCTCTAAATAATTGTTGATTAGAGAAATGCAAATCAAAACAACTCTGAAGTTACCACATCTTACCAGTCAGATTGGCTAAGATGACAAAACAGGAAAATGACAAATGCTGGAGAGGACGTTGAAAAATTGGAACACTAATGCATCATTGGTGGAGTTGTGAACTGATCCAACCATTCTGGAGAGCAATTTGGAACTATTCCCAAAGGGCTACAAAAATGTGAATACCCTTTGACCTAGCAATACCACTTCTAGGGCTATATCCCAAAGAGATCATACAAGTGGGAGGAGGACCCACAAGAACAAAAATATTTATAGCAACTCTTTTTGTGGTGGCAAAGAATTGGAAATCAAGAAGATGACCCTCAGTTGGGGAATGGCTGAACAAGTTGTGGTATATGAATGTAATGGAATAGTATTGTGCTATAAGAAATGAGGAGCAGATGGACTTCATAATAACCTGAAGAGACATATATAAATTGATGCTGAGTGAGGAGAGCAGAACCAGGAGAACTTTGTTCACAGTTACAGACCCATAGTATCTATAATGACTAACTTTGATAGACTGGACTCCTCTCAGCAATGTAAGGTTATAAGACAACTCCAAAAGACTCGTGATGGAAAAGGCTATCCACATCCTGTGAAAAGAAATACAGAGTCTGAATGCAGATTGAAGCAAACCATCTGCTCTCTCTCTTTTGTGTTTTGTTTTGTGTCATTTCTTCTTTCTTGTTGTTCTTGCTAGTTATAATCTTTCTTTCTAACTTGATTAATGATTAATGTGAAGGTATTGGTAGAACCTATATTTGATTGTATGCTGCCATGGGAAGGAGGGGGAAGGAGAGGGAGGAGATGAAAAATTTGGAATTCAAGGGATTGTGGAACTGAATGTTGTAAACTAAAGATAAGTAAATAAATTTAATATGAAAAAAATATTCCATAGGCATTACATGTGCATCTTTTGGCCATCTAGTGTCCCTACTCATCATTCTTCATCAAGCATTTTAGGCCCCTTCTCAAATGTTGTAATTACTCTACACCCACCAAGCATCTCTCCATTGTCTGTGGGTCTCTCACAAATCTTTATACTAACATTATAAATGCCCACAGAAACTCATGCACTATGATAAGAAAACACCCAGTGAATCTATGGAACCTGTCAATGGCAGAAACCTCACCTTGGCTGTCGCGGGCTATGCCCATAGTTGTGATTACATGACTTCAAGTCCAGAGCAATCAGCTGCTTTTTCTGTTCTCTTTCTCTTTCATTCCTCTCTCTCTCTTTCTGTTTCTTTGTCTCTCTTCTCTCTCTTTGTCTCTCTCTTTTCTTGCTTTCTATATATCTCTCTCCCCTCTCTTTATTCTCTCTCTTTCTCTCCTTTTCCCTCTTTCTCTCTCTGTCTTTCTGTTTCTTTGTCTCTCTTTTCTTGTTTCTCTATATCTCTCCTTCCTCTCTTTATTCTCTCTTTCTCTCTGTCTTTCTCTCTCTGTTTCTTTGTCTCTCTTCTCTCTTTGTCTCTTTCTTTTCTTGCTTTATCTATATCTCTCTCCTTTCTCTTTATTCTTTATTTTTCTTTCCTTCTCTCTCTCTTTTATTTTTTCCTCTCTTTGTCTTTGTCTGTCTGTTTATTCTTTGTTACAAGGTATTACTCTCTACAGGGGAGAGTGGGGAGGAATATATGAATATGACATAAAGAACAAATAAAGGTGACATAAAAATAAAACATATCAATATATTTTTAAAAGAAAATAAAGATACTTCAGCATTTAGCTCTCGAATGTGTCAATACATCAATGAATGCTGGTGAATGGGGGAAATAAAGGAAATAACCAGTCAGAATAGAATCATGCTAAACCAACTTGTCTTGCCAAGTGTGTGGCTGCTTTGGGATTTGACAAGACTAAGAAGGGATGAAGCCAACACAGCCCTGCCTGGTCAAAAACAGGTTTTAGATTTGTGGATTCATGCATGGAGGGTATGGATGGGTCACTTTTCAGCAGCATAGAATCCCAAATAGTGGACTGGGGGCACTGGGCACTTTGCCCAGGTACACACAGCCACTGTCTCTCAAAGGAAGGACTTGAACCCAAGTGGGCCTGACTGAGAGGCCAGTCTTCTTTCTACTCTGATATAAATCAAAGGATAATGGGGTTAGAGCTTACAGAGTCCTCAGAAGTCATGAAATGCAACCCCTTCTTCCTATCTATGAAGAAACTTAAACCTAGGGAGAAGAAATGCTGGCCTTTACTAGACATCTCCAAAGCTTCATGGTAGCTGAAAGGAGATTCTAGGTTCCTGAAAGTTGTGCTAACAGAGTCTATCCTGTAGTGTGTCCTACCAAGGTAGAAAAGGCTTAGCACATAGGCCCATTAGCTCTGTGCTAGGTATTCAAGGACCACCCCAGTGAAGCTCCAAGTGGCTTGTCAGCAGATTGACTGCAAGATAAAGACTTTTCTAGGCACAATAACTCTCAAAGACTTTCTTGAAGGTTATAAGAGGTTAGACACCTGATAAGTAGACATATCTTCCACTTCCAAGATCACAAGTGTACGTCAATACTCCAGGCATTTCGTCAGAGAAGCACCTGAGTAGATCAAAGTCCAATTATCACTCAATATGCCTAAAACAGTTTCCTGGGGCCTGGAGAAGTAAAAGCCCAGTTAGACTGTGTCAGAGGAAGGATGTAAAAAGGGGTCTCTGTCTGCAAATCTAGAGCCCTTGACACTGTCTTATAGAAGTCTATGTACATGCATGTGCACAGGAATCAGCATTAATAGGTTTCTATCCAATGAACTGAAGAAAATGTGGAATGAAGGATCAAAGAAAGCCAGCTATCTCCTCAGTGCTCTGGCTGGGCATGCGCTGTCTCCCTGGCACTAGTTCAGACTTTGGATTACTGATGCCACCAAGAGATCTCTATCACCGTGTTTGGTCATTGCAAGATGTGGGTCAATGCTACCCACACCATCATGACAAATTTGTGTGTGAGTTACTTGTGCCACAAGTTATGACTGCTCACATTTTGAAAGCACCTCACAGTGTGAAGAATTTTCCTCACCACCACCAGGGCCAGGTGGCACAGATTTCCTCATCCCCACTTTTCCAGAGGAGACAAAACTTTTGGAAGGTTGAATGATTGACTTATCCAAGCATGTACTGGTGGCAAGCACCCAAGGAGAGGTGGGAGCCTGGATTTGCTGACTCCATGACCTGTATACCATGTTCCAGGCATCTGTCTGCAGTAGGAAATGTGTCCACAGCCCAAGGTGTACATCACCCTGATGGGCAAAGGAAGACTTCAGAGGCAATGGACATGAACTGCAACTCCTCAGAGTTAGGAAAAGGGTTAGAGGAATGCAAGAGAAGACCAAGAGGCCAAGAAGAAACTCTTGAAAGACACAACTTACTGATTCAAAAACCTGAAAAAAATAAGTGTACTATGATGATGGTGAGAGGCAGTGTGGTGCAATGCATAGGGAGCTGCTCCTATAGTCAGGAAAACAAGGGTGCATGTTATGCCTCTGACTTAGGATGTTTGCACAACGTGGACAAGGCACTTAAACTCTCAGGGTGCAACTCACAGACTACAAGCTGCAGGGTAGGTGCTGATCTGCATTGGTAGAGGGAATTTCCATGGTGGGTACTCCCTATACTAAGGAATGCTAAAAGTACAGCTCTAGACCCTTCTATACCTTCTCTGTGTCATAGCATAGCATAGCATAGATCATATCACATCATATTTCTCTTCCTCTCTCTCTCCATTCTATCTATCCATCTATTTATCTATCTATCATCTATCTATCTATCCATCTATCATCTATCTATCTATCTCTATAAAGTTATAACACATACAATATAAGAGATTCTAATGCAGTGATTCTCAAGCTGTGGGTCATGACCCCTTTGGGGTTGAATGACCCTTTCACAGGGGTCACAGGGGTTGCCTAAGACCATCAGAAAATACATATTGCTGATGTTCTTAGGAAGCTCCTCTATCCGTCTCCAGGCAGGTTCACCCACATGCAGATATGCCCACATACAACTATTAAAGGGTCCCAGTATTAGGAAGGTTGAGAACCACTGTTCTAATAAAGGAATCAGGAAAATATAGCTTCAAGTCCTCCCTCTGACATATATTGGTCATGTGACTATGAGGAAGCCCCAGGTAACTTTCTAAGACTTTAGGTTATAAAAGAGTCCAAACTGATTATGTAGAGGGACTTTCCTCACTTTGAAGTTCCCTATACCAGTGAAATGACAATCCAGTACAAATGTATTTGAGTTTACATACACACACACACACACACACACACACACACAGGATGCTAAGGTCAAGGTAGAATTGTTCTTCTCCAACCTTGAATTAAATATTACTGAGCCAGGGTAACTTTACCTAAGGATTGAATACTTTTTTTTTTTTTCAATAAAGAAATACATATTAAACACCTGCTACCTGGGAATCACTGGACAGGAATATAAAGATGAAATGATATCATGCCTTCCCTTGGGAAACTTTCATTCTACTGGGAAAGATCTGACATGCCCCCTAAAAGACTTGCCCCCCCCACACACACATATCTAACTTTGGACCTAAGTGAGCGTGGCTGTCAGGTGTGGCCCCATGCCCACCCAGTATATCAAGCACACAGGTGGATTCTGGACCCAAGCCAGGCATTCAGTCTATACTCCAGTGGAGTTGGAACGTACCTAAACATGCATCCAGATGGTCAAGGAGCAAGATAGCCATTGCCAGGGCTTTTGTGAATGGCACTCAACCCTTTTTGGAAGCGATAGCTACTCTTTTCTCCCTTTCAACCTTGTACAGGGACAGGAATGGAGAAACACATAGGGCAGTGCTGCCAAAATATTCAACAAGAGACATTTTTGAGAATGATCTTGGGGCTCCACACTCAGTTGATTTCCTCATCATTGGCTAAAGCCCATGTTCACATATTGAAAATATTTGTAACATGGGAATCAATCATCTTGGCCACTGAGGGTATCTTCCCCAAACTTCATCTGAGACTGAGACAATGGAAGTTAGGAACCCAAGCTTGGCCAGTCCTGTTGTAAGGAATGGGATCATGAAAACATAGAAGGAACATCCCACTGGAGAAAGTTCCCTGAAGATCCTTCCACCTCCCCCATACACACATATGCATATATCCCACATCTTTGGGCCCCGGGGAAGCCTAGAAATGGGCCTTTTACACAGATCACAGGATCATAGAATAGGAACTTGGAAATTACCTCTGATATCACTTTGTCTGACTCCCCCATTTTTACAGAGGAGAAACTGAGTCCCAGAGCAGTAACTCTTTGAAGTTCCCCCAGATAATAAGGGTCAGAGATGGGATCCGAATGTCAGTGCTTTTTCTGCTCTCCCTCACTGATGGCCCCTTGCTGTCTTCCTGGGTGATTAGCACAGGGTCTGGCTTCTTCTCATTGCTAGGACCTAGCCCAGTCCTCCCTGGCTGAAAAGGGTAGATCTTAAAATGAAGAAGGAGCACGCAAAACAATCCTTTCTGATACTCAAGAGTATAAACAAAATGCCCACAGGAAAAGGAGATCCTGCTTAAAGGAAAAGCAGAAAAATCCAGAAAGAAGCCACATGGCCCAGAAGCTGATGGAAAATGGAAGCAGGCCACCTCAGACCCTAGAAAAGAAGAGGGTCAGGTGGAGAAAGATGGAAATCTCCCCTTAAACCAGCAGGAGATCACATATTAAGGCCAGGTGTGTTGGGGAAGCCTCAGCATGCCAAAAGGCCCACTTGGCCCAGGAAGGCCCTTCTTCAACAGGAGTAACAGACACTTTCTTGTTTGTTCTGACACTGTGGTGTCATTGGTAGATATAACCATAAGGCTCTGTTACTCACAGTTTTAAAATTTCCAACTGAGAAGTGAAGTGACCTGCCTAGGGTCACCTAGTCAGGATGTGGATTGGAATCTAAATCTTCCTAATGTTCCTATGCTGACTCTAGCTTGCAAAACACATTCACATAAATTATTTCATTTGAACCTCACAAAAGCCTTGTGATACACATCCTATAGGCATCCTAATTCCCATTTTACAAATGAGAAAACCGAAACTCAGATAATTCAAAGACTTGCCTGGGGTTCCATACCTAAGTGACAGAAGCAGGAGTCGAACCCAGATCGTACAGCTCCAAAATCAGTTCCTCTACCTCCAAACCTCAACTGAACAGGGCCTCCGGAGTGTGGCTATTCCTGGGGGTTGTGTGGACAATTAAACAGAAGATTCAATATTTAAACAGGAAACAGTAGGGGAGGTGGTTGGGGGCTGGAGGGGTGAAGAAACTGCCTTGGAACTGTGACTGCAGCAGGTTTAGGGTACAGGACAGGATGTGCCTTTCAGTAACAAGCCAATTAAAAAGACAATTTGTATTTACCATTTCCCTTCAGGTTGTAATCTGCTGGCAGGATTCTCTCTTCTCCCCAGGGAAACATGGGGAAGGCATTTGGGTGGTATGGAAGTGACTCACCAGCCTTGCCGGGCAGCTTAACAGGATCGGACCTGGGCTTGCAAGGCTCTGAGGAACATAGGAGGAGGTCCCACACTGCCAGCCAGGTCAGGAGGTGAAGCTGTTGTTGGTGTGACTTTTTCCAGGATGCCTGGGGACAGAGGAAATTAAAAGTCGCTAAAGTCCAGGCTACTGCACAGGGAGTGCAGTGCAAGAGGAGGATAGGCTCCCCCTTCTCCTGGCCAGCATATAGCTGAATGAATTAATTCCCAAACCAGAGATCTTTGCCAGGATTCCATTCGGCATCTATGAACCTTGTACCGCTGAATGTGGGTTCTGTGATCCCACAAGTGTGGAGAATCAGCAGCCAAGTTGGGTTATTCTCTGATCAACACCTCCCCACTCACCCAGTTCCACCATCATCTCTCACCTAGATAATGGCAGTAGACTTCTTTAAAAAAAAAAAAAATATATATATATATATACACACATATATTTTATTAAATATTTCCAAATTGCGTGTAAAAATTAACATTGATTTTTATGTAAATAGTATTTTTTCCAATTACATATAAAGATAGTTTTCAACATTCATTTTTATAATATTCTGAGTTCCAATCTTTTCTCCCTCCTTCCTTCCTCTCCCCCTCTCTCCAAGACACCAAGCAATCTGATAGATGTGTGCAAGAATGTTAAACATATTTCCACATTAGAAGAATCAGAGCAAAAGGAAAAAAAACCATGAGAAAGAAAAAAAACAAAGAAAAAACACCAAAAAGTATGACTAGTTTGCTTTGATCTGCATCTGCCTCCATACTTCTTTCTCTGCATGTCCTTGCATTGCTGAGAAGAGCTAAGTCAATCACAGTTGATGATCACACAATGTTGCTGTTACTGTGTACAATGTTCTCTGGTTCTGCTCACTTCACTCAGCATCAGTTCATGTAAATCCAGGTTTTTCTGAAATCTGCCTGCCCATCATCTCTTATAACACTATAGTATTCCATTACATTCATACGCCACAACTTGTTCAGTCATTCCCCAATTAATGGACATCCCCTCAATGTCCAATTCTATACCATCACAAAAATGGCTGCTATAAATATTTTTGTACATGTGGGTCCTTTTCTCTTTTTATGATCTTTTTGGGATACAGACCTAGCAGTGGTATTGCTAAATCAAACGGTATGCACAGTTTGATTGCCCTTTGAGCATAGCTCCAAAATGTTCTCCAGAATGGTTGGATCAGTTCACAACTCCACCAACAATGCATTAGTGTTCTAATTTTCCCACATCTTCTCCAACATTCATCATTTTCCTTTTCTGACATATTAGCCAATCTTTCAGTAGACTTCTAACTGGTCTCCTTATCCCAAGCTCTTCCCTTTCCTGGACCATTAGCACCAAGCTTCCACATTTATATCCCTAACATGCAGGTCCAATGATGCCCATTCCCCCATTTAAGAAGTTCCATTTTGGCCAGATGGATGGCATGAGAAGAACATTAGTTTCTCAATCAGAAGATATGACATTTGAATCTCAGCTTTCCTGCTCCTTCCTATGTGACTTTAGCTCTCTGGTTTTTAGTTCCCTGGTCTGTAAAATGAGGGCACTGGGCTAGCTTAACTATAAGGTCCCTTCCCACTCTACAAATACAATAGAAATACTTCTGTTTGCCCTTTAAAGCCCTTCATGCATTGACTATACCCTCTCTTCCAAGTCTAATTGCATATTATTCCCATTCACATATTATACATTCAGTTAGTCATTGAGCCAGTCAACAACCATTCATGAAATGCTTACCATGTGCCAGAGACTCTAGGAAGCACTGGTGATAGTTGAAAAAAAAGCAAACCCCAAAATAGTCCCTGTCCTCAGGGAGCATCCATTCTATGGAAAGACAACATGCAAAAAAATAGGCAGATGATAAATGTAAGATACGTGCACAGTAAATAGAAGGTGGTAGAAGTGAGAAAGGCTCTAATGGCTGTGGGCTGTGAGGAGGGATCAAGAAAGGTCTCCTTTGGGGGGTGACTTGAAAGAATCTTGTAGGAAATCAGGGGTTTTGAAGAGGTGGAAGTGAGGAAGAAGAGCATCCCAGACATGGAGGAAGAGCCCATTCAAAGGTACAAAGATGAAAGACAGAGGGTTGTGTGCAAAGAAAAACCAGAAGAAGGGTCAGAAGTGCAAAGAAAAGCCAGAGCACATGGAGGTGAGCCAGGTGTAAGAAGACTGGAAAGGTAGGAAGAGGCCAAGTGGTGAAGGGCTTGAAAAGCCAATTGGAGTGTTTTCTCTTGGATCCTGGAATGGATTGGAAGTTGATAGGCTCAACAGAAAAGTGCGTGACATGACTGGATTTAGAAAATCACTTGAAAGCTGTGGGGATGATGAACTGGAGAAGGGAGAGGTTTGAGGCAGCCAAAAGGGAAGGACTGGCCATTCCCCATAGGTCCCCCTATCTCCTATGCCAGTATGTCTGACCTTCTGTTTGCTATCCCTTATACCTGGAAGGCTCCTCTTCCTCATCTTTGTCTCTTAGAATCCCTAGTTCCCTCCAAGATTCAGCTCAGATATAACTTTCTACTCTGGTTTTTCATGACTGCCCTTAGTGTTCCATCTTCCCAGGAGCAATCTAGTAAATTAGATTTGTATTCCTTCTTTCCAGAGGGCATTCTGGTAGTGTTTAACAACCATTTCTCTGAAAGAAAAAAATACTTATGATAGACTTTTAAGTTTAATTGGCATTATTAACATCATCACTTTCTTGGAAACCTCAGCCTCAAGGCCACATGTGACCTTCTAGGTCCTCAAGTGTAGCCCTTTGACCAAATCCATGCATCAAAGAACAAATCCCCTTAATAAAGAGATTTGTTCCGTAAAACTTGGACTTAGTCAAAAAAGCAACACCCAATGACCTACAAGACCATGTGTGGCCTTGAGACTGCAGGGGCCAGTTTTAACAATCAACTCTCCTAAGCCATCTGAGCTGACCAATCAAACCTTACCCCTAGCACACTCCCCTAAGTTTTGGTGTCTCTCTGTCTCTGTCTCTCCCCTCTCTTTCTGTCTCCCCCCCCCTCTCTCTTTCCTCACTCTCCTCTCCCTCTCTCTCTCTTTCTCTTTCTCTCTCTCTCTCTCTCTCTCTCTCTCTGTCTCTCTCTCTCTCTCTGTCTCTCTCTCTGTCTCTCTCTGTCTCTCTGTCTCTCTCTCTCTCTTTCTCTCTCTGTCTCTCTCTGTCTCTCTCTCCCCCTCTCTCTCCCCTCTCTCTCC
>CM053591.1:195874065-195885692 GCA_028646515.1 Pseudochirops corinnae
GTGGACATCTTCCATTAAACGCTTCCCAGAGGGTTGAGCCAATGTAGGGGGAGAGGGGAAAGGGAGAGGCTTTCCTTAGAGCCCTCTATGGTACGTGGCCCACAAGAGCATATGCCGGCTTTGCATCCATTATATCTTGTTCTCATGCCATCACCAGCCCACTTTCCTTTCTAGGCATACATCTTTGAAGTGGCAATATTATCGCCACTGTTACCCTCAGCCATTTCATTTCTCCTGTGTATGGGGAAGAGCAAGGGGAATGGATGAGCACGTACATCATGCCGACTGCATTCCAGGCACTGTGCTAAGCACTTTACAAAGACTATCTCATTTGATCCTCCCAGCAACTCTATGAGGTAAGTGCTACTATTATTCCCCTTTCAGTTAAGGAAACTGGGCTAAAGAGAGGTGTTTTTTTAAAAAAAGTTTAATAGTATTTTATTTTTTCCAATTACATGTAAAGACAATTTTCAACATTTGTTTTTCTATTTCGAGTTCCAAATTTTTCTCCCTCCCTTCCCTCCTTTCTCCCTAAGACAGTAAGCAATCTGACATAGTTTATATATGTGCAATCACATAAAATACATATTCACATTAGTTGTATTATAAAAGAAGAAACAGAACAAAAGGGGGGGGAACCACCAAAAAAAGTGAAACTAATATGCTTCAAACTGCATTTAGACTCAATCAATTCTTTCTCTGGCTGTGGATGGCATTTTCCCACGTGAGACTTTTGGAATTGCCTTGGATCAGTGTATTGCTGAGAAGAGCTAAGTCAATCATAGTTGATCATCAAGGGGAGGTCCAGAATTAAGTAGCTAAGAGTCTGAGGCTAGATTTGTATGCCTCCATGAGTATTAGGATTTAGCTTACTCACGCCCACTCAGCATCTCTCCATTGCCCTTTCAGTGACCTGAGACACTTATTCTTCTAGGATTTAGTAATTCATGACTCACAGCTATACAGTATTACTAAAGAATATTGGTGTTAAAAGATGGATTGTTTTTTTTGTAAGGAAGAAGACTGGAGTCATTAAACTCTGTCAGAGTTTTTCATATATGACCCATCCTATTCCTTTCCTATTCAATTTTAAAGTCATCATCCAATCACAGGCTTGTCCATGATATATGCATTAATGTCCACCCAACTGAATATCATAATATGGACAATATGCATTCTTCATCCACTTGGTTTTTCCTATGTGGATGGTTAAGCTAAACTGTTGTAGGTAAATATAGATCTTATTTAAGAGGTCCTGCCATGACTGATACAATTAGCAAATTAGCAAAATGTCATCTATAAATAAGAACCGCAGAAGAGCCTCACCACCTACAGGTAACCCTGCTTCCACATGGATGTTGTTTTGGGGTCATTCATCATAGTAGCTCTGCAAAAAGAAATGATCCACCCTCCTCGAGCCTCAATGTCCATCTTTCAATTAATTTAAAATGATCAGAAAAAACACCATAAAATAAAAAAAAAGAAATCATCCAAGAATGGAAAAAAGACTGGGATAATTCTTCTATAAGTAGTGTGGTTTAACAAAGAGTGCTTACCCAAGAGTCAGGAAGTCCTTGTCACCCCTGCTCCATAAACTCAAGGATCACATGTATATTTGGCCCCTCCTTGCCTAGATACGTAACTCCAGGCAAGTGCCTCAACCTTCCTGAATCTTAGGCAACTTGAGGACTCCCCAGCTTAGTAACAGGGAGACTATGATCCATCAGAAGACTGGGAATTGGAACTCCAAGATCACAGATCATTTTTCTATTTCCTGACAATCTGGCCAAGGAAATTGGGACATGAAGGGGAGGGATTGAAAATAGAAAGACAAATGCCTCTGCCCTAAAGTTTAAATGCACAATTAATTTTCTGGTCAAATCAACTATCCCAGGAAGCCAAGGGCAATGTTTATTCACTTTCAAGTCTTGTTTGGTTTATAAATCATGTGTTCATCCCACCTTTTGCAAATACCTGTTTTTCCCACCAAAGTTATCCTGCCTCAACATTATTGCTTCCTGCCTTGTCTGCTTCCAGATATTAATGGCTCTGTTACTGTCTCTTTCTCTGTGTCCGTTTTCCTGTATAGATCATCAAATATGTAATGAATGTCCTTCATAATATTTCCTGAAGGACACACATGAGAAAGCATTGAAGAAGGACTAGGCTAATGAAATGCTCCTGTAATTGGGCATCAGGAACCAAATTCCAGTGAACTACTCAGATACTACCTCCAATAGGAGGTCTTCCCTGATTGCCCCATTATTAGGGCTCTCTCTGTCTTGAAATTCCTTGGTATTGCATGCCTTCTCTCTCTCCACCTAGTCTGCTACTCAACCTTTGTGGGGAGATTGACCTTCTCAGCTTTGGAACTCCTGAATGATGTATATACTGCCCAAATTGGGGATGGAATGACATGACCCACCTCAGCTAGCTGGCTCTGGCTACTCTTCACTTTCCACTCCAGCAAGCTTCATAAGACCTGCTCTGCTGATGCACATGTGGCAGTGTCGCCCTCCCCACCAAACCATCTCTCTCTGATTTCTCAGTCTGAAAGAACTACTGACCCAACAATGCCAGGTCAATCATGGTCCCACTATTGATCCTTCATATTTCATATTCCATGGACCCAAGTGGATAAAATGGCACATGTTGGTAACTGAATGATTACTGACTTATAAATTTATCTTCTGTAGGCTTAGTGAAATAATCCTTAGAACACCTTCTGGATACCTCTAACAGGACAATGAGAATGCCACATAACTTATTCTGTTCTACAGCATCAATTTCTTGCATTACATAGCTATATTTTAGAAGCTTCTCATTCCATGTTCTTTGGAGACTGAATATTGTGTGTGACGAGAGATGTTAAAACCATTGTTAAATTACAGACATACTAATACATTATTGGTGGAACTATGATTTTGTCCATCTATTCTAAAAACAATTTGGAAATATGCAAGCTGAGAAATTGACTAAAATATCCATACCATTTGATCCAGAGATTCTATTTCCAGGCATAAACCCCAAGGTGGTCCATAATAGAAAGGCCTTAAATACACAAAAATATTTATAGCCTATATTTACTTTTTGTAATAAAACAAAATGAAACAAAAAACCCAGAAACACTGTAGAGGACCATTGAATGTAGAATGAATAAACAAATTGGGGTGTGTGAATATGCTTGAATATTACTTGGCCTTTAGAAGTGGTGTATACAGAGAATTATTGGAAAAATTAATGTTAACCAAGGCAAAGTGAAGTAAGCAGAGCAAGAAAATGACGCGCACAATGAGTATAGCATATAAACAGAAAGAACAGCAACAGAGAAGAGTAAAAACTGAACGCAATAAAATCATCATGTCCAATTTTGGCCCCAGAGAAGTGATATGAGGAGGAACCTTTCCCTCTTCTCTGCAGCAGTGGGGGGCTTGAGGTAAAGGACATCATATAGAAGGTCAGGTGAGTTCAGTGTCTTGCCTCCCCATCCCTCTTTCTTATTTTTTGTTATAAGAGATGCCTCTCTATAAAGGGGTGAGTTAGCTGTACATAAGTGGTATAAAAACCAAAGATAAAAAATATAAAATTTTCTTTTAAAACATAGGAGTGAATATTATGTCCAGGAGGCCATGAATGCTGCCTTGTTCTGTCTTAAATGATGCAATTTATCTTGTTGAATCATCATCAGCATCATTGTTGTTATTAATGGTCACGGGGTCAAAAGTCATGCTCGCTCCAGTATCAGTATTATTTTATGGTAAATTCAATGCCTTGGGCTCCAGTCACAGCACCCTGCCTCCCTCAGATCGTAGCAGTGCTCTGTCCCAGGACGGCGATGCTGAAGGACTGTGTGCCCAAGCCCCGCTCTGTCCTGTTCCTTTTCTTCTTTTCTCTTTCTCTTTTTTAATTTATGGAATAACACAAGAATTTCCATGACACAGCACAAAAAAAGATAATTGCATATGAAGTTGTAATTTCACCATGTACAACTCGCTAATCCTTTCAAACATACAACAAAATTGTTTGTCTGGAACAAGTTGTTTTATTTCTCGACCTGTTTTCTCATCTACAAAAGGAGGAGTTTGGATTCCTGCTGTCTGAAGTCCTCTCTGGCTCTCAATCTGTAGCCCTATTGTAACGGGCACCTCAATAATTACAGACACATCAGGTTTCTCAATGAAACCAAACACTCAGAGGTGTGGACAAAACCCAAACACCTTTTAATCAGTAAGCCAATCAAAGACTTTTGGTTATGTACAAAGATCCAGTCATTATAGATGACTTTGAAAGCCATTGGGTGAGCTGGAGCAAGGGTGTGCAGGAGATGAATTTGGCTCTATTGAGGAAATTTATTCAAGTCTGTGGATGATTTAGAAAATAGCACCTAGTTGGGAACCTGGAGCTTTAAGCATCTGGTAGAAACCAGAAGGGAGCCAGGCGTCTGAGGAGACATTGCTTAGAAGAGGGAAGGGGAAGCATCTCACCCTGGGGCTCATTGTCAGGCACAGGCTCAGGCTCCTTCCTACTTTGGTCAGAGGAAATCCTCCTGAGCTTTGAAAGGGCCAAAGCTCTGTCACTGGCTTCCTGGGACCCAGCACCCTCAGGGCAGCAGTACCTAGTGACAATGTTTTCATTGGGAGCTGAGAAAAGATGGGATGCTGTGAGGAAAAGCAGAAAAGACCAGGAGTCCAGGAAAAGCTGTGAGATGCTGGAGGGATATTTCCCAAGTACCTCATAAGGGGAGAACAGAACCTGGAGCAGCTGGAGCTGGGAATGCCTCTCGCCACATGTACTCTCTTGGTCAGAGCTTCCTTTCCCTAGATTCTATAAGTATGAGTGAGAGGATGTCATAGACTTCGAGGGGAGGAGAGATGAGGTTGTTGTTTTGTACTAACTACATCTCCTTAGTAAATGCTCCTTTCTTAAAGATCACATTTGAAGTCTTTCTAATGGTAATCTTGGTGGAAAGCATACCACTGAACAGATACTCATGAGCTATAAGGCCTTCTTGACTGCCCTGGTCAGGCCAAATCCAGAGTACAATACTCAGCTATGGGGGACATCCACAAGCTGGAGAGAACAAAGAGGCGGATGACCATGATGGTGAAGCCCTTGAAGATGAAGATTGCCTGAAAAACAACCAGATTCCCCTGATTTCCCTGAAGAAGAGAAGATTTAGTGGTATGTGAGAGATGCCCTCAAGTCTTTGAAGGATTGTCACATGGAAAATGGAGAAGACATGTACTTTACCAGAGGAAAGACGTGAAGACAATAATTTAAGCACTTCTCAAAAGCTGGGACCCTAGGGAGGCTATGCAAAAATGTCCTTCCCCCTCTTCTGGCTCAGCTGCTTCCTATCCAATCCAATTAGTATTGAGACTATAAGCTCCTTGAGGGCAGGGACTGTCTTTTGCCTCTTTTTGTATCCCCAGTGCTTAGCATGATGCCTGGTGCACAGTTGGTACTTAACAAACATTTAAGCTCTTGCTGTACACCAGACATTATGGTCTGCCCTGAGAATACAAAGCTAAAATTAGTTCCTGACCTCAAGGACTTTACCTTCTACTTACTTGTCTACCATTTCCCAGTAAGTCCGTGGGGCTGTTTAGCATCAGGTAGAAGGGTAAGTTGGAGAAGGATAACCAAGGCATACATAAGCTCCTCTACCCAAGGGTGATTCATCTCTGGGAAGTTTGCCCTGACGAGCAGCCCATCCTTAATTTGACTGCCTCTTATGGAGTGGGCTGAGGTCCAGGGCTGGTGTGATTTGCCACCCTATCACAAGCCACCCCTCAAGGGGAGAAGACAAAGTCAGAGCTGTGAGAACAACTCAGCCATTGCTTCATGGCTCCAAGCAAATGCGAGCTGGAATGAGAACTCTCTGGAGCTACCTGGTACCTGGTTGATCTGCCTCTATGCTCGTGTTGGTGGTAGAAGATGGAGAACCTAGCTCTGCCTCCAGTTGAGCAAGAGATCTTTGACCCACCTGCTCTTCCAGTTCCTGGAACCTTGGGCTCTGCTACCAGAAGCTACCTTGCAACTGTGGAGTGAAGCAAGTACAGGTGCTCCAGCACAATTTTTCATCTTAAGATTCCAACTTTGCCCTCGACAGAACCAAAGTAAAGGCAATAATAACAGCTCACATGTCTACAGCCCAACCCTGGAAAGGTAGGTTCCAATACTACCATTGCATCCACCACATCCCACCTCCCACCTCTTTGCTTCTGCTGTGCCCTATGCCTAGAATACTCTTCCTCCTCATTTGCACCTCTTTAAAGCTCACTTCAATGGTCACCTTTTGCAAGAGGTCTTTCCAGATTTCCCACATTGCTTCTTTCCCACCTGCCCACCTTCATTTATTATCATTTATCTCTTTGCAAACATATCATTTCCCTCCAGTAGAGTGGAATCAAGGATTGTCATTTTTGCATCCCTCAGCTCCTAGCAGGTGTTTTAATAACAAGCTTGTTCATTTGCTCTCCATTTTACAGATGAGGAACCTGAAGACCGAGAGAGAGAGGCACAATGGCCAAGGTCCCACAGCTAGTCAGACTTTGATGTCTCCTGACCCTGGGTCCCATCCTCTGCCCATGACTGCAGGCTGCCTCTTCAGAGCACATGGGAGCTGGGTTAGGAGGAACACAGCAACAACGGCCCATGAAATTGGGAAGGCTACAGTGGGGAGAGAGATCTAGGAGGGGAGTGGAGAGGGAAGGCTAAGCCAGATCTGTTTATCAGGCACCTGGAGATAAGTGCAGGTGTTTGAAAGCTGGCCTTTTGACAAAGGACAGACTCAGGCAGATGAGATCCTATCTCCAACACTTGACTTTTCCACCTAGGGCACTCTGACAACTCCTTGCCAAGGGAGATTGCTGATAGGTTTCTGAACCGAGCCTGGAGAAGGGGATTTAAGGCAGGAGGGAAATAAGCAAGCCCCTCCAGGTCCCTTTCTCCTTTCTCCTGCTGACGTTCCCCATGGGTGGCTGTGGCTTTCAAACTTCCCAGGCTGAGGGCCACCCGCTGAGCAGGCCGTGAACCACCCCTGCCCCCTGTCCGCTTAAACCCAGGGCTGGAGAGAGAGAGCTAATTCTCTTCTCTTGATTTCACCTAGGATTATAATAAAAGCTTGATGGTTATAGAGCCCACCATCTGCATGGCCTGTCTTGATCTTCCCAGCTAACCTGGGAGGCCAGAAAGACGGGGTTCATTAGTCTCATTTGAACAGATGAGGTATCATGAGGTCTTAGCTCCAGAGATAGAAGAGGCCATCTAGTCCAGTCCCATCATTTTACAGGGGAGGGTGACTTTTCTAAGGGCACACATCAGATCATGTCTGGAGCTGCCAGAGACCTCAGAAGCCAACTGGTCCAACCCCTTCATTTTATAAACCCAGAGCCCAGAGAGGTTCAACTTGCCCAAGGTCGGAGAGAGAACAGGAGGCGGAGTAAGGAGAGGAGAGTGGAGGGGAAGGGAAGGGACGAAGACTTTCTTAAGTGCCTACTGTGAGCCAGATGCTCTATCCAAATATTATCTGATTTGAACTGGAAGAGCCTCAAAGGAGGGGCCTGGATTGTTGTCTCAGCCCCCGGGACAGCCCGAGAAGGCTCCCTTGGCAAGGTTGTCATTTGCTTTCCCCGCCAAGTTTTAAAGTCCCTTCACAAGAGCTACAACTGACTGGCCTGGCCCAGGTAGAAAGTCCTAAAGCTGTGGCTTTCTCCTTCTGCGTCTCCTGACTCCTGTCTGGCCACTAGGGAAAAGGAAAGTGGCCAGCCCTGCTGTGTCCCCAGCAAGGCCCTGGTTTCTCTGCTTCTGGCCCAGCAGGATCCCAGGAGTGCTGGAGGAGACTGGAGAAGACAGGGGGTCTGGCCAGGGAGAGAGGGGGATGAAAGAAAACTCCTTCCTTTCCCACTCCACACACACATACCTACCCCACCCTCAAAAGTGGGTTTGGTCTCCTGGGCCCCTTTGCCCCAGGCTCGCTTTCTCAGGGTTTGACACATTTCACTGTATTTTCAGGATGGTGAGGGATCTCTAGGATGTGGAGGCCAAATGCAGAGGCCTAGAACCCTGCCAAGTTTGCTGCCCCACCCCTCATCATTCAAGGGTGTTAGGGAGTGGGGAGGGAGACTCTAACACAGGTGGGCCTCTCTGTGGCTTCAGACCCATGGCCAAGCTGTAGGAAATTCCTCTTCTGTCCCTTGATACCAGGCTTGGGGGAGACCTGATCACAACCATCACAAGGGCTGCTGTGTCCTGGAAGGCAGAGAACCTCCGAGTTCTGCTGCCTTATAAGGAAAGAGAGGCAGGTCCCAGCCAAGTCTGGACTGGGCAGCACGAACATACTGTAGCTTTCCACTCAGATGAGGAAGGCCTCCCTGAATATACCCGTTGTTTGAGCAGACTTTGCCTGGGTGCCCCTCCTTCCTCCACCCCCACCCCTCTGCTGCCAGCCAAGTCCCTGGCCCTGTGTGAGAGGCATCAGCCGCCAGCCAGCCAGCCAGGAGCCCCTCTCCCCTGAGACCTAGCCAGCGTGTGTCTGTGGTGGAGGGTGGCTGACTGTTGCTGGGGCCTCCCCCACCCCTACCTGGAGTGAGCCAGCCTCTGAGCCTGCTTTGTGCAACCCTCTGCCCCATGCCCACTGCTCCCACCTTTGGCATCCCAGATTGGAAGAAGCTGGGAAGGAGCCCAAGTCATCAGAGTGACCAATTTACTGCTGAAATAGGCAATCCTGTCACTTCCCACGGCCTCCTGGATACAGGGATGTGGCAAGGGGATGAACCTGTGTGTTCTCAACTAATCACAAAGTCACTGATTTAGAGCCAGAGGGTCTAGTGAAGGTGCAATGCCTAACCATAGTCTTCTAGCTGAGCAACAGACTCAAGTGACTATCTAAGGTGATGTTACCTGAGGGCAGGCAACCCTGTTTGTGAGGTGACAGATTGGAACCTCTTTCCTTGATCCCAGCCCTAGTTCACCTTCCATTGCAGCACACTGCCTCTCAGACCCAGGTCCTAACTCCAAGGGTAATCGTGCTATTTATGGAGGTGCCTGGGTGGCACAGTGCATAGAGCTCTGGACTTGGAATCAGGAAGACATGAATGCACACCCATCCTGGGCAAGTCACTTTATCTCTGTTTACCCCTATTTCTTCATCTATACAATAGGGATAATAGTAATATCCATCTCTCTAGATGGTTGTAAGGATCAGAGATGGTATTTGTCAAAATCTTTGCAAACCTTAAAGTTTTATCTCAATACTGGCTACTTTCATTATTATTCAGAGCCCTAGATTCTCATGAACCACATATTGTCAGACCTAGACCTTAGACATCACCTACTCTCAGTCTGTCATTTTACAGACAGATTATCTGAGGCTCAAAAAAAAAAAGAGATGATTTGCCTGTAAGCAATGTTGGCAAAGCCAGGATGAGGGCTCCAGACACCTCGATCAAGTCTCTTCATGCCCCACTGCCCTGTGAGAGTAAACAGAGATGTCCACAATTATGGCACAAGCCCCAAAGCTTGGCAAAGGCACAATTCTTGGGGGCTGATTATGTGCAGAGTTGATGACGTGGGATGTCCCCAACCCAGTGATGGGGAAATCATCTGAAATGGAAGCCGTTCACTTGGCGTGTGGCAATGCTTTTCGAGCACAGAAGAGTCTCCAGTTGTGTGTTTCGATGACTTGATGGCTTGGCACCAGGTCAACACTGAGCCAGATGGTGTCCTGTGACATGAGTCTTCCAGAGTCATCATGAATGGGTCATCATGAATTTCATCATGAGACCTCCTGCCTGTGGCCACTGACCTTCAGTCACATGTATGTCCTGAGGTCACCAAGGAAATCTAGATGTCACTCCGAGCACTCCAGAGCAGAACTCAAGCAATGTCAATGCAACAGGGCAAGAAAGGGAATGTTTCTAGCTGGCTATCAATCAATCATGCACATGCCTCCTAGCACTATTAGGCAGGCACTAGACACCAAGAATGAGACAGCCCTGCCCTCCAGGAACTTATTATCTATTAAGAGAAACAATACAAACATACTAATACATAGAAGACACATTTAATCAGGTCAATGCAAAATAGGTGGGGAGGGAGAGAGCTGGCTATTAGTGCCCCAGGCTACTTTCTTGGGCTGTAAGTTACAGTTGACTTATAAATCTACAAAAGCAGAGGGAGTTTTCATACCGGGAGGTCCTAGCTCTGATACAGTTGTAGGTTTGAGCCTGCAACTATGATTGATATATAAATAGATAACACCACTTTGGGCTATTTCTCTTATCTCCTAGTCACACTGACAGGTTGAGGCTCCAGAAAAGCAGCTGACTCCTCCTCATAGCATTCTAAGTATATCCCTGAGTTATTATGGCTTCTAGAACTGATTTTTATGAGCCCCCTTCGGTGTACTCCCCATTGATCACCAATAAGTAACCTTAATGAGTCTTTAGAAAATCAGGTTTATATAGAAAGTATGGCAAGAACAGTAATTACAAAAAAACATTTCTGACAAACTGGGAGTTCACCTTCCCCTGTGTATGCAAGGTCCTTGGGGACAGCATGATGATAGTGAGGTGCATTTGAAGAAAATACATAGGGCCAAAGATTCCAGCTTTTGTTTAATAGAGGTCCTTTTGTTAAGGCCTCACAATGTTCCTCTTGGTTGTCACTTTCTGTTGGGTTTAGAGGTTCAGCATCTATGTAGAGTCCACAGTCAGACCATCTCTCTGTCACTAGTCATCTTACTCACTGAGGCTGCTACAATCTTTGGGTGGTGTTTTTCTACATCTCTCTGTAGGTATGTACTCTGTCAGCAGTCTCTAGTGCTCCAGTGACCAGTGTTACTGATGCTAGTCACCCGTGGAACCTCTGCTGAGACCTTAGGAACTCTTAGATTTATGATTGTATGGGATGGTTGGGGTTGGGAAGAAATTCTCTCGCTTCTCCTTAGTCATTCCCTTTTAGGTGCTAGGCTAGAGTTGCTGAAATGCATAATTCCATATTGGCTTGCTATCCTCTATATCTGATTCTTTCAGTCAATCACAAGACATTTTAGAGTGCTATCATCTGTCTTTATCCAATAATCAAAGCATGTTAGCTTTAGATAGACATAGAATAATTAAATTTTAGCAAAAACTCTTGATGTAGAGTCCACTATTTTTGTGGACAAGATGTGGGTCAAAGAGTTGTACAAATAGATGCATTTAGAAATGATTCATGATAATAAGACATAAGAGCTAACAGTTATATAGCACTTAAAGGATTATTCTCACAACAACCCTATGGGGAAGGTGCTACTATAATTATATCTATTTTGTAGGGGAAGAAACTGAACCTGAGGAATGGTGACTTTCCCAGGTTCATGTAGCTAGTTAAAGTTTGAGGCAGGACTCAAACTCAGGTCCATTCATTATTGGGAAGTCTCTCTTGGAACTTCCTATGAGTCTGTGCTTGGCTGTTTAACATTTTAATCAACTTGCCCTAAAGCATAGAAGACTTGAATGAATGAAAATCAAGAAAAGATCTCCACTGGCTAGAATCATTGGTGGGATCTTCAATGGGATTTAATGGGGGGAAAATGTAAATTCCTACACTCAAATTTCTCTTTTTTTTCCTTTTTTTTTTTT
>CM053591.1:195891699-195909229 GCA_028646515.1 Pseudochirops corinnae
CTAATTCTGAAGGAATTATTCTCTACAGAAAGCTTTTGAGATTCTTTTTCCATCTGGCAAATTCAACTTTTTAAGGCATTCTTCTCCTCATTGGCTTTTTGGGCCTCTTTTGCCATTCGAGTTAATCTATTTTTTAAGGTGTTATTTTCTTCAGTCAGGTTGTTGACTCTCTTATCATGATTTTCTTGCATCATTCTCATTTCTCTCCCCAATTTTTCCTCCACTTCTCTTATTTGGTTTTCAAAATCCTTCTTAAGCTTCTCTATGGCTTGTGACCAGTCTACATTTTTCTTGGAAGCTTTTGGTGCAGGAGTCCTGACTGTGTTGTCTTCCTCCCGTTCCATGCTTTGATCCTTTTTGTCCCTAAAAAAAGAATCTAATGTTTGATTGCTGGGCTTGCTTTGCTTCCTTTGTCTACTCATGTTGCCAGTCAATTACTTGACTTATAGGTTCAGTAGAACTCTGCTTTCAGAGGGGAGAGCTCTGTCCCAAATTGCTGGGGCTTTTGCAGCTGCCAAAGCTTTTAGGGGGCCACTGTTTCTGCAGCCCCCACCAGCTTTGGCTCACTGAAAATGCACCTCAGGACCACCACCCAAGACTGCGATGCCAATCCAGGTAGCTCAAAGCAAGAGCACTTAGCCTCTGAATGATCACTTGACCCCCCTGCAATCTGCAGGCTGGGAGCTTCTGAAGCAGCCATGTGGAGGCAGCTGCAGGGCCTCCACTTCTGCTGCTTCCTTGCCCTGGAGGCAGATTGGCCTGATGCTCTCCCTCAAATTTAGCTGAGTTCCACTGACCTTTCACTTTGTCATTTTTTCTTATGGGTTGGTAAATCTAGAAAACGCTACAGCTGCTGGCGATTCAAGCTCCAGCCTCAGCTTGTTCTGGTGGCCCAAGGGCTCCAGCCACAGGTTCATGCAGTGCTGGTCTGGGCTTCCAGCACATTGCGATGAACTCCTTTGCGTCTATCTGCCAGGCCACCTTCAGCAGGAGCTCTGCCCCTCTGTCATTTTGTGAGTTCTGAAGCTTTAAAATTTGTTTAGAGTCATATTTTATAGGTATTTGAGGTTGTTATCATGAGAGCTGCGGACTTTTGCTGCTTCTACATGGCCATCTTGACTCTGCGCATACACTCAAATTTCCCCTCAAAATAAAACAAAAAATTCTTAGCATGTATAAATAAGATGGGGGAAGTGTGCAGAAACTATTCTTCCTAAGGGGAAAAAAATTCCTGTGGTTTAAGTATACTATGTGGTCAATATGAGTCAATAGTATGAAACAGCAAAAAAGCTAATGGAAGGTGGATGTTATAAGAAGTGTATAGCCCAGGAGAAGGGAGGAGGAGATAGTCTTTGGGAGGTTATAGACATTAGAAGGAAGAGATTCTAGCTCACTAATATCTCTGTTCTTGACAAGTTACAAGTAGAAAATTATGGTGGAATATGGATGTCACATTTTAGGAAAGACAGTGATCATCTAGAACGCCCTACAGGGAAGCCACTGGGGTGGTGAAGAGCCTTGAAATCACATCACACTGACATGGTGTGAAGGATTTGGGGATGTTTGTTCTGGAGAAGAAGAGATCTATAGAGCGCAGGAGAAATGTCTCTGAATATTAGAAGGCTGTCAGTGGGGAAGAGGGATGAGACTTGGTCTATTGAAGCTCAGTGGAGAAAACCACAAGCAAGCATAGAATTTAGAAAGACAGATTTAGATTTAATTTCAGGAGGAAGTTGAGCAATTGAGGAATCTCAAGACAGATCGAAAGGCCTTGAGCCCCTTCACTCAATGTCTTCAAGCTGGGCCTGGGTAACTACTTGTCCTCGATGTCATAGAGGGTGTTCTGCTAGGTGGTCTAATGGACAGAGGGCTGCACTGGGAGACAGGAAAACAGAGTTCAGATCCTGCCTGTTGGAAGCCAAGCTCTCAGCCTTGTTTCCTCAACCATAAAATAAGGGTAATAATGTCACTGACTTCACAGGGTTGTCATGGGTATCATTGGAATAATGGAAAGGGCTTTGCTAACCTTACTTTGCTATCTTAATATTAGCTAGTCATATTATTATAGTCCCAGAGGATCTGTCCAACTCTGGTGTTTTGTGATTTGTATGACTATTTTATGTATTCTGATTGGAAACCTGGAGGAAAACTTGTGACCAAGTCCTGGGCAGATGAAAAGTAAAGACCTCTATTCTAAAGAAGCAGCCACTGGATGTGACGTTGTGGCTTTCTACATTGATCTTCTTAAGAGTCATGTATGATGGGCCTGTGCTAAAGGGCTTCTGTAAACCTCTGAGCCTCCTCCTTTCTCCATTGTGGGGTGGGGTGGTTATTAGGCCCCCTACCTCCCAATGGGAGGAGGTAAACACCCCTGCCATTTCTATAGCCACAGTATTGCTGCTGAGATGAAGGTGAAGAGCTAATAAGGCTGCGGAATTGAGGCTGCCCTCGCAAATGAAGATGACTCCGTCAAGCCTTGCAGAAAGCCAGATTGGGTGTTTTCCAGTTTGTTACCTGGGCTTAGATCACTGACTTGTAAAGTTCTCTAAGGAATTCTGACTGTGCAGTGAAATAATAGCAGGCTGACACAGGCTGATGTCATTGGTGAAGCCTAAAATTTCCCTGCTGGCTACAGAAAACTTTGCAAAGATGTAGCAGGTGAGTTCTTCATTCCTTACAGCCCTAGTCCTACAGTCTGACAATTGAGTATGGAGCTGGTCACCAAGATCTGACTACAGTTCTGATCCAGCTGCCACCACCATGACATCCTAATAGGAAAATGACATCATCAACCCTCAAAACATTGTAAAAAAAACACATTGGATAAGGTTTAACATTTTCAAAGCATTTTTTCATGTAGGATCTCATTTGGTCCTTAAAGAGCTTTTCAAGGTAGCTACTTCCAGGGACAAGGTGGTACATGTAGTAGAGCATTCACTAGACCTGGAGTCCCAGGATTTGAGTTCAAATCTTATTTCCATTGCTTACCATTTGCGTAACTTTAAGCAAATCAGTTTACCTCCCTGGACTTCAGGTACTTTACATTTGAGGAAATTGAGTCTCAGAGAAAATGGCCAAAAGCTGAAAGAGCTCTCTGACCCATTGGATAGATGGCTATCAGGATCCCAAAAGATCTTGACAGAGTACTCATTAGAGATATATGTAAAGTATTACATTGTGGTTCAAAAAATCAATTTCATGTGTAGAAGGTGGGGGAGGATTGGTTAGAGAGAAGTTCATATGAAAAATATCTGGGAGTTAGTTGGAATGGAACAAACTCGTTGGAATGTAGTGGCCAAAAAAGCTAATGAGATCTTGGGCTAAGTTAAGATAAGAAGACTTCCAGGACAAGGGAGACAATTGTCCCTCTGTACCCCACCCTGGTCTGAGCACAAATGAAGTATTGTGTTCAGCTCTAAGTAATTCAGGAAACATATTGACAGTCTGTAGAACAATCAGATAGATTGACCTCTATAGGAGGACAACCAGGAAAATCAAGAGCCTTGATTCCATTCATCCAGGAATTACTAGGAAGAATTGGGCAGGCTTAGACTAGAGAAGAGAAGACTCTTGGGGATACAGAACAGCTTCAAGTATTGTCCTGAGGAGGACTGATTACCATTGTCTTGATTGGTCCCAGAGGGTAAAAGTGGGAAGGAGGTGCTAAGGAGTCAAGTGAGGCTTCCTGACATTTAGAACTGTCCCACAGTGGAATCAGCTAGTCATGAAAGCTTTGAACTGAAAGGGTCCTCAAAAGTTCTATTCTCTAACTCCCCTATCTTACAGATGAGGAAACTGTACTCAAGTCAAGTTTACCCAAGTTCCCACAGGTAGGAAGTGAGATAGCCAGTATTTGAACTCAAAATCATTGACAAATAAATGGAACATCAAAATTTGGCATGGTTGTTTATAAGAACAAACCCCAAAATCTGAAATAGTTTTAGAAAGAATTTTATTAGGTCATTTGATAAAGGAGAGAAGAGACATGGCTCCCTTTCTCCAGATTCTGGAAATTTGACATTAAATAGGATTTTGACTAAGGTTCCCTATGCAATAACCCCACATGCCCATGAACATAGTTAAAGAAGCTTGCCAAGAGGGGATCCTGAAAGCAAGGAGGAATCTGAAGTATCTCATAACCTTCTCTGGCATTCCCAGAGAGTTATGGGGGTCAAGTAGCATTCTTTATATAGACAACCTTTAATCACATAAGCTCGGATTTAAACTATAATAATTTCCCCCCAAATAGCATAATAAATCACTTTTCTTACAACACCTAAACTTTTCCAAGGCAGTGGAAGGGCACCCCCATAGTTTCCTGGTTTTTTGCCACTGCCACAAACAGAATGGTTATGAATATTTTTGTGCCTACAGGACTATTAATTTTCTTTGAGACCTTTGGGATTTGGGTCTGGTGTCACCAAATGCGAGGCAAACTTTGGGGCATAACTAAGGTAGGAACTTGTTTTGCTCGACTAGGTGTATTCATTACAATAATCTTATTTTTCTTCTTTTTATGTTCAGTAGTGGGGGAAGTGGAAGGGAGAGAAAAAAAATGTCCATTGAAGAAAATTAATTAAATAAAATGTTAGAATGAAGGTAACTTTAAGTCTGTAGTACATAAATGGTCAAAGGGTATGAACAGACAATTCCGAAGAGAGGAGACACACATTTTTCGTGATTGGTTGGGCAGAGGGCTGTTTCACCAATAAACACAGCAGCTTTGAGGTACCACCTCAGCGTGGTCAAGGGGCAAAAATAATGGAAAGCACATTAAAGGATTTGGAGCCCTAGGTAAACTAGGCAGACTTTCCTGGTGGCGTGGCCAACTGATAAAGATGACCCAGTGCAAGCAATGGGAAAAGAGCCGCTGGAGAGAGAGCGAGAGAGATCATGGAAGCTAAGGGAGGAGAGGTTATCTCAAAGGAGGCGGTGGGACAATGCCAAAAGATGCAGAGAGAGGAAGGATGGCGACTGAGAAAAGGCATTTTAGCAGTTGAGATCGTTGGTATCCTTGGAGAGCGAAGTTTCAGTTGCAAGGGGGGAGGGGAAGCCAGATTGTGAGGGACTGAGAAGTGTGTGGGAGGTGAGGCGATAGCGGCCCAGTGCAGATGGCTTTTTTTCTAGGAGTTTGGCTGTGAAAGGGAGAAGAGCTAGGTGTTGATAGATAGCTTGGAAGGATGTCTGGGTCAAGTGAAAGTTGTTTTCTTTTTTTTAGGAATGGGTAGAGCCTGGGCATGTGTATGGGTATTGAAGAGTGTGAGAGCAGATAAGGAGAGATTAAAGAGGTGAGAAAAGGTCAGAATAAAAGAGAGAGAGGTAAGTTCACAGAAGAGCTAGGCAGGGATGGAATCAAA
Source organism: Pseudochirops corinnae (assembly GCA_028646515.1). Lineage (NCBI taxonomy): Eukaryota > Metazoa > Chordata > Mammalia > Diprotodontia > Pseudocheiridae > Pseudochirops > Pseudochirops corinnae. The sequence continues at coordinate 195,897,057 of CM053591.1, forward strand.
GGGTGGAGAAAGTAGCCTCAGTGAAGAGAAGTGCCAACTCTTCCTCAGAACCCTAGTATGGGAGGAGGAGAGAATGGGGAAACCACAGAGGAACTAAGAAGACTAATGGAGGAAAGAAGCGGGAACTCAGGTTGGGTGGTCTCTGTTTGTGCTCTCAGCAGGAGTAAGAGATACCCGAGAGGTGGTCATGGACAAGACGAGTTAAGGCTTGGAGCACCAGGTACAGGAAGGGAAGATGGACAGTAAATTAAGAGAGAATAAAAGGATTATAATTAGGAGAAATAAAGAATGAAAGTCCTACAGAGTAAATCATTTAAATGGATTTCTCTAATGGCTTTAAATAGGGCCCATTTTCAAGGTAGTTGTTAAGCATTACTCATCTGCAGGGAGAAATCGTAAAAATAATGCATTTAATATGGCATCAATCTCGAAAGCTTTATTCTTTAATGTTTAGCTGCTGCTTTTGCCTACCCCGTACCTACCTCTCCACCGCCCTGCAGATACTGAGAGTTCTGGGTCTTGTAGCCACACACATCATGGCAAAAATATTGTGACTTAGAAGATGGGCCCTGCCATGCCATCCCCTCTTATTTGGAAAAGCAGGGGAATATAAGCATACAATGGTGTGTAAAATATCAGACTTTCAATGTGTTGCTATGATTTGCTGAACTTTACTCTCTGGAGATTGGTTGGGGAAAGAACCTACTGAGATGCATAAATGAAATCAAAACAAAAGGTAGCAATAAAAATGTGTATTTTAAATAATCAATCTTTTATACATAAAGAATTTGGGGGTCACTAAAAATTCAAATTTTCCCAAACCAGTCCAGTGTGCTCTCCTCTTCAGAATAAATTATAGGCCCGAACCGCCATCTGTTTGCTAGGCCTGCCCCAACACACTTATGCCAAAGGATGAGTTCCATAGGTCATTTTTTCAACAGCAAATCATAGACCAGGCAATTGACATCCTCTATCCCGCTGGTTTTATCTGTGTGGGAGGTCAGGCTGGGCTCTTGAATGATTCTGAATCTTGTTTAGGAGCCCCCAAAGTCTTTTAGTGTTTGATTCAGTTAGCGCAATGTCATCTGCGAACGGGAGCATCCTGAAGACTTCACCACAAATGGAAAATCCATCTTCTTCTTAGACTTTTTCACAAGCTCTCTTCCATTACAGAGGTGAATCTATGGGACAATAGACTTCATGTTTCATGCCGTGCTTTTATAATATTGACACTTGCATGGGAGACACAGTGTTGAAGGAGAATAATCAAGGCACCATATCAAATGTTTGCTTTGTTTGTGATGTCAAAGGATAGGACCATAAGGGGTTGCTCTTCATTAGGGAATGTCCTAACAGATTGTGGTACATATGTATAAGATGTAATGCCATTGGTCTATAGAAAATGATGAAAGGGCTGACTTCAAGAGCAATCCGGGAGAGCATGCATGAAATGATGCAGAGTGAGAAGAACCAGGGGAACAATTTTGATAATGAAAACAATATTGTAAAGACAGACAGTTTTGAAAGACTTGGGAAGCTTGATGAGTGGGATGACCAACCATGATTCCAAAGTGATGACGATGAAGCATGCCCCTTTCTCCTGACAGGTGATGGACTCAGGGTGAATACTGAGGCAAATATTTTTTGGACATTGCCAACAAGGTAGTTTGTTTTGTTTGTCTACGTGCATTTGTTACAAAGGCTTTGTTTTGTTTTATTTGCATGAAGAGATGGCAGAAAACAGACTTCTGCGTGAAGAAAGAGTTAACAAGCCAAAGCAAATGTTTATTTGCTTTTTAACATGGTAACAAACAATAAGCCTGATGGGACCTTCTACCTTCTCCATCTTTCAGTCTTTCATACTGAGGGAAAGGTGTGACCAGCTTTGAAGTGTTACTTGCCAACCCTTTTCCCTTCCAAGACATGCATCAAGGATCCCCTTGATTCCAGCATAGATTATTCTCATTAAGAGTTTGTACATATGGGAAGTAGGCAAAGACATCATGTTCTCTTGGGCAACTTTATGGAGAACCGTAGCTCATGATGCCATTGACAAACAGGGGAAGACAGGCTGGTCTCTTGGTGGGAATGGCGGGTGACTGATGGACAGCCTAACACAAAGAAGGCTCCAGCATGGTGGTAGGTCCCCTGTGTCAAACTACCTAGAGTACCTGGGCAATAATAAAATAGGAAGTTTAAGAATGGATGGGAAATAATCTGTGCTGTTGAAGGGAGTATCCACAGATCCTCTGGAATGTTGAAGCTTTGGTTCTTTAAGAAATAGCATGTATAGAATCTCTGTGATGTCAGCACAAGGGAAAACAAAGCGGAAATGTAAAAGGAACCCAAAGAAAGGCTGGCTATTTGATGAAAATAATGAGGATGGCAGAAGGGAGATGGGGCCAGTGTGACAAACAACATTCTCTCCTGTCCCCACATCCACCCTTAACACTTTAAGACAATGACATGCCCCAAAGTCCCATTGTTCTATACATAACCCATAGATCTAGAGATGGAAAGAAACTTTGGGCTCTTTGAATCCAACACCCTCATTTTACAGATAACAGAGCTGAGTCACAAAGAGATCGTAATTTGCCCAGGGACACATGACTAGTAGATGTCTGAAGTGGGATTTGAACCCAATTCTCCCTGACTCCAAGACCAGTGTCCTGTCTTTGGACAAGAATGGGAAGGGTAAACATATAATCATTAATTTAGATGTACAATGGATCTTCACTAGAACCCGCCTCCTGTAATCCTGCCCCTACCCTGAGGCAGATCCTCATCACCTCTCGCCTGGACTATTGCAATAGCTGTGCGGAAGGAGGGAGGATCTACTTGCCTCAGTTTCTCCCCACTCCAGTCCATCCTCCACTTTGCTGTCAATTGATCTTCCTAAAGTATAGGTTGATGAAGTTATGCTCTCCCAACCTCAATAACCTAAAATGGCTCCCTATTTCCTCTGTGAGTATAAAAATCTTTTGTTTGCTCTTAAGGACCTTCATAACCTGGCCTCTTCTCCCTTCCTGGCCTCCACATCCTCTTCATTCCAAGACACTGGCCTTGCTGTTTCTGGCATATAACACCCCATCTCTAGACTCCAGGCACATTCCCCATGCCTGGAATGCTCTGCCTCCTGTGTCTGCCTCCTGGCTTCTCTGGCTCCCTTCAAGTCTCAGGAAAAGTGCTTCCTCCTAAATGAGGTCTTTCCCAATGCCCCCTCTTGCTAGTTCCTTCCTAAAGCTCCTTAAAGGCAAGGACAGTTTTTGCCTTTCTTTGCACCCCCAGCTCTAAATCCAATGCATGCCACCTTCTCTTCCTCTTTCCCCAGGATGACCTGCAGCCTGAGTCATCCCCAACAATGACTGAACTTTTACAACTGTTCTTTAGACCTCTGATGTTAATGATGGGAACAATCCACCAGAGTTAATAGTAGTAACAGTCAGTGACTAACTAGCAAGTAGGTCAAGACTGATTGCCTGAGCCTTCCAAGAAATCAGGCTCTGTGGGTGGCTGGCTGAGGCTGAAAGGAAATAGTCACTGGGAGCTGGAACCCAAGACTGAGAAGGAGAGAGCAAGGGCATGTCTCAGCACCCTTAAGGAGGTCAAGTCACCAGGCATGGGGGGAATTCCACCCTCAGATCCTGGAAGAGGTAGGAGGTGGAATTGCTGCACCAGTCACTGCCAGGCATCTTGGAAAAATCATGGGAAATGGGCAAAGGGTTGTTGGACATGAGATGGGAGCATGTCCTGATTTTCAAAAGAGGGAAGAGAGCAGAATTTTAAAACCACACCCCAGTGATTGGGAACTTAAATGTGATTCTTAGCAAAATTCTAGAATGCTGCAAGAAAGGGAAGGCCAGTGAGTAGCTGGGAAATGAAGGGACCAACATGCTGAAGAGCCAGCATGGCTTAATGAAGGTCAGGTCATCGTCAGCTAACCTCATTGCCTCTTATTTGAGTGGGTGACTAGTCCCCCATATGACTGTATGCACTCTCACATTTCCACAAACTCCTTATGAGAACCTCCACATACATTGAATGAGAGCAATCTTGAAGAACCCTGGAACAGAGTTGGCTTCTCCAAATCACCTTCTAAGGCAGCATGCACCTTCATAGTCATGCAATGGACTGAATAAGATTCTATTTGTGAAGTGCCTTGCAAATCTCAAAGTGATGTACAAATGCTGGGTATCCTCCTCATCATCATCATCACCATCATCATCATCACTATTACTAAATGCCGATCTTTGTCTAATGACATTATATGACTGCAAACCTTGAAAGAGCACAATCTCTGAACACTCAAAGTTGTGGGCCATTGAAAGGCAATGGAAAAATTCTTGGTGGCCACATGTGGGCTATAGGATGTTACCAATATAGATTGGTAGTGTTGTGTGGGGAAAGTGCTATAAAGGATTAGCCCATTGGAAAAGTAAATGGGTCAGTAGAGTAGCAAGGGTGAGCAAGAACTGATTGATTTTTATCTCATTTCCTAGAATGACACATAATAAGGGCTTAACAAATGCAGGGTTGATTAGATAGAATTGGGATTTTACAGGGGTCACGGCCAGGAGTTGCACAGGGTGAGAAGGAACTGATAAGCTATCTGCATTATTTGAGGGAATGAGCATATCCAAGTACTAGAGCAGTAGACCAAGAGAATGCTAAAAATATACTTTATCTAATTGGGAGCAAAACATTAGATAAACTATGTCCACTAGCTCCCCCACTACCATTTTGTTGTGGACAAAGTGGAGATACATGGGCATAGTAACGTGGAGCCTACATCGGCTGAATGTCTAGACCCAAAGAGTACCCGTTATCAGTTCTATATCAGCTTGGAAGGAAATCTTTAGGAAAAGGTCTTTGGATTTTCTGTGATTTAAACCAATGTCTCAGATAAAAGCCTCTGTGACATGGCTTCCTCATCAAAATGTGGGAAACACCATTAGGAAGGTAAGTCAACGCCAATGGTAGAAAGAAGATCTATCAAGACCTTTGCAAGCAAGCAGATTGAGCCCAAATCTTGCACTGGGATTCTAAAATTCCATTTCTGAAAGACCAGATGGAGGAGGTAACATCTGATCGTGGGTACTGGGGGGTGGGGATGGGCTGTTTAAGCCTGGAAAAGAAAAGAAAAAAAAACCTGGAGTACATGATGGCTGTCTTCAAGTATTTGAAGTTTGTTGTGTGAAAGAGGGATTAGATTGGCTTTGCTTATCCCTGGAGTGCAGAACTAGGAAGATGGAGAAAAAGCAAATTGAAGGGGGAAGTCGAGAGCAGCTTCTTTATGACTCAGGCTTCCTAAGAAAAGAAGAGCCTGCCTTAGGAGGCAATGAGCAAGCCCTCCACCCTCAAGATCTTCAAGCAGAAACTACATGGCCAATTGCCAGAGAGATCATAGAGAAGGGCTCCTGCCCTGCTCAGGTGAAGGTTATGTCCTCAGGACCTAGCATGTTTCTAAGATCTCTCTGAATTCTAAGGTTCTATGGCTCCACCCTAGAGATGAGTTACTAGTTAGCCCTGAGCTCCCCTGAAGAAATAAAGAGCTTTGCAAAGGGCATGGTCATCTGGAGTTATTCTTGCCGTCATGCCTGGTCCAATTAATACTTTCCATTTGCAATACTGGCGAAATTGTACTTGGATCCGATCCTGCTCATTCTACTCTACTCCTTGAAACAAGAACTTCTAGTGTTGATCCTGGGAAATGTTGTCAAGGGGCTTGGTCACTCCATTTTGGTTGGGAAAATCCCCTAGAACCTGTCCTTGTACAAAATTCCTCAGCCTGCTCCTTCCTTGGGCTCTGCATTCTCTCCTACCCAGCCTCACCATCCTCTCCCATTCCCAGCAGAACCAAACATCCCATGAAGAGTAAAATTTCAGGATATGAATCCCAGATTTAGAGCTAAGACATTGATCTAGACCTTAGAGGACATTGAGTTCAGCCTCTTCATTTTACAGATGACTAAACAGGTCCTGAAAAAGAACATGACTTTCTGGATAGGCCATAAGTATCAGAGTCCAGCCTTAGAGGCTGGTGCTCTGACTGCATATTGATTACTCTGGGAGGCATTCCACCCTCCTGATATTACCCCACCCCCCAAGACTCATTTCTTCCACCCATCCATTTAATGAGTATTTACTACTTGCTAAACACTGGGAAGACAAGTATAAAACCACAATCCCTACCCTCTGGACGTTTTCATTCTCATGTGGGAGAAAACACAGAAGCATCTAAAGGAATCTCAGAGGAAGTTCTTAGCAGTGAAGAAGCTTGAAAAGGCACAGGGGAGACTGGAAGAAAGACTGAGGTAAAGGGGAAGGACAATGGGCATGGTCAACAGAGGTACTACCTATGGAGGAGGGCACAGGCTGGAAGAACCCTAAGATCATGGTCCCTCCCACATATCACTGTGTCCCACACTAATTGTCATCTTTCTCCATCTAAGGCAGAGTTGTCTGGTGCCTTCCTAGGCAAAATGGGACTTAGCAGACTCCCTGGCCAAGCTCCTCTGGCCAACTCATCTCCAAGAGCTCTCTTGAAGGGTAGAAGAAAATCTAAGTAAAGACGAGTCACAGGTCACTTAGAGTATTGTAGTAGATAGAATGCCTGATGTGGAATTGGGAAGACAGGAGTTCCATCCTGCCTCAGATGCTTAAAAGCTATGTGACCCTGGATAAGTCACTTAACCTCTGCCTGCCTCGGTTTCCTCATCTTTTAATAGTGACTATAATAATCTCATCAGCCTCCTAGGGTTGTGACGAGGAACAAACGGGAAAATACATGGGAAGCATTTTGCAAACTGTAAAGTGGGCTAGAATGATTAGCTATTATTACATTCTTCTAAAGAACCCTCGGGCTTTGTTACTTTAGCAGAGAAACTTGCCCCAGGTCCCATCCAGGTAGTGCTTATTATCAGGTTGCTCTGACCCAAGGAGGCAGTGTGGCACCTGGAAAGACCTGCATTCAGAATCAGAGAGTCTGAGTCTTAATCATGGTTCTACTACATACTACCCATATGACCTTGGATAAGTCACCCCCCCTCCACAAGCCTTAGTGTCCTTGCCTGCAAAAGGAGACTGGACCCAATGATGTCCCAGGTCGCTCCAGTTCTCAGCCTATGATCTTATGATCTGAGTGGATAAAGACGTTTCTTGGAAAATTAGCGATCTCTCCATTGTTTGGCTAGGCCTGTTTCCACCTCCATGAGCACTGAGGCAGTTAAGGAGAGCATGGGCCTTATCATCCTTCTCCTAGGTGAAGAGCATCAGCAGATGGCCTTTCTCTCTCCCTCTCCAGCTGATTTCATCTCCCAGTCGCTTGCCTAGAGGGAAAGTGAACATCCCTGGTTTGCACTTGTAATCAGGAAAGCTGGAGTTTGAAACCAAACCATCCTCATGTCGAGCTGGGTGGCCTGGACAAGTCACGTGGCCTCTTGGTTTCCTCATCTGGAAAATGGGCCTAATAACCCTTACTTCAAAGAGGTGTTGTAATAGTTAATTAATATTTGCAAAATGTTCTGAGATGTGTAGATGAAAGCCCCTAGACAAGGGCCCAGTGTTATTATTAGAGAGAAATTAATCCCTTCATCATGTTTTGGGAGTTCCCTGCTCAGTTATCCAGCCTGTCCCCTCTTTGGGGGGCCACTGGCCCACATTTGCAGCTGCAGATGATTCTTGGTTCCCTAGCAACCAGATAGGGCTTTCTCAGCACCAACTAGTTCAGCATCCTAAGAGCCCTTTCTTTCTCCTTTGATCTTAAGCCACTGGGGCAAGAGCTATGCTTTCACCAGCATTGGATCATGTCCAGCCCTGTGTCAGCATGGAACCTACTCTGAATTAGAAGAGGCTGCCCTGGGAGTTGTCTCAGCTTCTACTCCAGAGATCAGGATATTTCCAGATATCCACGCTTTTGAGGAAGCATCATGCTTGATGTCAATCATCATTCCTTAGGCCCCTTAGAAAAAATATTTCTCCCTGATATGGACAGTTAAATTCTTCATCTTTTCAAGGTGAAAATTTGTGGGATATAGTAGAAATTAGAACCACATATCAAGCCTGAAGCTAAAGCATTGCTGGGCAAACTGCTGGAAGAGTGCCCAGTTGATGTGGGTATATCTGTAGTCAATATGATCCCATGACCATAAATCAGCTACCAGTGCAGCTGAAGATACTGTAAGTGACCAGCTTGGTGTCTTTGGACTTTGGCAGGCCAAGAGTTCAGACTGAATGAAGACACTGAGCTCCCATTTGTAAATTTTGAGCTCTATATTTTAATAGAGAAGGTTGACCTGGCCTGAGGGTAGAAGGCTGGCTTCAGACTCAACCTGGGTTCAAGTACTTGCTTTGATCGATACTGGCTATGTGACCCTGGGCAGGTCACCTAACCTCTCAATGCCCCAGACTACTCTCCATGGTGAGAAATTGCAGAGCATGCAGAGATCTGCATCAAGGAAATTCCTCCCTGGGAACTTCCTGCCCTGATGAAATCACAGATGTGATCCAAACAAAACAAACCAAACTGATTCATTTGAGTGGTGTGGACATACTGTTTACCAGTGCAGATCGCCACCAAAAATACAACTGCTTCCAACAGCTAGCTTTAAGGTTTGCAAAATACTTTACAAATATTAATTCATTTTATCCTAACAACAAAAGATAGGTGCTATTATTTTTATGCCAATTTTAAAGATGAGAAGACTGAGGCACAGAAGCTTGATTTGCCTAGAATCACATAGTTAATGTCTAAGAATGGATCTGAGCTCAGGGCTTCCTGGCTTCAGATGCAGAATTCTATCCACTGAACCACTCTGCCACCTGTAAACCTTCCACACCTTCTCGTTTTGTATGATTTGTATCTATGTATTTCCTTATAAGTCTCCATTCAGTGAATTCAAGGGCATCATTATTGGCAATATACTATAGTCAAGCTATGCTCACCATGTGTTTTTCCATCACTCTTTGAGTTCCTTGAGCTCAAATCTGGCCTCAGACACTTAACACTTACTAGCCTGTGACCTTGGGCAAGTCACTTAACCTCAACTGCCCTGCTTGCTCCCTCCACAAAGCAAAAAAAAAACAAAAAACAAAAACAAAAAAAAAACCCAAACAAAAAAACTCTTTGAGTTCCTTATCACTTTCAAACTTCTAAGACTCCAGTGTCCCATAATTATAGCTATATGTCATCACTGGGAGAATATTGATGTTAATGAGCTAGGCTTTGGTGATAGGTAGTTTGGAATAATTGATAGACATTCTATCCTACTCTCTTCCTGCCACTCAATCAGTCAGTCAATAAACATTTATTAATCATCTATCATGTGCCAGTAGCTGATTGTCCTCTAAAGTGTCTATCTGAGGTTTTTTGTTCTGTACTAATCAATAAATGCACAATTGTTGAATGCCTACTATGTATCAGGCACTGTGCTAGGCACCTAAGTCAATAGATTGCCTTAATAATGATATGTCTGCCTTTTTTGTCACATTTTTCTAGTGTGGATGGTTGGATCAGTCTGTTTTCTATTGGTGCTGATTTTGGTGAAGAAGACCTCTAATGCTCTAGGGCTTGGCAAAATTACTAATAATCATGATTATGAAAGTGAGGAGAATAGGAAGAAGAAGGAAGAAGGAGGAGGAGGAGGAGGAGGAGGAGGAGAAGAAGAAGAAGAAGAAGAAGAAGAAGAAGAAGAAGAAGAAGAAGAAGAAGAAGAAGAAGAAGAAGAAGAAAAGAAGAGGAAGAGCAAGACCTATTGGAAACTCCTAGATGAATAAACTCCTGCTACCAATGGAGATTTGTGTCTTCTCTGCCAATTATATGGTATTAGAGAATTTCCTGAAACATCGAGAGTCTAAGCAACTTGCCTAGGATTGCATAGTCAGGACGTGTAGATGGTGGAACTTGAATCAACATCTTCCTGGATTTGTAGCTAGCTAGTTCTCTCTCCACTATACCACATTGCTCTTCCAGTGATCATAGAGGTACATTTATGAGGCACATTTATAAGGTGATTTAAGATTTTCAATGTCATCTATGAATAGGACCCTACTTTTTAAATATTCAACATCGATGAAGATTTTGTTTTTAAGTCTATATGACATTTTTTTTATGACACAGGAAAACAAACTATTGGTCTTTACTGTGAAATCAAGAAAATAACTATATCCTATAGACAAATGAAATCTCATGTCCAAAATGGAATTTAACTTATTTCCTCTTTTAAATTCATACCTACTAAAAAATTCACTATTTTTGTTAAGACTCTCATCACTTCATTTCTCATCCAGGCTTGAAATATGAATGATCATACTTGATTCTTTTCTCTCCTGCACCATTTATGTCCAATCAATTGCCAAATCCTGGTTAATCTTACCTATGTAATATCTCTCATACTCATCTGCTTCTCTCTAGTAATGAAGACTCTTCCCTAGTTCAGACCCTCATCAGTTCTCTTGCCTTTGGTCATTGTCCTCTCTGGTCCATCCTCCACACAACTATCTAAAACACAGATGTGAACATATCACTTCCATATTTAAAAATATTCAGTGGTTCCCCTTTCCAACAAATCTAAAATGCAAAGTCTTGTTGGCATTTAATCGTCTTTACAATTTAACTCTGAGATATCTTTCCATGCTTATTTCGTCTAATTCTTCTGCACATACTGTCCATCACAATCAACCTGACCTATTAGATATTGCTTGAACATGATACTCCATCTCTTGCACCCAAGCCTTGGTGTGAGATGTACTATGTCCTATATTAGGACTTTCCTTCTCTTCTTAGTTGTTATCTTCTCCTTCCCCCCTCCCCCTTTAGAAACTATATTCCTTGAGGGCAGCGGAGGGGGGGGAAGAGAGGAGAAAATTTGCTTTTTTCTTTCTTTTTCTCCCCATTGCCTAATACAATACCTAAAACATAGTAGATACTGTTAGTCAGTGCTATAAATGTGCTTCTCATAACTGTTAACAGGAACATTCTTAAGGTCTTGATATATGATGTCAGTGTTATTGCTACTTCTAAAATATTCTTTTTATCAAGAGCATAATTATTGTTTAAGGGATTGTTTTAGATTTTATGTACAGTTGAATCTTCCCTTACTTATTATTGTTTATATCTCAATTTATTGTGTTATGTTCTGAAAACACATATGTTTCTGACTTTTTAAAAAAATTATGGTGGCCTTTTAAACACTCAAGTAAGCAGTTCCTATGTTTTGCATACATGTGAAAAAATGAGCATTCCCAGCTTCCCTTACATAATACTCTGTTACATTTAGATTATTTCACAAACATTTCATATCTGTAATTACTTTATTGTTAATATTTTCTAGATTTATCATACTATGATATAAAAATGCTAAATTCATCCATTATTATGTATTTACTCATCTTAATTTTACTATTATTTTTTAAATAATGTGACTACTGATTTTTTTTTGGTTTTAATGCCTGAAAAATAGGTAAAATTTATTATTTATTGTTTCCTTCACCTTTTCAGATTCTGTTGTCTACCTATTTTTAAATTTTTGGCTTCAGTTTTATGTGACATCTTTACTATTATCCTTTTGTTTTTGGAACTTGTGGTTGCATTGTACATATGACTCCAGTGCCTTTATCTATGTCTTCTTGCATTAAATGCATTTTCTTTAAGCAACATATTTATGAAATTGATTTTAATTTTATCATTTATTCATTCATTTATTTAATTTTTATTTTAATAGGGGAATTCAGGCCATTCATACTTGTTGTTATAAATGTCACTTTTGATTTATTTTTTGGCTCCTCCTCATGTTATTTCTCTGTCTAGAGTTAGTGAGAATCGTCTTTTGTTTCTATGCTTAAAAAAAAATTATCTCTATTTTGTGACGCATTCTACCTTTCTAATTTTTTCAACTAACTCTGTGATTCCTTTTTCAAATTTATTGGTTTGTTTGTTTACTCTTAGTGTACAAGATTCAGTTCCACAATCCCTTGAGTTTCAAATTTTCTCCCCTCCTTCCCCCCGCCCCATGGCGGCATGCAATCAGCTATAGGATCTGCAAATATTTTTACATTAGACATTAGTCTGGTTGTAAAGAAGGGTTGTAACCAATGGAATGAACAATGGGAAAGAGAAAACAAAACCAAACATGAAAAAGAAAGAGAGCATGTAGTTTGCTTCAGTCTGCATTTAA